>JAWNOK010000033.1:812500-1412500 GCA_035046005.1 Drosophila acutilabella | reverse complement strand
CGGCTGTCTACTCGGGGGGTTATTTTGAGCAGTGTATGCTCTCGTTGGCATGCACAATGACCACAGACATTTGCATAGCCATCGGCATAGTGTAAGTTAACGGCATTGGCATTGGCAACGGAATCTGCACCTACACACCGGCATAGTAACTGGCCCAACAGCAGTCAACTGACGCTTATGTTTTGATAGTCATGTAATTTGCACCCATAAACATAGCCTGGCACAGATTTCATTTCAATGCCGTTACTGAGATTCATGAATAGTTTCGGTTCAAGTGTAACTAAGAAACTTGCACTCTGGTTAGAAGTGATATATTCAACCAGGTAATTAAAGCATTTGGTTAATTTGCGTGATGTAAATTACTTAATACGTAATAAACAGGCATCGCATATTTGAATTTCAATTAGGTAGAACTGATTTACTGTTTCTATTACGATTTATGAAATTTAAATACCATTTCTATTTCTACCATTTTTATACTTTAAAAATTAAGCTTAAAATTAAATTAAATAAATTTCGTAAATCAGTTCCAGTTATTTCCACAAAATTCCTTGCACTTGATGCATTAATCTTTAAACCATTGAATGAAACTCAATTAAGTTCTTTTATTCAAAAATATGCTTAGAGCTATATGTTTCATTTGCAGCTGCCTTTACCTCTTCGTACCTGACTCCTCAGCTTCCTACTAGTTGCCACCTCCTGGCTCACTTATAACATTTTGGCAAATAATTTTCTACACATATGCGGCATTTTGTAGGAGTTTGTATTTGCACAAAAAAAGTTTCAACAACCTGCCAAAGCAATGCCTAAAACCTAAACTCTGCTCCGGTTTTTAGTTTTGCAAATTGCTTAACGCATCCCTCCATTTGCAGTGCCCCGCCCCTATTTTGTTGGTAACTAAGGCTCAGTTTACTGTGCCCCAAACTACTTTTGATTACTGCCGCAACTACCATACAATGCAACTACAACTAAAGCGAAACTCCACTCATTGCAGGCAGTCCAAATGAAGGCAGAGTCGAAGGCAGTCAAGCATAACTTTTAGTCTATTGACTGTGCTGTACCAGCCACTTCCCCCACTTTTCCCACTCCTCACTCCCCCTTTTCCTTTGTACTCTCCTCCAGCTGTTCCACGTCTCCTGCTGTTAGGCAGCATGTCTGCAGCTCGATTGGTTCATACATCCAGAAAGTTGGTTCGTTGGGCTCTTTGGTGGGTCGCTTATGCTATGCATTGATTAAATTTGACTTAAATTGCATTAAGTGTGTATGCACACTAGCACACACATACATACACTTCTATACACACACATCGTTTCTATTCTTATTGTTTGAAATTGAATTTTGTTACACATTGCACCAACAAGACCAACAGAAGAAACAGAAACATAAACAGCCTCTGCCCTCAAACTGATATAGATGTTCAACTCCGCTTCAGTCCTCTCTCCCTTGTGCACACTTGTTGATATTCACAATGACCAAGAAAACTAACGGAATTGTGTTGCCAAATCTATTTGCTTATTTATTGGGCTAATTGAGAACTCTGTTCATTGTGAATTGCTTCTCAAATTGCCTTCGCTATTGATACACATGTTTGTCTGAAAATTTATGCAATTGCTAAGCATTTTCAATTGTGTTAGGAAATAGAAATTGACTAAACCACAATTGGATGCACTCTAAATAAGCAATTTTATTGGTTTATATTTCAAAACTTAACACCAACAAATGGTTTTTGGGGTTAGATATGAATTTTATTTGGTTTCCAAAAATCACATTTATTACGATTTTTAGTATTTTTATTCATTTTATTGTTTTTATACCTTCTGAGGGTATATTGGGTTTGTGCAAAAAAGCCTTGACCGTCTATCCGTCCGTTTGATATTGATAACGAGAACGAGAGACTTGAAAACTAATAAAGCTACCGAGAACAAATTCACATATTATGTGTAAAGTACTATTAATACCACGTTTGGTCCGAATCGGACAACTATATCCCATAGCTCCCATAGGAGGAAAATAGGTAATTTATATGAATAAATGGTGTAGCAAGTGCAAGCGAGACAGAGCGTGCTTCTTCTTCTTCTTCTTGCTTTGTCGCGTTTTGTTTTGATTCATCTATCGATTAAAGTTCCTTAGTTCATTTGAGCAATTCATTATCGATAAACTTATAATGGGCGTAAACTGCGATGCTAAATAATCGAATTTGATCAGCTGTTCAGTTGTATCGTTTGAGTTGCATTTATCAGAATCATTTGGAGTTCTGATTAATTTAGTACGCAAAAGTATTTGAAGGTCAGGTGAGCCCGACTGTACTTTGCTTCTGGTTTACTTTTGTATACCGATAAGATGCCGATCGAATGTTGAGGAATATATACAATTTAAAAAGTTTATTTAACTTATTTCACCATTGACCATCTAACTTTCTATATATCTTATCCATTGTTGTCAAAATAATATTGCTAATTTTCTTCTTGTTACCTAAATTATATTTATTACTCTTAAGTGTATTTAAAACAAAACTTTTATTTATACAAAGCCTTAGCCTTTATTTATTAATACAAATTATATTAAACTTATGTCTAATATTATTTTATGCTCAATTCTTAAACAGTAAATTGCATTATAGTTAAAGTTGCACTAAGTCGTCGACTGACATTAATTTTGTTTGGTGAAACTACTCAAAAACAAACCCCAAGAACTTAGTGGAGTACAAAACACTATTTTACTATTTGTGAGTGCTTTGTAATGTTGCTTGTAACTTTGAGAAATGTGCCTCAATCTTTTTGCTTAAAACTTTTCTTTACGATTCTGAACTTTAGTTGCTGTTATTTCTGTTGTTGTTATTCCTGTTGTTGTTGTTGTTATATTGTGGTTTTGGTTTCATAACATGCCACACACATTAGGAAATGCTAAAATGACATAAAAACAGCGCAACAGTCAGCAACAACAATGTGACACCTGTTTTTTTCTATAAAGACGTGTACTCTACACAATGGAGTATGTGTCACTGTGTGTTTGTGCGAGTGTATGTGTGTGTGTTTATGTTGCAAGCACATTTAGTGACATTTATGTGCAACGTGGCGTTTTATTTGCAGCTCAATGCACAGCAAAAATTGCTTACGAAGTGTGCTATGAGTTGCACTTGTTGTTGCTTTTTATACGGGCAATACACTCAGAGAAATCCAAAAGTAAAACCAGAATTTAAATGGCTTTAAAGTGTTTAATTTCTAGAAAATTATGTCTTCCTTATGTTATTATTTGAAATAAAAGAACTAACAATATTTAGACAGTTGAAATGATAGTTTAGAGTTTTGTATCTGTGTATCTTGAACTCTGTTTCAGCTCTATTGAATATATATATAGTATATGTGCTACACTATACTCTCTTACTGGTTGTGTGCCGCCTTCATTTTTATGCCACTTCGTTTTGCGCCACATGTGTGTGTGTATTGTGTGTACTATGAAGTCGCATAAAATTTTACAGGTTTTTATTAAAATGTGTCATAGTGGAAAGGAAAGTGCGAAAAACTCTTGGAGTGACGTTTCACGCTGGCTAACTATGGCGTATTACTTGCACTTTTGAGAAGAGCGTTAGCTTCAAGTTTCCGTAAGAGCGAAAATCGCCATAAAAATACATAGAAAATTTTACGCACTCATGCACTCCGCAAAAAAAACAAGTAAGAAAAGTACAGTCGAGCACGCCCGACCGTAAAATACTCTCTGCATTTTTTCGCGATTTAATTATTAAAATCGGTCTAGAGATATTACAATGTGTAGTACTTGCATTAAAACACGTTGAAACAAAAACAGTCTAAGCATAATCAAACATACATCTGTTTGTCTGTATGCGAATACACATACGAAAGGCAATATATGATGCATATACATGTATGAATGTATGTGTGTATTCAGCGCGGCCAGCGACTGCGGGCAGCGCTGCCGCCACGAAAGCAAACATGTGCTTGTATGTTTCTGTCTCGCTTGCACTCAAACATTGATATGAATGCTGCAGCGCTGCCGTCACATGTGCTTGTATGTTTCTGTCTCACTTGCACTCATACATGATATTGCATTCAGTTATCAATATTGTAACGCTTCTAGTTTTCTTGTTTATAGTGCGATTTCAATGCGCCTTTCAGGATAGTTTGATATAGTTAGTCTTCACACGAATTATAAATTACAATACTGTACTATATTAAAGAATGCCTAAAAAGTTGAGAATTACTTTTATTAATTGTGGGAAAACGGGGCGTGGCAGTCCAAAAATTTAAAAGTCAACGCATTAACGCTGTCGCTAGGAACCTCCATACCAAAATTGGTGCAATAGTTATTGAGATATTCGGCCAAAACACCAATTTTTTCCGAGGTGTGTCAAGTTTTTTGCTCATTGTGGGCGAATGGGGCGTGGCATCGAAAAAAAAAAAGATTCTTGTATTGACTGACTAAATATGTGATCGATTGAGACCAAGCTCGAATTTGTAGCTCTTACCATCTCTGAAATCTGTTTGTTCATACGGACGGACAGACAGACAGACAGACAGACGGACAGACGGACAGACGGACAGACGGACATGGCTATATCGACTCGGCTTGTGATGCTGATCAAGAATATATATACTTTATGGGGTCTGCCACGCCTCCTTCTGCCTGTTACATACATTTTCACAAACCCAATATACTCTTGCAGAGAGTATAAAAACAAAATAAAATAAAAAGCAGATCTTTCTGTTAATGAAACATAATCATTATGCAATAATTAGCACGTACTAAGCCGCACAGAAACTGGAAAAGTCTCCACAGTTTTGTTCCCTCATGCTGTTCAACCATATGCTTGTAAGTTGTCTTGAATCAAGTTTTTGGGGTGTGGTGTGGTGTGAAAATCTCGGTCAGGCGAGCTTAATAGGAGCTAATAATGTAAACAACTTTCCAGAGAATGGAGGGAGCGTCAAAAATGTAATTCCAGGGGGAAAGACTAAGGCCTGAGTCGAGGATGTTTACTTGTTAAGTCCCTCGTTATTGCTCTTGTTTTTGTTTTCCTTACACTGCTCATTCGCAACTGGTCAGGCATATAATTATGACAATTGCTGTTGTGTTCTGCGCTTGGTTGATTCCAAAAGGTAGCAACAGAAATGGACAGCTGCCTGTCAGAGATTTCTTCTTAAATAGATAAATATATGGATAGATAGAAAATTATTATTTATATTCCGAAAATAGAGAAATTTTCTATTTCATATTAAAATTAATTCAGTTTTTATTTTATATTATTTTTATATCTGTGTTAGATTAATAGTTTTAATTCCGCCTAAATTGCCAAACTGTTTGCTGCAGACTTTTAATCAGTTTTGAATAGCTGTACATGGCGTAGACGTAATATATGCACACCATATTGCGCATACGCCACAGCATTAAAATGCCAACGGACTGCGAGCAATTTGTGGTACAGACTAAGTGCAATTTAGTTAATTTAGCACTTGATTAACTTTTGAAATGGACAGAAATAAAAAAAGACGAAGAACAAAGTGTAGAGAGGCAAAAATAAAAACTCATCCGCACTAGAACGAAGCAATTGAAATGTGCATTGAGGCCAGTGGCTGTCGGGAAAACTCAAACTCAACTAGAATATTGTGTTTTTATTCTTTTTGTGGTGCTCTGTTCGGTGGTATTTTTTTAACTAGCTAGAAAAAGTTTTAAGCAGCGCTGGTGTTTGTTAAATGTTGGTTGTTGTTTGTTGTTGGCGTTGGCGTTAGAGTTGTTTATATGCGGTCAACACAGCACTGCAGTGGAGTGAATAAGGAAGCGAATTACGCGTCGAGAGTACGAAAATTTGATAATAATACGTTGAGAACCAATTGAGGAAACTAGCTAACCAACTGTACAAGTATCGATTAAATATATGACTGTAGTTTTAATTTCTGCATTTAATTTGAATTTGATTTCATTTTAGTTGCTTCTTAAATGTACCACTCTAACACATACTTGATATTTAACATTTTAACAGCTATGAATATGCATTTTATTATCTTAAAAGTTTGGCAACTTTTGGGCGCTTGGTTCTTCCTGTTCATCTCCAATGCCAAAACAAATTTCCGCTGTTGTTTGCCAACTTTTTGCTTAGCAGACGGACCCGCAAACAGACCTCTCGAACTCTTTTCAATAATTTTTGTGCAGTGCTCAAGAAATGAACACAAATAAATAAATAAAATGTCGACGCGCCCCACACTTGGCCCGATAAACACGAAACACAATATAAAATATGGTAAATAAATGGCAAATGCTTTTTGGTTGCGGCTTCTTGACACATTTAACATTGGGCCAAAAAGGGAGTGGAGCAGAGAAGAGGGGGGAAAAAGGCGTCTTGGATTTGCATTTAGTAATTGAATTTTGTTTTGCAATTTATTTGTAGCTTCTCTCATGCCAAGAGCATAAAAGAATTTATATATGTTTATTTATAAACAAAGCATACCTCATGTAAACAATTTCAGCTCAAATTCGGTCAAGTTATTTCTTTTAAGGAAGCTCTACAAAATTGTCGACACAAAGTTGACTCTAAGTGCAAGGTGCTCTTAGGGATTCCGAGTTATTTATGTGAACAATTATTATTAAATTCGGTTTGTTTACTTTGAATTTTAGAAAGTCCCTTTTTAACAGAAAAATACTAACGGTTTAAGCTATTAACTTTCTCGATTCACATGATTTTTATTATGCCCAGCAGAGTAACACGTAAAAGTAAACACGCTCTCACAATCCTTGAGCCAAGAAGTGCTCGGATGTGAAGGCATCTCTCCATGAAGTATCTGTAACTCATAGTGGGCACGCAGTGCAGGCCGCTCGTTTTGTTAGCTCGTTGCACTTTTCAAAACGTGTTGCAATTTGTGTTAAAAGCAGTCCATTTTTATGGCATATTCTCTACTAAAACGCACATACACAGACACACACAGACACATACACGCACACGTGGACGGATATTGAAAGTTGATTTTTACGATAATGTGAGAAAACTTGACGTGGGTCAAGTGAATGCTGGGCAGCTCGTTAAACGAGCTCTAGGAGTGGCCGTGTGACTACTTTAAACTCCATTAAGTCATATTTACGGCGTAAGTTTGAAAGGATAGCGGCGGCCAAAGTGTTAAAGCTATCCATTGAAAAGGAACACAAGCAAAGCAAACCAAGCTGAAACGAACAGAGCTGAACCGAACACCAGAAAGATAATAAAAAGTTGCCGCAGCTCATGATAATAAAACGTACAACACCCGCGGCACGTGCTGCCTCAAATGGACACGCAACCTTAGCCTGGACACGAACCAAGGACTCTCCGTACACTTAGCTTGCCTGTTGACATTCCTCTTTTTGTCTCCCAAATAGATTTCAAGCTATGACTCCGTGTACGACTCTGTTCAAGCAATGTGAAACGCCCGCAGCAATTTGTAGCTGAATGATGTGTGAAGGACATAAAAATGCTCAGCATGCAACTAGAAAGAGGTCAGGGAAAGGGAAACGCAAAGGCAAAGAAAAGAGGACATCGAGAAAATACTGCTGCTAACTGAAGGACTAAAGCACTGAAGGGGTGCTGACAAAGTAGACAACAGGGAACAACAAATAGCAGATGGCGCCTTTAATAAACGTGTTGATTGTTGATAATAAGCTGGAATTCACGTTGACAGCAAGCAATTGATTGTCGTCTAGGGAAACTGTAAAGAATTCTTTAAATTTTAAAATCAAATTTTGTTATTTATTTGTAAATAAGTTAGAAAAGTTTCTGTCGAGCGAGACAACTGTAAATGACACCGCTCTCATTCTACTGCGCATTTTCATTACAAATTTTTGTTTTTTGGCCGATTTGTACTATTTGAGCTATAGGCTAAAGTTGATCGATCTGATTCAAACCTTTTGAGAATAGTTATACACACAATGTGTGAGTTTGATTGCAGTAGCTTAACTAACAGTACTTGTCATCAAACAGGAGCACTATATTCGACAGACTTGTCCTACTTTATTTATTTATTAATGCAAACTAAAAGCAGTCGCGAGTATTAAGCACATAATAAAGTTATGTGTAGAAGAAAAATTAATTTTAATGACTAAAATATAGAGTAAATTATAAACATTTATTTTAACTAAAAGTATTACAAAAAAATGTTAACGAAATTGATCAATTACTTAGATCTGCGAATAAGAAGTAAAGAAAATGGTCCAACATTTGTTGCAAGGATTGGGAAAAGCTATAGTTCTTTGATCCTTGGTTGGGATATATATAAAGATTCAATACACATATTGTGCACTAATAGCTTATGAAGTGAGCGTGTCACCAATTTGAAATAAACTTGATCTGCTTGCGAATGAGACGGACATACAGACAGACAAATGGATAGACGGACATCGTCTGTTGATGCTGATCAACAAATGTTGCATCAATTTCTTTACTTTTTATTCGCAGATTAACTAATAACTGTTAATTATTTGATCAATTAATTAACTACATTTTTTAATATTTTCAGTTAAATAAATTTTTATAATTTACTTTTTATAATCATTACTTTTAATTTGCCATATAAATATACTTTATTCTATAAATTTTATATTTTTTGGTTAATATTCGCGAATTCCCTTAGTCTGCGTTAATAAATAAATAAATAGATAAATAAGATCTGAAAGAGAACCAGTATTTAAATGTATCTGAAAACATTTTCAAATGTCTAAGAAATCTTGTATCTACTTCTTCTGCAGCATCTACACAAAATATGTAAATTGAATAAGTGATAAATTGGGTAACTGTAGGCAGCAATATAAACGCACTTGTGGAACTAAACTAATCAAAATGAAACTGGTTTAATTAAACAATTTTGGGATACTGTTTTAATTTTGTTTATTAGAATATTCAAATGAAGAACAAGAGGGTTTGTAATTTCCAAAACTGTGAGGAGTGCCATCAAGTTTTAACTGAGAAAAACTGACGAAATGTAACAGTTAAATAAAAACCACAATTGTAAGATTTTTGCAATTTGATTTTCAATTATTTGTTGACACTTTGCAAGGCAAATGGAAAAACAAAAGTTAATTTCATTATGCCTGAAATTTCATATTTGTTTCCATGCACTTTCAAGTTACAGCAACTACGTCGTCCAACACCGCCAACGTCTTGTTTACAAGTTGGAAAAACTTTGCCGTGTCTGCTTCGTTGCTGTCTTCATCAGAGTCGACTGCGTCTTCATGCATTTGTGCACTCTGTGGGCAGACAGGGCGTATGAATAATTAAATATGCATACTCACACACACACGCGCAGACAGAGACGAAACAGAGACGTTGTTGAGCTTCACATACACAAACACACACACACTTTCGTACTTGAGGCCTTACTTTGTTTTTATGCTCAACTACTCTTTGTTTTAATGCCTTTGCTGCCTGAGGTCTTTGTTTGGTTTTTGGGAAGGCTTTTTCATTATTTCATCATTTGCATTTCTCATTTGCAGCCATTGCACTCACATTCTCGCCTTTAATACGTTCGCTGAATGCCTCCAAATTTAATGAGCCCGACTTTTAACCCAACTCCAGCAATACTTTAATCCCCGATAACTTTCAAGAGATCAGGTAACTAAGACCAAAGTCAAATTTTTACCTAATTTTAAGAGCACATTCTATTAGTGCGACGCATTTGCAACACCCACAAAGGTTTTTTATTTTGTGGTAGTTTGACAAACTTTTGGCAGAAACTTTCAACGACGGCTTTTCAATTTGCAGCTTAATTATCAAGTTTCAAGGTGGCAAAGTTTCTAGGTATTTAAGCTGAGGGTTCAGGAATAAAACTCATTGAAATTTAAATTAGATAAAAATTTGGTATTTATATATATTAAATGATATGTATTAAAAAGAACTTGGATCAAAATTCAGACATTTATAAAGGAACTTAATAATCTGCTAAAAGAACTTAGCTCTTTTACTGTGGTTAAGGTCAGAGAGAATGGCATTTAAATTGCTGTGTTCACCTTTTCGCGAAACTCATCTAATTGTAGGCATTGTGTTGGCAAATCCTTTTGTTGTTAACGTGTGCTCCAAATGCTTTGTATGCTGAACGCGCCTCTCAAAATTTGCACAACAAAATCTTTATAATAAAAATGGAGAACGAAAAGCAAGATAGGGCAAAAAATGGAAATAAACGATTTTGAAGAGTATATGCAAATAAAAGTCGTGAAAAATAAGAAAACGAACCCCTAACAAGATTTTGCCCAACAAAGCAAAGGGCAAACCAAGGAACAAGCTACGTGTTTGGCGTCAAAATGGCCGAAACAAAGCAGAAAAGAACAACACACACACCAACAATGAGTGGAAAAATGCTATAAGTATAGGAAAGGGGAAAAACGAAGAGATTGGGAAAATTAAGGCAAAATGCGTCGCTCAGCGTTAATATTAACTTTTCTGCTCAGTTTCCTTTGCTCTAAACTTTCACCAAAGTTACGCGCCGCCCATTTTTTATGCTTTACATTCTCCCCTTTTGCCGAGTACCCCTCGCAGCCAAGGAAACATAAAGTAACGGTAGAGACAATGCGCTTGGAAAAGCGAGTAAATGGGCAAATGTTTTCTTTTTGTTCTGTTACCAATTTTCTGTTTATTTTGCTGGTCATGCATAAAATATTAAATTATTAGTTGCAAAGAGCAGTCAACTTTGTGTTCTAATACCCTGTGATAAAAAAGTTCCTGTCGCTGGATATAGCAGTCTATAAAGTACGCATACACAGGTTTGAATTGTGGGCTGCACCTCTTAGAAAAAATAGAAACTTTTATTATTCAAACTCTTGCAAGGTGTTAAAAGTGTACTTCGTTTGATTTGTCAAAATGTTTCTAAAAAACATCAAAATGAAGTGACATTTAAAATAAATAAGTTGAAACACATATAGGGTATCAGTTAGTCGTTCCATTAAAAGTACTCCGCTTTGAGCTGTTTTTACAAAGTTCATTTTGTTGTTGAACAAAAATCGCTTTGTATGCAACCGCAAATAAATTAATGGAATTTCGTAGTATTTTTTAAAGAGGCTCTGCGGTGAATATATCCCAAGCTTTTGTAAATAATATTTAAAAACACAAAAGTGGAATATTATTTAAGCTACTAATAACTGTAAATTACCGGTTCAAACTGTTGATTGATTACTTAGAAAAGCGTTAACTGTTCAGTAAATACGAACACTAAATAATGATTTAAATAATTATTTGTAAAAAATTAACTCAATGTTCAAAATAAACTGATATATCGCTTTGAATATGTTATTTTGTTGAAATAAAAACAAATAGCAAATAAGCGTTTTTTTAACTACTGCAATATAGTTATGTAAATGAAAGTAGTTAGGGCAAGTGACTATTTGATGTCATATACTAAATAAATTATAAGTAAATAAATGTTTAATGTAAAAAGTGAAATTTAATAGTTAAATTCTTCAATAAAGCATAGAATATTTTTACGCTTACATAGCTTTTAACACCAGCTGATCCATCTTAAAAGGAAGTCCCATAAACTTAAGTATTGGCTACTTATCGCGCTCTCTTTTGGCTATTTGGAATGCCAAGAAAAATGAAAAATGACGCTGAAATAGTGCGACGCTAATGGCATTAAAAGGAAACTTATATAAAATGCACTGCCAAAAACGAGAGGCGTCAAGAAGCAGCCAGACAATTTGATTAAGTGCCATAAAATGGAGTCCAAGTCCGAATTGAAATCGTCGGTTCGGGTATCTTGATCTCATAGTTTATGCACCTACATAAGAACTACCCAACGCCAAAGCATTCAATCTAATTAGTTCGTCTATGTGCTGCAGCAGTTGGGCTGAGGGTTTACTGTGGGGTATTTCCGTGGAGTTGGAATGCCGATGTAACACAAAGACGCCATCGAGGACAACGAAATCAAAGCCAAGGCCAAAGAGCACCTGCAGCTATAAATAAAACGTTAAAACTCAGGAAAATTAAAGAAAGTTTAACTCACCTGTGTTGAATTGGTAGAGGAAGTGAAATCGGCGGAGCGCTGATCATAAAGTGGCTCAAAAGCGTTACTGCTGATGTAGGCGTGGCACAGTTCTGGCTGTTTGGAGACTTTATATATGACAGTATCTCCATCTCTAACGGAGGTTGATAGCCAACTTGTTTAACTGACTGCCTTCGTTAGCGGATAACTTAAGACTGCCATTAAGATAGGGCTCCAGTATAATCTTCAAGTCCGATTTGTATTTGGGTAACTTTGCATCATTCCAGATTGGAGGGAATACTGGCAGGCAGTAAATGCTAATTATGGAATAAATGATATTAAACTAATATTTCAATCTTTCAGAGGTTTAAGATAAATACTCTTGTCTATGTATTATTTCCTACTAAAGCAAATTTTATGTATCTTATAATAAACAATATAGAAAACTCAGTACCTTTTACGTGGCTTTACGGTCTGATACAGATGAGCAAATTGTAGAAAGTTCTTCGCTATGCTCCGCGTAGGAAGCATTCCTGGCTCCAAGGAAAGTATATAATAAGTTTGTGCATTGAGACGGGCCACATTCTTCAACATATTTACTGGATAGTTATTTTCAATTTTGTTGTCTCTCTTTTTATTGGCAGTTTCACAACGAAAACCCATAGGACGCTCCAAACTAATGCGATGTAAAAAGTTTGGCAAATGCTTATCATGGAAAACCAAATGAAGGGATATCCATTGATTCCAGCTCTGGGAAAAGATTGTGCAGTACTTGATGTAATGCAGAGTCTCTAGCAAATTGTCAAAGCCATGCTGTTGTTCCACATAGACAGCCATACTGATCGGAGCACTCCAACGGACCAGCAGCCATTGCAAGTGCTCAAAGTCCCTGTATGTGCCATGAGTTGTCAAAGTAAGACTTTGATTACCCTTTAAGCTTAAGCTCGTAGATCGCACAAAGTGATTATGTATCCAATAATCGCCATTTTGTTCCAGTTGTAAGCGTGGTTGGTAAAGGAAATCCGATGTATTCTTTTTCTTGGGCTTGTGGAACTTTGACAGCTGGTAGCTAACTAAGTAGATAACAAGAAAGAGTGCTGCTATAATAAAAAGCATTTTCTTCACATAGATTTTACAATAAGAAGAGATTAACATTTTGACACAACTTTTCTATATAAATGTCAAAAATACTTTTGGTTACTACAAAATTGGTTACTGCTTTTATAAGGAACTAAAAATCTATGCTCACTTTGAAATGAAAAGAAAAGTCTTAGCCCA
This sequence comes from Drosophila acutilabella, assembly GCA_035046005.1. Taxonomy (NCBI): domain Eukaryota; kingdom Metazoa; phylum Arthropoda; class Insecta; order Diptera; family Drosophilidae; genus Drosophila; species Drosophila acutilabella. The sequence continues at coordinate 1,399,283 of JAWNOK010000033.1, read as the reverse complement.
CAGCAGTATGGTATTTCGTTACCATTGGGAAAGAATGGAGAAATTTCCCCAAACCATAAAAGAAATCTATAAATATTTCAGGGTTGTCAACACTCAATGTTTAATATTTCAAGTTCAATAATTTGCAATAACAGTGACAATTCGAATCGCTAAACATTTACTTTGTAATGGTAATAACAAATCATCAGCTGGTATAAAATATATCCACAGTTTGGAATCACATCGCATGCCTCTCTGTCATCAGGCTCTGGGCCATTAATCATGTAGCTACAATCTTTCCATTAGCCAAGCCGCCGTTTCAATGGCTAAAATAGCTGCCACAATTTATTTGGAAACCTTGTTAAAGCGAATAGTTTGCATAAGAAAAGGTAATTGCAATTTTTCGGTGGCCTCGCTTGCATTTTGCATACTTTTCAGTGTCCTTGGAATGCAGGGAAGTATAAATTCCAACGTATCTTCGCTTTGACATTTTTGTTTTTAATTAGACCATTATGAGATGCCCACATAAATTTTGGGTAAGGAATTTAGCTGGCATTGGGTTTGAGTTTGGGTTCAGTAGAGGGCATTTTTATGCTACATTTCTCCAACTTAGCAACCATTTATGATTAACATTAGGCAAACATGCAATGCTCGCTGCTGTCATTAGGACTGCAGGACTTGTCAGGTCTCTGCGCTGCTCCCCCTGAATACCCAGGTCATGACTCTCACTGGATATGGCACAGCTCGTCGCGGGGGCTTTCCACACCATTTTCCGGTCTGCCTGTCTAGCGAACATTTGTCATTTTTCCCACTGACAAGCCGAACCATGCACATTGGCAAATAGTTAGCCCATTTTTTTCTTTCTTTCCTATTTCCACTTTTTTTTACTGCTTCAGCTCGTTATGGACGTAGGTGTGAAATTATAAATTTGCCTACAATTTATGTGCCTATTTTGCAGTTACCCCTAGGCAGCTGGTTATTGCTTTTTGCATGACAAGCAGCCACTTTGCGAAGGTTTCTTTCAGCTGAGTATTATGAAATGATGGAGAAAAGGAAAAGAGAATTCTATTTAAAATATATGGATAAAATGTAAATGAGTTGTCTATAAATACACTTGATTTTATAATGAATTAAACAATTTTTAATGTGTTTAAAGTCAAGTAGAAAATAGTGTCTGATTTAAACAACTTATTATTTTATTTAATTTAAGTGATTATATAAAATGAATTTCAATTGCATTTAAGCTTTTCAAAATACTACTAATTCAACATAATTTGGCACCTCATAAATTAACCGTTGGTGCATAAACTGTTTGAAAAGTGGCGTGATAACTACAGTGTACCTAATAATAACAAATTAATGCTTTAAAATTTGCATTTTAAAAACTAACAAAATTATATCAAGTAAGCCTCTTATTACACTATTAATTCTGTTTAAAATTAAAATTTTTTAAATAAGTTAAATACAAGAATTTTGTGTTTTTATTGATGATTTTTTTTTAAATTTATGTGCACTTGAATTTTTTGGAAATTAACATTTTCTCACTGTACAAAACTCAGTCTGCTAATTGTGCATGCTATGAGCCAACTTTAAAGCTTTAGTATAAAATAAATTTAAAATAATTATGTAAATGAAATGCAGGTGACTAGTAGCGCTGTATAAGCCGAAAAACATTTTAAAAGTGAGTGAAAAATTCAACAAAATTTCTGTTTCTAGGCATGGAAACGTAGAAAGAACAATTTTAAAAACTTTATGGCTGAAATATGCATTTAATTAAAGCTCTGAAATTATAGCTTTTGTTATTTCTTTTTGTGCATTAGCTTAAATTAGTTAGTTTCTCTAATTAATGACTAACCAAATGGGTTTTATCATGCACAAATTAGTTGCCTCTCATTGTCATAAAGACCACAATAATGAACTATGTCGATACACATTTCCTGGCCAAAAGCAATTCAATAAATGCCTCTGGCTGCAAAATCATTTCGTTTATGTGAAATTATACAAATTTGCATTAATTTAATGTATGTAAAAGTGTTGCATGTAAATGTGTTTTGGTCCTGTGCTATATTTATGATTTCACAGGCAATTGAAAACAATTACTTAACAATCTGTGATATAGCTATCATTATCCCAAGTTTGGCCAAATTAGGGTGACCTTAAGACCACAAAAATAACAAGGAATAGCTACAATAAAACTTGAGGTCAAAGCTGACATAATTGGCCTGTTAGCTGTCGGTGTCAGAGCGTGTAAAAGTTTCACCTGGTCGACACGTAGTCAAAGCTCTCGAGACGCTCTTAATTAATTAATGTTCATTAACAACTGTAACTGTTACTCGAGGTAACCAAAAGCAACACTTTGGACACAAATCAAATGCTTTGATTGCCACAACAACGAACAACGTACAACTTTTGGCCAGTTGGCCAGAATCTTTTTCAAACTCATTAGGTAACAGCCTCCCAGATCGCACCGAAATCAGACGTTGTTAATAATGGTTAATTACGTGTTTAATTATGCATGAGCACTGCCTACATCCCTCAAACTTCGTCCCCGTTCCCGCATCACAAATATTCGTCCTTTTTTTGCCTGGTTTTCTTGAGCCTCGGGCCGCAGGACTCAGCGGAAGTTGACGCTCAAACTCTCGTTAATAAATTATGTAAATTGTAGGCGCAACAATCTCGCTCTCTACAGAAATGGAAATTTATGCAAGAAACAGCTCAGAGTGGGTCTAATGGCAAGGTTTTGGCAAGTGCCTTAAGCTCAAGCGGAAGTCAACTCATCGCAGTTATGACTGTCCTCGACTATTCTAATACTTATTAAATTAAAAGCAAATTAATATTCATTATTGAAATGCGTGCACAGCAGAAATATAAAAGTGTGTTTCATTCAGAAGATGATAAATTATTTAGAGAATTTCTTTTTTTTTACCTTTTTTTTACTTTAAACTTTAGTTTTCTAACTACATGTTTTTAACTAAATTTATTAAAGACATTAACTGCTTTAAATTTGTGCACTGTGATTTACCTATTTTCCAACAATTTAAACAACTTTTGAGAATACTTTTCTTTGGCTACCTTTACAGTTAGCGGGCAACAAACTGACCTTCAACTATGTCAGCCACTTGTTACTGATTTAGTTGTTGGTAAACTTTCATTTTTCAGCTCTTTCATAACACCTTGAATATGAATAGGAAAAACACAAAAGAAACCCAGAAAATAAATATCTCACAGTGCCATAAAAAATAATAAAACAAGTGCAAATAATAATCAAAACTTCAGAGTGAGCCAAGTTTCTATTTAATTTTAATTAGAAAAGTTTTCAACTTAAATTCAACTTGCATGAAGCGTTTTCCATTCTTTTCATTTCATTTTCTTTTCTCTGCTTCTATTTTTTCGTATGATTTTTGGCATAATGAAAGTAAAACAAAAGTCGAAAGAGAAAGTGAAATGAATTTGAAGTCGGAGGCTTTTGCTAAGATAAAACAGTAAGTTAGACTCAAAATGAAGCCAAATGAAAAGAAAATTGCAACTGCAACAAACTTAAAAGAAAGTTTATTGTATAAATTGAGATAGAATTAATACAATTGAGGGTTTCAAGGTTGCTTTTTAAGTTATGGACATTAACCAAATATATACTCGAGCCCATTTAAAGGTAGTTTAGGGCTTGTTTATTGTTTACTAACTGCTGTGCTAAGTTTAGCACTTGCATCAACACCTCATCAGGATCAGTGGAGTCATTGTAGTCATCAGTGCAGAGCTTTTGCTTGTTTATGTGCAATAATGGACGATGGTGTTGGTGTTGGTGCTGTTGGTGTTGACTCAAGTGACAGGGCAGTAAAATTGCGCTACCAAAATTGACAATACGTCTGCTGACCTGCCTCTACAGGCGGTAGGAAGGGGAGTTGTAGGAGGAGTTGGAATCCGGTAGGGACAGGCTGTCCAGGGGCCAACGTCAACGATAACCCGCAATTGCCCTGGTAAATTGGAACGTCGGACTTTTGGATCTGTTGGGCAAATCAAATAACAAATGATTGTTCCTAGCCGGACTTGTGAGTGGATCTCTGACTGTGATTGCCCAGCGACTGATGAGTGCCAGCCACGCGAGAAAATCAAATGAAAAACCATTTTTTTTTTGCCTCTTTTGTTCTACGTTGGCGACAGTCAAAAGATTTATTATATGTACGGTGTGAAAAGTGTTGGAGTGTTTTCATTGCATTGCATTTCCATTTCCATTATCCTTTTTTATACAATAGAGTAAATTTATAAAAATATATTAATACCGTTCATTGTGATTTGACTTAAGTTTAATAAGCTTAACGCTTAGCGGAGTATTATGAAAATGAAATTTTATTCACTTCATATTAGCAATTGTAGGTGTGCTAAGATTAAAAGCTTTTGTTCCAAAAATATTGCAATTCGTTAAATATCAAATTTTAAAGAATAAAAAGACAATAGAGACATGACAAATTGTTAAAGCTTAATAATAAATTAAGCGCAACTTAGAATGCTAGATTAAATTGCTGTAAAACTTTGAGGCATAAGAAAACTAGCGAGGTCCTTCAGAAACCATAGTACTGTAATCACTCAGGGTCACGATATGTCACATTGTATGTATATATGTCACTTTTAAGCTGAATGATTTACTAGAGAGCATGGGAAATGCTTAACGTGGACATTATTTATATAAATGTTAGCAAACTACTTTTCCATGGCGATTAATTTTCAATAAGATAAACGAAAAATTCCACAAAAATCAAAGGGTAATATTGCCACTTTAAATTCAATTGTTACCTTTTTAAATGTGTATAAGAGTATGAGTAATGAGTCTTTCTACATTAATAAAATAGTATGGAAATTTTTATTTACTTTAATTTAGATACATACTAATTTCACAGTTTAATATATACTAATAAACTAAATGTGAAGAATTATATTCATTTATTTTGATATTTGAAAGCATAACATACATTATGAATATATTATCCCTTACACATAATCCAAAGTTAAAATTTAAGTACTGGGTAAATGTTACTGGTGAGTAAAAAAATGATTGTCTAAAAACAAAATATTAAACAACATCCAAATTTTCACTTACAAACATAAATTTACATTTACCATATCGCTGAAATAATAATGAAACATTTGAGCCACTATAACGCTTCAGTTAAGCTCAAGGATTAGAATTTCGTACTTCCCGCAGGACTGCAAATGCCGTTAACCGGGACAACTCACTGTTAGTCCGTTTAGACACGTGGTGGGGAATATGCTTGGCATCTGTGGTGTTAACTCCGTTTAGAATGCAGGGAAGCATGCGGTGGTCTCATCCATATCACTGACATGTGCTGTGCTCTTGGTAATTTAATTAAAATCAACTTAAAGCAGCTAGTGGCGGGCGATGCCAACAGGCAGTGGCAGACATGTAGCATGCAACATGCAGCATGCAGTAGCCACGTGCAACATCCGTTTGCCTTTTCCCCAGGCCAATTTGTTACGCTTTTAATTTGTTAATTCATTTGCCAGAGCTGAGCATCGAGAAGCGGCGATATGAAAAGGACGTGGTCGAGACTAGCTCAACATTGTTGCAGAAACTGCAACAAGTGGAGCAAGCCGACATAGAGTTGCCACAATTGTATGTGTTTAAGCAAACAAACACACTCACATACATATATTTAGAAACACTCGCAATATGCTACCGCTTATCCCGTATTTGATTTCGTTTGTTTTAAACTGTTTTCACATTTTTATTTATTTTCTTACTAAGCTCTCTGAAATGAAAAATGGCAAAACGTTGTTTATTTGCTCAGCTAATGGCAATCCAGGCACAAATACACACTCTCAAACACTCCCACACACACACACACACACACTCTGTCGCACCTGAAGAGCTTTAAATTTAATACTGCCTACATTTAGGCGTCTCGTGTATCTCATGTGTTAATAAAAACATTTCACAGCGTTTCTGTTTATTTTATACTTGTGCTTTTTTTATGTGGCTTCACAATACGCATAATAAATTTTATATTTTTTGATACTAGTCTCATATTTTGATATATTAAATTTGTAAACTGCCAGAGCACATAATCAGCACAGCCAGCAATGAGTTCACCAAGCAGACCTGAAGAGGGATGACTTCGGTATCTTTTCTCCGTTTCGTGTACAGCACATAAATTGTTTAGAAACCTTATGCAATCTAACCATCTTCACTCGTTGCGTCTCAATCTTGTGCACATGGAAATTTGTATACTGTTTGAAATGCATCAAGTTTAAAGTTCGCAGACGATGAAAGTTTTGTGGAAGTGAATAATGAGTAAATGGAAATTAAATAGGCACATCTTTATTATTAAACATTTTCCAACACTTTTATTTTCGTGTTATATTTCCATTCAAGAGCATTTGATGTTCGCCTTTGCTTTTCGAAACCTTGTGTATTAAATTTAATTTTATTTGCTGCATACGGCTCGTGCCGAGACTAAGACACCATGTGGTATACAACATAATTTTTTATTTGTCTTAAGTAGACAGCAGGGCAGGCCACACAGCAGGCGTTCACCTTTTTGCTCGCATACCCTGTTCAAATTTAGATCGAGTTTGCAGAAATTACCAACAAAATGAGTCTACTGTTTATTGCTACACTTTCCTAAAAACTTTAGGTAGGGTATATTCAAGTTGTTCTTGCTTTAATTCACACAATTTTAAATAAGTAAACACAAGTCTTGTCCTGTCTTTAATATTTTAATGCAACTTAAACTGGTTACAAGGCGAAAATAGAAGTCGGAATGCCAGAAATGCAATGCACTGCAAATCAAATTCCGGCTAATGGATAAGCAGTCTTCTATGTGGTCCAGTAAGGGGAATATGAGGCGCACAGCGGGTGGATTGAATTGAATGAGCATGACATGGCAGCAATGTGCACAAAAGCCACAAACAATTGACCCATTGCAGACTATTTTTCAAATAAAGCTGTGCATCGAATTTATAAGAGTTTGTTCAATGTTTTTGCCATTTTCAACTTATTTTCTTATTTTATCTACATTTTTTGGGGCTTAGGTAAGACGACGGGATTGAATCACTTGTTTTTGCCCAATAGATAAAAACGCAGTGATTTCTTTAGGTTTTTGCTGGCATTAAATTTGTTGAGTTCACATTGTGATTTCTTGCAATATTAGTGAATAGTATTGAATAGTATAGTAGCTTAAAAAATGCTTAAAAATATTAAATAGAGAGAAATTGATTTTTAAGTTACATAAAAATTAAATAAAATGCCTATATTATTGTTAGATATAAAGTAAATATTTTTGAATTTAAATACGATTGTTAAATACTTAACCTTTTGTTTTTATTTCAATTGGGTAATAGAGACAACACAATAGAACAATAAACAGCTTAGTCTACAATTTCCGGTAGCGTGTGGTTTTGTTTTTCACATACAGCATTTCCCCCTCTCTCTATAATCGGCTTACTTTCCATTCAGATATATCCCTGTACCTCAGTCGAGGCACAGAAATTGACTTGTTTACCCCCAAATGAAAGGCAAAAACCAATACAAAATGATTAATGCGCGCTGTGTCAGCCCAAAAATATGTGTGTTGTCTGTGCGATTCGATGGCAGGGAGCCAGGGGCGTGGTTGGTGGGCCAAAGGCTAACTGCAATATGGGGCAATATGAAAGAAAGTTGGCTAACTTATGCTGATTATAGTCAACATTGCCCGCAAGTTATTATCAAATGTCTCCCTGGGGTAATATATATCTACCACTATACAAAACAGAAAACGGTTCAAGGGGATTGGGATAGCAGGTCCAGGGCTGGCAAAAGGCGGTTAAGAGGAGCTCAGCCCAGGGGCGTTGCAGCGTTTAATATAATAATCGAATTTTTATAGAGACTGAGAGCAGTTGACTCTGTTTAAGCCTTTGTGGGACTAATGTTCTCATGAGCCACGCCCACTTTTCTTGTCTCTGTTTTCGGTTTTGCTTTTGTTTTTGTTTGACCTTCCCGGATGAGAAGCAGAAACCGAAACCAAAACCGAAACAAGTGCCGTTAAATGACCTTGTTAATCATGTTCATGTTCATGTTTGCTCGTGTGCGTGATTTATGCTTATTTATATTTTATTTACTATAGCATTGAGTTGGGAATGTGAGCGAAGAGAGCGGAGAATGGAAGTGGTTAGTCTGGCTAGTAAGTTCCTGTGCTTACCCCAGGCCCACAATTTGAGTTATGACCTGGTCAAGAGAGGCATGACAATATTAAAACATATTACTTCCAGTGGGCAAGTTTTTCCGTTGGCCGGGTGTCATATTTGAAATAGATATGCTTATTATGTCTCTTAGCATAAGTAATTTGTCCAATTAACCAATGTGCCAGTGAACAAATAAACACATGGAATTAGTTTAGGAGGTTATTTGTAGAGCTTGCATAAGTTTAAGCTTAGTCAATCCATTACTTCATTCATTCATTCAATTAAAACTGACTTACACACATCAAATATTCTAAAAACTGCAATAAAATGTATACAATTTAAGTTAAATTTAATACAAACAGTTTGAGCAGCTCTTAATAATTATCGCCATTGTCTTTCTATCTGCATCAATTAAGTCTCCATTTGAGATACTTAACACACCAACTAAGCATCCTTGAAACCACTTTCCAATTGCACTGAATTGCAATTGCCTGTGAGATTGAAGCTGCTTGAACTGTCGTCAGTGGTCTGGGCCTTGATGGTGGGCAAGGGGGAGAGTAGTTGATTTCTGCTGACCAAGTTTAACAGACTCAATCAGATTTCAGGATACAGCTATCAGCTTTTGGCTTTTCGGTTTCTGCTCTCTGCTTTTCAGCTTTCAACTGTCGACGCGGCACTTAATAAATGCAATTAATCCAATTAAAATGTCATGTCTCATTAATGCGCATTAAATACGCGAATGTTGTGCAATTAAATAAATGCACTTTAATCGCCATATCAATGCCAGTGTAAATCCAAATAGAATCAGAAGAGAGATGGGGCAGTAAAGGGGCGTGGTAAGAGTTGAAGGGCAGCCAATGAGTTTGCAAATTTACACACCGCGATGAACATCAATGAACAATTAAACGCGTTGTTCGAACCGACCAAACATCCTCCTTCCATCCGCTTGCTTCTCCCTCGCTCCCTGCCTCCTATCTCTCTCCTTGTCACTCTTACATTCCAAAGTCAATTTGCCACTTCTTGGGCTTATTAACATAATCGCCTGTGTCAACGCATTGACATTTTCCCTTTGGCAATGGCTAATTAAATGTGGCAATAATTCTGCTCAGCCCGCAAATACATGTACACACACACACCAACATATTTCATTCTTCAGAGTCGTGTTACAGCTGCCACAGAGCACCGATAAGGTGATGAATATTGTTCATATTTTATCATCAAATTGCAAGTGCGCTGAAACGTATGCAACGTTCAATTAATAAGCATCATTTACTTGCAACCTTTGGACCGTAAAAATATTAATTGCCCTTCGCTTGTTGATTGCTTACCATTGGGCCACAGCTTGCTGCCACATAACATGCAACACATAAATTTGCACATTTAAATGAACTGATTTCTGTGGACTTAATATGAGTTAATTATAAATTTTTTATTATTCTTATATAGACTACAGTCTTACACAGCAATAAAATGCAATTGTTATTATAAATTAAAATTCTTTACTCCTAAATACCTTACCTTAGTTCGATACCCTTCAAACCCTCTCGTCAGCTCAGTTTATATGTGGAAAATTATTTAAAGTTTAGCTGAAAATGTGAGCAACTAGTTTGCAAGAACTATTTGCCATAGCCGAGTTCATTAGTGTTAAAGTTCATTCCGGTTAGTTCATAAATTTGTAAATAACCGTAAATGATAGCATACTTTGTTAGCCAAGATGCTGTTGGTCTGCAATGCACAGCTCTGTCTTGCCTTAACTTGGTTTGTTTATGCTTTTGTGGCCACGACTGTGGCATCATCAACCGCGTTCCGACTCTTCGCGGCACTTCCCATTTTGGCCAGGATCTGTTGCTTCATCCTCAACGTCGTTTCTTCGCGGCTGTTTCCTGCGGTCGCGTTGTCTGTCAAATTATTGCACTACAAATTGTCAATTTCAAAGTGGCAGACGAAAATCATATAATTTTCCGTTGTTACCTCAAATGCTTACCAACCCATTCCCCCTCTGCTCAGGCACTGCCTTCCGGCACTATGCTCTTCACAGGTTTTCCTCGACTGTTTTCTGATTTTCCGGCTGTATAAAATTATATGGGAGCCACAAGTTTTTTAATTAGCTGCCGCACATTTTCTTGGCATTTCCACTTGCTGCCATTGTCATCATGGCCACCATCATCATCGTCGTCATCATTGTCATCGTCATCGTCATGACTGTTAAATTTTTGGGGGCGTGGCAAGCCTCTCTGTAGGCGTCGCACCCCGCCGCTTCAAGTGCTAATTGCATTTTGTGCTCTGTTTTTGGTACTGATTTTGAACTTTGAGGTTTTTGTGCCATAAATGCAATTAGCACAAAGTTTTTCCATGAAAATGTTAATGGGACTTTGTTGTTATTGTACTCCGCAGCCCTTCACCTCTCTCCTTTTCTCCACTTCTCCCATTGTTACTATTCACACCCCGCACTAAACACTTTTAAAGACATACTGACCAAATCTCTTAATTGAATTAAATTTATATCATGACAAGTTCTTTTTGACTCATTCTACAGTAACCAAAACAAATATTGAATGTGTGCTGAACACACACACACACACACACACACACACATACACACACACGCACACACACATACAGAGAACAGAACACAAAGATACACATGTATACACGGACAAGTTGTGCGTAAATATTTGTAAAACGTGTTCATCATCCTGTTGACAAGGTCGTTTACAAAATAAATTCACTAAACAAAATGTTTTTATTGGATTTAACTTGTTTATGCCCAACACAAGGTCATTGGTAGAACGGTTGAGTCTGTTTGGGTGTGTTTGCGTGGGAGTGTGTGCGTGTGGGTATAAATATGTGTGTGTGTTTAGGTGAATTCTATGTTGGGATTAAATTTATAAGCTAGAGCATTTTAGTTACAGTTAAATATTCAGCATACCGTTTGTTGCTCAGGCAACAGTCTAGAATGTTACGTATACGTAATTGAAACAGAGTTTGGACTTGTCTTTTTATCAAGCACTCTGTCAATGTGAGGGATTAATTTATAAGTTTCTTAAGATCAAAATTCAAATTTTAAGCCTTTGATTTACTGGTATAAAATAAGATATTTGTGATCCAAACTTCTTCCTCAGTAACCTTCAATTAAACTCATGAAATAATTGTGAAAATAGATTGAAAGCTTCTTAAAACTGTAATAAGACTTTTAAACAAATGTCGTTTATTCACTAACTGGTGATTTAGAAGCTCAGTCACCCAACTACAAAATACATAACTGCAATAAACCACAGAAAATAGTTTTTACATACATGGACCGCAGCCACTGAAGTACGAGACTCTAATAAATTTAAGAGCAAAGAGCAACAGATAATAAGTCAAAGGTATTAGAGGCGATGAGGAAGGTATTGAGCTCAATCAGCTTTCAGGTGAGTTTCAACACTCAATCGAGCACAGCCACAAGTTTATTTGCCCATTGAGCTCAATCACAGATCAAATAGCTGGAAAAAAAAGAAAGTACTGGAGTTGCTGTAAAACAGCTGGCAAACAATTTGAACTACGCTCCAACCTTTGAACGGGAAACTAGCAGACTTTACGGGAGTACTGGAGTCGGAGAAGGTGGCGGAGTCGCAGTAGGAACCGGAATCACAGTCAGACACAATTGCTACAGAGTGAAGAAGGTTGAAGAGGAAGGGATGAGCGGGGTTTGGCTCAAGGGGGGCAAGTCAAAGTGGCTGGCAATATAAATTGGCCGTAGGTAAAGTGTGGGGAAGTTTGTTGGCTTGTTGGATTGTTGGGGCTTAGCTGGATCGTCTTCGCCTTTTGTTTTTCCTCCAAACAATTTGCCAAATCAGAGCCGCAGCAAATTGCAGATTGAACCCGTAGCACACTCGGAGTTGCAGCAATATGAAGCTAAGAAAGATGGTAAAAAGGAGTCGAGAGTGAAGAGGAGGGTGGGTAAAAACCGAATGAAAAAGGCAAATGGTAAATGCATATGCATAACTTTGCTTCTTGCCCCTAACTGGGGCACGTGCCTCACACACACACACACACAGTCTTGCCACACGGCTCACACAGCTAATGCAATTTTATGTGCGCCTTTGATTTCCCAATTGGATTTGCCACATAATTCAATGGCTCTCAGTGCTCAATGTGCTCAGTGTTCTCAATTGAGACATACTCAATGTAAAAGGCGGCAATCGAGTTGATAAAACCATTCAAAATGAACCCTCCACGAAGTGTTTCCATTTCACCTTTGACACTAGACGAATATTATTTGCGAAATGTCGAAATAACTGCCATCAATTTATCTAAAATGCTCACATAAATATGATTTAAACAACTGTCAGACTGGCTGACTGACAGCTAAACAAAGCGCAGTCAGGCGAACCGAGGACATGTGCCACATGCCACATGCCACGCATTGCCAGACATGAATAAATTACTAAATAAATACTACCATAAATACATTTGTTTATGAGCAGATATATATTTTTAGTTATTGACACTCGTTGCCGGGCTAAAGGTGATAGCTTGTCGATGTTATGGACATGTCATTAGTTACAGGTGTTGCAAATCATCTCACCTCAGCTTGTTCTACTCAAGCTAATTAAGTTCATCTTTGAGTTCAATCAACTTTTCTTTTGCTTTCGTCTTTCGTAGCAGCTGTGAGAACGTTAAACTTTTCATCTTATCGACGCTTTTCACACCTGCTCAGCCCTTTGAGAACGTCTGATAAATGAAGTCTTTGACAGGTAGACAAAACTCACATGCAATTCCTAAATGTAATTAATTTGGCATCTCCAGAGGCACGATATTTACATTTACATTTGTTTCACGACGTTGAATGAATTAAGAATGCACCAGTTGCCAATGAAAGTTCTACTCGATCAACACAAAATATTTTGAAATTAAAGCTGTAACTCGATTACATCACAAACTTTGCGGAATACCATTAACATTTTATTACTGCGCGAATTTGAAATCACCGGAAATCATACATATGCTATGTACCCAGCATTCTGGGTGACAATGAAAAATAATTAAATTAAAATGTGGGCAGTAAATATTTGAAATATGCTAAAATAATTGCCGATATTTTAGGCAGGTTCAAAATGTTGCTTAGTTCGTGGGGAAATAACTGAGAAACATTGCATACTTTTAAGGGGCGTGTGAATATTCGACAACAAACATGAAAAGTAACTAAAGCCTACTTTTAGGCAGTTTATTAATAATCAAGAACTTATAGTCTAAGCAGCTAACATTTTTAAAAGGTGATTGAAATCAGAAAATTATAATGCTTTTCGTCACCCTTAAACAATTTCTGTTATAAAATATATATTTAAATTGTTCATGCTCAGATTCAAGCTATTGATAACCCGACCTACGTCACTTATTATATTCTGTTGAATATATAAGATTACCCACTGTACATTACAATAAAAGGGGAGTGCTCTCAATAGAAAAATCAAGTAAACAACTGATTGTTATGCTTTAAGGTAACTCACATGTTATAATTTAAAATAGTTAACACTGAAAGAAATACATTTAATTTGCAGTTTTTTAAATTACAGTGCCTTGAGGTCCAACCAAATTCCACCCTTAAGACTGGTGATAAGTGAGGTTGGCTCATACGCGTTGTCTTTGCGGGTCTTTGCGTTGACTTTCACATCGAATTTGGTTAGCACTTCAACAACAGCTGCCTTGATCTGAGTCAAAGCAAAGCGCATGCCTGATAAAATTGGTAAAAGATATGATATAATTAGTATAAAACCTTTTAAAGCGAAACAAACTCTTACCTATGCAAATACGAGGACCTTCGCCAAAGCCCATGAAGACACCTCGATCGCGATACATTTTAACGGATTCGGAATTCATGAATCGGTCGGGCTGGAATTTCTCAGGATTGGGGAAGAATTCCTCGTCCATCATAAAGCAGTAATGGGGTACTATGACGACGGTGCCGGGCTCCACTGAGAAGTTTTTACCATTTTTGTTGGGCAACTCAATTTTCTCGGTACACAGTTTGTTGGACATGAAGCCAGGAGGGAAAAGACGAATGCTTTCTGTAAGGAGAGGGAGTACGAATTACATTTGAGGAAATGTATGATAGAAATGTTTGAAAGCTCCATTAAGTTAACAGAAATATAATTAATTTTTATATACCAAGAATGATCAACTACTTCGTTATAAAATTTGTACATACCCTGTACACAAGCTTCCAAGTACGGTAGCTCGTTCAATTTCTCAAACTCGATGACACCCTCTGAGTTAATATGCGCCTTGACCTCCTCCCGCAGACGACGTTGAACTTCGTCATCTCGTCCAAGGAGCAGCAAAAGATGACTCAGCACACTGGCTGTGGTCTCGAAGCCATCGAACAGGAAGGTCATGGTGTGGGCAGTCAATTGACGTGTTTCGAGATTCCTCTTGTTGCCCAACTGCAGAATGTAGTCCAGGAAATCGACACGTTGGCTGCCAGAAGAAGTTTGAGATCGGCGAGCATTAATCGCATTCTGCATTAAATCTATGAAAAAGTGTTCCGTGGAGAGTGGCAAAAATCGCATTTTGTGGAAACGTCTGATTGCTGGGAAGGTGGAAACGATCACAAAGTAAATCAAAAAGGTCCAGGGCTGTGTAAACAGATCCTTGATGTGACTCATAATGGGCGTTGGCTTTTCCGTGAAACTTTCTGCCTTCAGGCCCAAAACACAATCCGTTACCATCTCGGTGGTAAATCGCAAACTTAACTAGAGTTAGGAAATAAGTGTTTAATTGGCGATAAAAATATTTTTAGGATTAAAGTACTTACGTCCTTGGCATTAATGCCATCAGGAGCTCTCGCTAGTAGCTGTTTGTTCACCCAACCGCTCAACTTGTTGCATACCTCGTTGGTAACAGGATACACCGACTTGATCTGCAAATGATTACAGAAATTTAAATTAGAGCATATAAGTCTTAAAGGTATTTACACTTTACTGTACTTACGCGACTCTGTGTAAGTCCAGGGGTAACGTCAGCTCGTCGCTTCTTCCACTCGTCGCCGGTTAGAGTAAATGGATTATTGGCAAAAAGAAAATCGGATTTTTCGTCCACCAAAAGTGAGATTTCGTTATCTCGGAAGCTCTTAAAATCAGATACAAAGACACGTCGTGCCAATTCTGGATTGATTACCAACAGCTGCGGCATTCTCGCTCCATAGATACCAACTGCATCGTAGTCGGACTTAAATTTACTGTGAATTAAATAAGTTATGTTATTCAAGCAGTAGAAATAATGTAAGTTTTGTTATGTAATTTTTATAAAAGACTAGAAAGGATATAGACGAGCGAACCGACTATGAAAGACCCTTTCTGTTCTATCAGCAATTTTAAACCGATTTGTCCAATAAGAGCTATAAGCTATACTCGACTGATCCGCATCTAACTTGGTGACGATAGTTTTATAGGTACTATACACATAATGTATTAGTTTGGTTAGGATAGCTCAACTAACACTACATGTCTTCATACAAATTTTCTATTATTTTCCGTTTTTTCCTATATGCTATACATGAAATTTTTTAGCTCTAGCTCTTGTAGTTCAGACTCTTCTAGGACGAACTGACAGACAGACGGACAACGCTATATCGACTCGGCTGTTGAGGGGGTTCAAGAATATATATACTTTATGGGGTCGGAAATGCTTCCTTCTGCCTGCTACGCACATTTCGCTTACAACAAATAATCTACGCAGCCAAGTAGTTTGTAAACTAGTTTAATAATCAAACTTGTCTAATTTGTCTTACCGATAGATGCTATCGAGATCGTAGATTACATGTTTCTTAATTGTGTACATGTTAGGATAATTTCCCGTGAACATCTTTGGTTTGGGACCAGGAACTCCTCGTTTTCTCCAGTAGTCAAAATTCCATGTCATGAATACATAGATGAGGCC
Source organism: Drosophila acutilabella (assembly GCA_035046005.1). Lineage (NCBI taxonomy): Eukaryota > Metazoa > Arthropoda > Insecta > Diptera > Drosophilidae > Drosophila > Drosophila acutilabella. The sequence continues at coordinate 1,383,212 of JAWNOK010000033.1, read as the reverse complement.
CAGTAGCACCAATACCAAGGTCAGCGTAGTTTCAATCATTTTGTCGTGTTGTTCTCAATTGATGTTATTCACTCAACTATTCCAAACAGACTGATGTCTGGCTATTGTTGAACCACTTAATGTAGACCCCACCAAGTGGACAGCAACAAAACTTTGGGAGCGTTAAATTCTCACTCTTTCTAGATTAGATATTTCACATTTCATCATTTAACATACATTATTTCACAAACATTTTATACATTTTACTGTTTTGAGATTAATATTATCAGTGCTTACCGACAAATCGACCGATTGTAATCATTAATAAAAAAAAAAGTATAATTATTATCTAAGTATTTCCCTCAATTAGTTTGTTTGTTTATAACGCTCTCTTTTACTATCTGCAGTTGTTTCGAAATGTTGCCCTCTAAATTATCTTGGGTTTGTATGTTGTTTTGTTTACTGCTGCTAAAAAAAGCAGCGATACACTTAAAAGAAAAGGTGGACGCTTCAAATTAAGTATTATAACACTGCTATAAACTAAACATGTTAAGAAAACAATTAAAATAACAACAGAGTACTTGATTTAAATATGTTGTCAATTTAACAATTAAATAAATGAAATATTTTTAGTAAAATTTACAGTGTAAACGCCTCTGGGGTGCTTGTCTCCAGCCAATCTATGTGCGCTAAGTGTAAAATTGATTCTCTTATTTATTTCAATCAAAACAATGCTCAATTTGCGTTTGACCAGCGAAGAGAGTAAAAAACGAGAAAAAGAGAGGAAATGATAATGAGATCATAAAATAAGCAATGTACAAGTTTTTATGGGAATATCTATAAATAGACTAGTAGCTGAGACGCAATAAACGATAGCTAACTTTAAGCTTCTCATGGATCTTATCAAACATGCGCTACAGTGAAGCTGATGAAATAACGTATGAATGTTATGTTTCACATCCATTTGGGAACAATTTAAATATTATTCCCCATAAAATTGAGTTGATGAAAAATGTTTTATAATCAAGAGTTTGTTTGCTAATATAATATATCGTCTTAATTTAAATAACATCACAAATAAACCATGTTATTGTGCGTTAAAATGATAAAATAATTTTATGAGTGAAACCATTAAATTATACCAACATAAATATACCAAAAGATTAAAGCCATTATAAAATTTATATGTACTAAAAAGACAAATTACCATGTCCAAATGGAAATTGCACATAAGTAAGTTTTTAAGATATGTACTCTTAAATTATAACATGTTCTACTCTATCTGTATAGAAAAACTATTCTGGAATTACCCAATATTTATATATTATAAACTTTCGAAATGAGCTCATTAAATGTCCTTATTTACAAACAAGACGCTTCAATGCGTTGACCTAATTCTATTCTTTTTTTAAATTATGCGACACAAGTATCTGTGCCGTGTCAAGCTCTGAAAGAGCGAATCTTAAAATTTATGGCCAATGCAGCAGCCTCAATTGAATGACTTTCAGAATTCCCAATGCAGTTCTTGGGCGGCACATTTGTCATGTGTTTGTGGGTTTTGTGGTTGGGTCTTATTAAACGGCTTTTAAGCGCCAGGAAACAAGCACAATAAGTATTTTCTATAGACGATAGATTTATGTGGCCAATTTCAGACTGCGGCCAAATAAGTGACAGCAAATTATGCGGCATTTTCAGATGTGATCAAAACTAGGCATAAATATTCCATGTGTAAAAAGGATGAGAAAATAAAATATATGAAGAATAAATATATATAGAAAATTGATAGAATATTTTAAAATTTAAAAAAACTTTAGCACTTAAACTAAGTTTTTATTTTCTTGCTCACTGGCATATGGAATTATTTTTGGGATTAATACTCTGGACTTTCATATTTTTTCTCTGTTTAAATTGAGTTAACAGCTTAAAAGTCAAGTTCTTTCAGTATCAGAAATGTATACAGAAACTTTTAATTACTTGGTAAGTGAGTTATGGCCTGATTCTTAATCCTGTTTTGGTTAAAATAAGTAAAAATTATAGTTTATTCGACTGACCCACAACGAATACTATTAACACAATCCAATTGGAACCCTTGTGTAGAAAATTCGAAATTTATGACTTAGCTCACTTAACTTGGTCCGAACTAACAGGGAACAAAATAATGAAACACAGGGCTAAAAGCTGTTTATGTGTTTCGAACGTGTTCGGGTGCTTACACGCAGCTCTTCCTTTTGTAACCTTTCGCGTGCATATGTGTGAGTGGAATTGCTAGCTGTATGTATGTGTGTGTGTGTGTGTGTGTGTGTGTGTGTGTGTGTGTGCGTGTGTGTGTGTAGGGACTGTAGGGCTTAGAGGGTCTGTGGTTGGCAGGGCTACATGGTAACCCAAATTATGTTGTTGTCTATGCTAAATTGTCATTTCGTTTGTACAAAGCCCAAAGAATGCCAAACAAAAAGGCAAAAAGTTGTGCGAGTCCCTGAAACGACCTTGGTTAAGCCGCTTTAAAGGACTGCAGCAAGGACTGATAACACAACAAGAGTAATTAGGAGTGAAAGCCACTGTCAAGTGGCCACAGAAATATTCTATGCATAATTAAACGGCAAATTAAGCATTATCTTGTCGCAGGCACGGAAACTCCTACAACACACACACACACACACACACTGCTAGAGACACATACTAAAATATTAATAACAATTTATAGGCAACAAGTGTGACTGTGTTGGGTAAGTGCCCAAGTGTTTGTATTGCAACCACAGGGGGCATTTCATCATCTCCAAGTTTTGGGCCACTTTTGACAGCGACAAGCAGCTCGCCTGAGTTGGGTGCGTGTGCTGACCAGTAATGCCAAATTTAAAGCATGCCAAAATTAGTAAATAGAAATATTATTCAAAAATTAGGAATAGGTTTAACAAACTAGATAATTTTCTTCGTAAAACAAATATAAAAATTTACCTAATTAAAGTTAAGTAATTTATTCCTATCAATAGATGAAATTTTATTTAATTTAATTGAAGATTGATAATGAATAATTCGGAATTAGCTGAACTATTTAAATGAAACGATTTTTTCGAATAGGCATGTTACGTATTTATCGGTTTTTAGCCAAAAGAACAATTTCAACCAAAAGAAAGGCTAAACTGACAACACTGTTGCATAGCAAGCGACTTTTCTCGTGCTAGTGCATAAACATTTCCATGGCTTTTAGAAAGACTTACTCAGGTGAGTTTCTTACACAACTATTTATATATGTGGCCACTGATTTAGAAGTTAAACAGACTTTAAGAGGGTTCTAATCAATGACACAAAATTAACTAGAATTGCAATTTAAATAAAAATCACAATATTAATTCTGCCAGCTATGGGCAGATCCCTGCCAGCATGATAGAATTGCTATATTTCCATCTCACCGGTTTCGCGCATAATCACAGCAATTAGCAATTATGGCTTATCCCCCTCGTTCTCTGTGTACCTTTTGCTTTCACACCTGTCCGGACAACGTTCCAGCGCTTATCCCTTTTAATTAGATGCCGCCAAAAGTCAAATTCAATGCTCAAGCAGCGAGTCAAGTGTGGACTATCTTCAGGCCTGTCTGCTTGGGGTCCACTCCTCTCCGCCCTGCCACACCCCTTACTGCTCACTGTTTGTCTTATTACTTGGCAGCTGGTCCCGTAAGCTGCGAGCGTGTTTTTTTCTTGCTCATTTCTAATTTTCATTTTAATTATTACGAGTATTATTCTGAAATTCAAGCAGACGGCAACTTTAGAGAGTTTTCTCAAACAAGGTTTTCAATAGTGGGCGGAGCTGGGGCATCAGACAATGCCAGCTGCTACACTCTTTTTCTTCCTCTTCTTCTTCTTGTCGTTGCCAATTGCCACTTTCCACCTGTTCCACCTGCTTCCAACTCAAACACACCCCTTTTCTGCAGTCTACGTGTGTGTGCGTGTGTTTGAGTGTTATCATATTTCACGCCTATTAGCATTTAAATTTAATTAACATTTATGGCGACAATTTGTGTGTTGGCAGCCGTGGAAATGTGTGATAACTCGAAACTCCTTCCCGCAGTCAACACTAAACTTGTGGCACTCTGATTAGGATATATCCTGAGGCTGGAAAAGTGGAGACACTCGGAAACAATGAATGGACAGAAAATGCATATATATGACAATTTGTAAGCTTCTGCAAACGATTTAACCAACAAGTTGTGAATAAAGTGATGACTGATTAGTATAAGAGATAATTATTAGATAAAGTCAATTTAGGACTACGTAAAAATTTTATTAGCGTTCAATCTCATTCATTTCTGAAAAAGTGAAGCCCCATTCAATTTTATAGGCTTATCATGAAAATATTGAGTTTAATTGTTTAAGATTACATACATTGAATTTCACAATTTAAAATGTATGATTTCAAAGACAGTAATTGTATTTATACCCTGTGAGGGTATATTGGGTTTGTGCGAACAGGACTAGAAACACCAAATTTGGTACGTACACTAATTTAATGTGCACCCACCGCCCCCGAAAATTGTAAAAAACATTTAGAATATGAGATAACTTGAAAACTAATAAAGCTATCGAGTAAATGCAAATTCAATAAAGCAAATTCACATATTATGTGAAAAGTACTATTATTAATATCCATACCAAGTTTGGTCCGGAAAGGACAACTATACCATAAAGCTATCATAGGTCAAATCGGCCAAAAATTGGTCATTTGTATAAAAAAATTGTGAGCAAGTGCAAGCGAGACAGAGCGTGCTTCTTCTTCTTCTTTCTTTGTCGCGTTTTGTTTTGATTCATCTACCAGTTCTTTAGTTCATTTGAACGATTCATTATCGATAAATGTATAATGAGCTTTAACTACGTTACTAAATAATCGACTTTAATCAGCTGTTCAGCTGCATCGTGGGAGTTGTGTTTAGTAAAATAAATTGCATTTCTGATACACGCAAAGTGAAAATTTCTATAATCTCAAGTCTGGACTGGACTTCTAACGGGGTATCTAACGGTCGGGAGAGCCCTACGGTACTTAAATTCTTGTTCTGTTTACGATTTGAATTATCGGTGCTCGAGAGTTTGTGATAAGTGGCCTAAACAATGAATGGAGAGCATAGGTACCAAGAGAATATTTGTAAAGTAATCGTGACAGTGTACTATGATTTACTGACCTATTTAACTATAAACAATTAAAGTTTTCCCAACTCAGTATACAGTTAATTTGCTCTAAAACTGTTTGTATCAATTAAATTCTTAATGAAAAGTTTTTAAAACCCACAAGTCTATTACAAAATCAAAGTGTTAAAATTCAACGTAATCTCTGCTTATATTTTAAATTTAATGACCGACTGTGGGTTTTAAAGTTCTTAAATACTCGACTTTTAACCAGTTAAATTGCTTCACTTAAGCTACAAAAACAAAGAGCAATTGCAAACATTTAAGACTGGGACTGGAAAAGTTGAATGCAACTTCCTTGCAAGTCTATTCAAAAGAAATTCAAAGGGAATGATATTAGTAACTGACGCCGGAAATAATTTCACGTAACTATTTGCACGTAATGCCAACTAGGCAGACAGACAGACATTTGGACCGACGGACCAACAGACCAGCAGACAAACAGACTGTCTATCAGTCAGACCGAAAGTCTGGCAAAAAGGCGGTTTGGTTTCAGACCAGTTAACGCCCACTAGGTTAGATTTATGGGCGCGCCCTTAGCCAGTCAAACATGTGCCTCGCAATTCGAGTTGGAAATTACATCCGCCTTGTCTGCCTCGAATGCGTTTCCCTAAAATTTAATCCCGCCTTAGGGCAAGCTTTAAATCTTTCTCGCGGATACGCTTTAATCTCCAACTTAGTCGAAGCCAAGTATTTGCCGTTAGACAGCTTGTTAATGCATCTCCCTAGGCTACAATTTTAATAAGTTCATTAAATTCATACGCTTGATTGCTTCCTCTTTGTCCTGAATTACAGTCTTCAATAAAAACTACAATCAATTTGATACTTGTTGGCATTGTTGGTTATTACTATTAAATTTACAGTGCATAACTTTAATCAAGGTAAGTTTGCTTGATGTATTATAACATTATAATGTTTTGCATCAGCCGGAGTAAACCTCGAGATGTTTTTTGTTAATTTTTAAATGTATTTTATAATAAAAATCATTTTAAGTTTGAGTTTTTTTGTTAAAATCATCGACTCAACGAAATTTATTTAGACTGCTAAACTTATCCAGCTCATAACTCGACAAAAGCAGCAAGTTTAGCCAACAATTCCCAACAAAAATTTAAATTTAAAGTTACAAATGTACGAGTGGAGGGAACATTGGGAAGAATGTTGAGTAAAACTAGAAATAATCAGTGAATAATCAAGTCTGTCTGTTAGTTTTCTGTGTCGGCTGGAAATGCAAAACAAATTTAAAATTTTAAATCGAAACATGACAGTGAAAAGAACACTAGAAATGCATTATCTGAGCCACACGTCGTATACATAATGCGATTGTCAGTAGAAAATATTTCCTTTTGTGGTCAATCAAAATTAGTTTTCCAGTCAGTTAGAAAGCCAAGCCACATTTACCAGCTATGTTCAAGCCAATTCAGTTTCCACATTTTAATTATGCAAATTCCCAAAGCCAAATAATAGATAAATCCAATTAGCTTCTGGCCAGCTTCAATTAATTGAACTTATTTAAGCCAAAAGAAAGACACAAGCACAGACAAAGGAAATTTTAGTTGAGCTCTCGATTAGGTAACAGAGTGGAAAATAAGTGGAAAATTGATTGAATAGTGTTGATTAGATTTAAGTCAATCGTATTGCAGATCATTCAAACAAGTCAAATGAATAAAATACAATTTAAGAAGTGTTCAAAGAAGTGGAGTGTTATTTAATTACTTAATTACAGTCTTAAATTAGTATTGATTTTATTTAGGTACAAGTTGAGTAAATATGTATGTATATTATTTGCAGTATTAATTAACGTACTCAATAATTGGCCAAAATTAACCGCAAGTGTGAAAGCTATAGTAATATCTTATGTAAACCAAACATTTACATGGCCAAAACCAAATATCAATAGCCAAATATTAAATGCCGATAATTGTTTATAGAACAAAGCATACCGAAGGAAAATCCAATCAAAGCTCAGTACTCACAACAATTGTGTAATATGTTTGGCCAGTTCTGACCAAAACTTAATTTGAACACGACCGCAAATGTAAAATGAAAATAATTGTGGAATAAAATTTGGTTCAATTTGTTTTGCATTTCATAAAATTTGTCTGCGCTTTACATAAAAACTAAAGCATTTAAACCAACATATATGCATATGTAGATATGTTTATTTTATTTGAATTTATATATTAAATGGTATAGAGCTATTGCTAGTAAATACACCATGCCAATAACTCGATTAAAACTTCAGCGTTGCTCATTAAATTCTCATGCTTCCCTGCAATTCATTTTGAATCCAGTTTATACTGAAGTCCCACGTGAATCCCATTCTCTCTTACAATTCTCTGCCATATTCTCCTACCTCATCGACTTCACAGCACAAAGTTCTCTCGTCTGTTGTAATGCCGTCATGGTCTCTGCCCCGTTCTCTGCCTCTTGTAGTGAACATGAAAGAAAGCTTTAGCAAAAACATAAAGGTGAAAATGGAAATGCAGAATTTATAAAATTTTACAAGGGCTAACCATTTAGCACAGGGGTGACCCACGGCGGTGACAAAGCAAGGAATATAAAACTATTTAATCGCAAATGTACTTGAATCTTATTTATTAATAACATTTAGTTAAAGCTTGAATTACAGGTAAAAAATGTAATATTTTCCATTTTATTATATTTATTTGCTTTAAGTTTTGTTCTTATGCCAAATACCACGGGGATTTCCAACTAGATTTACCCCAACTCGAATCGAATATCTTTGCAACTTCATGACATTTCTTCTTGAAGTTTAGTTAATAAATTATGTAGTTACCCTATTAATATTGGTTTGAAGATTAGCTAGTGTGATTTTTTATAGTTCATAAATTCTCCTTTCTAGTTACCGTTTGATGTTTTGCGCATTTGCATTTTGATTCGTGAAACTGATGACGATAAATGTGACACTTAAACACATGCCACGCCCAGTGGCACCCCACAACGTGACACGTATTGCTGCAGCAGCATTTCCCCAGCCTAGCCTTGGATATGAAAAACTTTTGCTTATGCATAAATTTACATGGCTGCAAAATTGAAATGTTTAAAAGCGCATGAAAATGTTGTTACAACTTTCAAGTTATGCGCCTGAAAACTTCCAGAGAAACAGAAAACAAAGCAATAAAAAAACAGGAGTGTGTAGAAAAAGAGAAAGGACTTTATGCGAAGTACATTTCTATTTAATTCCTAAAGGATTTTGTTTTAGTAAATATAATACGAATATGTGTACACATGATAAATATAATTATGGGATTTAGCTAAAGCCCATGCCCAGCAAGAATCCACCAAGAAAGGCTACTGAGAATCGAGCGCTATTTAGCAAGGCTTTTCGTACATTTCTAAAAGGATCAATTGGTATACGGGGGTCTGCACTACGTTGTGACAATGGCAAGTCATCCTCGCTGTCATCCGCGTCCAGTTCCATAAGGAGTCTTCCCCAACGAATGGTGATTATTCCGCTCTGAACAGCCAGCTCAAGGGTTAAAATTGCTCCTCCCAGGAGTAGCGCAGAAACCTTAAAAGTCTTTAGCAAAGCAAAGCCTAGAACAAAGCCACCGCCAGCACCCACCGCAATTTGTAAGTATGGCGATTCGTTGCCAATCTTGTTAATAGCCACTGCTAAATACGCTAAAAAATCGCACATGCTCATTTCTTTTGGTGTTGAATTTCTATTACATACTTGATTTGATCAGTTGACTTTCTTCCATTTTTCTGTCTTTCCCACAAATATCTTCAAATTCTGTATTTTGTTCAGGGTTTTTTGCTGTTTTGTAAGTAAAGTCCAGAGCACACTTCATCTCACACTACACGGAATAAAACTTCAAGGGCCTTTTTCAGTGTGTTTTGTTGTGGCAATTGACTGCCAGACCGTAAAATGACTGGTCGAATAAATAGAAGTGATGTTTGTTGAAGAGCACGCTGGGCAAATACCCTGTAAACTTAATGTATCAATCGGACAGCAAAGTTTGAGTTAAATAAAAACTTCAATAATTTCAATTTCTATTCTTGAATCTATTTCAATTTGTTTAATATCAGATACTTTCTATAATTAATTCACTAATAAATTACTTTAACTGTGAACGGATATTTTAATACAACACCTTTTGTACATTTTACAGGGTATAAAAAACATCAAAGTTAATTTAGCCGCGTTGCAGCTGTTAAACATTTCAAAAATGGTGGGGCATTTATGAGCTTTAAATAATTGATTAGCTGTTATTAAATTATACTCACTTCGATGTCAGCCAATTGTCAGAATTAAATAAACTTTTGCTCTTTTTAGTCAATACTAATTAATTGACAACAGCATGAGGCTGTCAAATCAGTCATAGAAAAAGCATCACCTATTAACTTGGCTTAGTAGAAAATGACAAGGGTTAGTCAACATTTTAATTAAATGCTGTACATAAATTATCAATAAATTGTGTTGAAAAGTAGAAGTAATTAAATGTTGACAATTATTATTTTAATATTTATGTAAACTGATTTCTATTTGAAATGCTTACCATTTTGAAGTTACCAAGCTGATTAATTAATTATATTATCGTTATATTTATTAATTAAATTAATATAACACTTAATAAGTTTTTAAGTAATAATCAGATATATCAGGTTGAATGCGGGAATAAATCGATTGAATTCCATTTTTATTTTTGTTGGAATGAGTTCTACGAATCACCCAGTTTCTAAGCAGCTCTTCCAACTTTGGCATACTCTGTGATCATCTGTTCATCTGCATAAACAGGCACACACCCACTAGCACGTGGCCGAAAAGGGGTGTTTGGACACTTATCGCGAGTGGGCAATCAAATTAGCAAACAGCACGCAAATGGTTGCAAATAAACCGCGATTAGAAAATCGAAACAGAACAACTTTATTTTCAAATAATCAGGAACGAGAATTCTGTTGTCTATTTTAGAAACGAATAGATATTTAAGCACTTCAATGTGAACTTTAAAATTGTCTTGTTTTCCAGTTCTCTCTCCTTCATGAAATATGTATGCTTATAATGGCGTTCAAGTTGACCATAAAAGACGTGGTCAGTGCAATAGAAAATGGGGTAGATTAGGGTGTTATCGGGGGTTGGGATCTGGGGTGAAACTTCAATGCAATACGTGTTTGCCATGTGGCAAGTTGCAACTGTGGATTTGGCAGCTTCACTTTGATTTTATGGCTATTGTTTAATGGAACATTTTTGAAGTACGTGCGCAGTCAAGGACATCGCAGGATTTTGCATTTGCAGTTTTAGACAAGACTTAAAATTCGATTAGATATAAGTTCTGCATACAACGAATCGCAAAACAGCTTAAACTTTTAAGTAAAATTGTTAAACGACATTTTAAACAAATTAAAATGTAAAATGTAAATGTAATAACGGTATATATGAAATTATCTCCAATTCCAAAACGTTATTAAATTTAATTAATTTGTTGCTTTGGTGTAGTATATTATAAATAGTAATTCAAGTAATACGAATTTCCCAAATGCTATTAAATGACTTTCAGTCTTTCAATTTCAGTTGGAACAACGCAATCGCATATACGAATAAGTTTTCACATGAACACGTTTCTGACTGCTGCGTCAACTGGCAACAAAATTAATGTTCCGAAACAGACAAACCATTTAACCCATTGGAAAAGGAAAGATGGGTTTTCTAGTACCCAAACAGACCGCAAAACTCAGTTCATCACTGGCAGCTAACAAACGTCCACAGTCTGCCCCAGTCTTCAATGTGTCTGGGGTGCTGCAGCTTCACAACTTACCGCAGTTAATTTGTTGTACAAACCCGCACACAAATAAACCAGTCAGCACACAAAACAGCTGCAGAAATCGTTTGCTTTGAGCCAACATGCAACTCTTTATACAATCTGACTGTTTTCAAATTTACAGCACGTCAACAGACGCCATAGACAAAAAGTCTTTCATTCACATTCTAAGTATACCGTAGTTGCCAATCCCCAGCCCCTTGTCTGTCTCTCTCCCTCCGATCGGGATGGGGCTAAAGCATAGTCACAAAACGTTGAGAACTGAAATACGCATACGCCCTGTTTTATGCTGATATTAATGGGCAGAAATAATTGTAAGAACTAATTTCAACTATTAAATTCCTATATAACAGTTTAGGTATAAATGTTTTCTATATTACACAGTTGAATTAGGACTAAAGCCCTAATGATATACAAAAAGGGGAACCATTTTAAAATTTCTTAACCTAAGTTATCCTAAAAATATTTTAAATTTATTTTATAATTTGAAATATTTTGTAAAAAATTTGAAAGTATTTTAATTATCTTTTCTATAAGTTCACGTTGAAATTTATAAAACATAAGTGAAACTGTAAACTAAAAATATACAACTAAGATAATTCAATTATATCTTTTAAATACACCTTTTTTGGTTGGCTTAACGGATATTGTGCACTTTTGCTGATCATTTAAGTCATTATGAAATATTATTTTAAATAAGTTAATTGATGTTCAGACTTAATTTCCATTTTTTTCAAAATTTGACTGCCCAGAATATTGCATTTAAACCATTCCTCATTTTTATTTTAATGTTATAATTTATTAAGCTGCTTATTATAATTAATACGACCCGCCGACTAGGAGCCATAACTGACCTATGCTTTCTCTCCGTTTGGAAGACATCCGGCTTAACCTAACCTATATTAATAAATAACGCCAATGAAGCAGGCTAGGTTTAATCAAGAAACTACTTCTTAAATAAGCAAAGCTTAACAGATTACGAGCACTTTCTTTAGCAAAGATACTAAGTAAACTAACAAGAATTTATCATTAACGTTTAAACACTAATGGGCACTAAATGGAGTTGGCAATGCATTTATAATGATTCCATTGGCTATTGATTATTTTTGTTGTCAATTAAACAGCAAGGAAATTATGAAGTCCTGGTGGAAGCAGATGAAAGCAGTTGCCTTTTTCTAGATACACATACACCCACACACAGCACACACACAACACCCATTTTGTGGTTAAAACTTGAATTATGACTAAAGCTAGACAAACACGCAAACATAAACACAAATAAATCATATTCCTTGCAATAACAAAAGATGTTTACATACGAGTAAATACGTTATATAACTTAATACATTTAACCACACACACATATTTGCCACAAAAGCCACAATATCCGATGTTCAAATAACTGAGAAATGGAAATTTAGATGGAATTGAATTCAATTGAAGTGAACTGAGTTGGTTTGCATATACATATATTTTAAACTAATCACTTGGCCAATATTCTTGACGTCTTAACATATTGACTAAGCAGTTGTGTGTTTTAATTGCGGTGCTAATGCAATTACATTTACAGTTACAGCAAAATGCGGTTCTCATCTATTTTGGCCATTTCAGACCATTCCACACGTAGTCGGTCTCAGTTTCAGCCTCCTGAATTATGCAAACTGGCAAATTGCTATGCCAACTATTCTGGACATGCAACTGTTTCACTTCAACTTCCATTTCCCTTTTCCCATTTCCCATTTCGCCTTGAAATTTTTATAAGTTGTGCGTGCTGTCGTCGACTCGGCTTTGGCTCTGTCTCTGGCTCTGCTTTTGACTCTCACTCTGACTCTGACTCTGACGACTGACGCAAATTAGTGCGACACGCACAACACTTGAATGTGGCTCAACTTTTAATACCCTGTAGTCATAAGAAGTACAGCAGTTGGCTATGTTACAAAAGGCAATGGGGGAGTATAAACTGTCTTAAATGATGCTATGAAAATGATGTTCAAAGGGTGACCGTATTTTATATAAAATAATATATCAATCAAATGTCTTGTTTGCCATGAATAAATTTCTTAAAATTGGAATTATAATTTAATTTTAAATGAATTGATTAATAAATTAAATTAAAATAGTTAAAAACTGATTGAAAATAAATATTTTTTCAGGGGTATTTCTCAGTCGATTACTTATGATTTTGTTTTCGCATTATTCGCTCTTGTTTCTCGTTTTGCATAAATGCATGTCGAGTTTATGTCATTCCGGTTTTTTTGGGTGCCATTGCGACTTTTACGGAATTTTTATGCATTCGCTACGTGACTTTCAGCTCACAAACGATGGACAAATTGTTTTGCCCAAGTGTTTAATAAATAAATTATATGAAAAGGTTTGTGCTGACTTTCCCTTTATGTTGCTGCTAAACGCATTCACTAACAAACAGTAGATGAATATTTTCACAAAAACTCAAGCGATTTCGGTCCATTTATTGAGCACAAAATTACTCGAACTGGAGGCATTTGTGTGTAGTAAATTCCAAGACAAGTTAATAATTTATATAGGCTACTGCAATTGAGTTTTTCATGTCACTTGGCTTTTAAAACTCTTAATAATTAAAATCTATTGTAACAAAATAAATATTTGAAAAGTTATGAAAAATTCATTCTTTATTATATTTCATCATTTAAATTTCAATGAATATTTGAAGTTTCCTTATATATTCTTGGCTAGTAAAATAGAGAAATTATATATTTTATTTATTGCATTTTATCGGATTAGGTAAATCATTAATTGCATGATTATAGAATTAAATTTATTAAATTCTATTACCATGTGCCTTACACATTCACATGTCCATAAATGAACCATTCCGAGTAGAATACTTGTAATTGAAAATACAAAATCTGCATAATATCTGATATTTCATTTGAGTGCTGAATATTTGCGAAATATTAGGAACATTTTGAAATAAATTTCATTAGCTTGGTTTACCAAATTCTGCAGTTGCCATGACACCGCTTAATTAGCAGGAAATCGAAGCGAAATGCCCAAAACGCACAAAAGGTGCTACATACAGTGGGTAAAATTGCTAACAAAACTGTTTATTTTGTTGCAATTGCTGCTGCTCATTTCGACTACGTGACAATTCTGTTTAGCATTTGGAAATGGCATTTTAAATTTTGATTAATGTTCTGGGGGGAAATGGGCACAGTGTGTATTTTGGCCATGTTCTGTGGCCTATTCGGGTCAGAACTGCGGATTAGAATGCAGCTCACTTGATGTTGGATTCTATTAACACGCCAGTAACAGCCTGACAACAGACCCCCGCCCCTGTTGTACTACACCCCATTCCCCATCTATTTCCACTTCTCACTTGCTTTGGCTGCCATTTTTCCAGCGCCTTGTATTTCCTCGTTTTCTTGTCTGTCTACTCGCAACACATGTCGCCACTTAATGCGCAGAGCGCATACCCAATGAAACATCAGTATGTGTTGAGGAAAAGGAGGAAAAAGCAGAAGGAAAAGCTACTGTTGATCGAGCTGGCTGTAAAAGACCCTGTAATTTATCTAAGGTCATTAAAAGTGGTTAATAAATTTTTAGACAAGTAGAAAGTTAAGTCAAGTTTTATATAATCATACAGTTTACATTGTGTATAAGCTTGGTTGAGTTATATCATAAAACTACAAGGTTACACTTACACTTAAAACATAACGCATAAATTTACTGAAGATATAACAAATAATAATAAAGTATTTAATAAGAAGGTTATACTTTTGTGGAGGCGTAAGGGAGCCACACATACTACAGATACTAAAGACTTTCAATATAAATTTGGTGACTGTAAATTCTATGCAGAATTTGTAACTACGAGGTCTGAAAAAGGATGTGGAAGAATTTCCTTCGGGCCAAACAAGTGGCAAAATTGCATGGTAGTTGTTGCCACAGGCAAATGCAGCATAATGTTGCCCAAAAAGCAAGTAAGCAAAGTTTCTATGTGAAACACCAAATTCCACCAACTACCAAGAACCAACTTTAAGCTTTACTTTAGCAACGTTTTTTAAATAAAGTAAATTAATCAAAAAAACTTAATTTTCTTTTTTAAATTTTTTTTTACTTTTGTTTACCTTCGTACCTTTCTTTTGTCAACTTTGTATTTTAACAACTTTCGATCTACTTTTTAAAGTGCAGACGCCATTGAACTGAGCTCGTGAACGTGTTGTTTGCACTTGCTTCGGTAAACAGCTGTATAATTACGTGTAAGGTGCCAAATTGATGAAGTGTTCATTGGCTTCAATGCAATTAAAAAAGCGTCAATGATGCCCAAAGCCTTATGCAATATTTACAGTGCAGTGCAATCAATTTGAATTGTTTGAACTTCTCATTAAAATTGCCTGGAGAGGCATCAGTAGTCTTGTTCATTAAGAACGTTGATTTATAAAACCTTTGTGAAACGATATATTGTTATTAAAAATTGAATATGTAAAAGAGTTGAAGGGATACTGGGTAAGTAATTTAGTGTGGAACTGGAATGCAGTTTACAGCAACCAAAGAAATCAAACCGAAATTAAGAATTGCAATTTGCATCAATAAATCAGTCAATTTAGAAAACATTTTGTATACACTGATAGAAAATTGATTAATTTTAAGTGCAGAAATCATTACTGTCTCACAAAAAGGGAAGCAAAATTTATTTCTATAAAAAAATTATATTTATAGCATAATAACTGATCTACTTTTTCTAGGCTTAATGTAATTTTTGCACAATTTCCTTGAACTTAGACTTTTTCTTACAATTTAGACCACTTTCTTTGCATTCATCTTAATTTAAGGAAACTTTTCTTTTTATCAGTGTACGAACAACTCGTGTTGGCAACTTGGCATTTGGCACTGAGTACTATGCATTGGGAACTGCAAATTCAATTAATCGAAATGTCAAAGAGGTAAAACTCATACTTCAAAACTCTCACGTAACTGCAACACATTAAAAACTGCCAGTGCCCAAAATCGTTTTATAAGTTGTGTGTGAGTGTGTGTTGGTGGGTGAGTGTGTTTAAGGCGGATGAGTTTCAGTTTCGAATTTCCAGGCACAACAATGCAACTGCAGATGGGCAGGAAATTAGAAATGGCCACTTGATGACCATGCCACGCCCCCCATCCCACTCCCTTCATCACAAAAAAAAGATACAGGAATGAGAGCTGTAAGCCGATGCAATGCAATGGATTGCATTTCCTGATCGGGTGTGTTGCTACGATTGCCATATGTGTGTTTGTACCGGAGTCCATGTTAAATGAAATCTATGCGAATGCAGTTTGGATTTGGCAAACACGTTTGACTGCCGTTTCCGCTTATGAATTGTTAGTCTGAGGCCAAATTGCAGAGTTAAGAGAAGGGGTAGAGGGTAGAGTGATACAAGGAGGCAAAGAGCATCAATTGCCTGTTTGGCAGTTGCTCCTCATTTGACTGATGAGTGAATGAAAATGTGCAAAATACTTTGAGGACACCTTGAGCTAAGTACGGCAACAACTGACAGAGTGAATGTGAAGGGGAGCAAGACAGTGAGAGAGCGAGAGCGAGAGTGAGAGGAAGAAAGTGAGCAATAAAACATGGAATTCAATTACAGCCAAGAATTGTCAGCCCCGGACTTCGACAATGGGGCGCCTAGCAGCAGGCAGGCTGGCACTACATGAAAAGAAACATTTTTGCCTATTGAAGGTGGTGAGAGAATGTTACAGACGCGACTGCAGTTGCCGCTCCACATGTTGTCGTCCTGATTCTGGCCACAATCCTAGACTTTGGCACTGTCAAAAGGCAATATGTTTATAACAAAAGTTCAAAGACTTTTCTCGCGTTTTGTTTGCCTTTTGATGGGGTGCAAATTGAAATTGAATTTGGATATTTCAAGGAGTCATTCCCATCCCACACAGACCCCACAACAAACAGCACAAAAAAATGTAAAGTGTACGGCATAAAAGGCAAAACATTCGCAGGAAATGCGCCTGAAATATTTTTGCCACATAAATCATAACAATGGCCATATGTAAAAGTGCATGAAGCATGCTGCATTGTACGCGTGTTGCAGCGCATGTTGTAGTTGCCACAACAAACAAAAATCAAAATCAAATCGAAAATAAATCTAACAAACTGCTCTCTAGCCAATGCAAGGGGTTCGTACTGTGTCCATAGGGCAATTGTTATGAGAATTATTCGTTTTGAGGTAGATATTAGTATTTAACATGAAATATATCTATGAGTATCAGCATAATAAACGTTAATTTCATAATTATTGTTGAAAAAATAAATAAAACATGAAAATTAATAAAAAATTCTATAGGAAATATATTAAAATTCTATTCCAATGATAATGTGATTGAGGTCTTTTAAAATGCTTTAAATTTTATGAAAAATCAATTAATTTAAACTTACAATTTTTTTTATTAAATTATATTTACATTTTCAGTATTGTTAAAATTACTACTGCCCCACGGTAATATGTACTTCTTGTTTTTACAGCCTTTTTTGTTTGCTGGTGTTGTTCATCTTGTTTTTCTCACACTGGCAATAAATTGTCAATTTTTGAAATGTTCGCTATGAACGCAAGCAATTTTATGGCTATTTGGGAGCTGATTTAATGCGCTAAGCGCATGGGATTAGCTACAGTCGTAAATAAGCTGTTAGACGTGGCGTATGCGCAACGTGCAGCGAGCAGTGAGCAACGTGAAACTTGAAACGTGAAACGCTCAACATGCAAACGATGATACTTGATGCGGCCTTTTTCATAATTAAGTGTCGCCTTGTTGCATTCAACGAGATGACACTGTAGCATCATTAAGACACGTGATGGCTGGATCATCATCTTTTTAACAGCCACTTGAACATCACACGAAATTGCATGCAATTTGCACAGCGACAGCAGCAGCACCAGAAGAGACATAAGATGACATCTAAGCCACAAGCCACAATCCTCGCTAAGACTTGGGGCATGCAACCGTGTGGCATGCATTTTCTTTCCCGTTGAGCAATGTGCTAAAGCTGATGATGAGCGCAGCTCGTTAAGATGCTTGTTTCGCCAAGGCAACGTCAAGTGATGCTGTGTATTGCATACGCTTAGGCGCGAGGCCACTCAAGTGGCCACAGAAACCCACAGAACCACCACTTAAACACCCAAGCACCCAACCAACCAACCAACTAACCTAAACAGCCGCTCAAACAACGCAACAAATCCCCATGCACATACACGCACGAACATGAAAAGACCCGCATAAATGTCAAAAAGTTAAACAGCAAACTGCATAAAAGTCAAGTGCAGATTTATTTTTTTTTTTCACTTTTTGTAATGCTTTGTGTCATATGCTACAATTAGAGTCCAGTGCAATGCGATGCTGCTCTGTGCCACATATTTTATAACTGCGCAAACAGGAGAAACAAAATACAGAGAACCGTTATAGAGAGACAACAAGTGGTTAACAGGAACTACAATGACAAAAGACAACAGTTGTGGACATGTGTGGGAGTGCACTTCCTGCTTTGAAAGGGAAATAGACCAAAGAGAACCCGAATACAAAAACGGAAAACAAATTGTAACGGGAAGTAGTCAAGTTACTAGACGACACAGTCCTTTACTTTCTCTTTCACCATATAAAAATGTTTGAAATGTAGAGAAATTTCGAGTGAAAAAGGTAGAAAATATGCAAAGGAGTAGTCAAGGAGTACCATTCCAAACATAAACTATTAAGTTTAAGATATCACATCACTTAAAATAAAATTTTGCTATTTACAGTATCTGATCTAAAGCTTATAAGTCGACTAATAAAACAACCTAACCAAATATTCTAAGAGAATACCATCTATAGACAATAAGTGCAACAAAGAAATTTTTATTGCATGTACATTTCTGGCAATTCTTTTTAGTGACACGACTGCAGCAGTGATTTTAACTTATTAAAGAACCGGTGATAAAAATCAATTTAATGATAAACATGAAATGTCGAGAATAAATGTTTTGAAAAACGTTAGTAGTGATCACCAATTAATAATTAAAAGCCCTTATTTATGATCGATCATTGACGTGACATTAGCACAAGTTTAATATGTTTACAATTATTTAAAAATTTTGTGCCCTCGTATTTTAGTTTTCGAGGGACGGAATTGAACAAAATGTTTCCTCATTAATATGGCGAAAATGCTGAGCGAAGTATTGAATTTGTGTGTGTGCTGGTGTGTGTATATGTGCGGGTGTGTGAGTGTGGGGACGTTTGGGAAAATGTTCAGTTCTGCAGTCCAGTTTTAAAATATTTATCGTTCAAGCTGTGAGTTTAATAGTTGCTGCCAATTGAAGCTGATTGCTGCTGCCCAGCTGCCTTTCTTGCCGTCTTTCCGTGTGATTATCGTCTTTAAATTGATTTAGTGTAGCCGTTCGAGACAACACTTATGGATCCTATGCCTGTTTCCTATATAGTTTCCGTTGATATAGTTTCTCTGCATTGGTTTCCTTTTTTACATGCCCAATCCGCCCATGCCTCCCATGCCACCCATGCCACCCATACCGCCTAAGCCACCCATGCCGCCAGCTGCACCTGCATCCTCCAGCGGCATCTCAGTGACAACAGCCTCGGCTGTGGTCAGCAGCGATGCAACTCCAGCTGCATCAATTATGGCAGTGCGCACTACTTTGGTGGGATCAATGATGCCACGTTCGATCATGTTGCCGTATTCACCCTTCAGAGCATCATAGCCATAATCCCCGTCGAGTATTTCCACCTTGGCCACGACCATGGCACCATCGACACCAGCATTCTTGGCAATTGTCATGCAAGGCATACGCATGGCACGCCGAATGATCTCAATGCCCATGCTCTGATCAGCGTTCAGGCCCTTGAGATCGTTCAGTTTGGTGATGCAGCGCAGCAGAGCAGTTCCTCCACCGGGCACGATTCCTTCCTCGATGGCAGCACGTGTGGCATTCAGGGCATCATTGACACGGTCCTTCTTCTCATTGACTTCTACATCGCTTGATCCCCCGACACGTAGCAAAGCCACGCCAGAGGATAGCCTGGCCAGACGTTCCTGCATTTTCTCCTTCTCATAGTTGGATGTGGATTCGGCAATGGCATCACGCAGATTGGCCACACGCTTCTCAATCATGGGCTTCTGACCGTGTCCCTTGAGCAGCATGGCATCGTCCTTGGTGACGACAATCTCGCCAACGCGTCCAAAGTCGCTCACCTTGACATCCTCCAGTCGCACTAGGTTGGCCTCGTCGCCAAAGACGATGCCTCCGGTGGCAATGGCCATGTCAGCGAGATTCTCTTTGCGGTTGTCCCCAAAACCAGGTGCCTTAACGGCGCACACCTGCAGTCCTACCTTGAGACGATTCACCACCATGGTGCTGAGAGCTTCACCCTCCACATCCTCTGCTATGATAACCAGTGGCTTGCGCTGTGAATTGGCCAATTCCAAAGCGGGCACAATGCTGGCAGCAGATTTGATTTTCTTCTCGCAGAAGAGCAGCAGTGCGTCCTGGAACTCTACCTTGGCGCCCTTGGGACTGTTGATGAAATATGGCGATATATAGCCCCGATCGAACTTCATGCCTTCGATTACCTCGAGCTCATCGTTCATGGTCTTGCCATCCTTGACTGTGATGACACCATCGCGTCCCACTTTCTTGATGGCATCGCTTATCAGTTTTCCCACAGATTTGTCACCGTTGGCTGAAATTGTTGCGACCTGGGCAATCTCCTCGGGTGTGTTAACGGGTCGTGACATTTTCCGCAGATTCTCCTTGACGGATTCGATGGCTAACATGACACCACGTCGTATCTCGACGGGATTTGCTCCTCTTGAGATCTTCTCGAAACCCTCCTTGGCAATGGCACGTGCTAAAACCGTTGCCGTTGTAGTACCATCCCCAGCCTCCTCGTTGGTATTGTTTGCCACATCCTGTACGAGCTTGGCACCGATGTTCATGAACTTATCCTTGAGTGCAATGGACTTGGCCACTGTGACGCCATCCTTTGTGATTTTAGGTGATCCCCAACTCTGTTCAATGATCACATTGCGTCCCTTGGGTCCCATTGTCACCGCCACAGCATCCGCCAACACATCCACTCCCTGCAGCATCATCGCCCTCACCTCCGGTCCGAACTTCACGTCCTTGGCATATCCACGTGCCAAATGGCAGGCGATTCGCGAGCCACGCGATAGAGACGACGAGTTCGTTAAAAAGCGGAACATTTTAAGCTCTAAACAATTAAATCGTTTATTATTTTCTATTCCTATTTCTTTTTTCTAGCACCTAAAGCTCTTACCTTTTTATAATGATTTAATACTTTTTGGGGTTTCGAGTGAAGAGAGAGAGTTTACCTCTGAGAAAAAATATTTGATAAATTTATGTCTCTGTGCGTAGTTCACGCTGTGGAAGTAGAACGTAAAATGAATTTAAGCTGTATAGTAAAATAACTTAACTGGCATGAAGCAGAGCCTACTAAACACTCAGAGACGACTTTAATAAATTTCAGAACACCGTTTCGATGGGTAACTTGAGTCTAACAGTTTGAGGTTTTCAAATGCTTCTCTTGAATTATTATTAATTATTATTTGTTGTCATGTTAAGCAATTTCTTTATTATAAAATGAATTAATTTTGTGGGCGGTTAAGGTAAACTGAAATAAATAAAATAATTGATTAACAAATTGTTTGGTTTAATATAATATTATTCATAACATCGATAGTTGTAGTGTTATAAAAATAGACTCTTACAATTTTTGGGGCAAATACTTGAAATAAACTTGGTCTGCCTACACTATAGACGGACTATGACTCCAAATTTGGTGGCTCAACTTTGTATTTCAGAAGACCCCGCTATTCATACGGACTAACAGACAGACGGTCGTTTCGCAGACGGCCTTTTATAATAAAATATCACTATTTGTCTTTTTTTTGGGATTCAATGAGAGTGAGTCACTCTTTAGTCTCTTGCTTAAGAACTAACTTCTTCTTCTTCGATAGCTTACAATATCGATATTTAATGTTTACATTTATGTTACGCTTCCGCTGTTAATCTGCTGTACACTTAACATTGTTGGTACTCCTACTTGGTAGCCGCCACAATTTCAATGTCGACTCGGCTGTTGATGATGATCAAAAACATATGCTAGGGGATGGCCACGCCTTCTTCTGCTTGTTATGCACATTTCGGTTCCAACAAACTTAATAGACCCCTCTACTTTTTCTTAGAGTACGAAGTCTAATAACATTTTTCCTACATATGTATAAAATTGTATCAGAATTCAATACGACGATTATCATTGTCTACTCTATTGGTAGACTGGGTACAATTGATTCGGTTGCTATAGGTTATTATAAAAGACAGTTAACTAAAATGAAAATTGTCTCATTGTATTTAATTTAAGTACATGGAAAGTGTCATAAATCTTATAATTAAAAGACAATGCTTGATGTCGTTGCTCTTGTGGAATGGAGTGGATGGTATGAGACAAGTGGCATGAAGCAAGTGGCATGAGGCATGTGGCATAAGGCATAAGGCAACAAATTTCCCTCAACCAACAGCTGGCTGACACTTTGCAGGTAATTAAAAGACAAATATTGGCCAAGGGTTTGGTTGGCAGGTTAAAACGGTGCTCTGCGGTGGTAAGGGAGTTGGTGTGTTGGAGCTAGAAGGGATTGGGGGGTGTGTGGGACTTCAATGTTAACACCCACATTGAGCCCATTTTGCAATTTAAATTTTCATGAACAAGTGCCGCCATTTGTCGCTGTCTTCTACGTTGTCATCGTTGTTCTCATTGTAGTTGTCGTAGTCGTTGTCCTTGTCGTTGTCGTTGTCGTTGTCCTTGTTGTTGTTAGCGTTGTCCTTACCGCTGTCTTTGCCGTCGCGAAGCCTTAACAGTTTTCAATTTGCCTGGCCGCTTGTAAGCACAGCTGACAGCGTCTAAAGTACCAAAAACACTGCGAACACAGCGATATCAAGTAATACCAAAAAGGGTTTTTACTCTTCACTGCAGTAAGAAGGGAAACGCGATTTGCCTTTCATGATATTATTGTCCGCTTGTCCTCGCATATTTTTACGACCATTTCAATCGTTTTTCGCTTTCCTGTTACAAAATTTGTCTCTTAGCACAATTGCAGGTGAGTTATAGCTGGCTTAGATGTAGTTCAAGGGATTTGGAGTAGTTGCCAGCTGATAGCTAACATAAGCCACCAAAACCATGTAGCTTCTGAAATATTCAAAAGTATTTTTAGTAGACGGAATTACAATGCTTTTATCCTAGACTTTAAAATGGCTTTCAAATATATGGAACATTATTCCAAGCATTAATTATTAAATATTAAAAATATACAATTATTTTCCTTAAATTCTATTCTCTCTTGGAATTGTTAGACTTTTCCACAGTCTTCTGCTTATTTAATTTGACAAGCTGCCTATTAGAAGGCAGCCTCATCAGAATTCAAAGCACACTTTGCTAATTGGAATTATCATTTAAAATGACCAACAAAAGTCCTTAATTATGAATTACCCACAAACCACAATGAACCAATGAGGCAACTTTTGCTTCGCCCTATCAATTTCAGTTCCCGTTCCCATTCCTCTCGCCACCTTTGACCAACTGATGCATCTTATTCAATTACAATGTCTCAAATTAGCAGACATTAATATTAGAAGCGACCTCTCTCTCCCTTTCTCCCTACTTTCTCAGGCAATAAGAGAAATTAAAGGAAATAATGGGCGCAAAAAAGAATGGCGAAGAGAAGAGACTGTGAAGGACCCACGCATCATTAGGAAAATGGCGTCGAAATTATAGAAATTACCCGACGGTAAATGAGGCGCATTTATTTGAATGTAATCCATTATGAAATCGCATAATGAAGAGATTAGCACGCATACGAGACGCAATTAATAAATGACCCGTCCAGTAGGAAAAAGGCCAAAGCCAAAGGGCCAATAACTTGGCCAAAACTTGTTTTAGCTCCTCTGCGTGTCGGACAAAAGAAATCTAATAAATTAGTACAACGGCAATCATTAATTGTGGATGCCACGCATATGACGCACAAATATAAATCAGGACTTCAGTTCTTTAGTTCTTAAAGTCCGTTATCAGGTGACTTAGACAATGGCCTTCATTTAATAATGCCTTTATTGTGATTCAAAAGCCCACCAAAATTCCTATCAAACAGTTGGCCTTTTAATAACCCATTGATGAACAGCTTTTAATAGCTTTATAGAAAGTTTTCCCCAACACTTTGCACTTCATTAAACTTTTGCTTGACTTTAACTGAGCAACTCGCACAGACACGCGGGCAGCCAAAAAAGGATATCCTCTTGGTCATGTCCTAGCCTCATTCTCATCGATAATTAACCACAGGAACTTGGCTAACAAAGGCCAAAATACCCAAGAAATGGGGTAAAAACTTCCACACAAAACATAATTAAAAATGCGTCATTGCCTTTACTTAAAGTAAAAGTGAAAGCGAAAGTGAAAGCAAAAGCAAAGGCGAAAGTGATTGCGATAGTGAAAATGGCTTAGAAAATTCAATAATGAAACTCTAAGCGGCTTTTGTAGCCCATCATAAAGGAAGCATCGATTAGGCATCTATTATGTCGACCTGAAGTATTTAATTGAGCAGGTAAACTTTTGGTAAAACTAAATGTAATGAATAGCTAACGAATTGAAAGCGAAAACAAGATGAATAAAGTTGAGGAAACAGTAATTAACTGAAAGTTATCTAAGCTCACACATGCAAAGTTAAGTCCACATAATTAGAACTTGCACTTAAACATTTTACATCTCATCTTTATACACCCCGTTTACAACCTTTTAATCGGTGTGTATAAGGTTTGTAAGAAAATAAATTTTCTTAAGGCATATATGTAATCAATATTTCATTGGCAAAATCGGTTAAAAATTAGTTGTTTGTTGTGTGCTTTGAGTACTTAATTTCCTTGAAACTTGGTAAATTTATTAAATGAAATCTCTGACAAGTAAGACAATAATTGCATAAAACTTACTTTAACTCCTTCAAACTTTTGGGCAGCTCATTCGATTTTATTGACTCAAAAGTCAAGAAAATTGCAAATTAATATTTTATGACAAACTGACTTTCATCATTTCGGCACTTGAACACCTTTTATAACAATTAATTATGCCTCTTAAAAATATATATTTTAATTTATAGCTGTGGCACAATTACAACTAAACCAAACTACCTTTATTTCAACAGCATTTTCTCTGGTGCATGTGAATATTTGGCTATACTTTTAGCCGCTGGGTTAAATGCAAATATAATCTGGTCATGCAACTGTTTCGGGTCACCAATTGGACCCTTCTAAACCACTGCGCGGCTGTTTGCTGCGGTCAAGGGCTGGCCAAATGCTAAAGTAAATCGGGGAGACAAAAGGGAACCGCTTCAAACAGTCGAGCACCCAAAAAACACCCAGTCAAAAGCCAACAGTGGCACCTTTACAGCTGCTCAACAACGTTGGCCTCTTTTCACTCCCCCTTTTGATGGTCCCCTCCTCCTGTAGCGCTTTTTGCAGTTGGCTGCACATTTTGATTAGCCGTCGGCCACGCTGGCCTTGCTGCGGTTTGGTTTGCTTTTTAACATTTGCCGACACGCTCCAAACACACACGAGCACACACACGCACACACACACACACACACACACACGTGTACGCACACAGAGGAACAGGGTCTCCGCTGTCTGGCCGACTCATATGAGCCGGAAGCGTATTATAAAGAGCATTTCCGGTATTTAGGTTGTACCTTTTCTCTTTTCTGTTTGGGTGGCGCCTTTTGTATTTATTGCTCGTTGAATTTGTGCTTTAAAATTGCGCATACGTCGTGTGGTGCGTGCATAAGAAATGATTAGAAACAGCGCGTGTTCATCTGTTTCCAAACACATTATCACAAACTTTGGCCAATCAAAACTAAGCCGTCTCTATGTAAGTCCATGTGCATTAAAAAAATCAACTTAAAACTTTAAGATGCAGCTTGTCCAAGGCAATCATAAGCACTGGAGAGGGAGAAAAAGATATGGAGAAAGGAATAGAGTTCGACACAAAGCCAATACACGCTTGGAAAAACTTTGTTGGCCTTTTTGGAAAAAGTTTTTCTGTAACCCAATCGATGTCGACGACTGTCCAAAAAGTGTTTTAGGTTAAGCGCAAACTTTGTGCCAAACGCTTTTTGACGGTCATTTTAATAAATTGAAAAGTGGAAAATGTGGAAAAATGGTAAATCGATAAGGACACGCTGCGTAGCTCTCCCACAAAAAACAAAAAAAAATGTAAGTGGAAAAACAAAAAAAAAGTAACTTACTTTTCTGTTGTCCTGCCGACATTTTGTTGTTTGTGCAGGCTCATAAAATCTGTTTACAGGCTTATAAATAAGCGATGTTCGGGCTATCTCTCAAACACAACCCCATATTCCTTAGTCTATAGTCTTGGTGTCAGTGTTAACGATTTGTTTTGCTTATAAACAAAAAGTGGGCAAGTCGACAAAACTTTCGCTTCCTGTTCTGGGCTACGGCAAAAAAAAAAGTCAAAATAAAAGTTTCCATAATGCCATATCTTATGCATGTCAAGAGCTAAACTAAACAAATCTGTTCAACAGCGTTGAATGCCTTCATGACAAAAGTTTTTACATTTTTATTGAGTTTGCTTTGTAATTTAAATTGTTTGCTTTCCCCGCCCAACTTGTTGACATGCTGGAACGCAGCCCTCGCAAACAATATATGATATGTATATACAATATCTACGAGCATAAACCAATGGCATTTAATCTCCTCGTCTGACTTTCAATCAATCGCATCAATGTTCATTGTAGCGTCTAACAAATTGTTCGCATGGTTGCCCATCGTACAACTAAAGCATAATCGTTCCTGATGTTCCCACATCAAACTGAGAAAAGGACAGTCGGAAGGGGGTACATGTATGTATCTGGCTCTTTGCGGTGGTGCTGCGGTTTAGATAGCGAGTAAAAAGCAATATAAACGTACAAATACTGATATGTACATTAAATCACAACAACTTGTCATTGCTCTGCACACAGCAAGCATTTCTCTTTACAATTTTTGAATAATGACAAACATCGGTCGCATGGGGCGTATACGTAACATACAAGAATTTAATTTTGTTGTCAATCGCTGGCGATACCCTGTTTCAAAATTTAATTAAATTGTGATATTTGCAAAAGAAAAAACATTTCTGTTTATGCAAATAAATAAAAAATTGAATAAATTTATTATTATTTTTTAAGAAAATTTAGTTAAATTTTTTGTACATTTTAATATAATACTTTATTGAATGCTTCCACTTTTCAGCACTCTTCTGTAGAAACCATAAATGACTCTTTAATTTTAGTCTGACCGCAAAAATGGTAAAATGGTTTGTGGCTTAAAGCTCTAGTAAACCAAAAGTTTATTGTTTTTCTTAGAATTTAATCCAAACAAAATTTTATTTCAAAGTAATCGTTGATCTGAGAAATTTTATTTTTTTGCATCGTAATTTTATAACCATAAAACTCTAGTTAACTCACTTATAGTTTTTGATTACTTGCATCAAAAACTTAAAGATTTTTTAAGGGCCAAATCGTAACTTGAAATGAGTTTGAATTGTGCTGATTTTCAGTCTACCAATTTTATCACTGCAAATATGTCGAATATTGTTTAAGTAGATTTCTAAGCGTGGTGACTTATTTTCCAACAATATATTATCTCTGATAATTAGTCCATGCCTTGTTTAAGTATGATTACCATTTAATAGTTGTGCATTCTTGGCGTTTCTTTAACATTTCAATTAAGAATACTTCAGTTTGAAATTGCATACTTTCTTCGAGTACCATCCGATAACAGAACTCTTTCAGTTAACTCGTTCAGACTAAATGGCTTCTTTGCTCTTTCCTCCTGCAAAACATTTCACACTCGCATTCCAGCGTTCGGGTGTTGAGTGTGTTTGTGTGAATGGCTTGAATAACAGCATAATTCATTTTGTCACTTGTATCTGCTCGTTATTAAATTGTTTTGTGTGACAACTCTTAACCTTCCCACATTCATTCACCACAATCACATCCACACTCACTTGGAGCCCAACTCTTTACGCTTTCCCCGGCTCGGAGAAATTTATGCAAATTATAATACGCAAATGTACAAGTTATGCTCAGGCACAATAAACAAGAAATGTGCACCACGCTGGCACTGAGACAAAAGGAACGACAGACAGGCAGACAGACAATGGCAACATTAACTCGACTCGACACGGCTCGAACCGGCTTGACTTGGCTTGGTTTGGTTTGCCTCGGCTTGCATTGGCTTTCTCTTGTGTTTTCGCTGTCCTGGCCGGGTCTGCCTCTGGTCTAGCAGTAGTATATATATATATCATTGTTGCCTTGCATAATTGCGAGAACTGCATGTCTATTTGTCTACCCGTCTGGCAGGCTGACTGCCTGCGACATATGCCGAGGTACTGCAGTTCCTAAAGGACAAGCTTTATTTGGAAGCTCGACATAATTGCAACAATTGCATTCGCTCTCTTTTTGCGTACAGTATGACTATTTCTTTGTCTGTACCCGAAGACAGAAAATAAATTTGTGGCTTCATTTCTCACTCCTTTATTTTGTTGCTTTAAAACTCTTCATAAAACAAGTGTGCTAAGTATATTTTTCTGATGTATTCCATTGTTCATTATTATTATTATAATTATAATTATTATTATTATTATTGTTGTTATTATTATTATTATTATTATTATTATTATTATTATTATTATTATTATTATTATTATTATTATTATTATTATTATATTATTATTATTATTATTATTATTATTATTATTATTATTGTTATTATTATTATTATTATTATTATTATTATTATTTTTTTATTATTATCATTATTATTATTATTATTTTTATTATTATCATTATTATTATTATTATTATTATTTTTATTATTATCATTATTATTATTATTATTTTTATTATTATCATTATTATTATTATTATTATTATTATTATTATTATTATTATTAAATTATTATTATTATTATTATTACTAATATTATTTTATTTTTATATTTATTTATACTGTAAATTTGTTTTAAACGTTGTAAATATTCTTATTAACATTACCTTAACAACATCATCATTATTTACCAGCCAGTTCATTACAGTGTTGTTGCAATCACCTTAATTCTCTTTTTCGCTTATTTTTCTTTCACCTTTGTTATTGTTACAACTCCCATCAAAGAACAAATAATTTGTTTGTAAGTATACAAATATATCCAGCTTTTCGTGGCAACAAGTCAATCAACTCTGTCTGCATAAATATAAAGTCTGTTTTTAATGGCTTTAGATTGAATAATCCATTGGCTGTAAGCCAAACTGTTGGCACTCGGAAGCCATTCCAACAAAAATATGAATAATTTTTTTTATTTTTGCTTTGAGAAGCAATATAAAAAAGGCATAAATTGAAACTGAAACTTGAACTTTATGCAGCTAATTGAAGTCAGGCAATAGCGAAAAGAGCCGTCCAGCAAATTGATAAATAGCAGAGCCAAATGTATGAAATGCGATAAGTTGTGCGATGCCAACAATTCATTTTATTTTATACATTTTTTTTTTTGTTTCTCTTTTTTGCATAAAATTCAATTACGACTTTTGACTGCCATTAAGTGAGAAAAAAGATATACAGTTGTGTGGGCTTGTGTGTGTGTGAGTGGGTGTTGACGCAGTAGCAGTAAATTTGAGTCGGTTATTTCTGTAAAAAATATTGAAGAGCAATTTAAAAGGCAGTGCCCTGGCAATTAACATTGATGGAAAGCAAAGCGGACAACGGACAAGGGACAAGGGAACGTAAATGTCGAGACTTCAATCAATGTGTCTGAGTAAATTGGAAGCTGCAATCAATGTATTTCACTTGATGTGAAGTACCGAAATACCAAAACACAAAAAATGAGAAAATATATATAAAATGCTGAGTTAAAGCTAGACTTTAACGCTTTGAAGATTGCATAAGTCAAAACTAATAGTTGCAACTTGCAACACATAAGATGTGAAATTGCAATGCCTCAATGCATAGAATTTTGAGCTCAGCAAACAAGTTGCCAGCAAGGACTGCGAAGTGAAGCAGAAGCCTTTGGATTTACCTTTACCTGGCAATAGGATTTATGCTCAATAAGTTACTCAAATCACGTTCAGCAAATGCTTACAAAATGTTACAACAAATTTTGCACGATGCAAATCTTTTATTGACAGCACGTATTACTTGTAGACAGGCGTTTTGCACATGCTCTCATTATGTATTTGTGTGTGTGCGTGTCTGTGTAGCAATGTTAAAAAATGTTATAATAAAAGAACTGGTTAAATGCCTATCAATAGCAAGAAAAAAGTCGGTTAGTAAATTTAATTGATTCCACTTTTGAATGCATTGCCAGGAAATTAGAACAACAGTTTGGCTTTTATGCCAGCAAAGTGCATACCCTTTCTTCTCTGAGTACTTAAACTATGTAAACAAGTGTGTAATAAAACAAATTTTATTATACTCTCTGCAAGAGTATATTGGGTTTGTGAAAATGTATGTAACAGGCAGAAGGAGGCGTGGCAGACCCCATAAAGTATACATATTCTTGATCAGCATCACAAGACGAGTCGATATAGCCATGTCCGTCTGTCCGTCTGTCCGTCTGTCCGTCTGTCCGTCTGTCTGTCTGTCCGTCCGTATGAACAAACAGATTTCAGAGATGGTAAGAGCTACAAGTTCGAACTTGGTATCAATCGACCACAAATTTAGTCAGTCAATACAAGAATCTTTTTTTTTGTCGATGCCACGCCCCATTCGCCTACAATAAGCAAAAGACTAGGCACACCTCGGAAAACATCGGTGTTTTCGGCGAATATCTCAGTAACTATGGCACTTAGGATAACCAATTTTGGTACGCATGTTCCTAAAGACAGCGTAAATGCATTGGCATTAAAAATTTTGAGCTGCCACGCCCCCTTTTCGCACAAGAAATAAAAAAAAAATTTTAAACCTTAATCCTGTTTTTAAGGCATTTAATCTTATATTACAGCATTGTAATTTACAATTCGCTTGGAGACTAATAATATCTATCTATCCTGAAAGCTGCATAAAAATCCGACTGTAAACAATAAAGCAATTAACATAACAATATATTTAGCTGAACGCATGAGTGCAAGCGAGACAGAACATACAAGCATGTGATCTAACGTTGAAGTTGTATGCGTGCCGGCAGCGCTGCCCTGCTTGCAATACGCAAAAACGTCGTACATACTACGAACATATGTATGTATATATATATATATATACATGTACATACATATGTACGTAGTAAGTACTACGTACTTGCGTATTGCAAGCACGCATGCAACGTAAACGTATGTATGTATACATAATATGTAATATATGCATATATTTATAATTTTACAATATTATATACATATGTATATCCATAACAAGTAATTGTCTTTATGACCTTCGCCCTTTACTTCATCTAATGCAAAACATTAAATATAGTTCAAAAGTAAACATAACAAATTTGGTTTTCTTTTGATATGCCTCATTGTTTTTGCTACTTCTATTTTGAAGCATATAAACAAATCCTTTTACACAGCTGATTATCAAACAGATCAAAACAATAACATTGGCGAAGAAGACAAAAACAATAAAAAGAAAAATATTCTCATTTCTCTCTCTCTGGGTTTTGTTGTTATTGTTCTATTGCTTCATTTCCATGCATTGCCTCTCACACATGAAAACGCATGCTGGGTTGAGAGAGACAAATAGTTTGGAGTAGCGGTAAAAGTCGTTACTTTTCGCGGCCGCTAAGCAAAACAGACAACGCTTAGAATCAGTGCTGCCAGTTAAGCCATTTAGTTGCTAGATCTAGCAATAAGCTGTTATAAGTGATCACGATATACTTAACAGCATTAAAATTATTACCTAATTGTTTAAAATAATACAAATAATCAAATTACTTTTATAATTTGATTATTTTAAATGCCATTTTAATTAAGGTATTAAATTTATGTTCGTTTTCGTTTTAAATTAAGTTTATTTTAATTTTATTTTCTTCAAAAAAACTTATTTGTTAAATACTAAACGTTTTATAATCAAGCAATTTTGTATTCACAATTTTTACATAAATTCTAGCTGTTTTTATATATTAGTTAACAATCTAGCTATTTTTGCTTCGGAGATTCTGACAGCGCTGTTTTAGCGCGAGTAAAAAGTATCGACTTTTACCGCTAGTCCTTGTTCCCTGTCTCTCTCACTCCTACACTCACACTATGCTTGTCTCATCTCTGTGAGAGAGAAATCCTCTCTCATACTCTCATTTGGGTAATTTTGGCGTTCGTTTTGGTTTAATTTGGTACGAGCGTTTCGATTGAGCGGTTGTAATCGTGCATCGATATACATTTTTGTCGTCGTTTTCGATAGAAAAGTTAAAAAAACGTGATTTTAATTGCGAATAAAGCGAAATAAAACGTAATTATTATTACGATTAATATAATAGCATATATTAATATAGTTAATATTAATATATAAGTTAAATAATTAAGTTTTCGATAAGTGCGTTAGCTCGTGAGTGTATGTGTGTGTGTCAATCGATTGATGTCTGTGTAGTAAACATCGCGAACATTCGATTGACTACACTCGTGTGGTTTGTGACGTAGGCAGTGTTTTCGTGGAACCGCGCGCGATCTCTGTGCGCGTTTGCTGATGCAAAGAACCGCGTTCGGTTTGTGCGTGCGTGACTTTATTTACTAGGTGGAAACCGCGCGCGATTTTTTCGATCGGTTTTCGGTTAACGCGTGTTAAGATTATTGTAGTAAGTTCTAAGTATTGTCCGATTTTGTCCGATTTTAAATTTGATTTAATTATACAGTTCTTCATTATATAATTATCACAATTATTATATAAACATATATTTTTATTTATTTAATTTAAATAGTAATTTAATTAACACTAATAGGGGAAAATTTATTTTTATAAATTAAAAAAAATATAATTTTTATAAATTATATAAAAATATTATTTTTATATAAATTTTTAATATATTTTATGTTTCTAATATATTGTTAAAATTATTTAAATATTTTATTATATTAAAATGCCGCGTAGAAGGCAATTGTCTGCTGCCGCACAATCTCGAAGACGTAGGGAAAGGAATAGGCTGAATAGAGAAGACGCACAGTATGCAGATAGAGAGCGAGAGTTGAATTCCCAATCTCAAAGAATCCGTAGGGCAGTTAGCGAAAGTCGATTAGTAGAACAGATTGGGAATTCACAGCAGCGTTCACGCCGTAGGAGAAGTGCGCGTTTAAGAGTAATAGAACAGGCAGCCAATACTTTACATAGGACAATTAGGAGGCAAGATTCAGAGGTAAGGCAGAGCGAGAGGGCATCAGATGCTCAACGCAGGCGAAGTCGTAGGGAAAATTCTCAAGAAAGGGATCGCGAACAGGCAGCCGACACTTCGCGAAGGACAATTAGGAGACAGGATCCACAAGTTAGGCAGAGCGAGAGGGCATCAGATGCTGAACGCAGGCGAAGTCGTAGGGAAAATTCGCAAGAAAGGGATCGCGAACAGGCAGCCAATACTTCGCGAAGGACAATTAGGAGGCAGGATCCACAAGTTAGGCAAAGCGAGAGGGCATCAGATGCTGAACGCAGACGAAGTCGTAGGGAAAATTCGCAAGAAAGGGATCGCGAACAGGAAGCCAATACTTCGCGAAGGACAATTAGGAGGCAGGATCCACAAGTTAGGCAGAGCGAGAGGGCATCAGATGCTGAACGCAGACGTAGTCGTAGGGAAAATTCGCAAGAAAGGGAACGCGAACAGGCAGCCAATACTTCGCGAAGGACACATAGGAGACAGGATCCACAGGTTAGGCAAAGAGAACAAGCTGTAGACACTTTGCGAAGATCGCAAAGAAGACAGGATATTTTAGTTAGGCGAATAGAGCAAGTGCGAAATAGCCAGGAACACTTTGATAGGAGGCAGAATTTAGAGATTAGAATTTTAGAAAGAGAAGTAGATAGAATTGCTAGGTCACAGAGTCGAAATGATCCTGTTCGTAGGTTAGTTGAAAGAGCTAGAAACACAGCTCAAAGAAGAAGTGCTCGTATAAGAGCACGACAGATAGCAGCAGATTTAGTTAGAAGTGTTAGTCAAAGAGTTAGTCAGTATAGGAGTGTTTCTCAGAATAGAGCAGCAGAAAGTGAGCGTAATGCTGCTCGTAATGAGCAGGAGCGATCGAATGACGAACCGGCACGACCCATTAGGAATAGCTTAGAAAGTCTAATAGCCACATACAACAAAAACATTAAACAGGGTCCCGACCATGTTTGCATTTGTTGTAAAGGTTTGTGGTTTCCTCACCAAATAGATAGGATGAGTAGGGAGTATATTCTAGAAAATAATGACTTTAGCGCAGACATTCTGTTTTTGTCCGATCAGTTTCCATCTGTAAACGGCATGCATTCGTTTTGCAAATCATGTAGCCGTTTAATTAAGGATGGAAAAAAGCCCAAAAATTCCATTACCAATGGCTTAGACTTCCCAGAGCTTCCAGAATGTCTAAAGGATTTACAAAGCTTAGAAGAAAGATTAGTTTCCCCGCGACTACCATTTATGATCATAAAATCTTTAGATTATGATCGACAAAATAGTATAAAAGGAGCTGTAGTTAATGTGCCAATTCCAGTTGCGAATGTCGTAACTTCCCTTCCAAGGGCTTTTAGTGACGCAGAGGTTGTTCAGCTCCACCTCAAACGTAGATTAGAATATCGTCACAGTTTTATGGTGGAAACTATATCTCCATCTAGAGTTGTTGATGCAATTAGGTATTTAGTAGGTACTGAGCTTTATAGAAAGCATGGAATTAGTATTAATGAGGAATGGTTGGCTTCTCACACATCTGAAGTCGTGCCATTTATTGCATCAACAGAAGATATAGATTTAGTTAGAGAATTGGGTGATAGAGCTGCAAACCCAAATATAGAAGAGAATGCTCCAGTAGAAGAGCAAGAGCTAAATCCTGGAGGTGAGGAAACCCTAATGGAGAATATTCCAGTAGAAAATTTAGATGGTAGTAGTTTAGCTGTAGCCCCTGGGGAAGGACAACGGCCTCTGGACATGATAACTGATTGTGATTCAGAGGAGTTGTCCTTTCCTACTATTTATGCAGGAGTTAAAAGGAATTGTGTAGAAAGCTACACAAAAATTATTAGATCAGAGCTAAGGAATTTTGATAGAAGGGCTTGTAGGGTAGATAAGCTTTTTTACAATCTTAGGAAAATGCAGCTAATAAATATGCGGAATAATTATTCCATTTGCTTGAGAAAGCACAGCGCTTCCCGCGGCGTTACAGCTAGGACAGCCCTTAATGAGGAAGAAATAGATAACTTAATTCAGTTTGATGAGGGATTTAAGGTTTTAAAAGGCATTCGTTCGTCTCCTGCTCATTGGGAAGGAGAGAAGAAGAAGGTAATGGCCATGATACGACAATTCGGCATACCTTCTTTCTTCATTACGCTCTCTGCTGCAGAAAGTAGGTGGTTAGAACTTATAGTTATTTTGAAGAAAACAGTTAGGAAGGAAGTTCTAACCGAAGAAGAGGCAGGTAGGGTAGAAAGGTCAGAAGTTGTAGAATTGATTAGGTCAGACCCAGTTACTTGTGCTAGGTATTTTGATTATAGGTATAGGCAACTGTTAAAAGTAATGAGGAAGGATGGAGGCATTTTCGGCCAACATTCTGTGTATAAATTTTATTGGCGAGTAGAGTTTCAACATCGGGGCTCACCACACATTCATGGAATGTTTTGGTTGAAGAATGCCCCTTTGTTTGATGCTAGTAATTCTTCTTCCTGTCCGCCCGTTGTACAGTTTGTGGATCAGTTTATAACGACGGAAAAAAATCCAACAAACGATGAATTGAAACCATTTATTTTATACCAAACGCATAAGCATACTCCGTCATGCCAGCGTAGCATCAGAAATAGGCAAATCTGTCGTTTTGGTATACCATATCCTCCTATGCCTAGTACAGAAATTCTCTTTCCTCTTCCTGAAGACAGTCCGAGCAATTCAATTCATCAACAGAATTTTGAGAAAATAAACAGTTTCTTAAGTTCTCCCATAGATAGTGAAGTTAGGGAATCTCTTAATGATTTTAATAATTTTCTCTCGCAACCTCAAATTGGTCTTAGTTATGAGGATTATATTTTAGCAATTAGATCTAGTTTAAACAGACCAAAAATATTTTTAAAGAGAAGTTTCGACGCCATTATGGTGAATGCGTACAACACGCATATTTTGTCAATGCAGAGAGCCAACATAGATATACAGTTTATATTAGATCCATATGCGTGCTGCAGTTATGTTATAAATTATATAAATAAGTCGCAAAGAGGAATGTCCAAGCTTATGCGAGAAGCTGTAGAAGAAGCGCGCTTAGGAAATTTTAGTATTAGGCAGAAACTGCAGCACATAGGTCATAAGTTCATGAATGGCTCAGAAATATCTGCACAGGAGGCAGCTTATTGCTGTTTAGGAATGTCGTTGTCAGAGAGCAGCAATGCAGATGTCTTCATAAACACTGGATTGCCTGACAAACGAGTTCAAATGCTCAAGTCGAGGGCACAACTCAGAAGTTTGCCCGAAGACTCAGAAGACATTTTCGAAGTAGGCCTATTAGATCATTACGTTCACCGTCCAGATGATCTTAATAGTTTATGCTTAGCAGACTTTGCGGCATATTATACATTCTCTAAAACTGCAGGTAGGACTCGCCAAGAATCACAGAACGAGGTAGAAAATGCAGGATTCGGTACAGCCGAAGTTTATCCTCTTCGCAATGGTAGCGGATTTATTAGAGAAAGGCGTAGTCCACGGATAATACGTTATAGGAGATTTAATGTTAGTCACGATAGGGAGAATTATTTTAGGGAATTAGTTATGTTGTATTATCCGTGGAGAAATGAAGAGGACGAGCTTATTGGTAGAAATTGCGAAGAGGTTTGCAATCAAAATAAGGATTTTATTGAAGCGAATCGTAGGAGATTTAATGTTTTAAACGATAGTGAGTTAGAAGATGCTCTCAGTAGAGTATTACAAGAGAATCAGGTAGATGAATTAGATAATTCAGATGATCAGGGAAATGTAGATAATAGATTTAGAGTCTTAGGTGTAGCAGAAATAGATCCTCAAATAAACATTTTAAATATAGGAAATGACGAGAATGCAGATGGGCCAAACAGCAACACAGTTCAGTTTGTTAAGTTGCCTGTTTTAATGACATCGTCATGTTTAGAGGAAATAGTTTGTTCCCTAAACTTAAAACAGAGAACTTATCTAAACCATGTGTTGCATAATTTTAAGATAGGCAATAAGTTTTATGAATTTGTTGGTGGTGGAGCAGGTGTCGGCAAAAGCCGACTTATTTCGGTATTGTATCAAGCCCTTACAGCTAGGTTTAATAATAGAAGAGGCTCAAATCCTGAGTCAATTAAAGTTCTTTTGTCCGCTCCAACAGGGAAGGCAGCATTCGGAATAGGAGGTTGTACACTCCATTCAATGTTTAGTCTTCCTGTAAATCAGTCCGATCGAATTGGGGCCTTATCCGCTGACTTACTGAATACGCTACATTCGAGATTGATCGATCTCAAACTTCTCATTATTGACGAGATTTCAATGGTAGGAGCCAAAATGTTTGGCTTTATAAACGTGAGGCTACAGCAAATTTTCAAGTGTAATCACTTTTTTGGAGGGATA
Source organism: Drosophila acutilabella (assembly GCA_035046005.1). Lineage (NCBI taxonomy): Eukaryota > Metazoa > Arthropoda > Insecta > Diptera > Drosophilidae > Drosophila > Drosophila acutilabella. The sequence continues at coordinate 1,345,489 of JAWNOK010000033.1, read as the reverse complement.
CCTGTCATCGTGTTCGGCGATCTCAGACAACTGAGGCCTGTGGGCGACCGGTGGATTTTTCAGCAATCCTCTAGGGAAGACTACAGTGAACTACATGGCACACTGTGGGAAAACAATCTAATGAGATTTGAATTTTTCGAGTTGACGGAAATAATGCGTCAACGAGATGACCAACCATTTGCTGTAGCCCTTAATAATATGGCATCCGCTCATATGACAGACATTGACATTGAGCTTCTTAGATCCAGAGTAGTAAGGGAAGATATGATACCAGAAGATGCTATTCATCTATTCCACTCCAACGCCGCAACAAATTCATACAACTCTTTAAAACTGAATCGAATTGCGACCACTCAGTATTGTTCTAATTCTGAGGATTTTGTTAAGGGTAATAATTTAGGTGAGGCAAACAAGGCCCGAATTCTTGAATCCGTAAAAGGATTCAAAACTTCAGAAACCCAGGGTTTGTGCAGTACTCTCATTTTGAAGACTACAGCAAAGTATATGATGACTGTTAACATAGACACTTCAGATGGCTTAGTGAATGGAGCAACAGGAATTCTTAGGCAAATAGATTTAGATTCAAACAGTCATCCAATTCTTCTATGGGTAGATTTCCTTGAGGAAAGAGTAGGAAAAGAATTACGTTTAAAGTATAGAAATCTACCCAATCCATTGTGGACCCCAGTAGTGAAAACTGTACGAAGTTTTCAGTTTAGGAAAAATGAAAATGTTACGATAGATCGCAAGCAGTTTCCGATCGTGCCTGCAGAAGGTATTACCATCCACAAGAGTCAGGGAGCAACCTTTAATAAGGTGGTGGTCCACATTTCCGATAGTTTAGATCGAGCAGCTTTATATGTAGGCTGTAGTAGAGCGACAAGTGCAGCTGGACTGTTCCTAGTAGGCAACTTCAACCCTCCGAGGCCCATCCAAGGTCGAAATGTAGTTCAGGAAGAATTAGAAAAATTACGCTCCATTAAGTTGCTTAGTACACATTTCGACTATTTAGTTAATAGTTCTAATTTCGAGATAATTTTCCACAATGTCCAAAGTCTGCACTGTCATATTAAAAGTGTCCAGCTAGATAAGCTGATGCATCAGGCATCAATGCTTTGTTTTGTTGAAGGCTCGACCTTTCCAAATGAGACTTATGAAGTCCCAGGCTATAGAATTGCTGTACGTTTAGATTGTTTAGGTGAAGGTAGGACTCGATCACAAAGAGGCATTCTTGTCTTCGTCAGGAACGAACTTTTTGAGAATGTTAGTCTTTGTTCCACAGGTCGCAATATTGATGGTTCGCACGTATTCGAATACTCAGTTTTAAAGTATAAGTCTATAGGAGTTGTAGTAATTTATAAAAGCCCCCATTACTCGTTACCTAAATTTAGAAGTGAGTTTGAGGATTTATTTGTAGAACATAGTGAAATTTTTGGTAGACAAGTTGTTATTTTAGGAGATTTTAATTTATGTTTACGCTCTCTTACTCAGGCTAGGGAAATTTATGAAAGTTTGCTTAGGAAGGGATTTAGATCCCTATTAGATTTGAAAATGTCCACAACACGTGACGACACACATATTGATTGGGCATTTTCAAATGTGTCGCTTGGCCAAGCCAGCGCAAGAACATATGAGACAGTGCACAGCATTCATGACGCTATTTCCGTTAGCATTTCAGGTGGTCTGTAAGTCAATTGGTCGGGAATTATTGTTTTTTTTTCCGCGCGGGGAACATGGAAGTGCGTAATTCATTTAAACAATTACACATTTCAAGTCGACTCGAAGATCTATTTTAATGATCTAATTGCATTGCAATGACCTCCACGTGGTGTTCCCTGGATACCGATTTAAGTTATTTATTATTATTTAAATCGGGAACGAACTCGAGCGGCGTTTTTTAATATTACGTAAAATATATACGAATTCGATTATAATTTATTGTTTTGTTATACCCAAATACCGATTTTAATAATGTAATCGGAAAAAAAATGCAGAGAGTATTATACGGTCGGGCGCGCTCGACTGTACTTTTCTTACTTGTTTTTCGATTAAGTTTGTTCAATTTGTTTTAAATTTTAGTGTAGTTAAGCCTGCGGTTTCTAAAACAATCTCCCTATCTGTTTTTGCTGATACGAATCACACAGCTGCATTTAATTGAAAAATATAAGTTGCAACAGTTTGATATGAATTATATATATATAAATACATATATGTAAGCATACAACCTATATACACACCAGCATGCACATGTGTATTTTTGCATTTTGTGGCGATTTGATTGAATTCATGTGAAATGTTTGTTTGGTCATAACGTGGCAATAGAAAATGCATGAGGAAGGCATGCTCAATTTATTGATTGATTGATTCATGTAGCCCACGTTCCAACTCGTTTCATACGGTTTCCTTTTTTCGAGTCTCGCTCGTTATTTTTATGGCGAACTCGTAATAAACGAACTCACACTCATGTAATTACAATTAATTTTCATTTGTGCCAAATTGCTTTGGAGCCTCTGCGTAAAGCAGCTAAAAGTGAAGCAGGCGAAACGTTTATGGCCCCGACAAATCTGGCTTTCTCTTAATCATAAAATAAATATAATAAATATCAAACGAAACAACAAAATACGTATACGTATGAAGTATACCAACCGTTGCCAGACAAACAACCATTTTTGGAAATCTTGTATAAGGGTCAAAGGCATGGGTTTGAATCCGAGTCCAAGTGTTGGTGCTAACTTGATTTTAAGTGTGTATTAATGTGTACACGCCGTTATTAAGCCATATAAAAGCCAGTTCTCAGCCCAAGTAACCATTAAAATAATAATTTTCAATTAATACGAAACATAAACCAAAAATATACAAGAGCGGCTAAATTTCTTGGTGCGGAAAAAAAATAAACATTTAATTTTACTTTTTGTTTACCTGACAGTGCGAAAAGTTCAGTGGACTCAAGTTTAGTATTTAAACATAAGAGTTTAGTTCATTATTATATATTTTATTTAATCATTAACAGATTATTTATTGCATTCTTAGTTAATTTGGTCAGCTTATCACTAATTCTCATTTACTACTTCTGAAATGTAAAGCTTTAATAACACTATAATACCCTCTTGCGTTATTTATGCTTCCCTATCTGTTACTTGATACTTTAAAACCCCTTCAAATGCACTAAGCTTCTTTTAAAGCTACACACAAATCGCTCTCGGCGCCACAAAAAAAAAAGATGGATTGGCGTGTAATGAATTTTATTGCAATAACTAGGAGATTATTGCGCTTCACGGATTAATGCACTAAACGGCACTCAGCGTGCGAAAACATAAACAATAAACAATATAGAGTTTGTGTGGATGTATCGTTATGAGAAATAACGATTCAAATATTTATTTATATGTGGACACAAAATTCCACTGAGAAAATATTTACGATGATGTATTTATTTTTATCAACTAAAACTAACCGAGTTGAAAGCATGTAATCGTGAAGAAAGTGACCAGCAAGCAAATACCCTGTAAAATCGAAGTACTTAAGTTAATTTTTGCACAGTAAATAAATTTTATTTTGAGTTACAATATGAAGTATAATTTGTTTATTACAAATATACCCATTTTTAACAAATTATCACAAAGAATGAGGAATTATTGTGGAATTCATAAAACACTGCTGTAGCTGGGTCGAACACAAATATAAGTCACTGTAGCGTTAAATTTAATTTGCTGTTTGTTTAAGTGTTCAAAATTTTGATAACATTTGTTGCACAGCAACTGAATTGAAATTATGTCTGAATTTTGATAGTAATTTATACACATTAATTTACTTTTCATAATGAAGTTCGTGTGTTATTAGATTTTTATTAATTTAATAATAAACTGACAATTAAATGAAATTACTTTGATTTAAACATTGTGTTTATGTTCAGATTTTACTTCTATTCTGTACTTTTAAGGGTAATTACTACTAATAGAGTTACCATCCATTGCAGGCTACTTTTCTGTACACCGACATTTCGCACAATTTTCCAGCACTGAACTGACTTTTCGCACAGGTGTTGGCCTAAAGCGCAGACACATAGCTAAGCCATGGCCAACGCAGTTCCAGTTATAATTAGTTTGGCTGCATTTTCACGCTACGTGCCTCGCAGCCAAACATGTGGCAGCTGAACTGTTTGCGGCTTGGCTGAGATTCTTAATCAAAATTGCACTCGGTCCACTCTGAACTCGTGCGCTCATGTTTGTGAGCTAATGAAAATGATGGAAAAGCGAACAGCTGCATTAGAATCCACAACAGAAGCTCAAATTGACTGGCGAATTTTGGGTTAAAATCGTTGCATACTTTCAGTGTTTGATGATTAAATGACTGTGGTGAAAAGAAGAGTGTATAGAAGTAGATCAAATTAGAGAAATATTTTATATATGTGGAACTGAAATGTATAGAAAAATATCTTAATTTTAATACTAATGAATCAACTTTATAACACTGAAAAATACTTTAATAAAAAACACCAGGTTCTGAAGCACTGTTTATAAACTACCTTTCACCATCGTTTAAGAGTCTTAAAGCACGCGTCGCACTATTTGCAATACTTTGAACTCCCGTTGCAATATCTTGCTGTTCTCTCTGAACTTCCCCTTCCTCCACCAACTCGGCACTTTGTCTACTCTCTTTTTTTCAGCACCCGCTGGGCATTTTGGCTGCCTTATTAAGTTGGCGCCTTGATGGCATCTCAAACCTGCTCCCGTTAGACAAACTTTGTGCATGCCAATGATATTATATGTGCTTTTCCTTCATTCTTATATTTTCTTTTATTTCCGTTTTTGGTTTTCTTCTTCTTTTTCTTATTTCTTCTTTCTACTTTGATGGCGTTTCGCGTCGTCATCATTGCACTTCCATTGTCAAAGTTGTTCGAGTCGTCAGAGAATGAGAGTGAAAGATGTAGAGAGGCGTGAAAGTACTTGGAAAATTCACAGAAAAATTCAGCCCCGTGCGTTGAGTAAATACCGTAAAAAAACGACGGCTTGGCTCCACTGTGGTCTTACAGTTAAGCGCTAATTATATGTAAATAGATCTGAAGGAGCCGCTGTTTAAGGTGCAAGATAATTGGCCCCCATGTTAAAAGCAGGATAGATGACAAAACTTGTGACAGTCGCAAAGTTCTGTAAAAAATGTGAATAAAATCATTTAAGCAAAGTTCAGCTAAAGACATTTCATTTAAATTCAAAAGAAGTCGTAATGCAACAATATTTATATATGCCCAGTAGAATATCTCAGTTAGTTTATTATGCACAGTTTTCATTTAGGTGTAGAGACTACGGAAAGTAAAAACTAGAATTAGCAGGCACAAGTTATTATCTAAGCATTTTGCTTTTAATCAAATGCCACTGCAATTAGCCAACGACCATTTGCATAAATTCCTTTGCATTTAAGTCATTAGAGCCCAAAAAATTTCATTACACTCTGTTGTGCGTGTTCCAGAGCAGCATTCAAAATTTGCCAAAAAACAAAAAAATAAAAGCATCGCACAAAACGACAAAATGAAAACGGAAGGTGGCCAAGTAACATGACAGAAGGAAGGGAGTTGAGAAGGCGAGAGAGCGGAGAGCGGCAAGAACATATGAGGGACACAAACCAACACGTAGAAAACGCATAAACATTCTTGCTTAAGTGAGTTTGTACATAAATTTTCCAACTTGAGTTGCAGCAGAGGATATGGAAAGGGGCACCGGGCAAGCGGTGGGGTAGCTCCCAACTTGGTACAAAAATACGCAAAATGTATTCGACTGTTTGGTCGACTCAGTTTCAGTTTCGGTTTCGGTTTAGGTTTTGGCTTCGAGTTTTTTTTTGGTTTTGGTTTTGGTTTCGTTTGCACTTGTGATAGCCACAGGCGATGCAAAGAAAACTCCAGGAATCCCCAATGAAAAATGTACTCAAGTGGATTTGAGTTTAAAGTCAGACTGTTTTCACATAATCCTCAATACAAGTCTCAAGTGAATCCATTCCATACCGAAATGCAGCAATTATTATCATGACAACTTTGCTATTATGCAAGCGTCCACAGGGAATCACGAAGAACTCTTCAGCTTTCAATTTACTGTCAAAGAACTTCAGTTGCATACTTCATGGCGTGGCTTAAGAGAGCGCAGCGACAGCTCTTAAGAGTAGCACATCGAAGGGATAAACACAGAGAGCGGAAAAGAAAGAGACACCGCAAATGAGAGAAAAAGAGAGAGAGTACTTGTAATATTCTAAAACACATCACTGACCTACATTAAGTGGAAATTTATTTATGCCGGCTGCCAAATTGGTTCCCCAATGCGTTCGCAGTGTCCTCATGGCTATGACGGATATGGTTGAGTTTTTGTTCAGCTGCTAACTTGGCTCTCTTGTCGCAATTGTTGTTGTTGCTATTGTGGAACTTTGTTATTGTTGGCTTTCTTGTTGTTAGCCATTGGCTCTAATAATAATGGTTTGTAATTTGCATAAATAATGCTTGATTTTTGCATCGATGGCGTCCGCACTGAAGTTTTTCCGCACCTCCCCATTTCATTACCCTGCCCATCAATCCTCTCACTTTATGTGTTTGTGTGTGTATATGTATTCTTGCAGTATTTTAAATGATTGAATGGTTTGTTCGTTCGGTGCTATATTTGGGTACATGGGACTCAATTATGTCATTAAATTGACATATTTAAGTTAGGTGCAAATTGACATATAAATCGATAAATGGCAGCAACTGCAAAATAAAAACCATAAATCATTTTACTTATCATTTCAGGCTTTTATAAATATAAACCTAATTTAACTTTAATTTTTAATTCATTTTAAAACCAATTTTAATTACAATAATAATTTTTTTTCGAAACTTATTAGCAACCAACTAACAAAACTCTAAATGAAACTAAGCAATTTCTCACAGAAAGATTAAAATTGTTTACCAACTTTAAAAACTGCAAACAAAAATAAACGATTTTATACTGTCAGAATTTGTTGTCATAAGCAAGCAACTTTACAGCGCGCTGTTAAGCTTAACAGTAGAGTATTATGTTAACTTTGGTACTCTTAAGTTTGGCAACGCTCTCTTTCTGTTGACACGCATAGACAAACAAACGTAGCACAACTTCGTTGTTGATTGTCGGCAACTTCGTAATTTGCTTAACAACACGAACTTCGCGGCGCTCTCTCAGTCGTTTGAAAGCCGAACGCTTAACGAGCAGAGACGAAGTGTAGCGACAGCGACTTCAACGGTGCGAAAGCGGCTTCGTTAGGGACTTGGTGTAATCAGTGCGTGCTGCTAAGTAAATTAGTTTAGTATGATTTTAGTGTGCAACGTTGACGGACGCGCCACGCGATTTCTGCTAACGATATTTTCTACAACATCGACACCGATACGGACACGGACAACGACAACGTCGCGTTCGTGTTTCATTTGTGTGTTAGTGCTTACCATTTGGTGGTTAGTGAGAGTGTTAAGAGTAACGGTACTTGGATTCAATTTCATATGTCTGGCCGCTATAAGTGCCACAAGACTGTGCCCCAGCGAAGCAGTTAACATCGCCCGCCTGAAAGTATGCAACTCCCAATTTCCCATTGTACGTAAACCGAATGAAAATAAAGAAATAAACAGCAAAAAGAAAACTTACTTATACAGAAGAACTCTGGTGAAGATGTCGCGTCAACTTGAATTTCGTACTTCATCTTTCACACGACGTTTAACGCAAATTGTGCACCAGCGATGTTGGGTTTTTCGTGACTCCATTTGCTCCCATTCGGCTTCCTTTCCTATTTCCTTTCTTTGTCGTCTCGAAAAGAAAGTTAGACATTGGATCCGCTCTGTTGGCTGTTTACTTTTCAACTGCAACTCAAGTTGGCAGTGCTGATTGCATTTTTGGTGGCCCGCTTGAGCGTGCCTCATTATGGCTAATAGTTTTTTCTCTTTCACGTACACTACAAACACTAATGCAAGCTTTGAAGTGCACAGAATTAATGTTATGCAATTAATAGTCAGTCTATTAAGCCACTTTAACTTATTTTTATTGAGTTTGTAAAATTGTTATTACAATTAAACATATTTGTTTCTAGAAAATTCGTAAAATTATTTTGATCCTGTAAAAATTGTATACCCAATTCAAAACTCACCACAAGTGTAGAATTAAAATTGTTTGGACACTCCAATTATTTAGCTACCACTCGATATTTGATGAAGTCGTAGTAATGTCCAATTTGTTAAATTTGAAAAGTGCACAACATAAATCGTAGGAGCAAACACATATTGCGACAATAGTATTATGGCATCAACAATGATTTGAAACTGAATCAATAATTGTTTAAAATTTCCAATCATGCTACCCATCAGTTATTTGTACAGTTGTTTAAACTTGTGCAAACAATTACAGTCAGTCGGATGCTGTTGTTTCAATCGAATAACAACAATCATACCTGTAAAAAAACATACAAAAAAATCCACCAAAATATCATTGAGATGCGCAAGTATTACTGTGTACTACTTGGGAATGAAGGAACCGGAAAGACTAGTTTTGTGAAGCGTCTAAAGACCGGGGAATTTGTAAGCGACCATCAGCACACAAAGCGACTTCAAGTCTATAATCTTGTCTTTCGAACTAACAATGGACCTGCGCACTTCTTAGTCTGGGATACCACACGACCAAGTGATTTGGATTTTGTGCAAATTCACTGTGCTCTTATTTTTGTCGATCCTCATTCCGAACAACCTAACAGTGATATTCTAGCTATACAAAATGAGATGTGGATGCGAGGCTTTTTTATTCCGATTATAATTTGCAGGAATAAAATTGATTTAACTGTATCAGTCCCAGTTGATCAAAGCAAATTATATAAAACAGGCCACGTGGAAATGTCCGTCTTGAAGTCATACAACTGTGAGAAGCCCTTTTTACTGTTTTGCCAACATTTTTCCAACGATTCCAAAATCAAGTTTCTAAAACAGCTAGCTGTAGATCCTCCATATGCTCCCGTTGACCCTAGTGAAAATACTCGTCACACTGCTCAAGCAAACTCTGTGCCCCTTCCTCTGGATTTAAACGATTGGTAATTGTCCAAAATATAGTTACATCAAAGAATCTATCTGGAAATTATTAACAGAATGTAATACAAAACAGAATATGAAAACGTGAATCAAATAGCGCTTTGACTTCAGGCACACAGGCGCAATAATAAAGGCTTGATAATACACGTAATTCCAGATGCTGAATTCCAGTTTTAATATACAATATTTCATTTCTTGTGGATAATTGAATGACACCTAAATTTAAATTTCGTTCGTGTAGTTTTATACTTATTTTCAATAGTTTTTTTGTTAATCTGTAATCCTCTTGCTCAAAATCTAATTGAAATCCGTTAAATTTAAGTGCTTATTTCCAGCTGTTATAATTTTGCGCTGCACTGTAAACAATGCTAATGAATAGCTGACGAGTTTTTGCTAAAACTAACAAATAGAACTGGTTAACGCTCGCTGGCCACATAAATAAACTCAAACTCACACACACACGCACACTTCCACGCGTTTGCGATAAAACCAACACGAAATTTGGTGCATCCATTGAACGACCCTCGCTCTTGGCATGTCCATTCAATAACCAAGATAAAATATGCACAAACTACACACACACACACTCGTGCACTCTTAGAGTGTGGCGTACACTCACACACACATGCACACAACCATTGCCGTTGGCATTGTGTGCGTGCGCTGCAAATATGTATTTTATGCTTTTTGTGTGGTTTGGACAGAGTTTTGTGTGTGGCAAAGGGGCGCTAAGGCGATGGTGCACGGTGGAGGAGGAGGGCAGAGGAGGATCTGCCCGCTAATTAGGCAATATGCACTCGATTGTGTTATAATCATTAAAACCGGAAAATGCATAGCTACCGCGAGCTGCATGCCACATGCCACAACGTACCTCACGCACTTAGCGCACTCGTCGCGCGCTCCTCTGCACTTTCATTGCATAGTTTTAGGTGCAGGCGAAATAGTGGGAACAAGAAAATGGCAACGATCAGAAAACCAACAGCAATGAAAATGAAAAACCGCCATCAATTTTGGTTACTTTGAAATCTGTACGCTTTTTGTTGAACAATTCAGAAAGAAATTTTGTTTGCATTTCGACATAAATTGATAATAACTGTGCTTTCAAAACATATCCATACGGTTTAAGTGGAATGCCCGAAAGGTATTCAAATCATAGCTTCAGGGCAGAGATAAATGTACAATATTCTTTAGATTTCTCTGTTGAAATACACTAAAATAATAGAACAATAACAAACTGATTCTGTTGTTGTATTTTGTTCAGCGTTTGAAAATGCTCTGCTACAGCGTAGTTTTTCGTTTTGCTCTCGCTACCGCTCTGAGTTTTGTCGAGAGCCGTAGCAGAGCCGTAGCCTATCGATCGAAAATATTTGCTCTGCTATGCTCTCAGCTCTGACACGCAACAAACTACCGCTGCAGCAAGTAGCAAAAAAATTGAACGATGTGCTACGCGTAGCCGTAGCAGTAGCACAAAACAGAGAGCGAGATGAGAGCGTAGCAAATGGTTTTTTTTTTTGTGCTACGGCTCTCGTGTGTGTTTATGCTCTGTGATCGCAGCAAAGCAGCAAACTGAAATTTTGGTACGAAGCATGCGAGAAAATAAGGGTTGTTTTTCAAACAAGCGAAGAATCGAAGAAAAACGATCTCAGAACCGAAACACACACGAGAGCCGTAGCACAAAAAAAAAAACCATTTGCTACGCTCTCATCTCGCTCTCTGTTTTGTGCTACTGCTACGGCTACGCGTAGCACATCGTTCAATTTTTTTGCTACTTGCTGCAGCGGTAGTTTGTTGCGTGTCAGAGCTGAGAGCATAGCAGAGCAAATATTTTCGATCGATAGGCTACGGCTCTGCTACGGCTCTCGACAAAACTCAGAGCGGTAGCGAGAGCATAGCACAATTTTCGTTGCTCTTGCTGCTACGGAGTAGTTTTTGCAAACGCTGACTTCAACCACATATTTATTTTTAAAAAAAATATTTTATCCATTCCATTTTCCATACTTTTCTTGATCGTGGCCAAAGATTTCAACTTTATTATTGTTAAAACGAGCAACTGAGATTGCACATGTCCAACTATTTTGCAACTGATTGGCCGAAAAGTTAGTTGCTGTTTGTGATTTTATTAAATATATGTTGGAAAAGTCTTTCCTGTCCGTCACGTATGCAACTTAAAGTCAAAACTTTTCGATGCTTGGCAAGGAAAGCCAACAGGAAACGGAAGTAAGCGAAAGCAAACACGTGTTGGGGAAAATCTTTGCTGCAACAATGTAAACACTCGCCTTCAAAAAGATGAAAACACACACACCACACACACAGACTCTCTTTTCCACTGCATATGTAAACCCGCCTGTAAGCTGGCCAATTTTTTATGTATTTATGCATTTCTTGCTCTTATAAAAACACCTACCACGCCCCCGTAGCCGACCCTCTACTGGTATTAAAGCTGCATGCTGAGAAAATGCAGCAGTGCAATAACAAACCCAAGCACCCCACAGCCACGCCCAACGTCCTTTGTAGGTTAATCAAATGCAAGGCGAAAAAGAAAAATGCAATACGCGTTTTCCTCTCCAGGGAAGAAGGAAATGGGAGGGCGGAGAACGGGAAAATGTTGGTGGGAAATCGAGCTTCCTGGTGGCTAGTTATAGTGCGCGGGTGTCAGACCGTGTTTTTTGTCGCTGTGTGCGTGTTATATATTAAAAAAATTTTCCAACTGAGAAAAGCAGCTGCAGCAAAATACAAAAGGCGACTGACAGTTGACGTGGGGACGTTGGACGCGGATGACGACGATGACGAGAAACTCCAGTACCAAAACCAGGATGAAGACGAGTAAAAGGGGATGAGCATGTGAACACTGACTTGATATGCAACGAGCTGTCAGTTATGAGATGAGATTATGTGCTTCAATCCAATTAATAATGTAGTTTAACAATTCCATCTTGTAATCCATTTAAAACTCAAGGGTCGGACAGCGTGTTAAACTTTTCAAATAAACTGAGAGTGTTTATATAAATTCCACATATTTTTCTAAGAACTTGCTTGAAAAATGCATCGCATTAGTTTCAATGGGTGTTGTAACTGGATTAATGGTTTTATCTTACAGTTTTCAATTGTCATGGCGTAACTTTAATCCAGATTTTCTCAAAACTGTGTTTTTAAAGTCGGATTTCTTAAAAACAAAAAACAAATTTTTGTAGAATATTTTATTGTTACCCATTTTGTGTCCTAAATTATGACAAAAACAGAATTTGATGTTTGAGAATCCACCATTTTGTCAATGTCTAAGAATAATGTCTAGATTTACTGGAATACTTTACTGGAATCCTATTGATTTTGTTATTATTATTTTTTTTTTTTTAATGTTTTTTAAATTCTCAAAGCATTGTTTTTAATTTTTAAATATTTGGCTTTTTTACATTTTGATATCTTATATTTACTTAATTTTACTGTTGTATACAACTTAAATTAAACTATTTATACTATTTTCAAATTATACAATTATAGCTATGAGTTATAAGAGAAGACAGGTTACATCATTAATTAACTTAATTTTCTGTTACTCAGGTCGTTAGATATTTTAAAAGTGTAAAATTTCTAAATACTCTTTAAAATTACCAGTGAATGTCTACTATTGCTTAAAGGCACAAATTCTAACGTTTTCTCTGATAATGTGTGCGTAATTGCGTAATTTTTGTGGTCTTTTAATTAGACGTAACCTATAAAGACAAAATATGGCAATTTTGTTGCCTTTTAAGTTAAATAAAACTTATTTTTAATATATTCAAAAAACTAAATAAGGTTATAACTTATATTACAAATTAGTATGTTAACTTTAGGCAAAGGATGTGAAGTTAATGACTCACATTTGGATGTGATTTCCAGAACAATAAGAGATAATAATTTTTGTCAATAAAACTGAATAAATATTTACACTTAATACACATTGATACTTTTTGCTAAAATATAGAACTTTTTAAATTATAGTACACATAAATTGTGTAATTTTAAACTGCTTAGCTTATTATTTTTTTAATATTCTACTACACATCACATCACGTACTACAAACTACACATCGATTCGTAATTAGTAAATAAATTTATGTATTCAGAAAATAATATATTTTTAAACATTTTTTTAAGCAACTAGTGATGAAAAATCAACAGAAAGTGTTGTTTGGACAGGGAAGTCCGTTAACTGTCAGCAGCAACTGTAAATGAAACAGTTTTTGTTGATTTGTTGGTTATAATAAGAACAAAAATTGTTACACACGTTGCCAGACAATGTTTATGGCCATCAGGTATTTGGCTTAATTCTTGACGCTTTATGCATATTATGAGCGACAGCTCCATGGCTCAAATTTGAGCTCGGCAAATGTGAAATTGTGTAGCAAGTGGTAAATGGCAATGGCAAATGGCAAGTGGCAAGAACGATGCCGGCAGGTGACATAAAACAAGCCTTTTATGAGGCACTGTGGCGGGCTGCTGCTGCAGTTGGTGACACGCAAGGTTGGCCAGGAATGTTGCCACATCAAGGGGAATGGAATGTGAAAGGAATGCGACAATGAATGAATAAGTGAGGCGAGAAACAAAAAACATCGCGTGAGAAATGTGAAATATAAGCGACAACAAAGCGAGTAAGTGAGACAGGAGAAATGCAGACAGTTTTATAGGGATCGGCAAAGGGGAAGAAGAAAGGAGAGGGGATAAAACTGGTGAGGGACGGGAAATCATTTGTTATTTTATTTCCGAAATAACCAAAGAATGCAGAGGCATTGGCGATGAGGATTAGCGCCAAACGTCTGACAGTTGAAATCATTGGCCGCCATTTTGCTTTGGACCATTCACCGCGCGCTGTTGCCACATTTCATTGTTTGTCATTTAACGATTGACAGTTGCCGATAAAAAATCAAAAAAAAGTAAGCGAAAAACGAGACGGCATGAAACCTGAACAAAACAAAGCAAAGCACAAAAGCCAAACAATAAGTAAATCCCAAAATAAAACAATAACAGTAACTGTAACACTAACGCCATCAACAACAACAACAGCAGCAGAGACTGTAACTGTAACAGCCACTGACAATCGTAATGAAAATGTTAATGATGCGCTGCCAAAAAGGTGCCAACTGCTTAGACAAAATTGCTTCCAGTGTCCCCCTAAAGGCATTGACTTAAGATTTTTGTGCTTCGTCCCAGTCTTTTGGTCATGTCCTGATTGTCTCTCGAGCTATTTATCATTATGACAGAGCTTGACTTTTGGGCTGATTTGCCAAGGGAACGACATCTGTGATATTTGGGTCCCTAAGCTGTTAATCAAAGATACTACAAGATACAAGGCTTTCAAGCCAAGAACAGCATGGGAATATTTGAATTTGGCAGCATCATCCAACACTTGTGATTATGATTAGGAATCTGAGAATCACAACACTCTGTCACTCCACTAGCTGGGAATCCGTTTAATACATTTTACCACGGAAATATAAAACTACATTGGGTTAAAATAACGAGAATCAAAGTACAGTCGGGCTCACCTGACCCTGCGAGAAGTCCGGTCCTGCCTTGAGATTATGGAAATCTTCACTTTTAGTAAACACAACTCGAATGATACAACTGAACAGCTGATCAAAGTCACTTATCGATTATTTAGTACCGTGGCTTGAGCTCATTATAAATTTATCGATAATGAATCGCTCAAATGAACTAAGGAACTTTAATCGATAGATAAATCAAAACAAAACGCGTCAAAGCAAGAAAAAGAAGAAGCACGCTCTGTCCTGCTTGCACGTGCTCACACCATTCATACAAATTACCTATTTTCGGTTGAGTTGGCATATGGCAGCTATAGGATATAGTTGTCCGATCCACACCATACTGGTATGGATAATTATAATAGTACTTTACACATAATGTGTGAATTTGATCTCAATTGCTTAATGTGTTTTTAAGTAATCGCGTATGTTTTTAATATGTTTTTTTCGGTTTGCAGGGGCGGTAAGGGCGTGGCAAAAGTTTAAATTAGGCACACTTAATTTATCTATTTACCAAATTTGGTTTTCCTAGCATTTACCATCTCGTATATCGCGGCTTTCACACGGACAGACAGTAAAGGCTTGTTCGCACAAACCCAATATACCTTCACAGGGTATACAAATTCTTAAAGCTTAAGAAGATAACGTTGAAATAAGTACTCAATAAATTATACATATGTAAGTTAATTTTAAATATTTCAAAGTTTATAAATAGATACCTAAAATAAGTCTGAAATAAATAGAAAACCCATCGACTCAAACTTTTTTAATTTTACCCAATTAAAAAAGATTAAATTACTTAAAAAAATGATAATATGTGTATAAAATGTTCGAGGTGTCTAATATGTTTTACACACATATATGTTATTAAATTTAAACCCTAGTAAAGACTCTTGAATAACTAACCAGCATATACATATATCTCTAACAATATGGTGCCTTAGGAGACTGATGATACTTCAAAGAATTTGAGAGTGTGAACAAAATGGGCAGAGAGAGAGAGAGAGAGAGACACGCCTAGTAATCATTTCACATTTACTCAATTACGCCCATAAATGTCAGTGGTTGGTTGGGGCGATGGTTGGGGTTGTACGGGTCATTTGGGATGGTTCATCGCAGTTCAGGGGCCGTTACGGGCGGACTGGTTAAGCCAATTTATTAAATAAAAAACCATTTGTCACATTTTATTCAAGTTTTCAACGCGTTTCTTTTTTGTTTTGTTTTTTTTTTGCCGTGTGCGTGGTCTGTTGTTATCTTTATGACATTTCCGGCGAGCAATGAAACAGAAACCCCAAAAGCCATAAAGGCCAAAAATACAGCAGTAAGAAGGGAAAGGGGAAAAGAAGGGGAAGCACAGGGAGACAAAGGAATTGGAAGTCCTGCAAGCTGGACAAAAGGTCAGGCTTACATTTTTCTTCATTAATTTCACCTGGTCAACTGATAAAAGCCAAACGACGACAGCAGCGATGATCATAAAAGTAATATGTAATAACCAGATAATAATAATGACAAGGAAGCTTTCCGTTTTTCTTTTTTCCCCTTTTCATGTTCTTTTTTTTTTGGCTACTCTGTATTTTCTTTGGGACTTCGACAAAGACAGATTTTAGCTGTTGTTAAGACATTCGAACCGAGTTGAGTCGCATCGAGTGGAGTGATTTAAGACAATAGATTGCATAGAGACAGCCTCTCTCTGCGGTGTAGTGCTTATGGGTAGCGCAATTAGTTGATTGCAGGCTCAACTCCATCAAAGATTGTAAGTGCTTTCAATTTCATAGCTGTCCTGTTTTGTCCTATCATCCACAGTCCTGTCCTGTCCCACTCCACATCTTGGCTTATTTTCCGTGCTGCTTTTGACGGAAATTAAACTTGTGCAAAAGTTTAAATGCCTTTCTGCCGCTTTCCGATGTATTTCGCTTGACTTTTGTTCTCAAGTTACGACTGCAATGCTCAACTCAACCCCCAGTGGCCAACTGTCCCACATAGTTTCCATTTTCCAACATTTTCCCAACATTTATTGTGTGTGCTCAGTCCCAGAGTTTTCTAATTTGCGCTCCTCAAGCAATTAAACGATGCATCCGGCATCAGTTCACTACACTCGAAATCCATTTCACTTTCCATAAACATGAACTCGTTTTGCGGTAAGCTATTTGCATGCTGCTTAAGTGACAACTGAAGCCTGCCAAGTTACTTATACGACCCGTTGCCTCAGCTCAAGTGTTGACCCACTGAAATGGCGACTGTTTTTGGCCTTGACTTCAAATGTAAATATTACGCGAAAAGTACTTCAAAATAAGTAGTTAATTATGCTTTAATTGAAGCACTGCCACTTTGGCAAGTGAATCATTTTCTGCACTTATTTAGCAAGGTTACTTGGCTTTGAAGTAGCCCGTTTATTTCAGCAAATATATCAAATGGCAACTTAAATTACCAACTTTTTAATGCCGACATATGATTTATAATTTATCTATCCATAAAGCCTGGCTGACAGAGAGTGGGTTATGCAAATATATAAATAATGAAATGATATTTAATAATGCCCTGTTGAAACTTACAGCTACGCAAAAAAAAAGTAATAATAGTAATAATGAATGAGCAGAAAAATGAAATAGTAAAATAAAAAACGATTACAACATGCCATGCATTTTTTATATTTACAGTCGCGGGCAAAGTCAACGGGAGGATGCTGCAACGCGCCCGCGTTTATGCAATGGAAAATTTATTTTCCCACTCAGCCAAGGGCTGAACAAATTGTTTCGCGTAAATATTTAACAGTCGCAATGAATTGCAGTCCCACTCACAGACCCAGCAATTGAAAGTAAAAGCCCAGATAAAGAATACATTCGTATAGATAAAGAGCAAACAAGAAACACAAAACAAACAAAATATGCAAGTGCCGGCCAACGCATAAACATTGACAAAAGCAAAGCAAAAGCGAAGCAAAACAAAAAAGTGACAGCCACAGAGGGTGAGCAGAGCGTAAGAGTGAAGAAAATTGCATAGCACAAAAAAAAAAGATACAAAAACGCATAAACAAATAAAAATGAAAATTAAAATATTTCCGCTGACAGCGGATGCAGCGTTGGCAACGCAGCGACGGCGCCGCGAAATGAAATTACAGCGGAAACATAAAATGCCGGAAATATGCTCATGGCTAATTGTTGCCGCTGCCGCCGCCTCGGCCACTTGGCTAACGCTCTCCCAATCCCTGGTCACAGCACAGGATGACGACGATAGCGAAATGCATCAACATCATATGGAATTGTTGCATCATCAGCAGCAACACTCGGATTTTATAATTGGCGAATCAGAAGAGCACGATCACATAGCACATCATTTAGGTGAGTATTTACATAAATAATATTTATAGAAATATAATTATAAATATAAACTAATTTAAAACATCATCAGTTGGCAAATAAAAACATCATGTAAAATTTGATTTGTATTTTTCGAGTTGTCAGGGCTTTTCAGTATAGAAGACGTATATCATTATCTGTACATTGAATGGTTGTCCAACTCTAATTTGAAACTAAGAAAGTTAAAGGATTTTTTCATATTCAAATCTACCACATAATTTGCTGCTAGAAGTATGTTTTTAGTCAGATTGTTTGAGTTTTGGATCAATATTATTAGCTCAAACTTCAATAAGGTTTTAAATAAATTCAGTAGTGGGTTTTTAGACTGAAAAAAGTTACTAGAAGAGTCAGATACACGTAGCACAAATGTGAAACTGTCACGCTCTATTTGCTCTTCTCTTTTTTGCTAAGCACAAGGTCAACAAGTGCCAACAAACTTTTGAGTGTCCGCCTCGTCTAACTGTGTGCCACTTGAGCGGAATTATGTGACTGACTTTAGCTTTGGCAGTGCCAGTGACAGTGTCAAATCCCGAAAAACCAGTTTGGCTCATTGCACACTGAGGGCAGTTGGAAGCACGTGCTCGGTTAGCTTTAGTAGCTGTTTAGGTTGGGCCAAGACTTAAGCCGTTCACAGCATAATTAAAGCGCCCGCATGGCGTATGCGTATTCGCATTCGAATTGTGGTTCCATTTGCCACTCACCGCTCGACTGTCTGCCCAAATATGTCCACAAACACACACGAACACTCACACGCACACACACACACACACCCTGAATACCCAAGGGCAACCGGGGAGCATGTTTGTGGCCACTTAAGTTTTCTTTGTCCATGACTTGTGGGCTGCCGCTGTTGCTCCTGTGGGTTGCTCAACAAGTGGACAACAGTTGACATTGTTCAACAATGTTGAACCGTTCAAAATCCATGTATAAGAGTTTGTGTGTGTAAGAAAGTGTGTGTATCTGTCTCTCTGTGGTGTTTCGATGTCCTGGTGTGTGTGTGGGCCACAGATGAGAGCATCTACTTAGGCTGCACGGACAAAAAGTGATTGACACTCTGATTGATGGCGCTTAGGGTCGTTGGGTCGTTGGTTCGTTGGGTCTTTTGGCCCATTTCAGATTTATGACTTGACATCTTGACCAAGGTTTACATTGTAAATGCACTGAATGCTGATGACGGTATTCTGCTCAATCAACAAACTTAATATCCCTTTTAAGTAATAAATTGATTTTGTTTCTAGCTAATTTCAATCAACTTGTTAATAATTTAATCGAATTATTTAAACAAAGTTTTTGAACATTTCTATGAAATGTTTTTATTTATTGTCAAAGTTTTGCGTTCAAATATCAAAAACTTCTTTCTGTCTGCAGTTTGAAATCATATTTGAATCACGTAGTTAAAAGTTTTCCACTAATAAACATTTTACTGAGTTTTTCCACAAACGTTTTCCATCACTTTCATACGTGAGTCAAATTAAATGTTCCTTCCATGACGTCGTTTAACTGTTTTGATGTGCATTTCGCCATATTTATTCCAACTTGCTATCCCTGCCACGCCCCTATTCAGCAGCTATAGAAGCGAAATTCTCAATGCACGTGTCCCCGCCAGCGTCGCCCCTCTATAGCAATTGTTTGACAATTTTTCAACAATTTCCCAACTGACTGCAAAATTGCCGCTGCCTTCCCTATTTTTGTTCCACTTTCCACTTGCCACTTTCCATTCCCAGTTCCCACTTCGTGTCATTCTTTCATAGTGTCTGCGTGTGTGTGTGTGCATCTTTCACACCCTTTAGCGTTTGCTGCTAAAAGTATGCAACACTTTTTTGTGCTTTACA
This sequence comes from Drosophila acutilabella, assembly GCA_035046005.1. Lineage (NCBI taxonomy): Eukaryota > Metazoa > Arthropoda > Insecta > Diptera > Drosophilidae > Drosophila > Drosophila acutilabella. The sequence continues at coordinate 1,325,727 of JAWNOK010000033.1, read as the reverse complement.
TTGTTTAGCGCGTTGCTTTGGCCGACAGGGCGGATGAGCAACGAGCAGGAAAAACAGAGTAAAAAGAATGGCAATCACGGCTCCTGTTGGCCTTTGCTGTGGCAAGCATGTTGTTGCTGTTGTTGTTGCTGCTGCTGCCGTTGCTTTCGCTATTGCTGTAATTTGTTTTTTATTCTGTTCTGTTTTTTGTTATATACGTTTTTGTTGTGTATTTGTATTTTATGTTGCGCTTTTCGCTTTCGTCTTTGCCTCTTGGCGAATGTTTGTTTTTAACATCATTTCACGTTAGCATCGTTTGTTCGCATCTCGTTTGAAGTCGCCTTTGTAGTTTTATTTTACACAAATTTAATTTGCCAGCACTTTGCATTTGACCTATGCCCACAGACAGCGGCAGAGCCAGAGCCTGAGTAGAGCCGCAGGCCCAAGTCTCAGAATACATAATAAACAGTCGGCTCCATCAAAACAGCATTCAAAAATTTGTCAGCAAAGCCATAACTCAATTAGCAAAAAGGCATTTTACTGGCATTTCAAACTCCATTGCAATTGCACTCAATAATAAATGCAAAGTGATAAAAGTTATCGGAGTGTCTCGACCAGCTTTTAACCTCTGACATTTGACACCGCAATGGGAATGCAAACTGCACAAATTTTAACACTAAATTCTGACTTGGCTAATTTGAAAGTTATACTGCCAGTTAGCCAACCAGACGGACAAAGGTGAAAGCTGACCATAAAAGTTGACTGGGCAATAACCGACAACCAGCAATGGGCAACTGGCATTTTTAGCTTGCACTTCGTGTCATGCCACAATTTCGAGTCTCAGTGCGTCCCTGAAAGTAACCTAACGCATCAGTAGCTCTCTATTCTCAGCCTCAGCCTGAGCATCGGCAATCCTTCTGCCCTCACGTACGCAGCAAATTTGAAGTTTTACAATCATTTGACCCACTGTGAGCTGGCTGTCCAACTTGGTCTACGTGTAGTTGGCCTGCATGCAGCATCAGCTACGTCAAGGTGTCTAAAGAGATTGATAGGCTGTAGATTAAGTGAATATAACTCTATCGACAATAAGTTAAAGAATGTTAGTTTTATAAAAGTGCAGTTAAACTAAATGGGATAATTAACTTAATGTACCTTTAAAAGGAGCAATCAATTATTAGTATTATTATTAGTATATTCGTGGAAACACTTATTATATTAAAATAATTATCTTTTGATTAAACAAACTTCAATTAAACAAAATTTTTTCCACCTTAATTGAATCAACAAAATATCAAAGAAAAGTTTCAACAAAAACTTAAAAGCTTAAGTGGTTTCCCCTGTAAAACACCCACAAATATACGCAAATTGCAAGTTAAAGTTTCGGGGAATTGGCCATCTTTCATTTCCTTATCATTAAGCCCTGGAAATGCTTATGAACATACTTCAAATTGAGCTATTTCTGTTTGCCACTTGATTGCACTCACCTATTTGGGGCATGCCGCAATACACTGCGCTCCATTTGACTGAGAAGCAGGAAGAAAGAGAACAAACGAAACTCATAGGGAGAAAGAGAGACAGAGCCAGGAAGTGGATGAGGACGAGAGAGTAGGCCGAACCTCAAAACTTCATTAGCCAAAAAGCACGCGCCGAAATTGAAGCGACAACAACAAACCATAAATGGAATAAGAAAAAAAAAGTAAAAGAAAATCGACTGGGGAACAGAGAGAATCTTTGAGACATTGAAGGCCATAAATTGCACGGCGGCAAAAATAAATGTAAAGTAAATGGCGCTAATTCAAAGTAGATTTATTTATTATGCCATTTTACTTGCGGCAGCGTGCCAAGAAATATGCTTTAAATTTTCACAGACCATTGTCTGTGTCGCTATCTTGCTCCCCCTCTCTTTCAATGCCCCCTCTCTCATACCCAGCAAGTGGTAGGCGTAGCTAAAAAAAAAGGAAGAAACAACAAAAAAGCAAACAAATGAAAATGAATGTACAACAACAACAAGAAATTATGCAGCAAAAACAGTAAAGTTGGCTAAGAAAAACTGTAGCTCCTGGCCCTGTCATTTATGGTGAAAAACTCTCGAGTTTTCTTTCTGTAAGTACACGAACATTTTAATTTACGCATCCTGTAGCGCCTCCTTTGAGAAGCGACGCACCTGCTGCGACACACAGCAGACACACCGTATCCAACGTATTGGCTAGTTAGAGGGGGCTACAAGGAGACAGGGACCCCACTGAACGTCTGCTGTTGATTTTGGCCATAATGCTAACGCATTTAAGCCAATTTTCGTGTCAGCCCTCAATGATTTATTAGCCCAAAACTGCAGACAGCTTAGCACCCGGATTCAAAGACGGATACAGGATACAGCATACGGTGAGCACAGGACATGGCATAGGCCCTCCAGAAAATAGGTGTCAACAACCGTCTGAAAGTAGCACAAATTTGTCTACGATTTGTTATTCTTTACGGCTAATGATTATAATTTCGACAAATTTGCACAAATTTCCACTAACTGCTACAAATGTGCTGGTCAAAAGAATAAAGACTGTTTACTAGCTGTATAGCATTAAAGTTTCATTCAAGTGTCTTTCAATAAACGCATTTAAATTAATTGAGTTTTTTAATAAGACATAAAGAATAAAGACTGTTTACTAGCTGTATAGCATTAAAGTTTCCTTAAATTGTCTTTCAATAAACGCATTTAAATTAATTGAATTTCAAAGCTACAAAATGAAATTTCAACTTTAATTTGTCTTTGACTATGTTGCCATTTTAGCATAATTAAATTTGGTACTTAATTAGAATAGCTGTTTTAGTCATACTTTATGTGCACGCTGTCAAGCTTCTCTAGTAACTTTCAGCTCACGTACTCAGTACATGGACTATGAGGCATTGTGCCAACGTCCCAGCACAAAGCTATTGATAGCGAACTGCACTAACACAGTGACAGTTACATACAAAATTGCAATTGCCTCACTCGGTAGGAGCACACAGAATTTACACTCTACCTATGACTAAAAGGACTTGTTACTGTTACATTTAAGGGGTGAAGGGAGAATGAAATTGTATGCATAGTCTTGTATAATTATGTATGATCAGTGGGTACCATATATGCAGCTGTTTAGCACTTAACTTGGCACCCTTTACAGACTATCAGTAAACAAGCTTACCCTAAATAAAGTTATCAGTTACATGACAGTTTAATAGCATAATTAACCAACTTTATTTCTCCGAACAACATTTTTATTATGTAAATAAATTCACATAAATTCCAAATAAAAGTTAAAGCGTTAATTTGATGCCAGAGTTGTCAACTGAGTGCTGAATTTAAAAACACATTCAATGTAAATAAATCAATTCATTGATTTAAATTTATTGCGCTAGAAAAGCAATAATATTATTAGAAGAAATCAATCTTGATTGTCATTAGATAATTTGTGGTTATATTCTTATTTACGTAATTCTTTTGCCAAGTTGGGCCTGTTAAAGTTGATTTGGTCGCATTTACATACCAATTTCTTACTTACTTCCAATCGTCACTTACTTTCCAAACTTGCCATGCGATTTCTATTGATTTTTACTAGAATTTACTTTTTGGCCACCTTGGCATATATTTCGCCTACTTTTATTTGTGACCCGATGACAGCAAAGTGGAGAGAAAGCTGAACAAGTTATTTATAAGCGTAAAGACCTTGGAGTTTTACCGGTGCGTGCAGACACACTGTCAATAGAGCAAATGAATTGGAATTCGGCATTGCTAGTAAATAAATGAATGGAGAAAACGAGAAGAGTGATGAGAACGCCACAAATGGTTACATTGACATAAGAAATACAAAATACGCAAAGAGAAATAAGAAAAATAAGTTATTCATGGCAGACAGCTAGCAAACAAAAAAAAAGGGATGACGAAAATTGAACAAATTTTCAATTAATTCCCATGCTGTACAATTCGGGGCACAGTTTTGCATTTTAATAAACGCCAAACACATGCTAACTGCCACTAGAATAGGAATAGTATGCGAGATGGTTTCGGGATGGGTTTGGGATGTGTGGGAGGATAAAGAATGTACCCTATTGCATTTGCAGTGACTTTGTGAAAATGTCACAGCTGCCTGGCAGGAGAAAATACATTTTGTGGCTGTTTGCAGCGACGCACAGAAGTATGCAATAAATTCGATTTCACAGAGTCAGAAAATGGGAAGAACTCTGCTCTCAGCTACCAAACATCAAATGCAGTAAAAAGCAAAAACTGAAGTTAGGCAGCAACTTTGCGCTCAACTTGGCAGCTCAGGCTGTTTGTAATATTCTGTGTTTCATTGTTGCAGATCCCAAATCCCTTCGAACTTTCCTCTCCGTCCTTTAGAGTCCAACAGCTTTGCTGTCATATTGCATATAGTTGATGTTGCCTTTAGTCTGGCTTCTTGTGGCTCTTTTTCGGCTTCTGTTGGCTTCTTCTGGCTTCACATGCGAAGGGCACAGGAAACGCTTTCCATAGAGCCACAAATGTTGCCAGCGTATATTACGTGCCATCTCTCGACCAAACCAAACCGAAAGACTTGTGCAACATTTTCCAAAAACTTACTTTAACGCTTTCTTTCTTTCACATTCTATGCAACACATCGGATGACGTGATTTGAACTCAACTCGACGTGACCGTGAAAATGGGTTAACTTTAAAAGGAAAAAGTCTAAAATGAAATAGTAGAAAAATAAGGCTAGCTTCTATTCCTGTTCTGTTGTAATGAAGTAAAGTAAAGTAGAGCAAAAACTCACATTGTTAAATAAAAAAGTAATCATTTTATTTATAATTTCTTTAATTATATTGTAAAAATCATTAGTTAAAGTTCAACTTCAATTCAATATTGTTTATTTAGCCAATAATTAATTTCTGAAAATACATAAAACGATTATGTTCCTCAACCATTAAATTTAAAAGAATCAGCATTTACTGCAGAGTTTGCAGCGCTTCCAGTCTTTTTTAGGCGGAGAAAATAAATCTTAAATAAATTCTTTAATAAAATATTCAACCTTATTTCTAAAGTTGTACAGCATCAAAAATTAATACGTTCAAAATATGTTTAAATAAATACCCCAATATTCAAACTAGATTACTGCACTCAAGTTTTAATTTAATTTAATTTAACGTGTAAATTATAATGCTAATCATTGAGCATATTCTCACCCCATCGACTGTGAAAGTAAATTCCCCCATTTGCAAATTCTAAACGTAAATCCGTTTAGCCATTTACCCATTCAGTTTGAATTTGGTAAATATTTTATGATGCGTGCAGTGCATTACCTGTTGGGGGAATAATGTGAGCCCCAGCCACAGTAGAGACCCCGTAACTATAACCCCCAGAAGACTCAATTATTGATTTCATTTGCTGGCTGTTTCATCTGCAGCTGCTGCACACACACAAAAGTCAAATTGCACATTTTGTGCAACTTCATTTTGTGGTTTGCGAAAATTACAAGTTGCTCGTAAAGAAGCCGTCGAACAAATGTGCCAAAATATTTCCAAAAAAAATATAGAGCACCAACCACACACACACACACACCCTCTATACCCACACAACTCTCTGCTCGTCTGTTGCGTGTGGTCTAGGAGGTATAATGTGCCGTGGATTGCGCTTGATTGCAGTGGAAGCTGTTTATCTGTTTATACGCTCACCACAAATTGAATTTTCAGCAGAGTTGCAAGTAGCTCGAATAGAATTAACTACCTAATATCGGAGTATGTAAGCGACTAACACTTTTACATCTCTCATTCTCTTTTATTCTCTTTCGTCGAATGAAAACCCTAAAGCGGAAATGCAAAATCACGAGGAATTGCTCGAGGACATTCGCGAGGACACGGCTGTTAATACGATACCAGACAAAGGTAAGACGACACTTGTTCATTCATTCATTTGTCACTTGACTTTGTCTTTCAGCACTGTTTCAATGGGCTTGATTTGTTTTCCACTTAGTTTGTAACAATCACAATTGAAAATTAACACCACTAATTTCAAATTAAATAAACTTTTGTAAAGATTACAAAGCATTTATTCACATCAGTGCACAGTATATTTATTAATTAATATTGTTTTTGTTTATTTATTAAAACAACATTTTGTGATTATTAAAATGTTTGTTTTTATGGGGATTAACATTCATAAACACACTGAATATATTGCATATGTGGTAAAGTTTATGGTATAATAAGCTTTTCTTTCAATTTGCCAATTTAAAAACTATTATTAGTGAGTAGAGGAATTAACTAATTGGTGAATATTTTTTTCTAATGATTTGCAGAGTAAATAGAGGTATTAACTAATTGGTAAATATTTTTTCTAATGATTTACACCTAATAAATAATTAAACGGAATAGTTCAGGTGTAAAATGATGTATGACTTGTTTATAAATTAAAGTTAATTAGCTATAAATCACAACAGAAATTTCTTATATTTTTTTTGGCTTTTAGAGCTATTAAATATTATTTTTTTTTATTTTTCCAATTATTTCAAGGCATCTACTGTTCGTAGTGGTCAAGTTGAGTGTGGATAACGTGTTCTCGTATCGTTTAACTTATCCCAAGCGTCACGTGCTCATTTCTTGCCCCTGCCACCGAATGTTGCCATTAAGTCAGTCGCTGCTACGAGTCCGTGTCGTTGTCTGTCTTCAGTTGCCACGCTGCGCTGAGCAGAACTGAGCTGAGCTGCGCTGTTGTCGCAGCATTTTTTCTCGCTTTTAAATTTTATTTATTGTAAATTGTATTTGAAACGTGCTGAGGTTCCATTTCTGCCTTCTACTCGCCAAAAAAAGAAGAAACGAATGAATGAAAAAAAAAACACAAAATAAGCTGAAGCTAAGACGGCCCTTGGTGGGTATGTGTTGTGCTGTCATGTGTGCGTGTGTGAGAGTGTTTTTGAGTGTGTATGTGAGTGTCGTGCAACTTAATAGAGTTGTTTAGCATTTAAATAGCGCCATTTGCCGTCTGCTGTTGTTGTTGTTGTCGTGCTTATTAAGTTTGAATGCCGCGCAGAGTCGAGTTGAGTCGAGTCGAGTCGACTTAATAAAGTGGGCTTAAATTTAAATTTGACAGAAAGGCGGAAATACGCCTAAATGGGCTTAAGTCAAGCCTAAGAGCCACTCGAGGATAAGCCAAAATGGTTGCATAATTGTGCTTTATAATTCAAATGAAAACTAATACCATATGATACTGTTATCAATTCCAAAGAAAACATTTAAAGTACAATCCCCCGACAACTACAAATATGCGTACCCTAAAGTGCGGCCGAAAACTCAACACCTATGCCTCGTCGAATCGACAGAAAAATACAAGAACAACACAGAGGCGGAGCTCAAAAACGATTTTCTTTATGCCCATATATCATAAACATTATGTTAAGCACAGTGAGGCAAAGGATATGCAATAAATCCACTCAAGGCCCAAGACATATGCACATTAAATCCTAATTTCATGTGCCCATAAATCCACTAAACAATCACACACAAGTCTCCCGGCGAATGATGTGCCACAAAACAAAATATGTTACGAATTTGCGAATTTGCACATATTTACACACGAACGCGTCGAAAAGTATGCTATAAAAATACACGCAACGCTAGTAGATTTGAGCGAGGGACGTAGCTGAATAAAAGGCAGTCAGATATCAATATGAAGCAAGCCAAATCAAATGAGTTGGCAAAAGGCAACTGGAAGCAACAAACAAGGCGAACAAAAACCCAAAGAAAAGAAAGATTAAGTCTGCTTGAGGGGAGCAGCAAAGTGAAACAGAAAGGGGCACCGAATGGGGACAGTCTGTGGCAAATTTTTATTGACGCGTCGAGAGCTGGGTAATCGAGCTTATTAGCAGGCACAACAGCAATGAGATGCGAAGAGTAGCGTTGTCACTGCCTACACTTTTAGGCACTTGGACTCACTCTCCAAGTCGCCATTATTATTATCTAGTGAAGCATACTCCAGGGCGCGCCAAATAGACTGCGTAACCTAGACAAAGCCGAAGATAATATGCTCTGCGCCAACGCAAATGTTATTAAATTAATATAAAGTGTTGAAAAAATATGAAATATTTTAGCTTGAATGCTTTCCAACTATTCAAATTAAACTTTTTTATTACTTCGACTTTTAGATAATCTGATACTGATGTCAGAGCAACAGAGAATTAAATAAATTGTTTAACAACTTGTAAACTTTTTTATTTCTGCCTCAATTATCGCTAAACGTGTTTTAAATCTGATATCGATAAAGCAATAAAGAGAGAAAGTGGTTAACGTATCATCATATTCTACTTGCATTTGTCTTAAGTTAACTATAACATAGCTTGGTATTGAAGCACCAATGTAAATCAGTTAATTAGCACTTTGTTACGCATGCAATATTCAGCATACCCCTTTGAGAGTTGAGTGTATAATAAGCGGTGCAGAACGTGATGTTTAGACGGAGATTAGGCGACAATCAGCAACATGACAACACACAAAACAAACACAAACAAAGTACACACACACACACACACAAGCACACAAATAGACACACAAAGTTGCTGGCAATGTTGGGCATTGCATACTTTAGCGCTGTTTACCCCTTACAAGTGAGATTTACAGCCACATCAATACGCATCAAACAAACAAAAAAAAAAAAAACGTACTCATGCTTGTATCTTCACAGCCCGCTCCTTTCTCTCTTTGCTTATCACATTGTTTACGCATTTTGAGTACAAGATTGTTATGTGTTGATTTGCTTTAACTGACGCGTGCCCCGCATATAAGAAAGCATCAACAGCCGTCGTTCTTTTTTTTTTCTTTTTGTTTTTGTTTCTGCGTAACGCCAACTTTGTTGAGGTCTCCTTGGCATGTCAACGACAAACACACAGTCACACACTCCCGCACACACACACACCCACACACATTTATATAAGCATATACATATACAATTGCGAGTGGGTAAAGTTTTAAAGCCTCCCATACGCAAACCACAAATCTGTTGCATACTTGCGGGCGCGCCTTTAAAGTCAACCCGCGGATTGTGCGCCTCGCTGAGCATTGATTGACTGACTGACAGACGCACTGACTAACTGACTAGCTGAATGCTTGTTAGCACAAGCAGTAGATAGACATCATCACTTTGTAGCAAATTCAATGTAGGAGTTAGGCAAGAGTTATGAGTATCAAATACTTTGTGTATCTTAAAGATACTTGTATAAATTAAATAAGAAATTTCAAAGAGTTTGATTGAATTAGTATTTTAAGTATAGATTAGTTATTTTCTAAGAATTTTAAAGCTGCAATTATGATAAGCAAGATCTTAAATTTAGTATACATTAAATTAAATCGAATTTAATCTTTTCTTGGTGTTGCTAGTCGCATTATCTAAGAATTGAGGCTCTTAACTTGAGTCTTATTTGAAAGTTAAGCTCCCCTATTCTAAGATAAGTTTGACCTAGTATTTAATACAAACTTTAACACATTGCAGTACTGCGATTCTAATCAATCTAATCGGATTAAAGGTATATACAGAGGTTTCAATATTCAATTGGTTGGAGAAACACTCTGATATGTACCTTGTTTTGAATTAGACTTAAAGTATGTTATACACAATATCATTTTAAAACTATCAATTTCATTGCAGATTTGCCCAAGTTCGGGGAACTTTTACAAAACGTCACCATACCCGTGGGCAGAGAGGCTGTGCTTCAGTGCGTCGTTGACAACCTGCAAACGTATAAGGTAAGTTAGTTGATGGCACTGAAAAGTGGGTCGTGTTGCTGCTAGTTTTGGCAATCTGTGTTACAATTAGTGGGACAACACCTATCGTCAGGTGTCGCCGTTAATGGAATCTGCCTGCGGCGATGTCAGTCCAAACAGTTTACACTTCATCAAATAAAACGTGGCATAGTTTTAGGCGACGCACCCAAAAAACCCTTCAGCGTGTGCGATCTGTGCGTGAGTTCTCGTTAAACACATAATGCGTGCGCCATTTGTGCTGACCCTTTGCTTTCTATTTTTTTTGTAAAGATTTTCCCTCCCGTCTCTTGATTTTGGGCACGTTTCGAGGCCCCTGAGCGCCACTTTGATTTTGAGACCCGCTGGGTAACTGCTCACAAAAAAAACCAAAAAAGAATCGTCCGCAATGAATTGCCGAAACGAAAATAGCAAACGGTTTGCCACAAATTTTTGTTAGTCAGCTTTTAGGGCCGTCCAAAGGTAAATGGACCCACTGAAAGCACACGCAACAAATTGATAATCTTTTGGGTTCGTTTTCAGGACCTGGTCCTTGATGATATCGTTGGCCGGCGTCCAAATGGTAAATGTGTTCTTATTATGTTTGTTAATTCTGAATAATGTTGTTCCGCATTGTCTGCTGCATTTAAGCGTACAAATTGAAAGCTAGTGAATTGATGTCTCTCATATCAGGGGTATATGAAAAGAAGACAACAATTTCTCTACCTTATAACTTGAGTGCTTATTAGAACCATCTCTACTTCCGTTTACGACTGAATTTATTCACACTTGATAATGTTATTAGACCTCAGGTCTGTTTTATTAAAGGCATATTATTCGTTGCAATTAAATGCCAAATTTCAAGTACGCCAGACTGTATAGCAATCAATTACAGACTATGCAATAAGGAATACTCAAGACCTGGCATTAAATTATTAAATTGCATCAAGAAATCCAAATCGAACTGAAAACACCTCGAGCACACAACAGCAATCACCAAACACCATGACCCACTTCATGGGGTATTTTCATCTCGTTCTTAAAACACAGTTCCAGTTAGGCACCTTAAATCAAATTGTCGTCCGCCTTTTAGGCGACATTCTGTGTCTTTGGGCTAATAAATGAGCTTGGGCCACGCTAGGTTGGCATTAATATTGTAGCTAGATTGTTGAGCGTTTTAGTTTTAAAATTTTTTCCGTTTACCGGTAAAAGTGTATTTTGTTTTCTTCTTTTTCTTCCTCTTTTGACTATAACATAATATATCCCTTTTTGTGTAGATTGCGTGGCTACGTGTCGATACACAGACCATTTTAACGATACAAAATCACGTTATAACCAAAAATCATCGCATGAGCATTACTCACGCCGAGAAACGTGCTTGGATCCTGCGTATACGTGACGTCAAGGAGTCGGACAAGGGCTGGTACAGTATAATCTACCATAAGAATAACTATAAATAAATATGTTAGCCCTCATAAGGGATCATAAAGTACTGCACTAAATTGGAAACAGATTAGATGGATGAAATTCCACTAATTAATAATCTTTTAATTTCATAATTATGATTGAATGCATTTCATTTAATTATTTATTTAAATACTATTTGCATTTAAACTTAACTTCAGTGCACTACTATGCTACTTAAATGCTTTCCTCGAAAATTATTAGTTTTCACAGTTTGTCACAAGCCAGTTATGTAATCTTGACGTTCACACATATGTTCTCATATTTTATACATAACTGCTCCAATTCGTCTCATAAAAAGGCGTCACGCACACTTTCTTATCCAGTTTTTTTAGAGTTTGCTTTTGTTTTACAACATAAGCTAAATAAGGCATCAAGAAACCGTAATAATCTAACATGAAAATGTTTACAACTTCTCAGGTACATGTGCCAAATAAACACGGATCCTATGAAGAGTCAAGTCGGTTATCTGGATGTTGTCGGTGAGTTAAACAAATAATACAATATATAAATCCTATAAATTATTGTTTACGACTATGAACTGCAATATGCAGACGGCACCTTAAGTTCTTTATAGTTGAAGTAGTCGGCAGGCTTTTTATACGAGTCTTAAAAACTACTACACACAATTCTTAACAAGCTATTAAAAATGCATGTATTTATCAAAGATACATATATAAGACTATCAACTTTTAAAATGTAATAAGTTAGTTAATTCAAGAATCTCTTTAATACTCTAATTTATTAGTTAATTGAAACATTGTTATTTTATAGAGTATTTGTATTCACATGTATGCCCCTTAAAAATTCGAATGAATTATTAAATCGTCATGAAGTACATCCATTGAGTGAGTTCAAGTTCTAGTACTTGATGTAAAATTAGCTGTTAGTGGAAAATCTTTAATGAATTGCAATTAATCTTGACTGGTTTCTGTTCAACGAGTCGATCAATTGACGCCCTCGACTTGTGAAGCGTCTCTGAATGTTTATGTGTAGTTGTTTCCATATATATATATTTTAAATTGCACTAATTGCCCAGCCAAGTGGTGAGTGGTAAGTGCAGAAAATTGGAAAATGGGTTAGTTGAATGGGAGTGTTGATGTTGTTAATGTTGTTGTTGTTGTTTCAGTTGGGTCTGAAAGGAAAGTTGTGCACAACTTCTAACAACTCACGATTGAGTCTAATTGCAATCGTTGCCAACTGCGTTTAGTTGAGGCGTTTGTTAGCCAGTTCTGTAAACTATTGGCTAATTGAGTTTGCCACTCTTAAAGCCTCGTCTGTTGGCCCACTTAAAGCTGTTATCCCTGTAAGTCCTTACTTTTCACTTAGCCAGCACATTACTTGCTGTTGCTCTCGTTTTTTTTTCTGTTTTTCAACCTGAATGAAACAATAGACTGTTAGAGAGCACCAGGTAATGAAACAATTTACATGCTACGTGCTTCTTGCTTCATTGCTCTTTCCTCCACACCACACTCCTTGCGTCTCCTTGTCAGCTTTTGTGGTGTTGCCTATATGTCCATTTCCATGTCCGCTTCCATGTCCGTGTTCGTGACCATGCGCTCGCGTTAATTATTCAGCCGGCGTACAAAAACCTCAGGCAAGGAGACATCCTCTCTCTCATTCTCTCTTCTGCTAGGCTCAACCTCTGATTTTAAATGAATATGCCGCCCAATCACCCTCTTTTCCACTCTTCTCTCTCACCTTCTCTTTCTCTCTGTCGATTTTCGAGTCAGGATTTGGTTTGCCTTGGTTCCGGCTTGGGCTGTGCTCTGTTTTCGACCCAAAAAACCGCGGCATTTTGCTACGGTCGTAAGTAACCACTTTGGTTGATTGTGTTTTCATTGATGTCGAAATTCATTACAGTCATCCACACTGCGCGAAAAATATGTTCGCCAACTCTGGCGTCAAGCCAGCAGCACCCACACACCCACATACATTTTAAACTGCCCTTTTGCTGACAGTGCAAAATGCTTTTCACTTAAATGAACTAAGTCTATAAGCAAAATGCGAAACCACTTTAAATCAGCGCGGCTTTTGCTGCCACTGACAAAGTGCGCGATTCTCTGTTGCATACTTCTCAGCGCCAGTGTAAACATTCACCCACGCCCACAAACACACAAACACACACACACACACACTCAAACATATGTACACATGCTCATGCTTGTACTCAACTCAACTATCTCTAGCGTCACATTGTAGTCATCATCAGCGCTCCAACACAAAATCATTGTTTATTCAAGTCAAGAGACTTCACAGAGACAAAGTTAAGGAAGGTAAAAGAAATATAACACTAGGGACTGCTCTAGACATTTAGATTGAGTGGAAGGAATTTCAAAATAACTGCATAAACCATGACAAAAGTATACAAAGAAACTCTCTAACGCATTTAAAATATTTTCACATTCTAAACAAGTAAGTTAATAATATGTGAATGTGGATGGAAAATAGTTTAATCAAATTGTCGTTTTATTAAACATACAAGTCAAAATATAACTCCCATTTAAGCAATAAAATTTAAACCTGACGTTAATGAGTCTGTCGCTGACTGCTATTTATTTTAAATAAATCAAGTCTCTTCAAAACATGTTTTAAACTATTGAATCTGTTAACACAATAAATATTTTCTGAAGCCTTTTAGCAAATACTAAAAATACTAAAAATATAAATTTTCCTTGTGAATATTTCATATTTTTAAGCTTTCGACAAATCGTTTTCTAAATTATTGGCGTTGCCGCGCAAAAAATCCATGCAAATCAAATAAAATGCATAAATGAAAGAAATACGCGAAATTCGCGAAATTCTGAATTGCAAAATGTAGGAGAAAAAGCTTCGAGTGCCACGAAGCATACGGCTTAGTTCAGACAATGCCTTTAACAGCATAAGCAAAACATCAATGGGAAATATATATGATTTAAAATGAATTATTCAATGCCTGGCTGGCTTCCATATAAACCATATAAAAACAATCAACAACACAAATACAAATACAAACACAAACACAAATATAAATTCAAATACAAAAACAAGCACAAATACACAAGCACAGAAACGACAAACATAAAAAACTTTAACTGCATCAACAAATAAAGGCAACTAAAACCGTCGCCAATGCCACCGAAAATGTGTCCACAATTTTTATGGATGAGAAATTTGTTGTCCATTTTTGGTCAGCTTTGATGTATGGAAGTTTTTGGGGGCGATGTTCATTGCTTTATTGCGCATACGTTTCGAGGGGGAAGTAGCAGAGGGATAGGGACCATGGGGGGACTAGAGGCGGTGGCAGTCAAGTGGCAAAGCTGTGAAAGTGTCAAAACGGCATTGGGCGACGTCGAAACTGGATTTGTTGACTCAACGCGCAGCTGAAAACGGTTGAAAAATGGCATTTTAATGCATAGATTCTACAATTTTAAGCTTAGAAAAATGCTTTCGTTCTTACCGCTAAAGAGAAAAGCGCTAAATTATATTTGTCGCCGTATGGCTCATTAATTTCAAGTTTCAAGTTAAAGAACATTTTCTTTTCCACAAGTTTAAAGTTATAAAATATTCTAAACATTATTTAGAAACTAAACAACTTTATTATTATAACTTTAGGCTATCCACATTAAACCTTCTTATCCATATTCAAAAATTAAGCGAAACGTGTGTTTGATTGTTAATTTTATTATCGCTTCCATTTGCATGATTTAAGCACACTTGAAATTAATTTTTATCTCACATCATTTCAGTTCATTTCATAACTTATCACCCACTGAGCACAGCGATAAAAGCCATTTACCCCAAAACGTAGCACGCCTCCCTTTAACCAGCGTCTCCCTTTAACCACACCTCAGTCATATGTCGCTTGACTTCTTGGGCTGAGCCTTTTGTATGACATGGTTGAGCCATTACTGGCAAGTTAACAGAGCTGTGGCCTGTGTGTGCCTTCTCAGCTTGTTCAACATGACGTATACGCAACGTAAACTTAATGTGTGCACTGAGCAAAGTGGAGTAAAAAGCAAAAGTACATTTTGTAAAACATGCCCATCATTGTTGACACGTCGACTTTTTCAAGTCTCGAATGTGTTTCAATATGTGCGTCATAACTTGACTTTGTTTACAGTTTGTTTTTTTTCTCCTCAAGTGTTGGCCATTAAACGTGAGCTACAAGTCCTCTCTTGTACCCTCCTTTGCCCGCTATTCTGCTCTCAATGAAACAACAAAGGGCGCAAAGAAATCACTATGGTGAATGGCTGTCAATAATTTCTTGGAAGCTGTCGTTCTCATATAAATTACCAAATTTCCAGCCAGTTTCTCATTTTTCTACACTTTTTGTGGCCAAACGAAAATTGTGGGAAATAAAAAATAATATCAACTTTTAAAATGCTCCAGTTATTAAATACACATTTTGTTTGGCTTGCGATACGAACTGCTAGTCAGGAGGGGAAAGTTCATTTATTAAGTGGCCCAGCCTCATTCCCTTTACAGTTTCTCTCTGTTCGTCTGCTTTTCTTTTGGGAAACTGAAAAATTGCCAAGCGTAAAATTATAATTAATTGCCAGTAACACCAGAAGCTGACAGACACAACAGACGACAGCTTCAGGTCCAGTCAACAGTCTACAGTCTGCAGTTCACAGTCCACAGTCTGTAGTCACCAGTTCTCAGACACTTCTGTCTGGTGGCCAAAGATAGCTCGTTACACGCAAAATGTCAAAAAATGTGAATAAACCGACGTGTCCTTGTCGCATAGACACAAAGTCTGCACCTTATTTTTGTGTTCTGTTGTTACAAGTGTATGTTATTTCCGAATATGTAAAATGTTGAAAAAGCCTTAAACTTGCGGTGAAAATGCCCTAATTGGACAAATGCATAAAAATGAATTTTTTTAATAAAATCATAAATTTTTGTTCTGGTTTACAATTGGTCTTTATTTAATATATGACAGAGAAACACTTCAAAACAAATCTTAATCAAAACTTTTGAATGTGTAACATACCAATTTAAGTAATTGCATTTAAATTTTGTATATGTTCTGAATTTATTTTACGCAAAAACCACTAGATAGCCTATAAGATAGTCATAAAAGTAACTACAGTCTTAACAAGCTGCCGCTAACAATTTTGTACTAAACAGTTGTTGAAAATAAAGCCACTCAAAAATATTTCTTTATTTCATTTTCTCATTGGGCGACTGCAACAACTATAAACCAACCAACAAACCAACCAACAATGTCATCAACAACAACACAACAACAACTACAACAATAATAACTGCTGACACCTGGCGAACAATCCACGGTTCCCGTTTCATGGCTGCTCCGCATCGTTGAACGGCCCACATGGCGTATGAATAATATGTCGCTTGTAACTGTTGCCATAACTATGTTTGTGTGTACGCCTGCACAGTGCCACCAGACATACTGGACTATCCCACCAGCACGGATATGGTCATACGCGAGGGTTCAAACGTAACCCTAAAATGTGCTGCCACCGGTTCACCAACGCCGACGATAACCTGGCGACGCGAAGGTGGCGAACTGATACCACTGCCCAGCGGGGCCGAGGGTAAGTGTGCAATCCAGAGAGTGACTAAAAATATGCAAGTGCTAGTATGGGGCGTGAATATGAATGTGAATGTGAATGTGAATCCGAATTTGTATGTGAATGCGTGTGGGCTGCTGTGTTTGCATGACAAATGCACTCTGGCGGGGATTCTGCGGGTGAATGCATGTAAATTATTTGCTACAATGTCGAAGTCAAACAATGCACAGCTGCGTGATTCTGTTGCATTAAATTTCATGGCTTCATTTAAAGGTACGCTTCCGATTACTTATAATTAATCTGAAGTAACTTCGCAATATCCAATTCAATAATCAGGGCTTCCAACCTATAATTATATTCTGTGGTGTTCGCCTTTCGTGACTGTGTTCACTGTGAGGTGTTTAAACGCTAGTTTAGCCATCAAGGTTAGTAAGACAAAACTTGAAGTTTAAAGGACTAAGGAAAAGAAACTTAGAAGAACAAAGTTCAATCAATTGTTAATAAAATCGACTAAATAATTTATGAAAAACATTTTACCAATCAATTCAACTACCCAACAAAGTTAATATAAATTTATTTAAAACTTGTGCTTTGGAATATGTGTATAACTTTAAATTGGAAATCTAATTGAACAATTTATATAAGAAAATAAATTACTTCGATTTTATGTTTTTAATATTTCAAGTCATTTCATCTTTAAAAAGCAGTATGTGAAACACTTTCTGAAGCACTTCTCTAAAAACAATTGTATTCAAAAGTATTTTAAAATATTTAAATAATACAAATGTAAAAGTTTCTCTCCATGTAGGACAACACTAGACAAAATGTATGGTTTTTATCAGAATATATTAAAAATTATACTTGTTTATGCTGCAGTACACACTAGTAATTCAAACAGTTCAAGTTAAAGACTTCTAATTTAAAGTCCAGCCAACTTTTTTGATGCCAGTTCAATAATGGTACCCAAAGCTGTCACAGCTATATGACTTGAAGAGGCAGGGCCAGGGGAAAAGGCTTCCAAATTCAAATCAACTGGCAAATCTACATCGAAACAGTGGCTTTGGTGCTGTCAGGTTGTTCTGGCCAAATGAAACATTCATTACGCTTTTGCCACTTGGCAAATCGATAAATTGGTCTACTTCGATTTTCAAATACATACACACACGCACACAGAGATACAGACAAAAACGAGCTTGAAATAAAATGGCAATATGCTTCAATTGGCCAGGATTCAAAGGACCTGAAAACTAGAATGCTTCAGAGTCGTTCAAGTACAAGTACTGTATGGAAATTTGTAATGAAATTGAAATTCTCAGACAGCTGCAACTTAATGCATTCTGTAGTTAAAGCTGATACAAAAAATATGTTCGCAGACGCATATGAAATGAGTAAGAAACAGATTCTCCACTTGGAGTTTGAAAAGTCGTTTTCGAATATTTACTTATGTGTGAGTAATTGCTTTGGCTTGCATATTTTCCCCGTTACTATATGAATTTCTAATGTACAGCAAATACAGTGGCTTGTGAAATAAATCTTGCTATTTAAGTTGATGAAAAGCGGTGTTTGGGAATGCAAATACATATTTCCAGTTGTTTCAACAATTATTTGCTTAACAAATGTGTTTGATTTCCTAATTAACTCACTATCTCTTTTGTTTTATTCTCTTCTATTTCTTACAGCCATCGCATACAATGGCTCGTTTCTGACCATTGCCAAAGTGAACCGCTTGAATATGGGCGCCTATCTCTGCATCGCCTCCAATGGCATTCCGCCAACAGTCAGCAAGCGTGTCATGCTCATTGTGCATTGTAAGTATGCGGGATTGAGACTGCGATTGGAATTGGGATTGGCAACTTGCAGTCTCAGCAACTGCAATTCAAACTGGGGGGCATATCAATTTTACATATTTAAATATTTATAGTTCTACGCTAGAGCGCCGCATGGCGTCACAGCTATCGGTGTTGATGTTGCTTTTGCTGTTGGTGTCCGTGTCGGTGGCGTATGAGCAATGTGCTTCAGACTGTAGCGAAGCTGGTGCAGACGGCGACACACAAAGCGCCACTTCAAATCTCACCATAGAAAATATGCTGTGCATTTTAATATTTCACGGGGAACAGAGCAAAACTCAACTCATTTTCTCTTTTACTGTTCAGTGTTGGCATTTAAGCTAATTTATTTATTTATATATACTCAAACTAAAAGCAGTCTCGAGTAATAACCAATTAATAAAGTTAGTTCTGGATGTAGAATTATAAATAATTAAAATAAATATAATAAAAATTAATTTTTACAACTACTGAACTTATAAAAGTTAATTAGTTAATTAGTTAGTTAATAAATCAATTAACCTGGGAAGAAAAACAAAAGCAATTGATACTAAATATTCTAAGATTTGGAAAAAAACCCAATAAAAACCCAACCAAATCAATAAAAAGTTTCGCCAAACCTATCACGAAAGATCTCTGATGTAAAGGGAACAATGAATGCCAGAGATTTCCAACTTACAGCCCTTGGATATCAGAGATATAACAGAGTTGGCTGTAAAGAGAAGCTTTACAGGAGAGAGGGAGAGATGTTTTAATTATTCTGTAATGGTATAAAACATGGTCTAAGAACAATTCTGAAAAATTGGGAGCTTTCCAAATTAGTTATAATTTTTTTGGACACAAAATGAATGAAAATACTACTATAATGAATTCAATATCCACATTAAATTTAATATAAAACTCATTTACCTACAGTGCACAAAAAATAATACTTCGAAATTTGTTTAGCCTTTTCTAGCACTGTTTTAATATCAAACAAGCTATTTTAGAACGGTTTATGCTGGCAACACTGATTCTCTCAGTCTATCTCTCTGGTTGCGGCACATTGTCTGTCTGTTGCATACTTTTAGGTGCCATGCATAAAGTAAATAATTAAGTGTGCCCCAACTAGTTAGCATTTTTAGTGCTCTTTTGCTTTGGCATGCCCCATTTTCCCCTCTCCCCTCTCTCGCTCACACTTTTCCCTAGCACAACTGCAGCTAATTAAATAAAAATTTAAGTTGTTTAACAATCTGCAAGGCAAGTTTACTGTTAGCTGCGTTATAAAGTGTTCTACATTCAGAAAAGGCAAACAGGAGACAAAGATAGAGGGGGAGAGAGAAGAGAGCAGAAAGCATAGCTCGTTGCGTTTCTGAGGTTAAACATTTATATTGCAGGCAAGTTACTTACTTAACTAACTGCCATCAACCATCAGGAAAGTTTCACTCTCTGCGGCTTTCAATAAAAATTAAAAAGCAATTAGTTGGGCAAATAAAAGGCGACCGCAACAAATCGCATTGCAAAACGAAACAATAACAAATGGAATTTCATATGAATGCGAATATTTTTTTCACACATGCCACACTCACACATAGTTCTGGCCATTGCCATTCATTTAAGCCACATACCTGACCTGCCATTACAATTACATTCCTCCATTAAACGTCAGTACTTCCCCTCTTCCACTTCCTCACATACTTATACTCATTCTGTTTTATACGCTCTTTACTACCTTTTTGGTATTTCTCTTTATCCCTTTACAGTTCCGCCAATGATTTGGATACAAAATCAATTAGTTGGCGCCGCTTTGTCCCAGAACATTTCCCTGGAATGCCAATCAGAGGCGTATCCCAAGTCCATTAATTACTGGATGAAGAACGATACGATTATAGTGCCGGGTAAGTAAATCTAACTATTTAAGCTCTTGGTTAGATTAGTGACATTGAAAAGATGGAAGATATAAACATGAGTGGAATTATAAATTACAATTTAAGTTAAAAATTGTGTAATTGAAATTGAATTTCAACTAAATGTTATTAATTCAATGCAGAGCAATGGAAATTCCATGATTGCACTCAAAATCTTAGGCACATTTTCAACTTAATTTCCTGGAGCCATTAAAAAAGCTGACCATCCATTCAATCCATCTATCCATTCACTCA
Organism: Drosophila acutilabella; assembly: GCA_035046005.1. Lineage (NCBI taxonomy): Eukaryota > Metazoa > Arthropoda > Insecta > Diptera > Drosophilidae > Drosophila > Drosophila acutilabella. Next base: position 1,305,066 of record JAWNOK010000033.1, on the reverse strand, counting down.
GACGCCCACTCATCTTGCACGGCAAATGAACTGCACGACAAAATATTAAAAAAAACATACAGAGAAAGAAATTGAACGTACAAAAAGCCAACAGTGGACGCACTCTACAAACCACAGTCTACACTAGCCCTTGCCCCTTTCAATCGTTTGCCCCTTTCCCAATAGTTTTGCAGGCCTTTGGCCAAGAACCCAGCGAAAAAGTCAGAGACAGACAGTTTTTTCTGCCTCTCACTCCCTGCCACTTTTTTTTTTTGGGTTTTTTAGCTCCTGTTGTTTTCAAGTTGTGCCGTGACACAAAATGGAAAAAGTGATTGAAAATGACCTCAAGTCAAAAGCAGTTTCAGTCGCCAACAACTGTCCTCCAGTTCAGTTCAGTTCAGAGTTCTTAATGGAGTTTTTTTTTTGAAGTGCGTTGAATTTTATAAGTACATAAAAGGGTTGCTTTTCAGAACTTATGGCCAGCTGAAGTGCCAAGTTTAAGCGGCTTATAAATTGGGCAGGAAAATGAACTTTAAAACAGTTTAAAACATTTTTTAAGTTTACGCCAAATAATAATTTAATGCTGCGGAATAATTGATCAGCTTAGTATTGAAAGAATTTTAAATGCATTAATAAGAGAGATATGAAGTAAGTAATACTTACATAGTCATGACTTTTATATTAATTAATTGTTATATATAATTTGATAAGCTTAACTGATACCAATTTGCGTTTAATCAAGAACTTAAGCAAATCTCAGTCTTTAATTCGTTTGAAAAGCATTTTGTCTAAACTAATCAGTCGCATTGCTGCCATGCATAACAATTACCTGTGGCCAATGTCCGGATGTTGCCTTTTGCTACCCCTAAAAATGTTTGACAAAGTAAAACGACAAGCTTAGTGCAAACTACTAAATCTAACCGACATCAAACGTAAATCAAAAACCTTCTGGGCAAGCCACTAAATGAACCTCCTTCTGGGACTGCTCAGAGTCGGATGAAAAAAGGGCTTTTGTATAAATTAAAATGAACCATTTGATACGGAGAAGACCAGAGGTTGCCAAGATGACAACAAGTTGAGCTGAAGCTAGATTTTTTCTCTTTTATTTTACCTCTGTTTTTAAGCCAAATTACTTTATCCCCGGATAAGACTAGACAAAAGACAAACCAGCTAGCAAATACACATATGTTTCCAGCTCAAAGTGGGCAGTTTAGTTGTCAGTTTATCATTTCGAATTCAAACGTAACCAACTAAACTGACTAACTAAATGAATGACTAGTCGACGTACACTGAATAAAAATGGAAGCTAGAAATATATAAAATACAAAAGTTTTTTAAATGCAACACTAGGAATTTAACAGACTCAATGAGTGTCCTGTTCAGCTACAAGTTTAAGAAAATTGTTTATTAACATTAAATACTTTATTTCTTTAAATTTAGCATTCCTTTAAGAAGCACTGATTAATCACAGCCCAAACATATTATATTAATATGCAGATATTAGTTTAAACTCATTTCTTAAAGACGTCAAAATGGTTTCATTTGCTATTCATCTTAGTCAAACAGTTTCCATATAAAATCTTGCTACTTTAAGAAACTTTGGTTCAATCAGTAGGGCTTGAAATACATTTTTAAAAGTGTATTAGAACAACGGAGTAAATTCTATTGCGGTTCTGTATACATGTACACTTTATTCTCCCACATCAATACAAACACACACTCTCATCATTTAGCCTGAGCAATTACTAAACATGTTTATCTCACCCCTTTCCCACCTTGCCATCGATCTTCTCTCACAGGTGAACGCTTCGTACCGGAAACCTTTGAATCTGGCTATAAAATAACAATGCGCCTGACTATCTACGACGTTGACATCTCGGACTTTGGGGCGTATCGTTGTGTGGCCAAGAACTCGCTAGGCGACACAGATGGTGCTATCAAATTGTATCGTAAGTATTCTCAACAATACTAACACATTCATTACAATAACCATAAACGTAAATGTAAATGTAACTGGAAATGTAAATGTAACTATAACTATAACTGTACAACAATGCACATTCAGTATGTAACAATGGCCATAAGTCAGAGAGCCTCTGGCAATTAGAGCCAAAACTATTTGCCATCTAACAGAAGCATTTAATTAATTTGGGCCAATGACAGAAGCCCCAAAACAATGTGCATAATAAATATCAGAAATAAACTTTTGTTCACTACTGTTGACCCAGGTCAAATGGGTAATCCTTCTGGACTCCTACTACATCCAATAAATACGTGAATCCGTTGTGTCATTGATTGATTTAGGAGCATTGCAAAGTCGATCAACAGTCAGGATTCTAACTAAATGTGCAGAGATATGAAATTTAGGCTGATATGTTTAATTTAGGACTTAATTTTCAGAGCCTTTGGCCTACTTAAGTAAATGTTTGAATGTTTTAGCATAAGTCAAACCAAATGTACATACAATTATTAAATATAAATATTTCAGATATTCCACAAACAACAACAATAACAACAATGGCACCCACTGTATCCATAAACACAGTTCCAGTGGTCGTAGTCAAATATAATAAAGGTAAAGCTTATTCTATATTCCAACTAAAAAGTAAATACATTAACTTAAATTAACCTTTAATAGAACAACGCTATAGCAGCAATAGTAATTCGAATAGCAATAATCTACACAACTATAATAATCAGCAAAGCAATAACAAATCGCAGAGAAACAAAGCCAAGGCAATTGATCAGCCTCCTTCGTCCTTGAATACGGTTTTCATGGGTGCCACGTCGAGCTTATGGAACTCACAGGATCATCACTCGCAAGCCACTGGACGAGGCAGGGATCATCAGCAGCAACAGCAGCAGCAGCATCAGACGCCGCAGCATCATGGTAAGTCTGTTTGGCAAAACAATTCTCAAGGGAATACCCCTAATGCTTAACAACTGTGAGCTACTTAACGCCTCGAAGGACACTTGAAGTTATTTTCTACCCTTCGGCTAATATTTTTATTGGCCAACTCGCCGTCTGTCGATGGGTTTTTGTATGTGTGTTTGAGTGTGTGTGTTTTTTGCTTCTCATGACACAGCAGACTATAAATATTTGGCCATTTATTTTATGTTTATGACAAATCATAACGACTTTGGCACGGCTTAAGGGCTCTGTCCTGCCGTCGACACTTGTTAGATACAGATACTCTGGCTCAACTCATGAAAAAATATTTTACCAAAGCATATGACAGCGATTCTTATCCCCCAGTCCGACTCTCTGTCTGTCTGTCTGTCTGTCTGTCCATCTGTTTCGTTGTCTATTTGTCCGACTGCCAATGAAAATATGACTTTCTAGCATGCAATTCTGTATCCTCCAGGCGAAATTCCCCAGGGGCTACCCCACTCCACTTCTTTGCTAGCTAAGAACTGTCTCTGGCCAACGTATCTTGTGTAATGTGCTGCTAATGTGGCTCATAATAATTTACAATCAACATAAATAAACAAAGCTAGCAAATCCAGCTCAAGTGTTTGCCTTAAGCGTATCCTTACCAATGTCCTTGAGCTGCCGATGCAGTTACAAGTTGAGTTACTGCCATTGAACCAATCACACAGTTAAACAATGGTATAAAGAATGGGAATAGTCGTGTGTAAAATAAAATATACTAAAAATAAATTAAGTCGTGTGATACCAACAACTTATTTACATAGTCTTATACATTAACATTTGATTAAAAATATTTGAAATATTCTGTTTTAAAGCCAAAGTTAAACTGAACAGCACCAGCATTTCGGCTGGTAAAAATATTCATTTTTTAATAGAACTATTTGCTCTTATGTATATATTATATTATATATAAAATTATTTCTACGGCTTATTTATAAACTCTTGCAAATATAATACAAAATCAATCAAACCAACGAAAATAATTCAAGGTTTTTTCAAAATTGTATTTATAAACAAAATAAATTCTATTTAAATCCAATGACAAACAAAAACTGTTTGACCACTGTTGAAATTTAATTCAATATTTTAAAATGCGCATTTGAATATATATAAAATGACTACTTAAATATTTAATATATAATTTCTCGATAATTTTATATTCTGACATAATTATACATTTTCATTTTCATCATTATATATTGCGATAATTTCATATTCACATTAAATATTTGATGCAATTTAATGCGGATTTAATTTTTGCAGATTTAATTTCAACGCTGAGTTTTAAATATTTGCAGTGGTTGTGCAGATCTCCCAGTTGGGTTAAACTATAAACCCAAATATATATATAAAAGTCAAAGTGTCGTCACGCTGGTTAGTTCTCAGTTTGCCTGCCAATCAATAAACATAAAATTTTACACAACTCCTCCGCTCACAAAGAGCTAGTTTACTTACAATCGATGACAATATCCATATCCACTGCTGGAGAAAATTGTTAAAATGGATGGAGGGGAGGTGGAGTTGTCATACTTCTGTGACAACGCATAAAACTTTAGAGGCGCCTTGTTGTAGTGAGAAATTTGTGCATACGCGTTTGAACAAAATAAAATGCAGTCGATGGTAGAAAATAAGCGAATGCAGCGACAAAATCAAATCGAACAAATTGAATATGAGAGGACCGATTGTGACAGAGACTGGGAGCTGGGGGATGAAGATGGAGATAAGGGGCATAGGAAAAAGGGCACCATAAAAATTTCAGACAAATTGCACACAAGTCGAGGGGCAGGCAGTGAGAGAGGGGAACTAACCGCCCGCTTGAGACTGGAACTAAAACAGGGACTCAGAAAGAGACTGAGAGGAGCTAAGAGACCCAGAGAGAGGGACTGCAAGACTGAGTCTTGCAGCCATCTCATCTTGCAACGCTTGCAGCCTTCAGTTGCTGCAATTTTTGGCAAACGACAGCAGAAATGTTGCGTTATACGTCGGTGGCAAACGGGGTCTTGGCCAGCAAGATGACAACCCTAGCCCTGGTGGCTTGAAAGATTGAGAGGGGCTTTTACCCCCGGTAATGGCGGAATGGTGCTGCAATGACGACAACTTTCAAGCCTGGCATGCAACGTCGTAAGCGCTGCGTTTACATTTAGATTTATTACCTGCTAGATGTTGCACATATCGTGCCACACACAGCGAGAGGCAGTAAAAGACAGCGAAAGAGACAGAGGGAGATAGAGGTAGGGACGGGGGGATAGAGAAAGGGATGGAACTGCTGCTGGGAATAGCGGATAGAATGTGAATGGCAATGGCAATGGCAATGGGGCGTGCTCTTATCGCAGTCGAGCTTTGCATATGTCGCGACTGTTTTTTGGGCTACCGAAACTTAAAATGCAGAACAAGCAACAACAACAACAACAACAAAAACAACAACAGCAATGGCAATGGCAGCAACTTTCAGCAGCAAATGAGAGAACGACATTAGATACTTTAGGAGCCAGAGGGGCGGATGATACGCCCACATTTCCTGTACTTCACATATTGAAATTTCGTACTCAATTAATTGAGAGCTTCAAGAAGATTTCAAGTCTAAGTGACTTCATTTAAGTCATGAACTTTAACTTGGTTAGTCTGCTATGAATAAATTTTGAAAAATAAAGTTAAAAACTCAAGTCTCTGCAGCCAAAAAATATAATAACAAGCAGCTAATAAACTCAAGTAAATTCAGTCATACAGAACTTTCAGCTAAATAAAACTTGTCTTTATTCATGTTGCACACAAATTCCTTGAATAGAGAATTAAAATATTTAATAATATGAGCAAAAGACAAGAAACTACGCTTCAAATTATGTATATAATATGTTGATAATTATTTGAAAAATATTATTAAAATATTTAATGTTTACACAACTTTTCTATTGGCTTGTCGCTAAGCTAAAACAATTCTTCATTCATAAATAGATTTTATAAATACGGTGTTCTTAAAATAATTTCCACACATAAATGAAATGCTGCAATTGCATTTGGTGTGCACTTAAACTGTCATTAAAATGTTGCAATCAACCACAAAAGCTGCTGCAGTGGCAACAGCCACTGCCACAGCAACTGCAACTGTAGCATTCATTTTTAATTTGCTCGGCCAACGGGCAACAATATGACACAAATTACAAGGAAATGCAATAAAAAGGAATGCAACACCCGCCGGATATGCCTTCTTGTCTCGTCCTGTACTGTCCTGTTCTGTTCTGTCCTTGCCACATGCAAGAACCTTCGAGTTCCAGTTCCATTTCCACTTTGAGTTACAGCTTACAGAGAGTACAACTGAGACTTCATGATGATTACTGGCATTCAGCTTGCCGCAATAATTTGCTTATAATTTGCTCACCGCACTCTTCACTCCCGCTACCCATCTCTCCCACCATTGGAGGCAGAGTGAAAAATGATATAGTACATGAAATGCAACAGACAATAAAAAAGTGCGAATTGTGCTGCAATTGGAAAAGGCATCGCGTGCCTTCAGCTCGTCTTTTTTTATAGTTTTAATTCACCGAGTGTGCCACTATTTCTGCCACATGGCGTTAAATGCATTGCAACCAACAAAATGGATAAAAAAAAATAAACAAACGCAAGTGAAAACAATAAAAAAACGAAATGTAACGCATACGCCGCGTTCGCCACTCAAGTGAGTCTCAAGTGCCGTCTGTTGCAAGGACTCCGCTTCAGTGTTCTTTTTTAAGTGCAACAGGCGCCTACAATCGAGGTGCGAATAGCACTGGTTCCACTGAACCATGCCCCAGTGAAAGGGTGTCAGTTTAAAGTGCACTAATGGAGCGCATCAAAAGGCGGCTTTTTAACTGACTTCTGTGAGTGGTAGTGGCCCCGAAAACGATGTTCAGTCTGCTTGAAATCGAAATCAATATTGACAGAAGAGACAGTTGACAACCGATTTAAATGGGCTACTTTAACTTTAACAAGGTTTGCAAAATAATTAATTAATTGCCGAGAACTCAAATTGGTACCTGGTAGATTAAATTTGTCTAGATTTTGGCATTAGATTCCTTTATAAATGCTACCGTTTGAAACTTAAAAGACCATTAAATAAACTAGATATATATATCTTAATCAACACTTTGGAATGACGAGCATTATTGTCTTACAACTTTAAATTCTTACTTAAAGTTATCATACAATTTTAATAATTATATTATTTTATTTTAAATAAAATGAATTCAATGATATTAGTTAATTTTCATCATTTTAAATTTAAATATTTATATATTCAAAAAGAAGATTTTATTCTGTTAAAATTGGAGGATTTTTATTACAGATGATTGACTTGCTATTAATAACTCTAATTCACTAAAAATTTATACGAAGACTTTAAGTTTTGCTAAATTATTAATGTTAGTACAACTTTTTTAATTAAAATAACTGTGTTCGTATAATATAAAAAAAACTTGGACATTTGATTATTAACTAACTTTAAACAAAAACTTTATTTGTTGCACAAGAAACAATTCTTTAGGAATAATATTTTAAATCGTAATATAAATCTTTAAAAATAGTTTCTTTCATCATGTCAAACATTTGTTTTATAAATATTTACATATTTATTATATAAAGTGGTTTATTGGTTTGTAGACATAAGAATGTACGATCTTTTTAAGACCTCTCCATGCAGCTAGCCAATCTCTTTCTTCAGTGTAAACCAAACACTTAATAGCCTGTCAGAATCAATAATATGAGTATGAGACTTGACTTGAATGAGATGCAAGCATGAGCTGTCATTTATTTCTATTAGCTGAAGCTGCGCTGGTTTAGCTCGATTGTACCCCGGGGGCAGAATCTAGAGAATTATGCAGAAATTACTTAAAGTTTAGTTTCGAGTAGTTGCCGGCCTATAAATGTCTGTGAGGGTGTGACTGGACTGTGAGTCGTCTGAGTGTTTGTGTGTGGTGTGTGTGGGTTAAGCGGCGCTTTTCTTTGCTTTTCCTTGTTACTTTTTTCTCTAAGTTTTTCTTTTTCTTTATGGTTAAGCGCTTTAAAGACACCGCTGGGACTAGCACACACGCATAAACACATGCTCAAGCGTCAATAAAAATCAGCCAGACACTCATGTACACACACACACACATACACACACACGTAGAGACCAGCACGGACATCGAGACCTAGCGACAGGCAGCAGGACAAACATGAAGAGTGAAACTCTCGTTCTTGGCGTTGCTGCTTTTCACACATGGAATGGAAATGTTTGCAGACGGCAGCAAAACAACCAAGCAAGGGGTTGAAATCTTGGCAAGGGAATCGAGGGATTGAGGGACTGTGCTAAAAGAGGGAATGAGAGAGGGAATGTGGGTGGAGGTTTAGGAAAAGCAGCTTATAGAAAAATAAAAGCCAAAAGACATACAAATAAATTTCCAACCCGGTGCAAAGCAATTTGCGCATTTCCGTTATAAAAATAAAAGGGTTCCTCGTTAAAAACAAAACGAACCGAACTCCGGTTTCGAAAAATAACAAAAAATAAATATATTTATATAGTAACAAGGAAAGAAGAACTCTCGATACGATATTTCACTGTTATGACAAACTTGGCTCAATGCAATGAACTTCAACTGCCAAAGAGTCTCAAGAGGGCAAAAACAAAAGACAGAAAAGCATTTTGTCTGCTGACTCGAGTGGATCAGATGTGAGCAATAAACTGCGACTTATTTGACAATATTCAAATGCCAATTAATTGCAGTCTTTGGATCGAATGGAAAAATAAAATAAATATATAAAATATTATATTAAAGCGATGAATTTAAGGCACATTCTTCTTAAATAGACAAAATTGTGTGCTTTTATAAAATATAATAAGTTTTTATTAAAAATTTAATGAAAGTAGTAAATTTATTCAAAATATAAATAAATATTTATTAATTTACTTATTGTGTTCACCATTCGAACAAATTATAACATTATTGAATGCAACATTTCAGATTCATTGATTTTCCATTCATTTGTAATCGGAATCTCAATGGAATTATAACACAACAAATAATATTAAATGCTTTGTTGTTAAAAAAAACTTCAGCTTCAAACTTGTTTTATTTCAATCACAATCAGTCAACAAAAACATTTCAGTGATTTTAAAAGATTAATTACATTAAAGAAATATTATATATATAAGCAAAAATTTAAACAAATAATACTCCAAATTTTAAAAATAAATTGCAAAAGAATTGTCAAGTATTTAGTTAAAAGTTTAGGCAAAAACTTCACTTCAATTTCAGTGGAAGTTTCAGGATGTACCGCAGTCCAGAAACCACACAACTCCAAACAATGTTCCTAATGACCAATGGCTGCCTACAGTAAGCCCAATACAAGTAAAACCGGTAAAAAAAAAAGAAGAAAAACATGGAAAGGAGTAGAAGAAGGTGGCAATGTCCCTCCTCTGGTTCCGACACCAAAGGCAGCCCGCTACATTTGTAACTGCAGCACACAAACAAATGTCCAATGAAACAGATTGCCAGGAAAACAAACAAACAAGCGGACAGGGGAAAAAATACGGGAAAAATACAAAAATGTAAAGAAAAAACAGAAACAGAAAACTGCACGATAAATTGATGGGAAAAACAATACACAACAGCCTCCATCTCGCAGTCAGCCCAATCGACAGATAGAATGGCTCTTCCGCCCCTGTCCTGCCCACTCCTCCCGCCACCCACTCTTGCAGATTTTTTCGATTTTCGTTTTGTGGAGTGCATGTCCTGGCGCAAGGGTTTAACGCACTTAAGCAATAAAAATCGAAACAATTTTCGATGCTGCCAAGTGAAATTGAAACAAAATGCCAACTGAGAAAATACTTTCGATTTTGGCCAAAACGGGAAAACTGTACAAGTGAGAATGTTATAAATAAGTGGAACACTCGGCAATACTGTCAAAGTTGTGTCCTTTTATCTGCAATGCTTTCACTCTTCTTTCTCCGCTTCATGCTACACCCTTTCACTCTCAGTCACACACACTCACACCCACAGACAGACTTTTTCTGGTTAACAAACAGTTTGGTTTTGTGTGTCCCTTCTGCTGAGTGTCCTCTGTATCCTGTGTGTCCTGTGTGTATATATTTGCCCTACCGCTTGCTACAAATGACTGGCTATAAACGCATCCTGTCTATTGTTTATGCTTGCTGGCGTGTGGCAAGCGCATAATTGAAAAAGGACATTCGATTGGCAGCAATATGGCGGCCAGAGTTATGAAAGGACACATCATAAAAGCCATGCACGTAAAATAAAGGCATCGGCCTTTTGATTAACTAACACGACCTAACAAACAAAACAATATCGATATCTATAAATTGAAATTGAATCAATTGTATTGCTCTCATTCGGTTTTTTTTCTTTCGCTTCCTTCCAGCACCCGATCACAGCGCCATCTATCGGGGAGACAACAAAAACACAGCCCTAAAGCATGATGCCAAATCCTTAACAGATGAAATGGATCGCATGCAGGACCTCAAAAGTCGAGCAATTACCCAATTGGAATTCCAACCTTTGATAACGGTCTCAGCTGCAGTCCTGTTCCTTATCAATCTGAGGACGTGGCAGGTCTAATTACAAACCAGAAATCTTAGTGTAATTTGTACAAAACTGAACTGCAAATGAATAGTTCTACTAAGCATGTAATTAGTATTTAAGCAATAGTTTCCCACATCAATTTGGCCACAGAAATTAAATGAAATGTTAGTCTATAACTGAATTGATAACGTGTATAAAGTTGTTGTTGCTAGGGGTTCACATAGCTCATAAGATGATAAGGCTTTTCTGTCCATACACACACTCACATACACTCACACACACTTACACGGAAATACAAAGTATTAGCATACAGAAAGTATGTCCTTAAAGAATAAAGGACTCTCCGCAGTTTGTATATGATATAGACAATGAAGTACAGCTATAAATTAAAAACTAAACTAAACTAAATTAAATTAAATCTAAAACTAGCTTTAAGTACTGTGGTCAAATGTTGAGAAATTTTATTTATTTTCTGTCTCATTTGAGCTTCATTTTCGGTGCACAGCAAAATGTTTTTAAATTATAAATATACATAAAAATATATATATTATAAATAAAGTACATAAATATATTAATGTAATTTTAATTTAACAGAATTGAAATAAAAATGCCGTCTTAATTAATTTAAACTTTGTTGGGTTTTTACTTGGGGCTGACTTTATTTTAAAGCACTGGATAGAGAATTCTTTGAATTTTCTATTGGTTAAAAAAAAGTGGTAAGAACATAATAAAATCCCCATTTATTGTTGATAATATTCATAGTTTTCGTTATGATTATAAATCTTTAAGAAAAACAAATAATCTAAAATTTTTTAGTATTCCCGGCACTAAATTTTTCATTTTTCATCACACCGACTATTTGTTTATTTAAACCAACAAATTTCACCCAAGTCGACCCACATGCAAACATTTTTCATTAAAAAGTAAACGGAGAACCGCAGCGAAAAATGGGTAACGTTTGCTGGTTTATAATTTAATTTAAAAAGCGCAGCACAACTGCAAAAAATATATATAAAGAGAGCAAGAAAAAAAATAATGTAAAAAATTCATAATTATTAAAATGAATTAAATGTCTGCTGCTGCCCTCATAAACTCACGAGCGGCCAATTAAAAGTACTTCCAACATGGTTACTTTTTGCTTTTGAGTTAAAGAGAATGCATCACCGAAATAGCGAACAAACTAAGTGCCTCGAACTCTAGATACCTCGCAAAATGTATGGCAAATTGAATATATTACAATTTTTTTAAGTAAATGTTAATTATTTATATTTATAGTTTTATAATTTTCATCTAAAATTGTAGGTATGATATGGAATTATAAAACGAAAGTGCCATTAATTATTTTAAGACCCCGTGCTATTTTATACTTAGCTAATAAGCCGTTTTTGGGTTAGTTATATATGTTGCTATCGGCTTGAAAATATGACTTGATTAAGCTCGAACTAAAATGTTTTAAAAACCCCTTTAAATATCTGAAAGAAAATAAAAGAAATAACTGCAATCGCCAATGAAAACTCTATAAAAATATTAAAAAGTTAAGCTACCCCATTGGCTAGGCTGCATTGCAGGTCATCAAAATTGCTACCACGGCAATTTGGCTGAATTTTCACACGCGTTGTGCCGCAAACGCCAGAACCAAAAAAATTGGCATGTTTGTTTGAGTGTGTGTGTCGGTGTGTGGGACTATGCAATCACCGATGCCACCCCCTCTTTAGCCCCTTCTATCCATTCCTCTACTTTCACTGTAGTTCACACAAAGGGCAAGTTAATAAAGCCAACAGTGCATGTGCCTTGTGTCCAGAATTGAGAGAGAAAAATCCTCACAACCTAACCAGACGATGGTAAAGACCGCACACTAGTCACACACACACTGGCACACACACACACGCACACGCACACAAGTGTATACAGCTGCAGACAGTTCCCAGGAGGCAAAAGAGCTGACAACCGGCTTGTGAAATGAGTGTAAACCACAAAAGCTGCTTTCGATCTGGCCAAAAATATAGGCCATACTTTTTGTCAGTTTTAATTTTGTCCTTTTTCCCTTTTTTTATCCTATGCTTCCACATTAATTTCAAATTTATTGAGGCATCGACCTACTTATTCCCTCTTCCGCACAAACCATTGCAGGTGGGGCTTGTGTATGCTCAACACCTTTAAATATTATTTTCGAATTATTTAATCACGCAATTGATAACGTCAATTTGCATTGTAATCAAATATGCTACATTGCCCTTGTCTGCATGCATCTCAGTGATCAGATCAATGACTTGACGCTGCAATGAAAATTTAAATATATTAACTGGTAGTTAATATATTTAAAAAAATCATATGTCTAAAAAAATATATATATATTTTAAATAATTAGCTTCCTTAATTAATTTTAAACATTTATTGGCCAAGAGTGGCGCTAGTACATAATTAAGATTTATATTTTTAATTAACATTCAGCTTTTCATTATAAGTATTTTTACCAAATTAAATATTGACTGAAGTAATTACATCCACAGGCTCAATGAATGATTTCAAATTATATTCACCACGACAGACAAATAAGTGGTGAGATTTGCCTGGTAAAGTCAGACCAAAAGCTTTGTCGATGAGCTTCTGGTCAAAGCTATCCTGATAGCTTTATATTTAGTATAAAAAACTTTAAGTCAATACAACCACCATAAAAGCTCGCAAACGATTTCCAAGCTCACAGAATACTACACTGACAAAAATGGTCTAATATAAATAAATTAAATTAAAATGCATATGTTTTATTACTTTTGTGAGATAAATGTATGTCAAATAGTTAACTTTTTTTCTCTAAATAGATTATTGAAATTTTACCCAGCGTCATTCGTTGCAAAGTCAATTTAAGCAAGCTTATTCAAATATGGTTACTTTAAAGCTGTGAGAACCAAAGATATGTTTAAATTTTAAAGCTGCTAGAATTTTTTTAACAAATAAATACTATGCATTTTTTTTTTAATTTTTATACTGATATATTTTATCTGATTCATCATGCGCTGCCTGATTTATCTCAGTAGACAGCGAGGCCAACTCAGATGTTGATTGTTATCTACAGCACAAAGTCCACTGTCAATTAGCATTTTTCACATCTGAAAATTTAAAATGCAATTAAATGCAAAAAGTATGACCCCGTACCCAAAAGATATAAAGATTTCCTAGAAATCTGAGCCTAACGAAAAAAGTTATTTCCAAAACTGCCAAAAATTAATTGTTTATGTATTTAACATAATGCACGAGTTTTACAAATCAAACAGTTTAAAACCAAAAAAAACTTTTTCATTACCAATCAAGAGAGATTCTGTTCACTTGAGTTTCTCCAATATTTCGCTTTCAGCAACATAAGTATTTAAACTTTACCATTCTTTTGAGATAATTCAGCAAAATCACTGTTATCACTCTTAAAATCACTTATCTTAAAATCGGTGAGAACCTAGTGCAATGTCTAGATTTTATCAGAAACAGTTTTCATATCAGAATGATCGTAAATGAGGTTCGGTACATATAAAAGTCACTCGGCACAGTTAGTTCTGTTCTGTAGTGATTTCAATTCTTACCAAAATGGGTCCCGTTCTGATCGCATTCTCATTTCTGCTAACTTGGATACTGGGATTTCTAAGGAATAGCTATAGTTACTGGGAGCAGCGTGGAGTTGCCCAATTACGTCCTCACTTTCTGTATGGACACTTCTTCAAGTTGAAGTCAGTGGATCTAAGGGATCTGCTACAAGAGACCTACGATGCGTTCAAAGGCAAATACTCGATCGCTGGCACATATGTCTTCACTCGACCTATTGCTGTTGTAACCGATTTAGATCTGGTCAAGGCCATTCTCATCAAGGACTTTAACAAGTTTTCGAATCGTTTGGATACTCCTCCCGCTCTTGTACAACGAAATCCACTTTTGGGTAATCTATTTGGACTGCACGGAGAGGAATGGAAAGCACTGAGGGCAAGACTCTCACCGACCTTTACCAGTGGAAAAATCAAGTATATGTTTAACACCCTTGCGGCAGTAGGTTTAGAATTGGAGGATACCTTCAAAACTGATGTGGGACCCATTGAGAAAGGTGGTAAAGTGTTGGATGTGCATGAACTTCTAAGTCGCTTCACCACCGATGTGATTGGAAGTTGTGCCTTTGGCATTGAGTGCAATTCTCTTAAGAATCCCAACGCAGAATTTCGTGTCATGGCTAAACAACTGATTCTGAGTAATTCTCGTCATATTCGCTGGACTCTGTTCAGAATCAACTACAACAAATTGTTATCCAAACTACCACTTAAAACCTTTGCCCAAGACCAAGTTAAATTCTTTGTGAATATCGTGCGACAAACTATTGAACTCAGAGAACGTGAGAACATTAAGAGAAACGATTTCATGGATCTTCTGCTCGATCTGCGCAAATCGGAGCATAGCAAAGGGTTAACAGTGGAACAGCTTGCAGCTCAAGTCATGGTCTTTTTCCTCGCTGGTTTCGAAACCAGTTCCAGTAACACAAGTTATGCTCTCTTCGAGTTGTCCAAGAACCCAGATATTCAGGACAAGGTAAGAGCGGAAATTCAAAGCGTTCTTCAGAAACATGGAGAGCTGACATACGAGGCCATGATGGAAATGACATTCTTAGATAAAGTGGTAAATGGTAAGTTCTACTATTGCCTTAATGTATAAGAAAATTAAAGTGATTACCGAATCAGAAGAAATCTCGTCTGAAAAGTTAGAGTACACGCAGACTGTTTTATTAGTCAGCAATAAATAGCATAAACATTTTTATCTTATGGCACACTTAACAAGATTTATTTGTTCATATCGAACCCAATAAATTCATATCCATAAAAATAATAATCACAGTCTTTATACCAATTGGATATTTAGAAAATTAAAGTGCTATAAAAAAGTGAAAATAAATCAATAAACAATAATTTAAATTAATAATTAAGTTAATTGTGCCCAAAACATGTGTATTAACCAAGCTCATTGTTCATATCAGTTGGAACTCCAATGTTTGATTAAATAAGAGTGGGCTTTTTATGTCTATGATTAATGAGATAACACATTTGTATGCTACAGCCTCAATTTTCTCTTAAAAGTCGTATAGATTAGATAGACCTAAATTCAGGTAATTTAATTATTAAATGAACAACACATGCAAAATTTAACACTTTTATCTTTATGGACTAACAAATTATGGTATAGTTATTCTACAGATATATAAAATATTTATAGTTAGAGTTATTAAATTATTCTGATACTTTCCATGGCACTGTAGCTTAAAAGTTTAGTAAAATTCACTATATAACTTTTATAATGTATTCTTTGAATAACTTTTTTGTGTTAACAAATATAAATACTAAAATTTTCTATTTGTTTATCATTGCAGAAACTCTACGCAAATATATTGGACTGGTTGGTCTAACCCGCATTGCATCGGAGGACTATAAAGTGCCCTGCGATCCCGACACGCCTCCTGAGCAACAAATTGTTATAGAACGCGGCACAAAAGTCTACATTCCCGTGGGTGCCATTCATTTCGATCCCCAAATCTATCCGGAACCAGAGAAATTTAAACCAGAGCGCTTCGAACCCGCTGCAGTTCAACAGCGACACCCCTTGGCGTTCCTCACTTTTGGAGATGGACCAAGGAACTGCATTGGAATGCGATTTGCCCGTATGCAGGTTAAGGTGGGACTGATCACAGTACTAAACCGCTTCCGGTTTAGTCAAGCACCAGGCGAACCCATTGAAGTGCCGATTAGTAAAACTGGGATCATCAGAAGGCCCGAAAACGGTGTCAGGCTACGAGTGGAGCAAATTGAGGCCTAGTTTAAGATTACCAGTCGCGACAAATGTAAATCAAATTGGACATTCAATAAAATCAAAAATCGCTGCATAAACAAATTCTTTGTAAATCGATGCTTTGAATCGTTGCGTGGGACAATAAATTGCGTAAACTTGCCGACGATCGGCAGAAAATTCAATCTTCAATCAAATCGACTCCATTTGGCGGTCGATTGAAAGGCAAACCGAAAATTTATAGACGCCACAATTCAGCTATGTCTGTACAGACGGCAAATCGACACCGCTGTCGATACCTCTGGCATTAAATCACACAACATGACACATGAAGCAGGGCGGATGAGAAGAGTTGTAGGGGCGGGAGACGGAGAATTATGACTGAAGGGGGAAATGGAAGAAATGAGCATGTGAGTTGACCAAAAACCAGTGTTATAGCAACATAGATGCACTGCTTCTGTCTTGACTAGCAGAAGTTTAGAGAGAGAGAGAGAGAGACAGTGGTGTGTGGGTGTGTGTGAGTTTGTGTTGCACACATTAATCCAAACATTTACAATATTTTGCTAATTAGCAGGATATGTGTGAATAATGAATGCACTTGATGTGACACATGGAACAGTTGTGGGCGTAAAGGAGCATAGCAGGGAGAGGTAGGTGAAGCTGCGTGCAACTGGCTGCTGCATGGCTTCTCCCTACCTCTCTCACTACGTGTCATATTAAATTTATGACTGCTTTCGGTTGCCTGCCGGTAACAACGCACAAAAGCTCTGGAAACCAGGATACCAGGCAGCTCGACATTTGCTGATTTTAGCGATTAGTTAAGGAAACTGGCAAACACTGAGGAGCAGTGCAAGAGCAGAGGGAGAGCAGTGAGCGGAGAGTGGCGACTGGTAGAATCTCCCACAAAGGTAGCGTTGATTTCCAAGCCAACGATACTGTTTCACATTAGCAACCAAAACTGAAATAATGTGTGTGACATTAATCAATAGAGATACGACCAAGTTATAAAGTTTGTCGTCAGAATATTGCCAGCAAAGTCGCTGAAAAGCTGCTAATATGATGACTAAATTGGTTTATATAAAAAAGTTAATTTTCTAAACAAAGTGACTATATTTTTGTATGTTAAGTCGGAAAACTAGTTTTACCTTACAGTATTTTTACTATTTTGTAAGACAAGAAATAATGTATAACGTGCAATAAAATCTAGTTTTGTATATAAATGTCGGTATAAACAAAAGTCTAAATTTCAAGTGGCTTGGCATTATTAAATGCTGTTAAGTTGTTTACTTAAAATTTAATATGCTTATAAGTTACAATTAAAGGAAATTCGTAGATTTTTAAAAATTTAGCAAATCAGTATATAAAAAAAAAATTTATAAGTTTTATAAAACGGATCTAAAGTTCACTGAGATCTGAGGAGATTTGACATTTGTAAAGATGAGTTATTATTTATTTAATCGAGTTATATTTTCATCAAGTGCTCTTTTTATAAATTTTTTTGATATACAGAGTTAATAAAGAATAAATATTTATTTAAAATGTGTTTAAATTGAATCAATTAAGTTGTCTTATCGGCTTATATTAGAATATATGAGGTTTACATTAAATATATGTGTGAATTATGTATACTTACAATTTTATTTATGTTCTTGTTATGTTATCATTGTCCTTGCTTGCTTTAAATTTCTTTTATATTTTTCC
Organism: Drosophila acutilabella; assembly: GCA_035046005.1. Classification (NCBI taxonomy): domain Eukaryota; kingdom Metazoa; phylum Arthropoda; class Insecta; order Diptera; family Drosophilidae; genus Drosophila; species Drosophila acutilabella. The sequence goes on along the minus strand of JAWNOK010000033.1, from coordinate 1,287,099 downwards.
ATGGTTTAATTTTTTTTCTTTTTATTTAAAATTAGTTGAAGTAATCTCCAGCACTTAATGCAAATAGCAATAAAAATTTTAATTAAATACAACAAAATCAAATAAAGAAAGTTAATATCTTGTCCAATGGATTTCAATAGTTTCACAAGAACGTGCAAAATTATGCAACTTAGAATAAACATTGACAAAAGAAATTCCATTTTATTTGATGAACTTTGCAAATAAGATCTAAAGACAAAACGCTGTTAACTCTTCAATGAGAACCGACGAATTCAACTGATCGAAGTCTTTGAATTGTCACTCGACTTTGCTTTATTTTCTAAAATAAAACTCAATCTTTGAGTTATTCCAAATATGATGACAATGCAATAAAGTGTTTCTTGCACTCAGTGAGAGGGTTTTATAAACAATTTGTGAAGAGAACTAGTGAGAAATTACTCAACAATTGAAAAGTATTTGTTTACATTAAATTAGAACTCTTTCTGAATCAGCTCATGATTTACTCTATATCATACGGTCTCCAAACTTTCAGTTTAGACTTCTAAATGAAGACATTTCACTTCTGACACCATTTACTATAATTATCTTGTTTTATGCACTTTTAATTGCCAATTTCCATTTCTTAGGGCCTGATGAAAATGGAGACAGGGTAGTTAATGCCTTTCAGGTTGCGCCTATAATTCACCATAACTTTGTCTATTAAACGCGCATCGTAAAAATGCAAAAACCGAAATTTAGAAATAATTTATAGCAGTTCAACAAGGAGTAAACACACACACACACACACACCAACATACGGGAAAGTATCCTCAACTATCGTAGAACTTTGCATGTTCATTTACAATTACAAGGTGGCTGGCAGTTGATAGGTTGGAGGGTTGGAAGAAGCACTGGAAAGAAGTTGCTGCAGCTGTCGTCGTCGCATCCAACACACAAAACGCGGAAGCGAGTGAAAAGCAATTATCAGGTGTCAAAATTTATATTAGTCTCCCCGAAAACGGGACCAAAACAGCAAAAAAAGGAAGCAACACGAAAAGTTGCCAAGGAAGCGAAAGAAACTTGAAAACAACTTTCGACCCTGCGACGTCGAAGACCCGCGAACAAAACCAAAAAACAAACCTATAACCCTTTTTGGCCCCCAGAAAGGCATACGGCCAAAATGATTTGTGGCGCAAGTGCATTGGCACGCAATGCAAAAGTTGAAGGAGCAACCAAGCAGGCATCCATCCATCCATCCATCTATCCAGGTGAGCCAGGCCGAGCCAGGTAAGCAGCCAGGCAGGACAGGAGGAGCTCGATGACGACGTCGCCGGACGCGGATATCCTTTTCAACGTTTTCGCTTCATAACAATAATTTTAACGCTGCAGACATTTTTTACCCAACTGTACATGCCCTGTAGTTTGGAATGAAAGGGTTACTTAAACAATTAAAATATATCATTATTTTGTTCATAATTTAAGTAAATAATTTCTGAGTTTTATATGACGCCCCTGTGGTTTAGTTTCTTTTCTGCTTAGAGGGTAACTTGCAGTCGAGACCACCCCATGTAATACACATTTACCAGTTATACTTTTTGCCATTTGTCGTCTTTGTTTTTCTATTATTTATTGGTAGTGTGCGTGTGTTGTGCGAAAATGATAGGCAAGCAATGGCAAGGAAAGGGGGTGACGTCAGAGGGGAACTTGATTTTGCGGGGTGATTAGCCGCCTGCTGGAAATTGAGAGCCACAAGGAACTAAAACTGATATATGTGCGCAATTAAGTTGGCAAATGAGGTAACACGGGAAGGGAAACCAACGACAAGGGGGAAGGTGAAGGGTGATCGGGCGGACAACTTTAACGGTGCCTGACACAATCTGGCACCGTTATTGAAAAGTGCCTACCAAGTGTGTGTGTGTGAGCATAAAATTAATTAAATGTGCGATCTTAAAAATGAAAATATTTTATGATTGTGAGAGAAATTTTATAAGAAAGTTTTTAAAGAAGATAATAAATGTATAATAAATATTAGTAAATACTTATCTTAAAGACCATTAAGTGTACCAATAAATTAACATCAAATCAGGTATTCAATTTTTTAAACACTTTACTCAAAAATAGTATGGGAGTCTATTAGGTTTCTCAGAAGCGAAATGTGCGTTACAAGCAGAAGGAAATATTTCTGATCTTATTAAGTAGAGACTCTAAGATCTAGAACCATCAAATTTGGTATAAAAAACCGTCAATATGTCAGGCAGATAAGGATTATTTCAAATCTTAGCCACAGCCGCTAACGCCCCCCTAAATTGTATAAACCATTGTAGAAAAGGACAGAGATATTGGGAACAATTATATCCTAAAGCTCACATACGACAAATGGTGGACCCATTGCTTAGAGTTTTTAAAAAATTAGCACAAAAAAAAGGAGTCCGCGGTCTTCACACTCGCCCGTAGCTTTCTAACTTGTTAGACGTAATTTTTATCAAGATATTTAAATATTATATATTTAACATTTTAAACTTTGTTCAAAATTTAAAAATTAAAAGACTTCTATTCAAAGCTCCTTTTGATAACTAAGAAATTCGGTTCCTGGAACCCAAATATAATTAAAATTTAATTCACCATTACCTTTGCTAAACATTCACTTACTATTTTTATTACCAATTATAACTTATAACCATTTTTGTACTAAATTTTGTCAGCTTAAAATTAACTAATCTACATAAAACAATTAAATTTATTAATCATGTATGCAAGTTTAACTTCCAACAGCTGTGCCACCAGCCAATGCCATGACCAATGACAATCAATTTGTGCTTAACACGCACTCGCCAACAACATCAAAACGAACAACAATAAGAAGAAGAATAGCACATAGTTTATATGAGCTCAACTCGTTTTACAAGTCGGCACACAAAACGAGAAATTCATTCATAAATTCACAGAAGCCACGCACCTAAAAGTATGCAGAGTAAATTTCCCTCGAAGGATTTCTTTCAATTCAATTCTCTTTCAATCTACGTGCCACGGTGTATTCAACTGTGGTGAGTTTGCAACAGCAACCACCCATTGGGTAACGTGCCAGCGCACACAAGCACACGTACACAACGCCGCACTCACACACATACACAAACAGAGCGAGCGAGCTACAAATAAACCAAAAGTTAGAAAAAAGAATGTGAAACGAGCGGCATGCAACAAAAAGCCAAATAAAATGTTGGCAACAGCAACAACAACAAAAATCACAGTTGTCTGATTCGTTCGCGAGGCAACTGCCACCGGTAGAAGCCACCGAATGCCACCCAAAGCCACCCACTAACCACCCACCAACAACGACATTGACGACGACAACGACGACGACGACAACGACGATTTGCTGGCCACCATTCACATGTCTTCGTTTCGGTGCTTTGGTGCTTCGTGTGCCACTCGATTTGGCCGCCAGTTTCAGTCTGACGACAACGTTCGTAGCGCGTGGTTGTGTTTTAACGCTGGCTGCTGTGACGGAAAATATATACAGCTGATCGTGAAAACTCGAGTGTTTACTTGTTTTTCCAAACTGTTGCTCACAGGTTCAATAAATCGAAACGATTTTAAATTAAACAATATTTAAACAACTATTAATAATTGTATTAAGCAAACGCTTCTGATAAAACTTTAAAGTTTTTCTTATTTATTATTTGATAAACAATTAACAATTGCATAAATGCAGTTGAACAGCATAAATAAGTGCAGAGAACGTTTCACTCGCGTGTTTTGTCGCGCGCGCTAACTGAAAAGCAGAAAACGCGCGCGTTTTTAGCCGCTTGTTGGCAATTTAGCTAGCGAGCGAGCTAGCAAATGCGTGTTTATTGTAATTATATTTAAAAATTACATACAAACATAAGTAAAAGAACAGGTTATTTATACTACTAGTTGTGTCCAGCCACACCCCCTCTGATACACGCCCCTTGCCACACCACAAAAACACTACACACACATGACCGAGACGGTCAATGGTCACATTCGCGCTGTTGTTTCGTTTGTTTCGCCGCGTGTGTTTTTGATGTATGCGGCACACACACTCACATTAACACACACGTGTGCACAGACACAATCACCGCTATGGTAGTCACATGAAATTTGCCTATAAATGTGTCTGGGACTCTGGTGTTTATTGCCATGGCCGATACTTATGCATGTGTTGCATAGTTTTAGGCGTGCACAATTGCAATTGCATATTTCATGTTTCATGGCGATGGCTGCAATTTAAAGTTCATTGATATCCATAAACCACACTCACTAACCAAATGCGACATACGTTCGCACATCAACACACAGCACAACACACAACACGACACACAACACGCCACATAAATATGTAAATCTGCAGTCACATTATTATTTGTTGCAAATATGTGTTGCATACTTGTTTGGGGTCCGCAATGATAGATTTTTGTGTTTTGGGCCAACTTGGACATTTGGGAGCACATGTTTTTCGGCCTTTTCCATTTTCGTGTCATTTGCATTTTACATAAAACTTTGTCTGCCAATGTTGTTGTTGTTTCTGCTTCGGTTGTTGTTGTTGTTTCTGTTGTTGCTACAACTGTTGTTATTCGCTTTCGAGTTGATTGCGATTTCGGCATTTTGGGCCCATGCCAGGTGAATGAGATTGATATATGGAGCAAAGGAAATGCGATTTAAAACAATCGAATCGTACAGACTATGACTGACGAGAGCGAATGTAGAGTTCATAATTCCATTATTCCATTATTGCAGCCACAACCAAATCTCCTATTCCAGTTAATGATTTCGACATTGCATTCTGATGAGAGCATATTTTAAAATTATTGATTCAGTATTTTGATTTATGTTCAAGTTTCAATTCGAAATGCTAATCTGTTAAAGGAGTTTTGATACAAATATGCATCAAAAATGTTTGGAAAACTGACAGGAAAACAGAAAAAAAGACTTAAAAGTTTATTAAACAAGAGTATTATGTTGTAGCTCTAGTGTAAACTAAAAGCCAACATTATCAGCAATAGTCTTAAATAATTAGATAATTGAAATATTAAAAGTGAGCTTTTACATTTTGATATCTTATATTTACTTAATTTTACTGTTGTATACAACTTAAATTAAACTATTTAAACTATTTACAAATTTTACAATTATAGCTATGAGTTATAAGAGACAGGATTAAAAGTGAGCATTATTTTTCCCTGCTGTTATAAAAAATATAAATTTGATTAAAAATTATTTATATTTAATTCAGGAATAAACAAGTTTAACCGAAGTCATGTACCAAGAGATGGTTATGGAAGCTATACCTTTAGGACACTAGCAGATAATTCTTCTTATCCACTAAGCTTAACAGAAATGACAATCAAACACAACCGATTCCACACAATTGCATATCAATTGTAGTTGCTTTAAGTTCAATTTCAGTGACAAAATCTATGAATAAATACTCATTTAAGTCCTTATACACAGTGTTCTAGACGTACCTGAAGCTCAGCAAATATTGGAATGTCTTTCCCAGTACTAAGTTTATAATATCCAGTTTTCCACTATTTCCCCTTTCTTTGCATTTGACAGGAGGCAGAAAAGTGCAAGCCACTCACAAGACCCTGAGGCTTATTAAGCCCTGACAACTATTGTTGTTGCCGTTGTTAATAACAAGCGATAATAATCAACTTCCGTGCTGAAGGCGCTTATGTGATAGGGGGAGTGGCATGTGAACGGGAAAGGTAAAAAGCAATGGGGAAAACAGAGTGAAACTTTGCATACTTGAAGGCGCCGCCAAGCACTGGAAATTATTTAGCCATACGTTTTGATATATGCTAATTTTATGCAGTGACCCCTCTCTCTTTCTCTCTCTCTCTCTCTTTCTGCACTGTGGCACAAAAAATAACAAAGAAGAACGGAGAAAATATTATACTGAAAAATGTCGAAGTTGCATCAAGATAACAGTGAAATATATCACGTGCTAATTAATGTTTATGTTGAAAATTGAAAATATGTAGTTCGAGTGTGCGTGTGTGTGTGAGTTTTTATGCTCAATATGAAGCCTGGGAGTCAAGAGATAGAATTTTGCTGAATTTCGCATTATTTGCATAGCATCTGCATCGGTTTTGCAGTGTCCAATTTGGTGCTGCATTACCTCAGGCATTAGCGCAGTATCAACATAAACAAAGCTTGACCTTGTGTGGATTTCCACAAAACACTCGCTGTCGAGATAGTTTTAATACCACACACACACTCTCACATATATAATTTGCACATCATTTAATAGCTGATTATACAAATTATATGGCGTACGTTTTGGGGAGTCCTAGACAGCAAAAGCAAGAGAGAGGGATATATACTAAAACATATAAAATATGAAAGAAATGGTGGACTTTGCATGTCCGAAACCATAAACATAATATACGACAATGAGTTCTCACTGATGCGATAAACAAAGTTCCCTGAGTAGCGTTTATTATGTGCCATAAATTGAAGTTGCCAACAGCAGAAAGTGTGTATGAGAGAATCCCCAAAAGTATGCAAGACTTTTCGCTAGGTGCGACACAAAGTGACAGCAGCAAAGCTTAACTTAACAAGCAAATCTGTTCAACAGATCCTTATCAAAGAGCCCAGAGGTTGAAATTGTGGCGTTCCTTTTAAGCCACTTAGAGAATTTCCATTGCATGTGAATCCGCTTAAATACTCAAACCATAAATAACTCTCAATGTGGACAAAAGTCAATGTCTGGCGACCGCAACAGACAGAAACAATTTTAAAATGACATTTCATTAAAATTGTTCACGTTTTTTTTCCCTTTTTCTTCTAGTTGCTTTTTATTGATTTTTACATAGTTAAGTGCAAGTGGAAAGAAAACTTTGTGAGCCATTTCGTAGGGCCTTTGCTCAATATGCACGCCTTGAACACGGGTCGTGTTAGTTGCCCTGAAAAGTAGACGAAAGACAACACTAAAATGTCTAGTAAATAGGCAAAGCAATATTATTAATAATTTAGAGCCATGTGGCCCCATGTCAGTTTAGACGTCAGGGCTGCAAGTCAGAACTTTGCTATATCCACGGGCATATGAAAATCTTATTTGTACACCGAAGCCTTAGCAGGGCTTTATCAATGTGTGTATATTACCTGTAGAACAATATTTGTAAAGCTAATTGGTAAAATGTGAGCTGTTCTGTTTAGGAAAAAAAAAATATTAATAAGTTAATTAATTTATGGAAAAATGGTTTTAAGCCACAAGTATTTACTTAACAAAATATATATTTATTTATTACTTACTTTTTGATCACTTACACGTTGAGCAATTTAGTTGATTCAATTTAAATTAACCTTCAATCATTTAGCAACTCAAGTAACACTTCAAAAACATTTGATTTAGACAAATTTTTGACAACCAATCACATTTTTCTTACCGAAATAAGTTAAAACTTCAAACCCGAAAAGCTGGAACCCAATTACAACTGCATTGCGTCAGAGCCATCCTATCAGTTTACATGTCACATGCACTCAGTCTAATGGTAGGCAATAGAAATGGCGACTGCAACTAGTTCAGTCTGAGCTCAGACATATCCATCCGACTTCATATATAGAGGGCTGTGCGATTTTATGCTTTATTTACGATGCACAAGGAACCCACACACCAGACACCACACACAAACCACACACACACCCAAACATACACACAGTCATAGCGGCAAGCACAAACGAAACATTTCATTTCCGTTCCATAAACAGTTTTGGCCCCGGGGCAACGTTTAAATGCCCCAGCAAAAGCAAAAATGAAATGAAATGAGCAGAGAGCAGATACAAGAAACCAGCAGGCAACAGACAAACGAATGAAGGCAACAGTCCACGGCAACATGCAACACCTTTGCCAGATAGTTGTAGGTCCTAGTTAATTTCTAGCAGCTGCTTCCCACTACAATTTACACAGCCTGAACACGCAAAATTCTTTGCAGAAATACCCGGCATACCCAGTGTGTACCAAAGGGTAACATACCCTCAGAAAAAGTAATACCTAGACCCAATGGGAGCTTTAAACTTGAAACTTTTTAATTTAACGTATTTTCGACGGCATGATTATTGTTTGCCTTGCTGGCCTGCCATTGTTTTGTTTTGTAGTTTCGATTCTGTTTTCAAGTACTTTTGTTGAACTTTCCGCTATTTACACGCATAAACAACAACAGCAACAACAATAACAACAGGCAGGATAAGTTTATTGCAATGGAGGCGCGCTAATGACTGCCAATTACCAGAAGCAGGAACAATCAACAATCAAGCACTGAAACGGAACCCAAAGGGAACTTAGATTGGGTTCATTGCTCACTGGGCGTTTCCCCTTTCATTCGTTTGCTTTGTATTTAAGTTCAAGTTTGTAGAGTAAATCAAAATGTGCAATCTTTTCTTACTACCCACCAGTTAAAAGTCATGTGAAGTAAATGCAAAATATGAAAAACTTATTGAAAATCTAATCTAGTCGACATATTAAAGTGAATAATTTGGCTAAAATGACAACAATACATAAGCGAAGACTAAGTTCGGTGAATTCCTGGACATACACAACAAATCTCGTAGTGCTTGTCATATTAATGTGCCAGAAATGCAGTATGCAAAGGGTCGATGTGCCAGCCGAAGTAATAGGTAAGTTTCTATACTTATTTTTATAAGTTATGCGTTTATGAACTAAATAAACAGTTTGTTAGAACAAACTGTAATATACCCTGTTCTTGTGACCAAGCTAATTGATGCATTTAATTCTTATACAAAAAAATGTTAAACTTAATAATATACTACATTTTTTTGTATCGGAGTCTAAGAAAAATTTTAATTGTAGTAATAATACAGGCGGACCCTTCATAATTCTATACAGGAATATTTTGTTTAACCTCTATAATTCGTTATTATTTTTATTTTCTTCAAAAAAGTATAAATATTACCTTTCTTAAATTGATGTCCTCCTTAATTGAATTCTTTGTTTAATCAATAAATTTTTTTAAATAGTCAGAACAAAGTATCCTGAAAAAATTCTGATTTTTATATCATGACTCACGGGACCCAATGATTCAGTGTTTCGATTTTACCAAACTCAAATATAAAACTATAAATGTTTCTTAGTTATGTTATGTATGCAATCTTTTAAAATACTCGACTCAAAAGTGTAAGTACCATAAACATTAGGGTTCCAGGACGAACAACGCTATTTTGAGTCTTCTGTTTATGCTGAGAACAAGTTGAATAAAGTACTACAGCTCAAACTATTACACCTATTATTCAAACAAATCATTATATAAATTCGCAACCCGCCATAGGCGCCATTAACCAACATTAACCCTGACGTAATATTTATTTTAATAACTCTTATATTTACGTAATTTATTTTTGTCTAACCTACACTCTGAATGACCCCAAGAGACAAAAAAAAAAGAAAAGCACAGTCTAGCTCTTCCGACCCAAAGATACCCTGTAAAAAGTAAAGTCCCATCTTTGTCAAATATACATTTAAACGACACAATTTGAGCATCTCTTTAAAATCAAATTAATTAAAAATTAGTCGAAATTTATTAAAATGAATTAAAATTGTGAAAATATCGTCCACAAACAAATAACTACTATCAGAAATGCTGAGCAAAGATGCTTATCGATTATTTAGTATCGTAGCTTTAGCTCATAATTAATGTTCCGATAATGAATCGCTCAAAAGAACCAAAGAACTGCTGCTAGAAGAAGATGAGGCACACTCTGTCTTGCACAAAAACTTCAATTAAAGTAATCTATGTACCAAATTTGGTGCTTCTAGCTTTTACCATCACTGAAATCTCAGTGTTCATACGGACAGACGGCTAAGCCTTGTTTGCACAAACTCAATATACCCTCACAGGGTATAAAAATAGGGCATGAAATAAATACAACAATGAAAATCGTGATAATAATAATACGAGCTATCATAATAAGCTTTCAGTTGATATTATATAAATTCTTTTTTCCGATTAAATGGCAATTAACTTTGATTGAAGGATTCAATGTTATTAATATGATAATATGACCACTCTACTCTTCATTACAGTTGATCCAAAGTTTAGTTATCCAATTGCAAATGTGACAGCGCCAGTGGGACGTGACGCTTTCCTCACTTGTGTGGTTCAGGATCTGGGACCGTATAAGGTAGGCTCCTTAACCAAAAACAAATCGCAGATACTTCCCCAATCAAACCCTGTATCCCCTCTCATCACCAATCAGCCCCTGGCTCAATTACACACTCAATAAGCAGCCACAAGAACCCAACCAGTCGCATTAATATTCATTAGCATTTTACCTGGAACCAGACGGCGCATTCGTAATCTCAAAGACCAAATCTCGACACCCAAAAAAAAAAAGAACGAGAAAACAACAACGACAACAGTCATAACAAAGGCAACAACAACATCAACATTGAATGGAAATGAAAGTGAAAATAAAAACATAAATAGGAATATACAGAGCTTAGCAATAACAAAAGCGAAAATCACATAAAAAGTAATTGAAATATGAATGAGAAGCAGAAAGGAAATCAAGTGGAGTAAAAGATATCGACTATGAGATACCCTTGAACGAGTGTCTGAAGTTGAAACTGTATTCAACTGAATTTGTTCCATAAGGTTCTTTAAAAGACAGTTAATTTCCAACCCAGACAAACGGACTAAACATTTTATACCGTCTTGACTGTTGAAACTATAAGAAGAGTTTTATTGTTTAACATACGTCTCCTGTGCCCCCACTAAATATACCCGCTCTTGGTGTAAACGAGTATGTGTTAGGCGAAGTGCCGACAAGCTCAAAGGTTTGTTGGTTTCGTCGCTAAGGGTTTGCGGGAGGCTCAAAATACTTCATCATAATATTCTGTAACTGTCTTTATGCATATAAGGTAGTGAAGGAAAGGAAGGGAAAGTAAGGGAGGGTAGCAAAGCACCATTGAAGCACAAAGCTTTGTTCTGTCATCAGACTTGCCTTTCTCTTTATCTGCCTCCTTCCTAAAACACTGCCGTGCACAATTAAGCGTTATTCTGCTCAAAGATAATTGAGCAGGCACTTGGGTATAATTACTTATTTAATGCTGACAGCAGAACCAAAAGTTAAATTCAATTCACTGCGTAAATAATTTATTAACCCACTCCGGTGCCAAAACATTACACTTATAGATTAGATTTATATATTTATAAATTGAAATTACTTAAATAGCTTCACGTGTTAACATGTCAGCTCGGCTGAACACCCAAATTGCTTCCCCAATTCGGCCACATTTACACATGCAAAGTGCCGCAAAGGGTTAAAATGATCCTGGTAACACTGGAAAAGCGGGGAACTGGAGAACTGGGAAATTGGTTAGAAAACTTTACCAAATACTGTGCATATATATACATGTAGCTTAGCTTGCACAATGCGTGCTTTATCGTATAATAATTTAGCAGTGTAATTGTACAATTACTTGGCTCATAGACGTGAGTGTATGTTTGTGCGTGTCAAAGCAGCCAGCTTGATAAAGTTATAAGTTAAAATTCCTGAAATATTTCTTAGCAAAGATTGTACCTTTTTGTTGGAGAAACATTGGAAAATAAAGGTTTAATCCCACACTACTTAATAGTCGTCTACTGCTATAACTGAAAATTATCCAACAGTTTTTAAAACTCTGGAAAGTTTATTTAAAATCTTTAGAGGGTATGTCAAAGTCGGTAGATATATTCTTAATATCCTAAACACATTTGTTTTTAATTGATATGTCATGTTATAATAATCAGATATTAACGTATTAACTAATATTTAATACTATTTTCTAATTTACATAGCTAAAAAAGTATAATTTCTGCTAACATTTTTTTGTGTCAAATAAAAACTTATTAAATAACCATATAAACTGTAAAAGAGTTAAAAGGCGTGATATTTTTATATAGTTGATATCACACACATTGTTTCCATGACTACTTAATATAGTTAATTATTAATTATTAGTCATTTTTATGTCATAAGTCACTAATTGTGATTTCAAATAACTATTAGCTCTTACCAGCATTTTGCTCCCATTCCTAGCAATAAAGTCATGAATATCCTGATAAAAATAAACTTATTAAACACCTCTTATTACACCCCTTAATGGTGTCGAATTTCCACTCACAGGTTGCGTGGCTGCGAGTCGACACACAAACGATTTTAACCATACAAAATCATGTGATTACCAAGAATCAAAGGATTGGAATTGCCAACTCGGAGCATAAGACCTGGACAATGCGAATCAGGGACATCAAGGAATCGGATAAGGGCTGGTAAGTCAGCAGCCAACGATCATCACCAACTACACCAATTACTGATCCACAACTGTATAATTAATAGGTACATGTGCCAAATAAATACGGATCCAATGAAAAGCCAAATGGGCTACCTGGACGTTGTGGGTAAGTAAACTGAAGACGCAGCAATAAAAAACCATTTCTTTTTCATTTCGTTTGTCAAACAATCATACGCCTCGTTGGCCAACGCTCAGAGCTATTCTTCGAACCGGTTACGTATTCGTTTCCCACGAATAATCGTAGCAAATAAAATGTAAAGCAACAAATAAATGGGCATGCTTGACCTACAGACACTCAGTGAATTTAAACAAATTTGAAAACTCCCGTATAAAATCAATTTGTTAATTAACTGGCTGCCCCATATACCCTTAACTACTCTATAGTGCTGGGTATTTAAAAAACTCGCCACGTTGCCAACAAAACGTTTCCGCATCGTGGCAACAAGAGAACGGAATTGAGTTCGCTTCGTGGTTTATGAATTTTCAGTGGCTAATGCACACAACGAACCATGGAAACATCGAGTGACTGACCATGATAACCCCCTACCACCCACACCACACCTCCTTCCTCCTGCACCCGAAACTGCAAACTACCGAGACCCGTTCCATCAATTGTGACTGCTTAAACATGTTTAACCGTCCAGTGAACCGCAGAAATTGTTGATTTTGAATTAAAACTGTGCAGCAAAAGCAGACGTAAGAAATGCGTCCGGACTAGGCTCTGTGTGGGCTGTTGGTTAGTTGTTCAGTTGTCCATTTGTGGTCATTCAGCTGACCTCCCATGTCACGACTTCTACACCATCCTACTCTCTGCTCTGTATTGCCTAAATACCTTTCGCTGGCAAATCTAAATCAACGCGCTAAATATTTTAGCCACTATGCAGCCGGCTCAGAGTTGGTGGCAAACACGAAAAAGTATAATCAACTGTGTGTATTTGCAGTGGATAATCAGCGCACCACAGCAATACAGAAACCACTCCGCGGGGTGCAGCGGTGGTACGGTGAAGAGAGAGCACTCTACCTGCTCGACCCGTGCTGATGATTTTCGTGACCAAGTGCAGTTAAACAGCCGACGACAAGCGCCAGCGACCGCTCAGTTGGCAGCTCTGACGTCCGTTTGAATGCCGTTTCCCACACACACTCACACCCACAATACTTATACATACTTTTACTGGAATATGTATTGACAAAATGTGTAGCATACACGCTCATCTATACAAAAGGTATTTGGCATTTAAGCTGATGCGATTTTCACAGAGACATTGCAAGAGAAACACTTGCCATTTGAGATTTTAGCTGTTTGCACTCCATTTATTTGCACCTAAGACAATGAACAAATGAGCATTTAATTAAACGACAACTAAACAACGGAGTGGTAGACACAGTCGTCTCTTCTGTAATTTGTTTCAGAAGATGTATTAAAGCCAATAGAATGCTGGGTTTAAATTAAAAGTTATTGCTATTTCTTTTTGATAATAACATTTCTAATCGAGCTCAACTAATCAAATCAGAAAAAGTTATCATTGTTGACATGTTGCATACAGTTTTTATGGTAAATGTACGGGTCATCCCTTGTCTGTCCAGTCTCCCCTTTAGCTCTGTTCTAACCGTGGCCACTTAATGACCGTTCAGTGGTCAGCCGAGTTCAGCACACAGCTGGATATAATAGAACCGAGTTACCCTCTTCACTTGCTTCGGATCCTTCCCTCGATATAACAAGCTCTTTGTCAACACCAGCACATTTTTTGGTCATTTACCGACCACATAATTGCGGCATATTATATGCATATAGTACAAACAACGGGCGCATATTTGGCCTATACTCCCTCTTTGCTTACACTCCCATTTCCCACTCCCATCTCACACTGCCTTTCCCCCAGATACGTGAACGGCATTATTATGTTCTCTCTGGCGCTGACTCTGACTCTGGTTCTGGTTCGGCTTCTGGTTCTGCTTCTGGTTCATAGGTTTCCGCTGAGGTCGCGTACATTCAGCGCCGTGTCCCTGGTCATATAATATATAATTTTGTTTTTATGAAAAGTTTGTCCTTTCGAACAAAGGCGCAGACAAGGACTCATTTGGCTGGCTGAAGGATATCTTTTGGGACCCACTATATGAATAAATGGAAATGAATATGAATCAGCTTGCCAGCCAGCTGAGTGAAAAATGAATGCAAATTATTTAAATATTACAAATTTTTAAATAATTATTTAAACTGCGTAACAATACAGCTCATTTTACTATCTTCCTTTCTCTTTCTCTCTCTCTCTCTCGATCTCTTTCTCTCCTTTTTGCGTGTATATAAAAAAAATGAACATTTGCTATAAACATTATCTGACGACGACGAACGTCTGGCGCTGTTCTCGATTGCTGCTGTTGTTGTTGGCGCTGCAACAGTACCGCCGGATATCCTAGATTATCCTACAAGCACGGACATGGTTGTACGCGAGGGCAGCAACGTGACGCTCAAATGCGCTGCTACCGGTTCACCAGAGCCGACAATTACATGGCGACGTGAAAGTGGAGTGGCCATCGAGTTGGCCAACGGCGACGAGGGTAAGTCAGCAGTCGGCAGCATTGCCAATGGCTTTGGGATTCAGTTTGGGCTTGCACTACACTGAAAACAATACTGGGTACTTTTTTATTGAGTTTTAACAATTTTAAAATTATTCTGTTTGTGATTTTTCAGTTTTATTTCAAGAAAACAAATTAAATTTACTCTCCCTTTAAACTTTATTTTAATGAAAACCATGACTGATTATTCACTTTTCCAGCCAAAGTTCTTGATATTTAATCTTAAGGATAGATACCAAAAATATCAAAAATTTCCTAGCATGTTGTATCTTTTAAAAATAAAATCATTCAAGATCATTCCATCTTTCCATTCAATAGAAAATTTTAAATTTAGTAATTGCCATTTTTTATTGTCAGTGTATAAATCATCAGTGCCATATGCATGCACTGGCTCTCTCTCTCTCTATCTCTCCCGCTCTCTTTCTGTCTCTCTTACTGTCGATGTATGTCTCTGTGTGAGTGGTAAGTACTTTTTGCTGTTGTTGCCGCCTTCTCTATGAGGTTTGCCAGCCAACAATTTGGAGTACTTTTACACAAAAAGGCAACGAACGGCAGGAACACTACCAGCCAACGGCCAACAGCTAACAGCCAACAGCCAGTGGGTTATAGCCCAGCAGACAAGTGCACCACACGGTAGTATAGCACCTGTTCCTACCTGCATACTATTTTGTAGAGCGTCTCTTTCTCTCTCTCTACCTACTTCCCCAATGCCTCAGACTTGTGTTTGATGGCTGCACTGACAGAATTAGCACGCGGTTAGTCAGTTTTTGGGGCAGTGGCAGGACTTCTAATTGGCCTCGAAGGGTCTATGAGCGGGCTTTACTAACGGAAACCTTGTTGGAGCTTTGATTTAAGCCAATACAGTGGAAATTTGCTCATGATATTGAGCACTAAATATCGAAATGAAATACTTAACTATATTTAAATTACACTTTCGAAATCTAGCTAAATGGTATTACATTTTATGTATTGCATAATTCTATAAAGATAGCCACAGCTTTTGAATTTCTGTCTGTGTACGCGATTGCATGATCTATACCACATAAACAAGTCGAGCCCCATCAAAGTCCACACGAAAGGCCAAAATCAAAAAGGCTCCCTGGAAAAGGGCAAGTAGCAAAAGCAAAAAAAATAAACGCAAACCTGTGAACACGAAAAAACCAAAGCGGTCAAAAAAAAGCGAAGCAAACGTGAAACAAAAATCAGCATAAATAGAACAAAAGTTGGCAGAATGACCTTTTCAGTATGGCTTAAAATGTCTGCCACCCCAGAGCAAGGCCTCTCCAGGATCCAGTGAAGTACCTGCAGTGCTTTTTAATACGCGATGCATGTTTGTGTGTGTTCCCATTAGTTATAGTATTCGCGTAAGAGGTATAATCACTTTATCACTGTGTTTGTGCTATAATTAAGAAATTAATTTAAATATTACATTTAAAAGGAATTAATTCGAATGCTTCTTACGAATTTTCATTGATTATAATAAAATGAATTATTACTACAAAATTTATTACTTAGAAACAGATTTTCAATTCATAGATATACAAAAAATACAAACAAATTTAAATAATTTTTTTCTCTGGTTTCTTAAACGATCACTCCGACTTGGTTTACTTTAACAAATTTATAATTTAATTAAAACTTTTCTATAGGGTAAACTTTAGTTAGCTTTTCGCTTTAAAAAGATTTCTCTCTGGTTTTAAAATCGCGCGGAATGTTTTGTAGAACAAAGTTTTTTTTATTTAAAATTTGATTATTCGTTTGGGTTCAAATGAAATCCTGGCACTGGGAAAAAAAGTTTTTATGTTATTTTAGCGTGGCTCGACTTTGGTGTTCATTTCAAGCAAATTACACGTTTTTCGTGGCTATTACGTTTAATGGCCGCACAAATAGTGTGGCTAATAAGCGATGTGGTCATATTTAGATGTCGTATTAAAGCCGCAAACCTGTGACTCGACCTGGCTAAATCAATATATACGAAAAATCGGCTTATTACTTGTGTATGTATTTCCCAGCCGTTAACCTTTTCGTACGTAACAATATCAAGCGCAAACTAGCCATTACTTCCGTTTCCGGTTCAGCCAAACAGACACACATATACACACACACAAGCACACACACAAGCACACACAAATAGATAGAGCATATTCATATCATCATAATCATCGTATGGCACTGCAAGTCTGTGCAACTGCCGGCTTAACCAACATCTGTGCAATTTATATAACAAAACCCGAGTTCGACTATCAAAACAGGATGTTTGCGTGGACCTTGCTGTGCCCCATTTATCCGATGTCGCCCATCCCTCGTCTCGATACCAAGGGCTGCACAGCATCATAAAAGTCGCTGAAAGTTTTGCGCTTTTGTATGTGACTTTTTGTTGTACAATATGAAAAAGCTTAGGCGAATGTAATAACTATCATTACATGGCTAAACATTTTGTAGATACATTTGTAGTTACGACTCTCGACTCTCAACTCTGAGGCAATTTCATAGGTGATTGCTGCTTTATCTGGCCATTAGCTATTGCCAACTGGCCCATTCGTTGAATGTCTTGTTTTGGGAAACACTTTAAAGGCAAATTTTACAAGCAAATATTTTTATATTGTTGGCAGAATAAAATTTAAAATTTTATTTTAATTGTGGAAAAATTGAAACCTCATTTTTTTAATCATTCAAGAATCAAGATTGTTAAGGAAAAAATCTTTATAATTTTAAATTTAAATAAATATTATAAATAACGTATATGTGTTCCAAATTGTACATTTTCAAAATGAAATTAGTCTTTACTTTGGTCATGAATTTTCACGGATAAGATTATTTTTAGACCCCGTACTCTTTAAAAAAGAGTATAGGGGTCTATTAAGTTTGTCAGAAGCGAGATGTGCGTAACAGGCAGAAGGAGGCGTGGCCGACCCCATAAAGTATATATATTCTTGATCAGCATCAACAGCCGAGTCGATATAGCCATGTCCGTCTGTCCGTCTGTCCGTCTGTCTGTCTGTCCGTCTGTCCGTATGAACACCTGGATCTTTTAAACTACAAAAGCTAGAACCATGAAATTCACAATGAAAGTCCGTTATTATGTCAGGCAGATCACGTTTATTTCAAATTGTTACCACGCCCCCTACCGCCTCCGCAATGAGCAAAAAACCAGACAAACCTCGAGAAAATTTTTGTTTTAGGCGAATATCTCAGTAACTATAGCACTTAGGAGCACCAATTTTGGTATACAGGTTCCTAGAGACAGCCTTAATATAACGCCATTCAAAATTTTGAGCTGCCACGCCCCCTTTGCTCATCAGAAATAAAAGACTCTCCAGCTTCAATGCCTTGTTTCAGGCATTAAATCAAATAGTACAGTGTTGTAATTTAACATACGCTTAGAAAATTACTATTTCTAACTTTCCTGAAAGTGGCATCAAAATCCTATGTCAAACAACAGAGAAATTACGGTTCAAAGTCGAAGTTATTTTAAAGCAAAATCACTGCATGCGCGCAACACATACAAACAAACACAGAAACATACAAACATATGTTCGAACGTTTTCTCTACCTGCTGGCGGCAGCGCTGCCCGGAGCCGCTGCACTATGGGTCAAATGCCCGATTTTCAGGAATTAATTAATATCTTAAGAACCAAACAAGATATTTTAATTTGGTTTTTTTGAATTTGACCTTGGATGTCAAAACACGTTTATCACAAAAAAATGGGCGTGGCACCGCCCCTCCTTCATATTGTTAATTGCCATAACTTTGTTGTTCATCAAGCTATGAACACCGAATCAACATATTAGGTGAGTTTTTATGTACTGAAGACCCTCTGA
Organism: Drosophila acutilabella; assembly: GCA_035046005.1. Lineage (NCBI taxonomy): Eukaryota > Metazoa > Arthropoda > Insecta > Diptera > Drosophilidae > Drosophila > Drosophila acutilabella. Next base: position 1,268,408 of record JAWNOK010000033.1, on the reverse strand, counting down.
AAAAATGGTCAAAATCGGTTGACTACATCAAAAGTTATTCAAAGAAGACTTGCTCAAATCACTTATTTGGCCAAACACGCCGTGTTTTTTAAGGTTTTAGCTCAAATTTTTGTCAAAGGAAGATAAATATGTTGTTTTCTTTTTCAATGTTACTATAAAACTTAATATTTGGCCATTGGAAGCTTTGAAAACATTAAAAACGGTGTATTGCTTGCTTTGCTAGCTCACGTGTCGCCGCTAAACTTCAAAGAAAATTACATTGCATACACCGAGGTTAGTTGCTAAAAAATTAAATTCTGCAAAAAGTGCGCAAAAGTGCACATTGAGCTTATAGGTCTTAACTAGTAATTGAACACACTATACAATGCATATAGTTGCATTGCTACAAAATGTAACAAACATAACTTTTCTCTAATCAAAGACAAATTTTTTTTCAAAAAAATTTTGTCAGAGGCAGTTTTTTGACTTACTAAAACATTACATAACATAAAGATTTTGGACAACACAAACACATAAACACGAAGTACAAACCCGATTCCATGTTTTCCATAAAAAATTTTAATCAAATTGCATTTATTTTAATTTCAATTGGCGGTTCAAATTCACATAAACTTTGTTTACAAAATTTAACATGTGCGCGTCGTGTAGAACAACCCTGTTTAGCAGCTGTTTTAATAACAGAGGGCGACTCTGTTAAAATTCTGGGTATGTAACATTTACATTTGGGGTATTCCTAATGGATTGTGATCTAAATTATGTTAATTTAAACAACTTGAAAATATGACTTAATTCCTAAAAATCGGGCGTTTGACCCATAGTGCGCTGGCCGCGCCGACCAATGCTATACATACACACATATGTATGTGTGCACATACATATATGCAAATAATCGGAAAAATGATAGAAGAGGGGTGTGGTGCAACTGGTAGAGTTGCGGCGCAATGTGGAACCTTCGCATGGATCGCGGGTTCGAGTGCTGATAATGAGAGTTGTTAATTTATTTATTTTTTAATTTTAATTCAAAATGTAAATATATAATTTTAATTTTTTAAATTTCATTTTAAAATTTTAATTCAAATAAAATGCACTACTATGGGAGTACGGGGTCTTTTACAGTCGGCTCGATCGACTGTAGCCTTTCTTACTTGTTTTAAATATACTTATGCTTTAATTATTAAAAAGTCAGTGATCTTCTTGATCATAAAGTATTAATTTTTTAAGTATTTAATCCACAATAATAAAGACATCACTTTCTATTTTGTATAAATGTATTAACAAATAAATATAATTTTTATATACAAAAAATTGTTTATGCACTACTATTTTAATATATCTATTTATATTATACGACCAAATTCTTAATAATTTAAATATTATATTAAATATCTTTACATAAAATATTTTTTTTGGGGTAAATTTCTACAGCAGTCAGTATAATAATTATAATAACTGATCTTGAATATATTTGATATCTGCAGTTCCCAGCATCGAGGGTACTGATCTGATAATACCTCGTGTTAAGCGTCAGCATATGGGCGCCTATTTATGCATAGCATCAAATGGAGTTCCACCTTCAGTCAGCAAGAGGATAACACTTGTAGTGCACTGTGAGTATTGTCTATGTATCCCAATATATAAATTAATGAAATAATTCTTTGATCTAAGTAATATTTATAACAAAATACGAAACTAATGCCTCGGAGTCTCTGTTCTACTCACTTCCAGTTCCTCCAATGATCACAGTACAGAATCAGCTAATAGGCGCTGTGGAGGGAAAAGGGGTTACACTCGAATGCCAGTCAGAAGCTTATCCCAAGTCCATCAACTACTGGACACGTGAACGTGGCGAAATTGTGCCTCCAGGTAAGTTAAAATCAACTATAAATAATTAGATTCCACTTAAATATATTCAACTTTGTATGATTATGAGCTATAATTTGTTTATGTCAACATTTGTGCCTTTTTGTTGGTGTGTAAAGTCAAATAAGCGTTAAACTTTTCGTAATCCGCCAATAACACATATAAGCTTCACTGTATTCTAATGGCCGTTGAGTGCTGAAAAAAAAGTTTTTAATTAGCTGATTTAGTAATACGAGTGTGAATTTGAGTCCTTCTTTCCTCTTACCCAAAAACTGGTGATGGTTGTCTGCCACACTGCTGCGGTTACTCGACTGTCTGGCACATACATGTTTGGGGCTGGAAAAGGGTGGAATAACTCTAACTATAAACTTCACTAGCTACTTGCTTCATTTTAAATTTGTGATAAATTGAAATGAGTTTTATTTAAATGTATCTCTGGGCACTTTATAATTGGCAGCTCAGAACAGTAGAGAAAACTCCTATGCCCGCGGCAGTCCCCGCAGCTCCACAAACATTGAGTGTGACACGAGTTCGTGCATAAATTTTATGTGTGCCTGGCTGTCAGCAACATTGTTGTGAATGCACATGACATGGCTTAAATAATTTAATAATGCAAAAATTCAATTAAATTTTAATTAGTTAAATATTTTTTTATGAATCATTCAACACTTGAAATCATTACTGCAGGCGGCAAATATTCAGCAAACGTCACAGAAATCGCCGGATATAGAAGCTCAATGAAACTGCATATTAACCCACTCTCACAAGCCGAATTTGGTGCCTATCGTTGTGTGGCCAAGAACTCGCTCGGAGACACTGATGGCACCATCAAACTATACAGTAAGTATTACTCGAGACAGCTTAAATCTTCGATAGACTGAAACTAAAGCAAAAATACTACAGGAATACCACCCAATGCCGTCAACTACGTGGAGAGTTTCGATGCGCGACACAAAGGTAGGTACAAACATGAAATAGGAATCGTTTAAAGAACAAAAATGCTGTAGCGAGAACAGTCATGCCAAAACACTTATAAGAGATTTCAGAGAAGGCGCGAGAAAAGCAAGATTTAATAGCCACTCGGCATAAATTTGAGATGAGCGGCAAATATTTCACTTTGCCTCGCTGAAATCATAAAAAAGAGAAAGAAATGGGAGAAACGACATAAATAATTCATTTGGCATGCAAATCCGTTTGAAATTGTCAGGTGAACCAGTCAGTAAGGCCAAGAAGGGGGCTGAAATAAAATGGAGCATAGAAGACAGAAAATGAAAATGAAAAAGCAACACAACTGAATATGCATTAAGAATAAACCAGTATTAGTAGAAGTAACTGAAAGATACTTTTTTCGAAAGCCGCAAAACTTAACCGTAAATTCAATCATTTAACCCCTAACCCATACACAGGAAAAAAACGTACGAAAAGCTCCGAAATGTATCATTCCTCCAGAGCACAGGAGCACAGTGGCGAGGACACCGAGAATCCTGGCAAGCGAAAAGGTAAGCCAAGTCGATGTGCTCATCCCCAGTTGGGTGTGCGACGTACCGATTAGGGTTACGGGCCATATTTCAAGCATTTATGGTCGATCCCACACCCACTACTACCCCACCTGCCCTCTGCCAACCCCCAAGCTCCTCCCTCTGTCGACCTACAGCTTAACAGGCCACTTGAGACAGGACGAAAGCCATAAAAAAAGTGTAGCCTAGGTAGGGACATTGTGTGTTGAGCGGTTTTCACCGCTTGTTTAACAGATTTTCACACTAATTTGCCAGCCACAAGACCAATAAAAAACTCTCAAATATAAGAAATGGTTGTGCAAATACGCTGAAAAACGTTGCATACTTTTTGGGGCAGGTAAAAGTTTTTGCTTCCTTGGAAGTCTCATAATTGTATATCAATAAACACGCTCGGTTTGGCTTTATGGCAATTTAATGATTTGTAAATACTTGGATACAATCAAATAAATTCTTTTGTGGCCGAAATTTCACAAGAGGAAGGCGGACAACCGCATAAAGTTCAGCTTAAGTGCCAAAAGTTTTTTACTTCCCCATTTCGGCTACTTTTATAGCTTAATTGAGTTGTTTATTTGAAAGCCAGCTAGCAAAGGTGAGTTGCATTTTCAATTTATAATCAAATTCGTTTACAGACTGTTTTTTAGTAGTAAACTGGCGGGTTGGAAGTAACTGAATATTTTGAGTAAAAATTTAAGATACATTTTTGGTGATAGAGCTTAGAATGACTTAGTACAGAAACAGGAAAAAAAACAAACTAACTGCTCTTAAGACGATTTGATTTATGTCCATTCAATTACAACTGATTTACTGACTCTAGTGGTGGGAAACTTTCTGCTAGAGAACTTTCTGTTTAGGAAATCACTGACCAGCTAATCACAAGAACTGCTTCCCGAGACACACACACATATTTCTCACACGAAAGCTTAACCAATTTCCGCAGTTAAACCGTCAAGCCCATTAACATTTTCCACTTTTCTCAAATACCCTTTTCCCCCGGTATTTTTCCATCTTTCTCGCCCTCAGCCGATTTAAGTCTCAGCGCGGAGAGCATTGACAGCATGTATGGAGCTTCATCAGCTGCGTCACAGCATTCCGCACATGCCAGACAACTCGGACAGACGCTGGGTTGCCGTCTGTTTCCACTGTTGCCGCTGATGGCGATGCTGCTGCTGATGCAGATGACGTCGTCAACGTGGCAACTGCGAAAAACCCAACTGACATTGTTGCCACAAGCACTGACACATGTTTGACATAGACGTGAAGCGCTCCCAGAGATTAAGCTAAATCCGGTCGAGGAGTTCCAAATGAAGTGGATGTTGGCAATGCGATGATGGTGTTTGGCTTGATTGATTTTGTCAATGTCAAAACGCCAAAATATGGCCACTGATTTATGGCAAGTGGCTTAGCAAAAGTTGAACGATATATATAAGATATATATGATATACATATGCATAGATCATATCGCATGTTAAAGGTGGTCAGGTCACATCTTGTAGCTAACTAATTTATAAGAATAAGTCAAAAAGGCTTCCTAATCCCTACGCGTGCATGTTTAAGCTGTTGAAATCTATCTCAAATTATAGCCTAATTTCAGCAATAATGTAAAATAAGAGTATATGAAATATATACAAATAACGACTCAATGGCACATGTACATAGACGAACAGCAAAAGGTTTAATTATTTCTTTAAGAGATTAGCAACAAAAAAGATTAAAGTCTATTGTAAATTTGTATAAACCATGTGAGACTGTATGTGTGCAAAGTAATATTTAAATGCAAGCAAAAGTGTATTGCGAAATTATTAAATAGACTTAGGAGAATGTTTGGAGCGAGCTGGGTTAAAAAACAATTAAAGGCTTCTTCTTAATTGTAAAAATAAAACAGTAAAACATGCTCAGCAGCTGGCTGTGTATGTGAAAACATTAACAAAACCACTTAGCAGTATATACAAATATTACAAATATAAACAACCAAAATATACAAAAGAATTTAAACATTTTGTTGGTTTCCTTCCTTCAGCTCTCTCCAAGCATCAATAACCTTTAAATATTTGCATTATATCAACTGAAAAACCAAAAAAATGCATATCATTTACTTATTTTATATACCTAGCATAGCCAACGTCATAAAGAACATATATATCAAATATATATCGAGTTATTTGTTTGACAAGCAATTAAAAATTAAAAAGTTTAAAGTGTAATTATAAATAAATACATATACTTAATGCACTAACAAATATTAATGAAACACAGCCAACACATAAATTTAGTTTACTGCAAAAAACTTATAAAAACCAATTCATTACAATATCAAATATATATTTGCATATTTATTTCGAACTTTAAGCAAACAAAAATTGTATATTGAATTTCAAATTGTTATTACAATTGAACAGTATGAGTTGAATACATATACACAGACTTGTTCTCCTACCACTTTCGCCTAAATTTTATTGAAAACTCAATTTGAATTTATTTGTGGTTTCTATGAAATGAAGTCGAAAGTTGAATTCAATTGAGAGCAAATCTGATAGCTACTTATTGTATATTTAAGTGTGAGCAACACATGTAAATGGCAAATCGACAGGAATAGTTATAAATTAAATAAACTTTAAAGCGTTAAGTGAAGAAAAACAAATTGTTGTTGTGTTTTATTTCCACTGGATTATGATTTATGTACTTTGAACTGATTACAAAACGAATATCAGCCAAGTCGATTTTTTGTGTTTTGTTTTTGCAGCCCATCAAAATGCCAAGAATGCGCATAAATTTCAAATATACTCAAGTGAACACTAAAAAATCAAATTAAAGCAAGCAACTAATTCCAAATAAAACCAAAAATTCTTTCATTAAGACTCCTTTAAGTGTAGGCCAGCACGCAAAAATAGCTGAAATAGGAACAGAAACTGAAATTGAACCAAAAAACAGCTACAAAAAAAAACAACACTCCTTAAACCCGAAGCTAATAAAAAGCCAAGTACTTTAACTGTGTGCGTGTAGGCGAATGCATGAGTGTGTGTGAGTGTGAGTGTGTGTATTACGAGTAGTTTTTATTACATTTGTTTCCAGGAATTTTCAAACATGCCAAAACAGCTGCAACCACAGGTGCTTTCCTCCAAAACCAACCACACTTCATATTCAGCGCGTTTTTCAGTGCTTTTTTTGTGTTTGTTGGCATGTGACCTCTGACCCCCTTCCTGTTTCCCTGACCCAGTCACTGTCTACTCCCCATGAAGGAGTGTTGTTGTTGTCTGTGTGTTGTTTTTGCATATAATACGTATAAATCTCAAGGTTAAAATGTAGTAAATATGCATCATAGATGCATGCATGGCTTACTAAAGCTCTTTTGCAACACACACATATACACTCCCAATAACGCGCGCTTATACACATGAACGAATATATCGACTCACTTACCCGTATAATGTACATTTTAATAATGTCAAACTGCTATGGGGTATTAATCCCTGCTTCCTGATTGCAATATCGACACAGATAAAGAGTGTACGCTGAAAATGGGGAAAAAGATCAATGTTTAAGTGAAAAATGTATATGGAAAAATGTTTGCTTTTAAAGAAATGTTAAATAAAAATATGGAGTACTAAAATGTTTATTAAAATCATGGGTATTTTGGAAAAAAAAAAATAGTTACATCAGCTCAAAAATAAGGTAATAATATTTATGAAGCTTATAGCATATATGACTTTTTAAATATTTATTTTTATCTGATATGGGTTAACGGAACGAATTTAAAAAAAACTTACATTACTATAAAGAAGAATTCGGCACTAAAATGAAAAATGTAGCAAACAAACCAATTTATTTCAATAAGAACCTTATGCCGTTAAGACCATGAAATTTATAATAAATGTATTTATTGGAACCACTGGCACCTTTCTAATTGCTACCTGAGCGTCGTCTCACTTGAAATTCAATTAACAACTAGGTTGCAATTATGTAACACAACTTTTCGATACGCTCCAACTGCAGGTGAAAAAAGAAAATTAACATAATTACGAAAAGAATGTGCCAAAAAGGAAAAACAAAGCAGACCAAGCTCAAAAGAAAGAGGACGAGAGGAAGTATAGTGCAAGGAGCTGCGAAATGTAGCCACCTGGCGTCAGCTGGCGGCTCTACACACAATTAACATTACTTAAATACACATTAAGGTTAAAGACGCTCAATTTTTTCATGTTTTGGGGCTATTTTTTCATCGCTGAGTTGTTTATCAGAATTTTCTGGGACAGCAATGCTCGCGGAGGGGCGCTATAAAAATTGCGTGACGCAGCGAATGAAAACATTTGAACAAAAAGCAAAAAGAAAGCAAAAGGAAATAAGATTTAATAAATTTCGATTATGAACTGGGACATACCCTGCATTACATAAGTTTTTTATAAAAAAAAGATAAATATTCAGACAGTTTTTTTATTAAAAATCCAAATTTAAATACAAATATAAATTACCAATGTATTAAACTGAACAAACGTCTATAAATTATGAAAATGGATATACCCTACTGCACAATTTTCATAACTGTAGTGTGTACGCTGGAAAAAGCTGCCAAATACTAAGAGAATTCGAAAAGCGACGTCGAGGGCAACGTCAGCGGAAGGGCAATGAAAATAAACACAGTAATTAAGTTAATGAGCATTTTGAGATTTATTATTAATTTTCTTTGTGCGGCGACAGCAAACAGCACCCCAAGCAAATCATTTTGAATTTTTTCGTGGTTATTTATTATAATTGTTGGTCGCTCAGTAATTGTTGTTTGAGTTCCTGTTGTCGCTGTTGTTGCTGTTGTTGCCGTTGACTGTGTTTGATTTGCATTTAAAATGCGCAAATTTGCGTTAATCTGTTTTTGCTTGCGAATGTTTGCTTTTATTTAACCTACTTTATGTGCAAAAATCCTTAATACTATTTTTTTATATTTTATATATTTTTTTTGTTTCTTTAATTGTTATTTAAAAAGTTAACTTAATTTCTAGCAGGCGCCCAGTAGCTATTCGGAAATTGTTTTTTAATTTATAGTTGCCCATAAAAGTCTATGCCCGCCGCACAAATCATTAACATTTTTTCATTGTCATTGCTGTGATTATGGCATCATATGAGGTCTTATTTTCCCTTCAAGCTCGAAAATGGCCCATTAGCAATTTCTTTTCTTTGTTGTGTTTACATTTTACGATATCACATTAAAGTTTACAACCCAACCGAACCAGGCACAACGACAACGGCAACAACATGCTAAAATGTAAAGAAATTACTAAGCAGCGCGCATCCTAAAAGTAGGCAATAGAAAATGATTTGTTTATAGAAATGTGCAGTTTGGCATGTTAGACCATTAATTTAAAGAAACGATTATAAATATTTATTATAAATACATCTTTTAAAGTATTATTAGATTTAAAACATTTTCCTCAAGTCAAGTCTCAATAGGTAATCATTACTAAGACGCGACATAATTATCAGTATAAGGCATTAAAACCTTTTAACATCACATGGCAGTGGTAAACAAATTGCCGAAGCTTAGTAGATAATAAAACAAAAAACAAGGACAGTGGACTAATCACCCAAAGGTAAGAAACGACGGTGGAAAATGTCTAACTATTAGTAAGTTGGCCCTGAACCCACATAATCATGTTAGGGACTCGCTCTCTCATCATGTAAACAAAACTACAATTAATCAAAGATTTTACCTAGCTGGACATTATTACACGGAGCTTTGCTTAATTGCATAAATAAAGTCCGAGCAGTGTAAGGAGCTTAATTAAGCCTCCGTCTAGTCACAGACTCAAACTCCCAACGGAACTGACAAATAAATAATAAAAGCACAAATTGACACACACAGTGGAATGATATAGGCAAACATGAGTACACGTTAAGTTGCTCAAATCAAGAGGATAAGACTTCAAAATACCCTAGTAAAGCAGTGCAAGCTAAAGCGTTATGTAGATTTATCATTATATTATTATAAAAAATATATCTATAATTTTCAATACAATATTGAATTTATTTAAATTATAATATATTAAAATAACAAAGCTTATATTAAAATTTATATTATTGAATTTATATTATTAAATTTGCTTTTCTGCCTTCAAAGTTGTAAGTGATCGGAATTATATAGACAGAAGTGTTCCAAAAACCTTTATTCTTCTGCTTGGCATTAAAAGTTTCCAATAGACAGGCCAACTAAGTGCCAAACAAGGAAGTCCAGTTAGGAAAACATTTATATTTTTAGTTCGAAGTAGTTTTGTTGTTACTGGAAAAGCCATTACAAAGGCAAGGGCAAAGGTTATCGAATGGTTGAAAGAGCCCAGCATGAGTTTGAGGTTTCTAGTGAGGGTCGAAAAGGCAGGTTTATATTAATAATCTTCACAACAGTGAAGCCGAGGTAGAATAGAGGGAAATACTCACTTATATGAAATGTCCGTGGTCTGTAATTAAACCGATTATAATTGCTATTGCTGGGATATGTGTAAAATACACTGGTAAACCAGCAGCAGCAACTTTAAACTAATAGAAGTGAATACATAAAACACTTTTTGTGCCAAAGAAATCCATATTTAAATGTATGCGAGACTTTCTCTGAAATTGGTGTTAACTTGGCATTTATTAGACCCCGTACTCTTTAAAAAAGAGTAAAGGGGGTCTATTAAGTTTGTCAGAAGCGAGATGTGCGTAACAGGCAGAAGGAGGCGTGGCCGACCCCATAAAGTATATATATTCTTGATCAGCATCAACAGCCGAGTCGATATAGCCATGTCCGTCTGTCCGTCTGTCCGTCTGTCCGTCTGTCCGTCCGTATGAACACCTGGATCTTTTAAACTACAAGAGCTAGAGACACCAAATTTGGAATGTAAGTCCGTTATTTTGTAGAGCAGATCAAGTTTATTTCAAATTGTTGCCACGCCCCTTACCGCCCCCGCAATGAGCAAATAACCAGACACACCTCGAAAAAATTTGTGTTTTAGGCGAATATCTCAGTAACTATAGCACTTAGGAGCACAAATTTTGGTATACAGGTTCTTAGAGACAGCCTTAGTATAATGTCATTAAAAATTTTGAGCTGCCACGCCCCCTTTGCTCATCAGAAATAAAAGACTCTCCAGCTTCAATGCCTTGTTTCAGGCATTAAATCAAATAGTACAGTGTTGTAATTTAACATACGCTTAGAGACTTACTATTTCTAACTTTCCTGAAAGTGGCATCAAAATCCTATGTCAAACAAGAGAGAAATTTCGGTTCAAAGTGCACGTTATTTTACTGCAAAATCACTGCATGCGCGCAACACATACAAACAAACACAGAAACATACAAACATATGTTCGAACGTTTTCTCTACCTGCTTTGGCGGCAGCGCTGCCCGGAGCCGCTGGCCGCGCGGACCAATGCTATACATACACACATATGTATGTGTGCACATACTTATATGGAAATAATCGGAAGAATGATAGAAGAGGGGTGTGGTGCAACTAATAGAGTTGCGGCGCAATGTGGAACCTTCGCATGGATCGCGGGTTCGAATGCTGACGATGACAGTTGTTAATTTATTTATTTTTTAATTTTAATTCAAAATGTAAATATTTAATTTTAATTTTTTAAATTTCATTTGAAAATTTTAATTTAAATAAAATGCAATACTATGGGAGTACGGGGTCTTTTACAGTCGGCTCGATCGACTGTAGCCTTTCTTACTTGTTTTTTCAATGTTTATAATAGTTAATAATGAAAGTCTTAAGCCCCTGCCCTTTCCATAAAACGCTTTTAAAATTTCCAAATTCCCAAGTAGAGTTGAAAAATGAAACAACTTTGAAACTTTGAAAATACCTGAGATTCCCAACTTTCTGTGAAACTTCTCTTTTTTTTTTGGCTATGTAACTATTGGTTTATTGAAACATCGGTACTCAAATTGTAGTGAGCCAACCAATATGTCAGTAAACAAATATATAGATATATGTATGAGGTTTTGCTGTTTTTTTGGTTGGATTAAACTATAACCAGCTGTTATAATCGGACCCATTTCGTAGAAGATAGATTTTTTGAAACGCTTTTTTTTTTGATTTCTTGAAATGCCAATAAAAACGACTGGAACTTTATGAGAGCTTTCCAGGGCTCAATTGCCGCGCGTATCATGGGTGTCGATATTGGAGACCCATTGATTGGGATTAACATAGATGTTCGATATGGTGCCACGCAAGGTGTCGAAGCCCTGGTTCAATGGCACGGGCTTTCCCCGCTTTCCCACTGTTTTCATCCAGTTTTGCCAGGCTCCATCGGATTTTTGCTTTCGCTGTGCCTCCACGCGCTGCTTGCTCAGCTGCTCCTGACGGATGCGTTCACGCTCGCGCTGCTGTTGCTGTTTCTTAGAGCGATCCCAATCTTGTATACGCTTCTGTGTTGCCTCAGGTGTTTCCTTGCGCTGCAGCCGGGCCTGATTGTTGGGACTATTGGCACCAGAGCTAGATGAACTGGACTGGCTACTGTAGCTTAAGGAGCTGCCGGCGCTTTTAATGCTACTAGTCGAGGTCTTCTTCTGCTGTAGCTCCTTCTGTCGGCACCATTCCTGGTAACGCTCCTTGGCCAAACGCTGACGCATTGCAGTCTCAGCATCTTTCTTCTCGCGCTGCTCCTTGGCTGCCTGCTGCTTCTCCTGCTGCTGGCGTTCCTTGCGCTTCACCCACTCCTGATAGGCAGCCTGGCCATGGCGTTCTTTCTTGTCATCGAATGTACGAAAGTATGTGGATGACCCCGACGACGAGGTGGTCGACAGATTCAGACTGAGAGACGGTACAATATTGCTGCGACTCTCAGACTGCTTCAGTGCACCGCCGTACATATCTGTCCAACTGCAAGTGGAGGCCGAGGAGCAGTCATCCCGTCGCACAGCAGTGGGCTTCACATTATAGGTCCGGCTGGACATTTGACTCTGGCAATCAAATGTATTGGTGCTCATTTTATCCAGAGCAATTCCCGGATCTTCAGCCTTCGCTGGGCGACAAACTGTGGCACTGTTGACGGTACCAAGGCTAATAGTATCATCTGACATCAAATTGGCCTCCAACTCGGGATGACAAATTGTGGCAACATCAAATGAAGACATGCTGAGACCATCATCCTGCTGTGGCTTTGCCTCCACACAAATCGTAGCCACATCATAGGAAGCCATACTTAAATTATCATCAAAGTGCATTTTAAGTTTATCATTTGGACTGCAAATGGTGGCCCCGTCAACGGATGATAGACTCAAAGCATCCACACTGCAATCCTCGGGCAGCTCGCGATCCACAGCATAGCGATTGGGTGTGATCACAGTCTGCTCATCAACATTATCTTCAGACTTGTCAATCTCCTCATCGCTGTTCGCATCGGTGAGATACTGACCACGTGCTTCCGGCTGTGCGATCACGTCTTGCTCCTCACCGCTTTCATAGTGATCTTGATCTTTACCACGTCCATGTATGCCATCATATGTGTAGCAGCTGTCCAGATCGTCCTCTTCCTCCTTAGTGGCCACATAGCGCACAGTGGGCGAGACATACGAGCGGTTACTGTAGCCGTGTACAGTGCCAGAATCAGCATCATCATCACTCACATCGGACATGGACATTGAATTGGAGCGCAGTCCACCCGAAATCACCTGGCAATCGACCAACTTGCCCTCAGTATTGCGACGTGCCACAAAGGCCATGACTGAATGATTACCAAGTGTTCTGCGAAAGAAATGCGATAATAATCGAGGATTAAAGCGATGGTATTGCGAAGTTATTAATGTTTAGGTCTATGTTTTTTAGTTGATTTCCGTCATTGGTGTTTGTCCTCAGAATGTCGACTTGTGATAAACAAGCTACAATTTGTAAGGTTTGATTAAGAACAAAGCAAATGCTACTTTGATGTAAAAAAATTTAGATAATAGTTTAGGAAACTGAAAGAAGCCAATATTTATTTCACTATACCAAAACTATTCAGCTGTTTTCTCTCAGTGTAGCAGACAACACTATGCTACATAAAGCGCGGCCCAATTGGCCCGGTGAAACAAAATGAAAACATTTTAACTAATGACAAACAATTACTTAAACAACGAGTCGAACGAGCGACGCACAGGACGACAGCAAAAGCAAAAGGTAATTAAAACTACACTACAGCACACAATCACACCACACACACACAATCATACACAGATACCCATACACCCAACCACCACACACATGTGTGTTTGGGGTGTTTAAGCGTAAAGTTGCCGACTCAAAAATCGTTTGTTGTTGCCTTGTTTGTTGGTTGTCTGTTACCTGGCACAGTTAATGAGTAGCGTTTTCATTTTTAATGAGACTCACCCACACACAGGCAGACACAAACACACACACACCCACATACTGACACACTCGTGGCCATATCAGATGCACACACGAGCTGAGGTGTAATAAAAAACTTATCGCTGCTCGCTTTTAGGCGCTCGTGTGCGACTTTTGATAGACATAATTAAATGATTTTTTATGTGCTTAATTGTTGTATCTTGTGCCGACATCAGCCTTATTAAAACAAAAAACAATTAACTACTTTCCCATTTTTCTACGACCTGCAAATGACTTGTCAAATGAGCGACAGGCGTTCGGATTAAAATTGCGTTTGTTTTCTTTTTTTGGATAAAGTTTTCAATCCCCACAAGTTGATGAACTAAGTGCGTGTGTGTGATTGATATATCCACTGGGTTGGGCTTTAAAATGGGGCAAACTGACTATAAAACATTTGAGGGTGAAGTAATCTATCTACTCACTCATTTAAAGAGAAAGGTGAAGAGAACAGAAAACCAATAGAAATATATATAATACTTTAACTTTCATTAGCTCTACTAATAAATAAATCAAAGTTTATTCCTAAGTGTACTTTAATCGATTAAACTAAATATTTAAAATACATAGAAGCCACTCTTTATTGATTGATACTCCAGACAATAGACAACAATATTTTTAGTATCATGGCAACTTAAAGCGTTCTAAATTTAATTTTAACACCTGGGAAAGATCACAGCTGTGGTCTGATGACTGGTCAACAGCCAAAATGAAAAGGGAACTTCCGCTAGGGAAAGTGAGTTGTAAATTGAAAACTTAAATGCAGAGATGGATTAAATATTTAGGCGACAAGACAACGAAGTCGGTGTGGAAATGGTTAGTTTTAAAAATAGCATAAATAGAATTTAATTGACATTCCTTAAAGCGAAGGTCAAGAAGTTCGCACAAGTTTAATTCGTTTAATTACACAATGTGAACAACCAACAGGTTGTTCTTTCTGTAATAATTAATTATTTCACACACGTCCTTAAATCACTTTTCATTTTTTTGGTATTGTTATTAAATTATTTATTGTTTTTTTGCTGTTGCTTTAAATGTAACGAGAGTTTTGGTATTTCCATTGATTATTATTGGCATTGTGCTGTTTGGCTGGACGCACGTTTAATTAAAAACGTGACAATTTTACCTGTGGCCAGTGCGAGGCATATTTCATCACACATACGCCACATGCACCCTGCCATGATCTGAGTTTGTCTGCGGTCCCTGCCACTTTGTTTAAATAATTTAAAACCTGTTCACAATATGCGCAACTCGTGTTCATTACATTTCACTTTCGTTGTCCACAAATTTAATTAACTTAATAAATTCAATGCAAAGGCATCATTCCCCTTTGGATAAAACATTTTTACAACTATATGGTATGAAATACCTCAAAAATAGTGCAACTTTAACAATTTTAAATAAATTTTGGTTTAAATTATACCAACAGAATCCGATTCAGTTAAATTGTTTTAAAGTTACCACAAACTTACCAGAAATAGTGCAAACGATTATCTCTCAGTGGAGATCCTCTTCTCGCTGACTCGTAAAGGCCGTGCAGAAAACTTTACGTATTATTGATAATATTTGTTGGAAATGTTATGTTATACATGTATCAATGTGTGAAATTTCTGAACTGAAACAATAATTTGGCCTACTTGAAATTCTCGCTCAGAGTAAAACATTTCTAAAAATTTTATTAACTTGAACTTATTTAAGCGTATGCTAATTAAATGCAAATACTTCAACCACGCTTCAACCTGGCCAACTTTTAAGTTCCTTCAATCAGCGTGTTCCATCTTGGCTTCCAGTCAAATATTCGTTCCACATTGGCACCTCACAAACAAAATGAAGTGGAGACGCAACTCAACTTCAGTCAGACCACAAACAAATCAGTTAAGTGATCTCCCATTCCGTCAACAAAATATAAAAAAGGAAGTCTTAGAGAAAGGAGACGAAAGACGCGACAGCATTTACCAGAAGGAATAAAGTAAGTCAATTTACCTAATTGACTTATGGCCAAGCAGAAAGTTTGACAGTTGAATCTTGTTACTTGGCTGCTTCTCAAGTGGATGATTTTAATTTGCTGAAGCAGTTGTTGTGCGATGAGCTGAGATTAAGATAGCGAGCGGAATAAACTTCTTGGTGTTAAACCACAACGAAGTATCTTTAATTTGAAACCGATGTGCTGATTAGTTGCCAAAAATAAATTTTATTTAAATGTATACAGACATATATATATTATTAATTGAATTCATGCTTCAGTTAAATAATGATATAAACAGCATTTCCATTGCCTTCAAGTTTAGCAACGTGACCAGACATTCAGCAATAATAATTTTGTTTGGCATATAATTCGTCTACAACAAAATACTGTTATAAACTTCTGGTTCAACAAACTTGCTGCCACTTAAACTTTAAAGCGAATAGAGCAGACAACGACAGCATGGACAACAAGTTTATTAGCTTGTTAAATAAACTTATGTTGGGGCAATGTCACTCACATGTTTGTTGCATATTTCCGCTTACGTGAAAATATTAATTACCAAAATTTCATTGCCTTAACCGGTTCCGGGGACATGCAAGGCTAAAGGGGACGACATCTCCTGTCGGCAATTCAATTAGTGGGCAACTTGCATTTATCCTATATAAATGCTGCATACTTTCAGGTGCTCAAACACACTGAATTTTAGAGAATGTGTGCTTGTTGTCAAGGCAACGCATTGAGCAGGTTTTGAAGGACTTGGAAGAGTCGATGTACTCGGAACACACCGAGTAACCGAACGACTCGAATGAACTCGTGACTTATGCACTGACGCAACCAATTATGGCTTGAGGCACAACTGTAACTGCAACCACCTGCCCCCCTTGTCTTAATGTCTCCATGTGTTGTCACTGTGTGTACGTGGGACTGTGTGTGCTGTAAGCTCACTGTGTCTACATCTTCGTCTGCATCTAAACCTGTTTTCGGTTTTAACGCTACTCAAAAACTATGTCAAATGAAATTTATGCGTTGCGCCCAAAAGGCGACAGTGAAACGAACACAAATGTTCTTGTTTTTGTCTCTCTCTCTGTGTGTGTGTGTGGGTGTTATATGCGTGTTTGTCTCTGAGCTTTAGAAGGCAACGTATTAGCTTCAATTTCGTTGCATAGTTTTTGGCGTATTCATCATTGATAGGATTCCTACGCAGCGGCGACGAAAACAATATTTCATCAGCAGTTGTTTGAAAACTTTCTTAATTAAATATGACAGGTAACCAACTAAGATTTTGGGGCCAACTTATTTAATTAGTCAAATTGTCGCAGTAGCGTGTGATACGCAAAGTTTCCTTGTTATCGGTGTATATAAAAGTAACTTTGCTCATTGACTGAGTCACTCAATAACTTACTATTATTTTTTCTTGTAGTCAAACAGCGTTTAGCTTACTTTGTTTTTATATCTCTAAATTTAAAACTTAATTTATCATCAAAAATATTTTTTTCTAATCTCATCCCAATCGTCGGTTTTTTTAATACTTTTAATTTTCAATTTTAAAAGCTGCAAATCAGGCGACTAGCAAGTCTCCTGTGGTTTCGGCCACATACAAGCCCAAATGCCAGACTACAGTGGCAGTTAGCAGTCTTCCAGCAGACGCTCTCCACTGTTTAGTAAACACTTTGAACATCACTGTGCTATTTGCATGCCCTCAAACGTATCTGCAAACCCTCAACAATTTTACAATGTTACTCCGCAGAAAAAACGGTGAAATAAAACTGATTTCATTACCTTGATTAGCTGGTCTCTTCAAGTCTGCCCAGTCAGTTAGTCATTCAGTTTGCCCGCGTGTCTGTCTGTGAGTCTGTCTGTCCGACAGACGGTTTGTTTGTGCAGTTTTTTCATCGCATTTGCGCAGGTTTGAAAATTTCAACACAGTCCTCATGATGAACATGGTTAGGTGCTGGAAGTTAGCTTGGCCGTGTTTTGGGTTCAATCCAAGCATTAACCTCATTAGCATGCAGTTCTGAACGATGCTTTGAATACTCCTGCTTAAACATACTACATACATATATTTTTATTTATTTAAGCTGATATCTTTTTATTCTAATGCATTAATGGATTACATTTTATAACTTAAGGCGATTGAGAAGTAAACATTTATTTAAAATTGCTGTAACGAAAGGTGCTGCCATGACTCTTGAGAACAAGTAGAAACTTAATACCTCTAACTATATGTAAATACACTTCAATTCCTTCATTTATGCAGCACACTTTTCACCTCGTTGCCAGCTATGCCGCTTGAAGTAAAACTAACTGGCAACTGGCAGAGAGACTTAATTAAGCATAATAGAGATGGTAGTTCTAAAAAGGAAGCAGAATGCTGAATGCAGTGGTATTTCTTTTTGGCCAGCCAGCTGTAAGTAGCTGTTGGTAATTTGCGCTTAGCCACTTTTACAGACCGACACTTCGAACGTAGAAAAAGACGCTTGATCCTTGCACAATTTAATTGCATTTCCGCTACTTTTTATGCCTTTTGCATTTATAATGCCTTCAGTTGTGAACTCTGCTTGCTTGTTGGCACGTCCTGAGAAACATAATTCAATTAATTACAAAGAAGACAGGTGCGAGGCTGCTTATACTAAATATTAATCATACGCAGTGTGAACCAGCAGTAAAATTGAAAAAAATAAATGTAGAAATGTAGAATAAAAACAAGACAACTGTCAGTTACGGGGGCAAAGGTCTTCTGGGGCAGCATTTGTATCTAATAAACATGTTTATTTCATTAACGCTACACATGCGACCATTTCGAGAGTTTTCATGCTTCTTGTTTTCCACATTTTTGTATTTTTTTTTTTTGGGTACTCCCCCAGGACATCATTTGGCACGCCGATTGCCACGATTTCGACATGAAAAATGCGTTCGCGAAAAGTTCATGCTGTCGTTCTTTATGATTGGGATTTGGGGCACTAATGTGCCATTGCCTTTCCCACGTTCTGTTTTTATATATTTTTCTCTTTTTGGCTCCTTTTTTTTATTTTTTGCCTAGTAACTACCCAACTAGGAGGTCTAACATAGGATACCACTACGCACAATTCCAAAGCTTGTTTGCTCCTCCATCCACTGCCTTTGATGTTACCTCTGAATCTGTATCTGACATGCTGTCGACATCATTACAAATAAATTTAGCGTGAAAGATACATTTCAACAACGATTTCCCTGGCGCAATGATAGGCACATTTTTCCTCCTTTTTTGGCATTTGACTGTAGTTTGGGGTATACATTTATTTCCTTACGGAAGGTTATGTTACTGTGCAGATTTATTTGGAAACCTGTTCAAAATAAAATAAGACTGATTTATGTCAAAATTAAATTTTTTTTTTTACAATTTAATGTTAATTTGTTAAACCTATTAAGTTAATCATTGTCGAGCTGAATGTCATTATAAACAATAATCAATTTTTTACAAAAATAATGAAAATTATTTGGGGACAACTGTAATTAAAACAAAAATAATTATGCGACAAATTTGTTATATTATAAGGGATATGATTGTCAAAGTATCCTTTTACTTTGATACCCTGTTGAAAATGGTCCAGTAAAAAAACCAAAAAAATAATGAAGAAAAAAAAAACTTAAATCAACAACGAATATTCCCCATCAACAATCAGCGACCTCTGTGCAGGGTATCTCAATGCCTGTACAATTTCACTACAAAATAGTTCAAGTTTATTTAATGTATCCTGAAGGCTTTCTTTCTTTAAACACATAAGTCGAAAGGCAAATAGGCTTACTGTTTTACGAAAAGCAATTGCCATAAACTGATTTAATTAAAACCGCAAACGTAATGCAAAAATTCGATATAAATTCAAATTTTACCAATCATAAGCACACACACACACAAACACATGCATGTATATGTATATATATATATGTGTGTTTATGAATTGCATGTGCTACAATTTCAAATGAGAGAATACAAAAGTCAATTTGCTGTAAGACGCTGAGAGCTGCACATAAACATAACCATGACAGTGGCAATAGAGAAGAGATACGTATTTGGTATAATAACATACGTGACCATATTTACAAATTCCAAATCAAAATATCTTGCCCATAGACAAAACGTGGGCGTGGAGTTAACTGCGTCAACGGGGGAGCACGGGGCGGGGCCCTATTGTCATTGTCTGACATTTTGCTATGCATGTGAAATGAATTTAATGCTCGGCTCGACGATGTGTATGATGACTTAGAGAATTGCTCCGAGGTGGTGAGACAGTTAAGTGTGTTACATACTTGTAAAATTTGTTAACATGTCTACATAATCATTTTAAGCTTATGTCTTTAAACGCAGCAAGAAATTAGAATATTAACAATTTAGGCATTATCGAAATGTCAGACAAACCTGTGGTATTTTTCAGGCCATAAAGCAATTTTGCTTTAAAACTATGCTAAGAATTTAATGACATTCAAATATCAATTGCCAAAGACATTAAACAAAATTAGCTTTTAATTTTTATTCATTTTAGACATAAATTTGACAAATTAATTTAATTTACTGAGCTCAAGCCTTGAACTCGATCAAGTTACATCAAATAAAGTTAATTTACCTTAAATAATGAAAAGAAACTTACATTTTATTACACTGTGGACATTACAAATTTATTTAATTTAAAGTTGCTTCTAAAAATGTTAAATAAATTTTTTTCTGAACAAGTTTTTTTGTAAACTTATCTGCGATTTCTGTAAAAAGTAGGCTTTGCATTTTATAATGTGAAAAATATTTATTTATGTAATTCTAGTGTTGACCAAAAAAAAAAAAAATAAAACACGAAAAAATTTGCAAAGATTGGAAATTATTGTTGCTGGTGATAATTGCGGGATATCATTTTAACTTTTTGAAATTATACAGTTCAAAGCCATTTTTTTAAGAAAGTAAGTAAAATTCGCACGGTTATGACGTATATGTAATGTATCTAATAGTATGTCACCATGCTACTGCAACTAGTGCTCAAAATTGTTGAGCACAGTGACTGCAAATGTTTTTCCCCAAAGGAAAATCGCCAAATCGCATAATGATTTGGTTTGGCACCCAGCAAACCGCTTACAGAAATGTAATAACCTGGTGACGGTTCCTAGTGTTTTGGTGTTTCGGTGGTTCACTGTTTCAGTGGTTCCGTGGTTGTACTATTTATAAATTAGTCATGTTTTTGCATATGCAATAACACACAAATGACAGGCAGCCAGCCAGTCAGCCAGGCAGAGAGTATTGTGGTGTTGCTTTCATATGAAAAAGGGCGTTCTTTGGCAGGCAACATGGCGTATAATTAACAATAATGAAGTCGTAAAACCGCAATGCAATCAGCGATGCGCAAAACACACAAACTTTCACTCACACAGGCACACACGCACACACTGACACATACACACAATACAAGCATAGTCGAAAAGCCAAAATACAAAATGTCCAACGAATTTTATAAGAGTACTGGCAGAGATAATGCCGTGTAAAAGGATGCGGCACTGTGGCCACAGCTTACAGTTTCAAGTTACGGTCAGATCCGGGCATCATAAAATATTTATAAACCATTTGCACGCATAATTAGGCTGTCATTAAATTTTGAGATTTTCGGAATGTGTGTCAAACAATAGAGTATTCATTGTGTGGTGAGGAGTTATGTGTGGTTGTGTGTTTTAGATAATTGACTATAAATTAACTATAATAAAGCCAAATACTCTTCACAATTGCTGAAAAGTCAAAAGAATTTTCTTTTGACAATAGCGAAAAAACAAAATTTTCTCTCACTTATTTCTATGTCTGAGCACCTAAATTATAATTTTAATAGTACCACTGCAATTAGATTTTTATAGCATATTGAGTATAATATAAAACTTAAATTCATATCCATTCTTAATATATTTGAAATGGCTCAAATGTTTTACTAAATTAATGTAAAGTTATGCATGGATTATGTAGTTAAATATTAATTAAAATAAGGACTATTAGACTTTTATTCGCTTTCAATGTAATATTCTGTTTCCTTAACATTAAACTTGGTGTTCAATTGTAAATTGTTTAAAGTAATTCATGAAAATTAATTAATTTAAGAAATAAAATGGGTACAATTTGTCTGGGTGCTATATAAAACCACTAATTACATTGGAAAGGGTATTTATGAGTGTACACTTTATGCTGCTGAACTTGAAGCAGCCGGATGCCGTTTGGCAAGTGGGTTGACCTTTTGCGATGGGCGTGGAAATGTCATGTCATGTCGCGACAGGCGTCAGTGCGTTATGCCATAGTCTGTCCCACTACGGGAGATAGAGTGTGTGTGTGTGTGTGTGTGTGTGTGAGTGTTGGTGTGTGCGGGCATAAAGTAATCAGCGGAAATGTCAATGAGCCGCCGCCATTTGCTGATGTGTCAGCGACTGAGGTTTACACGGGCACCAGCAGCAACAAGGTACACTCACCTCCTCCACCTTTCCACCACATACTGTCATGTATCTCCTCCCCTTCCTTCCACTTACAACCTCTTGTTATTGTTGTCACTGTTGTAATTGTTGTTTTCTGGATTGTAATTAAACATTTTTCGTTGCATATTCAAAAGCGATTGGCAGCAGTGCTGCTTTAATTGCGTGTATATGACTGAGTGTCACAGTGTGTGTACCTGAGTGTGTGACAGTGTGAGTGTCAGGGTGTGTGTGTCATGAGATGACAAATATTTTATGGTACTGCATTGATAGGCGGTTAATATGAGTAGCTGAAGCATTGACAGCTTCGCAATTGAACTGAATAACTGAATAAAAAGAAACTGAGATTAAATTATATTGAAATATGTACAACATTTAAAATATTTAAATTTTTAAACAATTTTACTATTTTCTTAACGTAAAATAGAGAAATAATTATTCAATAAAAATTGCAATATTTTTAAATAACTTATGTAAACACACATTTCTCAAATATAATCAGTTGGCTCACTTCTAAACAACAAGAGAAATATTGTAACGCACTTAAATGTGTATTTGAATACTACTTTAAACAATATAATACCCTGTAGAAAATGTTAGAAATATTCATATACGATACGATGAAACGAGAAGTAAGTCAGCTATACTTCCCTTGTCACCCCTTCGAACTACATAAAAACTCTTATTAAACAGGTAAAATCAAAACAATTTTTATGTTTTTACTATTATGAAATTCGCTTTTTTGAATGTGTATCGATTGAATGTCGTTGTTCTTGCAGTTATACATACATCGACATAGAGAACGTAATGGCATTTAGTGGACACGTCAATTCCGATGGTAAGGTCATTTGGAGGGACGAAATTTATTTGGGAAGCACACGAATCAAGGCGCAAACATTATCATCAACTCCGTCGAATCCATCGGATCAAACTGAACCATCGGATAAGTCTGAGCAATCAAAGTCTGTATGCGTAGAGTCGCACAATTATTTGCCACCACAACGATGGGAGCATATTAATTTGCAGGGAATGAATAATTTATTGTACGAGGATCACGGGGAGTCCTCGTCATCATCGTCAGCACCATTATCGCTACCGCCAGCCGTAGATAATAATACCTATATTCATGGGACACATAATTCAGATTCCCTGTATAGCTGGTCCGATATGTACGGCTCTGTTAAGAGGCCGGACAGCCAAAGCAATGTGGTGCCATCCCTGGAGTTACACTCGAAAACAAGTACGTTAGACTATTTACGCGAATTGGGTGGGCTAAAGTTACATAGAGAGCCGCAAGTAGCATATGAGACATGGTATGCATCGAAACAAATACAACGCCAGGAGGAATTGAAGCGCCAAAGGGAGCAAAAGGAGGACAAACGATTAAAGGACAATGAACGCAAGGATCTGGCTAAGATCTGCTATGAGAAATGGCTAAATGACAAGGCGCGACAGGCGACGCAACAGCGATTGCAGAATCGTGTAGAAAAGACAGCAAATCAACCTGCAGCAGTAGCAACAGCAGTAGCACCCAAAAGCAGTTGTGTGAGAAGTAACGGTGCGCAACCCACTAAACCGGTACGCAATGTATCCCAGGCGGAGATCAGGCAGGTGGTGCAAAGCTGGTGGCATAAAAAACAGGAACAACAGCAGCGTCAACGTCTTGAAAAACAGAGGAATGCACAGAAAAAGGAATGGGCGGATCAACGTCGCAAACAAGTCGCTTCTATGGCCTGGCAAAAATGGATGGGTAACGTCTATGACAAGCCCAAACCAGTGCCCATGAATCAGGGTATGGATTCACTGCGCGGCACCATCGCCCCCATATACATTAATCCTGTGCCCTGGAAGACCCTCAAGAAGACGTCAGAGAAGCACTAATTTTGAGTTGAGCTTAATTTATTTGAAGCCGTGTGTGACTGTAGAAATCGATTTAATTAATTAAATTATTTTGTCTATAGATACCCTTTCAATCAAATATATAAAATAGATACACTATATAACATACTTAACTGAAAGTTATCTCAATTATCCACTGAACCGAGTACAAAATATTTGCAAGTTACATAAATATTTAATTGCATAATGAAATAAAGTTGACAAACATGTATGTAAATGTAAAATCCAATTAATTTTAGTAAACGCAACTCCATGATGGAGTTTCCATCGTTACAGCTAAACATCTGATCAAAGTCGATAGTTTAATATCGTAGTTTAACTTCAAATTTATCGATCAAGTGAACTAAAGAACTGGTATCGATAGATGAATCAAAACAAAATGCGACAAAGCAAGAAGAAGTAGCATGGTCTGTCTCGCTTGCACTTGCTGTGTACCAAAGGGCATTGTGTCATATCTCCGACGACATATGTCCGCCTAGTACATTTTCTTGTGGTGGTCCACGGCGAAGTTATGTCGCTTTACAACGACATATCTCCGCGAGAAAAAAAACGACATATCTCCGCGCGAAGTTCTGTCGTTTCAATGACGACATAACTCCGCTGAAAGGTCGGCGGAGATATGACGTTTTAAAACGACAGAACTCCACGGTGATCCTCGGCGACATATCTTCGCCGACCCTTCAGCGGAGTTATGTCGTCATTGAAACGACATAATTTCGCGCGGAGATATGTCGTTGAAAAATCGGCGGAGATATGACGGCGGAGCTATGTCGTTACCCCTACCAAAGTAGAAGTAGTAGTAGTAGTAGTAGTCCATGTACCAAATTTGGTTTTTCTAGCTTTTACCATCTCGGGTAGCTCGGCGTTCATACGGACGGACACACAGTCAAGGCTTTTTCGTTCAAACCCAATATACCCTCACAGGGTATAATTAGTTAAGTGGATTTTTCATTGCGGAAAATTGATATCTTTACTCAGTTAACTTTGAAATTATTTTGTCGCTTAAATGCCAATTTCTCTCTTCTCACTTTTCTATATCTTTAACAAGTGTTCTGTTTGAATGTTTTCTTAATTCGTTTTCATTACGTTCATGTCAATTGCCAGTTGAAAACTCAATTTAAATTACCTGCCACTTAGTCGAATAGTCCCAAGCAGTAATATAAGTTTATGGCTCTAATTGATTATTGTTGATAGTTTGATATTTTTAATTTCCCATATGCACACTTTTATTTAACAAATTTGACAATTTAATTTTTATATCATTGATGTGTTGACCCCTTGACTTGTTTGGAGCAATTTCTGTTGACTTAAATGTATATTTGTTGCAATCCTTTGGCCTGGTAAACATTATAGTCTAGAATTTCAAAAGTCAATTTATACAATTTTGTCAACAGAGTTTAACCAATTTCGTAAACCAATACGATAAATGTGAATGTGCTGATAGAAACAGTAAGAGAGAAAGGAGGGTGAGAGGTGAGAGAAAAGTGAAGAAGAGGGAGGGAAAATTGTAAAACTGTGACAGATGAAAACAAAAAACAATTTGCAATAACAACCAAAATACGAAAGCAAACAAAATACGAGAGCTGAGAGTGCATAACATCGCACAGGACACTCAATAGGATTTCAATTGTTGTCAGTCGCACAGTGTGTGTGCTTGTGTGTGTGTGTGTGTGTGTGTCTGCTCGATGAAGCAGAAACTTGTGAAGGGGTTGTGACAGTGTCTGCCTATTTTCATTAGATTTTCCACACTGCTTTGCTTGTAAAGTCACAAAATTATATTGTCCAGAATAAAATAAACCATGTTCTAAGACACAAAACGCACAACGGAGCAAAATAGATAAAATTTGGTAGGTTAAAGAGAAGAGTGATGCAGAGGGGAGAGAAAGAGGGAGAGAACGACACAGGTTGAGATTGAGACATATGTATGTTGAACTCTTTGCAAAGTAAAACCGAAATGCAAACAAAATAAGCTAAAGGCCTAAAGTTCATTTGCACAATTTCGAAACCGCCTTTGCTAACCAAGTCTCTTCTCTCTTTTCCCCTTGACTCCTTCCCCCCGATGAATCTCTAGGCCGCTGCAATGAACAAAGTCAAAGGCCGTGCAAAGCTTGGCAAACAAAAAGACCAAAAAGACGCTGGTAAATCCTTTTGATGAGGTCAACGCTAGTTTGGTTTCCTGCCACTAGAGCAGGCACACACACTTGCACTCAAACGCATACACACACACACACAGGCACACGCATTGGTCAAGCCAATATTTACTTTTCATGTATGTGTGTGCATGAGAGAATGCATTGATTTTGGCCACATGCACTGAAAGAAATAAAAGCACAAGTGGCCTTAAAAAATTTATCCTAAGTTCAGACTGGATTTCTGTACAATCACCTATTTGCTTTATAGTTAGATTTAGTTTAATTTTAAAGCACATATAAATGAAATATTAAATATTCATCTAAATATTTAACTTGGACTTATTTTTATTATTTTTTTTTATATTTATTAAAGCAGACTTAAAGCTGTGGCACATAAGCGATCAAATGTTTATTTAATCCAATGTTAGTGCTCAAATTGCTGAGATGCATTAAGTTTTGAAATTAATTCATTGCTCTTGCTTCATAGCACTATTTTTTGCAGTGTATGTGTGCATTGGCAGGATTAAATTTGGCAGGTATTGAAGCATGTTATTCGTCATCAATGGAGTTTGTACTAACTAGTTGTTGTTGTAGTTGTTTGCTTGTGTCTCTCTGTCCCTATTGTTGTTGTTGTTGTTGTCTCACTTGTTGTGCCAATGTTGCAACTGCAACTGCAGCAAGCTTCAAGCACAGCACATCACAGTGTTGAACAATTCAGCCAGAGACATAGACAACGTAAGAGACGGAGATAGAAACATAGTCCAAGTCACAGTCAAAGTCAGAGTTAAGCGCAGAGTGAGCAGAGTTCGAGCCGTTTTCTCGTTGTTTGCATTGTTTACGCACTTTCGCTTTGATATTATTGTAGTGTGTATTTCGGTTTGATAGACACAAACAGTCTTTCCTGCTCCTACGTCTGCCACAGCACCTCACTGTAACACAGCAAGCAGAAGTATTAGCTTTAAAAGCTAGTACGAGTTGGTATTGGATTTAAAAATTGTGGATCAGGGTCTTTAAAAATTTCAAAAAGTGTTTGTTAAAGTTACAAAATATTCCAACACATTTATAAAAATCGAAAAATCATTCGTTGTAATTAAAATGTTTCGAGTGTATAGTTGTAAGAACCTTTCCCTCAGTCTTTACCTCATTTAGTTTGTTATTGTGCTTAGTAAACAAAACATTATCTGATTAAAATTTAAATTGCTTAGGAAACGCTCCAGGTATCGCTTACGTTAATGAACTGTTCTCAATCTCAATCCGACACGAGTGTGAACATTTTGCATAAGAACAAAAAGGAATGGGTACCACGACAGGTTAGGCCACGAATAAAGGACAATTGGAGGAAGCAAAAAAAAAAGATAAATCGCCTCATGTTTAGTGGTGAAAACAATGAATACGAGCTGTCCACATGGTTGTGGCATGCTGAGCACATAAATAATGCAATGGCAGCCGTTGTCAAAAGAATAAAAGGACCTAAAGGACCTACAATTGAGCATAAGACAATGCACACTGTAAGGCGGTCAGCTGAACAGGTGAACAGTCGTGAGCAGACAGGGTTTTATGCCCAGACAATGAACTCAAATTTATCACGCTGATGATGAGTGATCAATAACCAACGGCAAAGGAATAAAATTCCTGTGGGAAGGAAGTGGGTGGACAACACGGAGTGGTGGGGAGTGTGAAACTTGTGTCGGAGGTAACAACACAACGTGTTGGATATGTAGAGAGTTGTGATTGATATTTGATGTATTGAATAATTGCCAATGTGTTGCAAATACACACTTGTAAATCAGTCTGCATTTTGGTATTAATAATAAACTAAGAAATGAGTATGCCCAGATAAATATATTAAGCTTAAAAAATATATATAAAAAATATATATAATATAAATATATAAGTGGTACTTCAAATTTTTAATATATAATTTTAAGTTACTATTTTTTGTAAACGAAAAAAGTGTTTACTAAACTCAGTTTTATTATATAAACCATTAGTATTTCGCTTGAATTTAATTACAATTTAATTAAATAAATATTTTAAAAATATATTTAACTATCTAAATAAGTTTGAATTTACACTATTTATAAACAGTTCCATTTATTCACAATTTTTTATTTATATCAGAGTAGGAAGAACCCTTTGCTATGTGAATAGTATTCAGAATACATACATAATATTGTTCTTGCATTAGCGTTATTTTAAAGCAACATTTGTTATTAATATACCTTATAAAATCTAAATAATTAATATATATATAAATTTATAAGACATAAACTGAATACGTCAGTGGCGATGAATTAAACTAAAACATTTATTTATTTGAAAAGCTTTCACTTTCGTGCTCTGAAAGTGCAATTAACTCGCACACTCCCGCACACACACTTTCATACATTTCCATGTGCACTTGTGCTCAGTGAAAGGGTCGTCTATGACTTATATAAGTCGAATGCGCGTGTTAATAACTTTTACTGGTGCATCGGCCTGCGAGTTTTCCAAAGGAAATGTTGTGGGTGTGGGTGCTGTTGTTTGTGTCCTTCACATGATTTCTTTGCTGCGTGCAAGGCGCAGATTAAAGTGACAGACAGGCTACGCAAAATAACAAAAGGTGGTTAAGTCCTTGTAAGTGTTTAAGTCGACAAGGCACTTCGATGGCATCACAAGGACAACGTGGCAACGAGTCAAGAAACTAAGCAGGCAGGCAGGTAAGGTAAGCAGAGAGAGAGAGAGTATAACTGCGTGTTTATTGTGCTGTGAAATGAGCATTTTGCAGGTGATTTAACAGTTATTAGATTTTTCTTTTGCCTAAAAGTAGACAGCTCTCCAGCCGAGTTCTCGGAGGAAACTGCTCTACTGGGATTTCGAGCTTGCCTCTGTGAAATTGTATAAAGTTTTTATTTGATCGCTTCATATTTGCAGTGCCAGAAAAGTATACAAAACAAAATGTCAAAAGACATTTGCTGAGACAATGGCAGACACAATTGCCAGAACAACTTTTGGCCCTAACTTTTAAGCTACAAACTACGAACAATGTCTGATTAAATAAAGATTTTTCTCCACTGCAAAACTTGGTCAATGGGAAACGCAATCTTGCAGAAAGTAAATATGCAAAAATGTTATCAAAAAGTGTTGACGCATAGGACTCAAACTGCCTAAAACTATGTGTATATAGAATTTATTTACAAAACTTTTGTATTCCCAAATTTGATGGCAGATTTCTTATAGTTAAGCGTCATCACACCATAGTAAACTTTGGCTAGCTTATGCCTAATTATATAGCTACAAATTCAAGCTTAATTCAATTACAACTCAGCGTGACTTGCTGCACAACTGCCAAAAAGTGTTGCCCGCTTTGTGGCGCATAAATATGCATTTCTCACGGCCACTTGTCGGCTTTAAATAAATTTAGATATGAAACGAGGGGAATAAAGTGAGCTTTGTAGTAACTTTGGCACATTTCTTAATTAGCTTTATGAGTTTTGGGTACGCCACCTGTCGAAATTCCCATGCGTGCGGTCAGCCAGGTGTCTCTAAGGCTCTGCTGTCCTAGGCAAAACTTTTTTCGACTGTAAAATTATTATGCAAAATTATATTAAAACTTTTTGAGTGATGCTTTTGTACAACTTTTCGTATGAGCTCAACGCATGTGGGTCAGCTGGGATTGCTCGACAGTAGACGGAGCAGAAAGGGGAGCTTAGACAGAAAGTCGAGCTATCAATAGCAAATGCAACAATGGCCAATTTGTAGTAAGTTTCTTGAGGCGCATAAATTACGCTTGGCCTCTAATTGGAGCAGTGCTTGCATAGAAATGACGCCAACGACACTTCAAATCAAAATTCATGGCAAAGAGCGGAAGGTACACGACGAAAAGAACGAAAGGACGAAAAGGAATAGAAAGGCAGAAGAACTCTCAGCCTTCTATGGCATAAAAGCGAAAGGCAACAAGGCGTAACATGCGATAAAATTGAGTTGAAAACGTGTTTCAAATCTAAAATTAACAAACTGAAGACGCAGGCAGTCAACCATTTCGTCATTCCGTCAGTCAGCCACTCAGTCCGTCAGTCCCTCAGTCAGTCTGTCAATCGCCATGTAGCTGCTATCCGGCTAAATGTACTGCGACATGGCCCAGCCTGCATGTAAATGACTTTTTAATGATGCCCCCTTCAGGTCAACTGACCATGGCTACAATGCCAAATGCCTTCGCCTGCCTTCATCTGTTTCTCCTATCGATTCACTTCCATGTGCGTCTGTTTCAAGTATCATAGTTTGCCACTCTAATTACTGACATAATTTTGCGCTTTAATAGTTTCTCTCCCTTTCCAGCCATAGAACTGACCTGTCCCTAGCCGTGTCCCTGTAAGAGTGTTGGGTGTGTGTCCCAGCTGATATTGGTTTCACATGTAAATGAAGCTCTGATTAGCGCGAGTCATGAATTTCAATTTGTGTCTAATTAATTGTTGTTTTAAATTCTTTGCGTGCCAATTGCAGCTTGTTCAACATGCACCAAAACCTATGTCCATTAATCTAACTTTTTCCAGGGCTTCATAATTGGCATTACAATTGCGAGCGTAGCGAACTTTAAGTATCTAATTCCATTCACTTAAAACTAATTACAGTTTGGCTAATGCTCAAACATTTAATTTTAAATAACTAA
Source organism: Drosophila acutilabella (assembly GCA_035046005.1). Taxonomy (NCBI): domain Eukaryota; kingdom Metazoa; phylum Arthropoda; class Insecta; order Diptera; family Drosophilidae; genus Drosophila; species Drosophila acutilabella. Next base: position 1,237,578 of record JAWNOK010000033.1, on the reverse strand, counting down.
AATGTGTTTTGACTAATTTTAGCTGTTCAGGTTATTATATCAGTACTTTTCATATTTAAATAAATATATTAAGGAGTTAAATTAATTTTATAAATAAACAGATACGTTTTTGGGCCAACACTTTTTCTTTTTAGCAGTAAAAATTTTTTATGTGTTTGTTAAATATGACATTCAATAAAGTTATAGTCTTAACATTCATTTAATCCACTTTTTTTACATTTCATATACCAAATGCTAATCATACAAACTATAGCTTAGATACTATCTTTGACCTGCAATTCTCGGCTAATAGTATGCTATAAAATTATGCACTATAGCAATGCCATCGCGCAATCCAAACAATAATTTCGATTTCTATCAATGAAATTCTGTAATATGTCTAAAATCGAAAACAGGTTTACCACAAGTCCTCCCACTGTCCCCCACAACACTAATGGAAGTTCGTCCTTAAAGCAGCCCCTCCCCCTGGCCGCTGACCCCTTCTTCTGCTAAATTCGTGTGTTGTCGATAAAGACAAATCGTGTAGTAGACGCCGTCGTGCGACTTGCTTGTAAATTATAAAATAATGTTGGTTGCAATGCCAACGCTGTCTGGGTTTTTGTTTTTAGCCCCGCTCCGAGTGTTTAAAGTGAGTTTATGAGTTTGTGGCAGGGTATATTAAAGTGTGAACAGAGTTCATATTTTAATTAGACCAATAATCTAGTAAGTCTAGGACTATTTACTTTTGACAACATAGCAATACTGAAAGCATCTCATTTCCATGTACTGAGCCTATAACTGTTGAGCATCTCGAGTGTAGCATTCTCACTTGTTACTTGTAGAGTGTAGAGAAACTTGAGGAAAGGGGAATTTTGTTGTGACTGTGACTGCGACTGCAATTTTTATGCCCGCACGGCTAAGTGGCACATTTTTGGCTTAGACATCAGACGGCGATGGCGACGGTGACGGCGACGCCGACGGCAAAGGCACTTAAATAGCCGATCCTGCGGTTACTGCGGCGACTCGAAAAGCGGAACTGTAAAATTGCAGGGTTGTAGGAGCTGCAGGGGCTTTAACGGAGGCAGGTTCTGTACACCGTCGACTGTCGGGGGCTGTCAAATAACTGACATTACCTCACCGTTCTCGTCGCGTCGCGTCGCTCACATTTCGTGACTTTCAACAATAAAAATTTCGATTAGAATGTAAAAACGGCAGCCGCAACTGCAACGGCAATCAAATTCTGAGAGGGTGTGGCAAAAAAATCCCACAGACCCAAACTCAGACACACATGCATTCTACTTGTATAATAACGAAAATAAAAAATAGTTAAATTGTGTGTTAATAGAAAATGAAATGAGGGAGGTTATTTGCTTCAATAGGCTCCTCGAACCCAAAATTGTTACTTTCCAAATTATTTAATACAGCTACTAACATTGAAATCGATGGGAAATAGTTGAATTTAAATTCGGCATTTAAACTACATTTAATTATTTTTCAGCACCCTTTAAACACCACAGCCACAAACAAGCAGCAATTTAGCTAAACCGTTTAAAAGGTGGCGTTACAAAAAAAATCTTAGATCGAGCCCGTTACATATATAATTATTTGTTTCATAATTATTATTAAATGAATTAAGCTCAAATACCCTGCGAGAAGTCCGATCACGACTTCAGATTATAGAAATCTTTGCCTTGCGTATTTAACCAATTGTAACAGAATCCAATTAATTATACTTAACGAAGCTCCAACAACACTGCTATACAGCTGATCAAAGTCGATTATTTAGTTTCGTAGTTTAAGTTCATTACAAACTTATCGATAATGAATCGCTCAAAAGAACTAAAGAACTGGTTTCGATAGATAAATAAAAAAAATTGCAACAAAGCAAGAAGAAGAAGAATCACGCTCTATCTCGCTTGCACTTGCTCACACCATTTTTTCATACAAATGACCTATTTTCTGTTGATTTGGCCTATGGGAGCTGAAGGATATAGTTTTGCGATCCGAACCAAACTTGGTATGGATAATTATAATAGTACTTTACGCATAATATTATAATAATATAATATATGGACTCGATAGCTTTATTAGTTTGAAAGTTATCGAGTTTTCAATATGTTTTTACAATTTACGGGGGCTGTTGGGGATGTAGCAAAAATTTTAATTAATCATGATCTACCTGCACATTAAATTAGTTGTCTATATAACAAATTTGGAGTTTTTAGCTTTTATTATCTCGGATATCTTGTTCGCACAAACCCAATATACCCTCACAGGGTATAATAATAATTATTTATCATCACACTTATTTCAGAAATTTCTCAAAATTTGTTTTATAATTAAAACTAAACTAAAACTTTAATTATAACAATTCTTTACCTCACACTTTTTGTAATAAATACCTAAATATTTCTTAGTAGTAAACATTTATTTGAAATTCTTATCTAATTATGTTTGCCTAGGGTTTGTCGTCAATAGTATAGCTGGCTTTATATGTAACAGATCAGAGATTCATTCTGATTATTGTTGTACACACTTACACACAGTTTTATTTGCTTAACAATTTCAATCCTTTTATTTGAATTTAAACGCGTGCTGAATCGTCTGAAGGCGACGTGTTCACCCCAATTTGGACTAATAAGATTTGCAGGTAACACAGGTAATCATTTCCAACAGCTGCATAATTTAAAATAATTTTAAAGATCAATTGAAATGGCATTTGTTGGACGAATGAATAAACGAGCCAAATTGGTTGATTGCGAGGTGAATGGCAATGGTCGCTTTCAAATGAAACCTTTTGCCGGACCTTATGAGGAGGAAGCTGAGATAGAGGTACCGCAGTCAAGATGCTCACGAACTTATATAAAAACTTACAACTTGGACCGGTCTGAATTGGTGTCTATACCAAGCACAGTGCGCTTTGTGGATGGCTCCGGATCGTCCTGCGAGGTCAACTCGATGGCCGACACGGAGATGTCCACACTGCGTTGTAACTCTCCCAGATCCCTGGAGACGATGACGTTATGTCAGTCAGAAAATGGTTCCCTGCAGGAGAATAATGAAGGATACACTGATCCAGCCACAGATGATCCACCACAGCAATCTATGGTATTTGAGAAACATCAGCTCGAGAGATGCTCAACTACATCCATGTGCAGCTGGGAGCCAGAGGAAGTAGTTTCCCTTTATGAAGAAGCTCCTCCTACTGAACTGGAATCTCAGTGTGGTAGTGTTCCATTGCTCGAGCTGGGATCAGAAACTGTATCCCTCTACGCTGATCCGCAAGAACAATTGGGACAGCTAAAGATACTGCGACAATCAAACGAGGCCTACGATAATTGGCTATCGGGCAAAAAGCGGCAATATCAGTACAAACAACAAGCTGCACGAGATCAAAAGAAACTCGAACAGGAAAAGGCAGAAGAACGTCGACAACTTAATGAAAAACGTGTCCAAGAATGGATCAAACGAAAGGCACAGCAAAATAGCAGTGCTCAAAAGCGTAGAACTTTCAATGCAAAGACATCGAATCACATTGGTACAGAAGCTCAGCTGCGACTGCAGGCCTGGGAAATGCGGAAAATTCAAGAGGCGGAACAGCGTCGTCATATCCAGGAATGTCTGGAGTATCGCAAGGAGCAGCAGCGACTGCAGCGCAAAGAGAATGCGGCTCTGGCTTGGAATCAATGGATTAAGGGCGTGGCGCAGCGCCCAAAGCCGGTACCACTAAGTCAGGGCTTCAAAACTTTAAGAGGCACCATCTCTGATATCTATATTAATCCTAACCAATGGGTGCACGTCAATGCTAATTCCACGAACTAAATGAACAGTAAGCAATAAACAGACTTTAAGTACGCTAAGTGTTTAAGTGTTTGATTGGATTAAAATTGATGGAAGGGGATCTGGGTGATTATCTATAAGACCAGTTAGACATGAGAGGAATTTGTTCATAGCTCTGTATATCTGGACAGAATATCTTTTAAATATATGACTGAACTGAGATTAATATTAATTAAAAATTGTATAATAAATTTGAATTAATGTTAATGCAAATTTATATTATTTAAATTTCAATCAATAAGCTCGTATAATAATGTGATGATTTAATTAGTTATTAATTACAGTATGCTGTGAGGAATTTAATGATCCCGTCTTAGCTAAGTAGCTTTGGCCCAACGCGTTTGTTGGTGAAATCAATTACACACTTGCACAATCAAGCCACACATTAAGGGTATTCATTTGCTGGTCATGGGGTTAAATGGGAACACACCAACACACATACACACCAACATAAGACCACTTATGTAATCCTCATAGAAGGCAGAAACACCTACTATCAAAACATTTGCAGGCATCCTTTTCAATGGCCAACACCAGAGCATGGAATAACACCCTTTGGGCCATTTACATAGGCTGGCCTGTTTGCAGTCTTTAGATATCGTGTTGGCAGCTTTGAGGCGATACGCATAGTTTTGCTTTGATTTAGCTTCTGATGCAGCTAACCATAAATGGTTAAGCCAAAAGGTACATTGTACACAAAATGGATTGTAGCCTTTAAGCAAATTAATCATTTCTAGTGCTTCAGCCTTTGATTTATATTTAATTTTATAAGTAATCTGTACGTTTGTTGCCTGCTTAAAGCTCAGTCCTGTGAATTTGTTCACCTGTTCTCACAGCAGAAACAAATATCAACACAAAATAACAGAAAAAAGAAAATAACAAAATTACTACACAGTGAGAGAAACTCATCGCAAGAGCACCGGAAGTATATACAAACTTATTTAATATGAAAATGGCGTGCAGCTGAAATTTTATTTGAGCTTCGTTTAACCTGCCCGCCAGTTGGCCTTAAGACGTTTATTTTTGGCTACATCTTTCGCCCAAAGAAACATGGAAATTAAATTTGATTTCCTATAGAAATTGACGGACGGTGCTCACAATTTGTGGGTATTAATAACCCAAACTTTGGGATTGACCTTCATAATGGTAAAACCATCGAGAATATTAATAAATAATTAAGTAATTCCAGTTCAGGGATTAACTTAAATTAAAATTACATTGATACTGTAATTAAGACTATTAAATTAAATTAAATAAAAAGCTTTAAGTGTGAAAAGTATTTTTGTGTGGACTCCCGTTGGATCTGTTGCAATTTAAAATGATCTTCAACTGACCTACCGTATTTGTCACCTTTTAAACAGAAGCCAGTAATATAATTTTCTCAGCCACACAATCAATTTAAATGTTAATAAAATTAATGTATCCACGCGCTTTATAGCAGCAAAATATAGCGTATACGTATGCACATTGTGTTGTTCATGCTCTCAAGCCATCGTTTTTTTAATAATTTAATCCACTGCAATCGAGTAGCACGGCATGCTTGGACCGATTTATTGAAAATAAAAAACAAAACACATTCACACACACAAAATAAACACGCAGTGGCCTAAGAGTGTGGAAAACAAGAGAAGCAAATATTTTTCCACAAACATTGATTGGCAACTGCTGCGAATGGAGGCGAAATGGAAGTGGATGGCTGCGAGGACATTCAAACCTATACGCAGACATATACATATGCATTTCCCAAACCATTCATATACACACGGATAGAGTCAGTCATGTTTACACAGCAAAGTCGTGATGGAAAACCGACGCACACTTTGAGTGCATGAAGACTGCTGTGGAAATCTGAAAATTCATTGAAAACTGATAGCGTGTGAAAAATAAACGAAATGTACAATCCGAAAACAAAACATGAAGTACCAATGATTGAGCTCTGATATTTGTAAAGATGCTCCTTCACAGAAGTGCCATCAGTCAGTTAACATTTCTCCTACATAGTTTGGAGTCGGCGTATCAGTTTAATCTGCTTTTACTATTCGATAACTAATTCAAAAAATATTATTTGACATTTCAAAGGTGTGTACGAAATATTTAAAATGAGATTCCGTAAATTTTTAACAAAAATTATTTTACCTTATGTGCTGTTAGCGTAGCTAAGGTCCAGTTAAAAGGTCTCAAAGGGCTTAAAATATGTCATCAGTACAAATCCAAATAAGTGTAAAAAAAAAATTATTGCAGTTCAGTTTTCTAGTGGCAATTAGAAGTGACATCAATAGAAGCCAATTCCATTCAACACCATTGCGAGGGTAGCTACAGTGGTATGCTGAAGTGAGTTAAACTGCTAACGGGTAAGTAAAAATTCTAAATAAATTCTAAAATGCCATAGTTTTAAAAGAGCCCTCAAAACAAGCGATTCGACATTAATTAAAATAAATTGGCAAATATTCGTGTTGGCTTAAGTCGACTCAAGTGTAACGGTAGCTAAAAAAACAAAATCTAGTTGTGAAATATTTGTGAATTCTACAAAAGTATTTGTGTCTAGGCATGTGTAAACGAATAAGCAATTATTATTGAATTGCTTTCTTGTTGAACGCCTTGCGAACTCAATTTGAATTACCTAATTAGTAAGTTATCAAATGTATCACACCAATAGGATAAAAATATTTGAATTTAAAGTGAAGAAGTGTCAGATGTCCTGTAGAAATACAATTGAAAGTTTAAAAAAGAAAAGAATAAATTAATAATAATTTCACAAGGCAAATTACCAGTCAAATTTGTATTAAACTTAATTAAATATAATTATTAAAATTTAATTAAATACATTTACAGGGCATACTAAAATTGTTAGGCATTTAAGTTAATTAATGAAATATGTGCCAGCTGCAAGAAGCATAGAAAATATGATAAATTTGTCAAAAATTTGGAAATTGACAAAAATTATTCATTGCAAAAAGATACACATAGCAAATTTGTGCTCATATATATTTTTAGATATTCCAGCTTTGTCATGAAACGTTATTTTGCGGAAAATAATAATTTAATTAGCCTCACATAAACACCAGCTCTCAAACACAGAGTGAGAGAGGGAGAGGGAGACAGAGAGTTGTACAGAGAAATGGCAGCTTATGACCTGGAAAATTTTATGCATATCGAAAATACCAATTATGGCAACATTTTGCTGCATTCTGGCCATGTGTAATAATATGACTGCATAAGTGTTAGTATGTGTTTGTATGTGGTTCACCTGTGTGTCTGTGTGTGCGAATGTATACATGAGTGTGCGTGTGTGCAAGCATTTTCAATGGGGCTCAAGCATTAACGTTCAAAAGTCAATTAGTGGTTTTCATAAATGTGATTAAATTAAGTGACAATGTTGTTTACTGTTTTTACGGTTTTCGAATTTTCGTTTCATTTTAATTCGGATAAAGGCAATTGTAATTTACTGCTGTAGCTCAAACCCTTTGTTTGTTTGTTTGTTAACTAATAAATTTGCCAGTTATTTTATACACACTAAACTAATGTTGTCAAATCAAATTTACGATCTTTTCCCACACTTGAAAAATAAATTAAACAATCAATTAGTTTTTGTATAAAGAATGCAAAATATTTTAATAACTAACTAATTTTAATAACTTCAAAATTTATACTTGCAGATGGCACATTTTTCTACATTCTTTATTGTAGTTAAGTTTTCAAGACTTTTTGCCATGCTGTTCTGCAATGTATTTTCATAACATTCATGCATTTTTGTGGGCCCAGACAAAGCAGCAAGCTTTTAAGCCTTTAAGCGAAACAAAACCATTTTCCACTTGTCACACACACTCAAACACATACACACTGATGTAAAATCACCCACTCATACAACTGGGCCTTTCAACTGGTTGTCTTTGCATATTTTTTTTGTTGGTTTTTCTCCTTGTTTCACTTGGTTTTGTTTTTTAAATCAAAAAGCGACACAACGTCAAAACAATTTGTCGTCATTTAAAAGTCGACATTTAAATAAGAAAATGCAAATATGAAGGCAACCCAGGAGCTCTGCATGTACGTCCCATGGCCATGGAGAGACAACAGACCGTTAAGACAGTAGTAGACAGTAGACAGTAGCTCTGCAGCTGCCTAAATGTATGCAATAAAAATTTTTTTATGCGCGCGAAAGACGCCGCATACGTTTTGTATGCATAAAATTAAGCCGACTACGGACTGACTATGAAACCAGGGACACAGACTGGAGATGGGGATACAGCTGAGCCACACAACTTAGGGGGTGAGCTGTGGGGTCTGGTCGAGCGTGCCGAGCGCAGCTGTAAATATAAAGTGTCAAGCAGTGAGAAGCGCACACACATACACACACACGGACACATACTCGCCGTGCAAAAACGTGTCTATTACAATTCAATTTGACAATAGGCGCACACAAAAGCCAAACCAAGCAGCCGCACTGAGCTGCCATACAAACGGACACACACACACAGTCCCACTCACACACAATTGCCAGGCAAGCCCAAAAGTAGACTATAGAAAACACAAATACGCAAACTGTTTGTTTTACACTCCCCGTGAATATCATTGGTTTATTGTAACATTTGATACGCTTCAAAAACGATTTATTTTCTCTACAAATTTACACATTTTATATTTTAATCTGCTTACAAATTCATTTTGAGCGTAACTTTACACAAATTTGAGTAGCAATGTCAATTTAAGCTTCAATTTGATTCAAATAAAATGAATTTCAAAGTGTAAAACGTATTTTTGAATACCACTAATTTGTGAGACATCAATAAATTAAATTGAATATTTTAAAGACTAGTTTGATTAGCAAAAAAGCTTCTAGTTTGTTTAACTTCGGTATCAACAATATTTATTGCAATTTTATTTAAACATTTCACTTGCTTAGAAACGCTTTTACAATGCTTCTAATAAAATGTAAGTATTTAAATTTATTTTAATAAAAATATACACCAAATAAATAAAATAAAATCTCTTATAAAAATTATGAAATAAGAACAACAATATTATATAATAGAAGTATAGTAGAAGTAGAACATAGTATAGTTCCAAACTATTGTATACTATACTTTATTATTTGCAAAGTTTTTAAATAAAACTTTGGAACAATATTCAAATAATCTTTTTATCATTAATAAAACAAAACCACTAAATTTTATATATTAACTAACAGAGTTCATTTAAATAAAAGGTTGTCTCACCTTACAATAATAATTTAAGAAATTTAAAATTTTTGTAAGGTTAGGGTATTACCGCTTCGGTGCGCCCAAAGTAGGAAAAATACTGTTTTTGCTTTTGTTTGTTTGTATTTCGGCCATGTGTTTTTACTGCAACGGAAACGTCAAGTAAATTTTTTTCGCTACGTAGTTAGTTGATGAAATAAAAGTAGAAGAAGGAAAAAAAAAATAAGTGAGAGCGACTCAGGTGGCGGTGGCCACAACAATGGTGACACCAGAGTGGAAAACATGGAGAATGTTGAAAACGTTGAGAACGTTGAGAACTCTACTTTGCCTAGTCCCTGGGGCGTTATTTGCACGTTTCCGGTATAAATATACAACGCCCGAGATTTGTTTATGCGAAATGAAGCGCACAAAAGACAATTCGCATAAATGTTGTTTGGAGCCATACCAGCAATCCCCTCCAACCAGGACAATGTAAGCAAGTGGGTCGCCAGCTCAGTGACTTGTTCCCCGGTGCGTGACTTCGGCGGAAATAAAATTTGTCAGCTTTTTTTTATTTTATGCCGAGTGTCATGACTTTAAATAAGTCGCAAATATTATAAATTGTTCCACGCTTCAGGGACCACACCGCTGAGATTTTGTGTTATATTAGAATACAGATCTCATGCCAAATGGTTTATAATACTAATGGGTATCTCTGTCATTCCCTAATTGAATTTCGTGGGACACACGCAAACCCCACAGGTAAGCGCCTTATCAATCAATCAATCAATCAATCAATAGAGTGCTCTGAAACTCAATAACTAATCACTAATAAACTTACACAACACTGAAACCGATAAACCAACGCACAACCTGACCAACTTCCAGGAACTAAATCTTTGGAGGGATTGTCGGGAGGATTTGTGCCTTGGCATGGCTACAAATCAAATAAATAAATCATATGTGAAAACTTTTTTCACTTAGGCAATATTTTTACACAAAAACTGTTGTACTCTTCGTATTACAATCGCCATAAGTCTTGGCTAACTTGCATGCAATGGCACAGTGCATCAAAATTGCGAATTATTTACTCGAAATTATAAAATGTTTTATATTTCAAATACTTTCCATTAAATATTTAAAATTAAAGTAAAATGTCATGTTATTAACAAAATAAAATATATATATATATATATATATATATATATATATTGTAGACGCAAATAATTCTGTATTTAAAATCTCTTTATTTCACCAGCGCTTTTCACATCTATTCTTGTTGGCGTCTATTCTTGAATTGATTCTTTCTTATGTCTCTTCTTAAAACCAGATCTGTGCTTCCTTCTCTTATTAGTAACAGTGAGATAACTCCCTTCTTGAAGTTAACTCATTATGGCTCGGTTAATTCTAACGATGGAATGATTAGACGTTAACATATGGTGGTATGCCATCAGCCTACTCTAATATATAATAAGTTATTTCATTAAATACTATTATCTCATAAAGTTAAGGTTATTTTTCTTGTCCATTATATTAGGTTAGGTTAGGTTTAGCCGGAAGTCCTCGAGGGACAGAGCATAGGCCAGTTATGGCCCTTAGACAACCCGTCCATTATACTATTATTATTTAAATTAATATTTACAAACATTATTTCCAATAAATGACAAGTTGGTAACAGATTTAATGTAATCAACCCACTGTGCCACAGTCTGTGTGCTAGCTTGGCCCAAACTTGATCCAGCCAAATAGCCTTAGGCTGTAACTTGTAAACTTATTTTCCCACACACTGAAGCGCACACATTCATTCACACACACACGCATACACAAATAAACTGAAAGAAGTAGGTATCTTTTATGCTGTCCAGCAAAAGTGTGGATACTCGTATCTAATATCTCCAAAAGGCAACCACAAAAAAAAAAGCTAAATAAAATATTCAGTTGCCGATGATGATGAATGGCGTTGCGTGTGTGTTTGTGTCTTTATGTGTGTTGCATAGTTGTAGCTGCAACATGTGAGAAAATTCACATCAATTTGTAAATGCTCAGAAGTATGAACAAAAAAAGCATTTTGTCTAGTTTCAACTGAAGTTTTCTTCTACATAGATTTTTTGTGGTTTAAACTGAACTTGGCTTTAAGGAGACAGCTACCACTTTTACTAAAGTACCAAGCACTGAGAACTAAGTCCAGACTGGTCACGTATTATTATCGCTTTGCATTACCCAACACGAAGCTTCTCCAGTTGCCAGTGAACTCATTCATTTGATTTCGTTGCCAACTTATAGGCGTTGTGCATTTGACTCCAACGCTTTGTGTTTTGGCCACGTTGTTTCACTGTTTTTTTTGGTTTTTTGTTTTGGGGCGTTGACAGCGTCCGTCAGATTGTCAACTGTCCAGGACGTCAGTTCGTCATGTCGTCGGTTTGTCAATTGATGGCGTTGCTGATAACGTGAGTTGCTCGCCTTTCAGACCCACTAATTTTTTATGGTCAGCGTCACGAGGTTGGTTCTGTGTAGTTTGAGTTTCTCGTTTTTTTACCCTCCTGCTTGGCTGGCCAAATGTCAAATTGTTTTTAGAGCTGTTCCGACTCTAGTTTTTGCTCTTCTTTGATTTTCTTTTGTTTCTTTTTTGTCAACCAACTTTTTTTTTATTGCTATCGTGTTGCGAGTTTGCCATGTAATCTGCGTTTGTGTTTTGTCTCCGTTCGAATCTAGGCGCGCCTGGGATAACGGTCCTACTAACTGGGCCTTGTGGGTAACCGCAATGTGTTCAAAGCAACCTATGGGCAACTTGAAACGTGCTTATTTCGATTGTATTCGAGACCAAAAGCCAAAGCTGAGGTACACATTTGGGTACAACCAACGCAATTAAAGGCTTGTGGTTTCTTTGAAATCACTTAAATAATTCAAGAGCATCAAATCAACAAATTATCAGTGAACGGCCTTCAAAATTGTCTTTTACACTCATTTTTAATGAAGATAATAAATAGTTTAAGGTTTGATCAATCAGTTATGACTTCGTGAATTCAAAAAAAATAGAATATTAATCTTTTAAAATATTGAGTTACCTGTGCTTCCTAAAGGTCATTTAAAAATATTGATATTAATATAGAATATCGTTTAGAAATGCAAATGAAGGTCACAAAATAAAATAATCAATATAAAAATACTATCATTATTTAATTAGTAATTTATTTGCTAAAAGAAGTCAATTATAACATATTGTTACACTTTGTTAAATAATATAAAAATAAATAAATATATTAGTCATTAGTTCTCTAACCTAGTGCCAATTTTACAAACAAATTCATTGAATTTATTCTAAAATGTATTCTACTAATTTCTTCAACTTTAATATATTACAGAGTATCGACTAGTCGCTTATTATAACTACCCAAAATGCAAAACTTACACGCCTCATCGGCTCCGAAATATGGTTACTCCAAATTGGCCATATGCGTATGTGGCATTAATTAATTTTATATTCATTAGAATATCTATAATTTATATGAAAATAATTTGCGTAACAAAATTCAAAATGCATGGAAATCATCTTAATGGTAAATCTCAAATCAATTTGCCGAAATACCACACACAAATGTATAGATGGATACATTTAGATACACGCAGACCCGCACACACACACACATACGCACAGCCGCACACACACACTCATGCAGGCACGTGCAATCGAGCAAGATATAATCACAGGAATTTATCTAAAATAGCCAGAGAGCGAGAATCAGGAGGTCGTTGACGACGACGACGACGACGACGATGTCAACGGCATTTACATAAGCTTTGGTGGCCATTTTGTATCTGTGTAACTAAAGCGAACTGCATGCCATTGAGATGCATCCCGCAGATACACAGGAACTGCAATTGAAGACATTTGTCATGCGAAGAGTTTTGGTTATGTGGGCGTTGAGGGGCGTGGTGGGGGCAGTTACTTGTACGGGTTGATGCATAGCTAAGGCCATTGCAACTTGGTTAATTATAACGGCTGTTGCTTAAGTAGACGGAGTGATTAGAGGCGTTAGGTGGGGCGAGGCGAGGCGGGGCAGCTGCAGACGGCGGTTGTGCAGCAAATTGCAATTCCAAGGGACGCACCGGAAGGAAGTGTAAAATTCAAATATGACAAATGACATGAACTTAAGCGGCAGCTGTTGTTGTTGCTATTGTTGTTGCAACTGCCTAGACGAAACCAAAACATACACAAACACACACACACATACACACAGAGAGAACTACACTCGCACACAAAAGATTTATTGTGTGCGGTATGTGGAAATTATGAATATCTTAATATTGTGGCATAATTTTCAGTCTGAATGGGAATGGGAATTGGTTTAGACCTTCGCCCAGACCACCCAAACTTTAATTAATAATTTTGTAATTTATCAATTTATATTCCAGGCTCGTGCAACATGATTGCATACCTACAGGCGCAAAAACAAATATTATCACAAAATGCACTACAAATCTGGGCAAAGGACATCAGTGAAGCCCGCTCAAGTAGAAGCTGCCAAGAAGCCACAAGACAGTCATTATGTTTAAAGACAACAAATGTTTATAGTATATATTTAAAGCATTAAAGTGATCAATACTTAATGCTGATGCCACAGAAGCGTTGATTTTGATGTAACTTATTCGCTTTTATACATAAACATTTTGAGACTGGCATCAGCATGCAAGTAACTTAAGCCTATTATGATAAATTAGCAGGTAAATCAAAGAGGAATAGCTGTTAATCGACAATTTCACTGCTACCTTTATGATAAATGTCTGTGATTCCCCAAATCATAAAATATTTAAATTTATTTAAAATACTCTGAACTTTAAGCAACATTTCCTGCTTAACAAACTACAAGTTTTGTTATAAAAGTACACAGCAAATTTGAATTGTTTAACAAATTTGCGCCTTTGTCAGCTGCGATGTATGCAATAAAACTTTTCACTCAACTTTAAGCCATTCACACACACACACACTCCCCACACATCCACATGAACAGAGCGAGAAAATGTAATCAAGTGAAATGTAAGCCAAACGAAAATCAAACACTTGCTATACTTTCAAGCAATTCACACACAGTTTCCAGTTACTGATTGTTTAATTGTGCTCGAACTTTAATCAAAATATATGTTCAAATATAGATGCCGTTGACTTTTGGTAGTTGCAACAAATGGGTGGTGGGGGGGTAGGGCACAAGTGTTCAATGTGTGCCACATTAGATTTGATTTTGCTCTCAGTTTACACACTTTGATTTCAATTACAAAGTTGCTCGAGAGAAACAATAACATGAAATTGCTGGGCATAACCTCTATAGAAATGCCAGCTGCAAGTTTTATGCTCTCCTCAAATTGCATTAGTTCTTCAAGTCCCCCTACCCACTTTTATCGTAACCCCTTCGACCCCTTGAGTATCTCATATCCTTTGATCAGGCAAATGGGGAAACAATTGCTTAAAGAAAACCTTGAGTCAAGTTGCAAGCGCCACAAGTTGCATGTTAGTAGCGCGTAAATTTTTTTGTTTATTACCTCGGCCGACAGACAATGGACAGACAACAGAACGAGCAAGTTTTATGTGCAGCAAACAACAGACAACGGACAGCGGACAACAACAAATGGCTTACTAAATTTTTTAATTTATTTGCCAGCTGCATTGTACGGCGGAAGCGTTTAAAATCGTAAAAGCGGCCACGCCTCGCCCGCCTTTGCTTCACAAAACTTCACTTCAACTGTAATTAATTACACTTTAAACTTGCCTTAAAAAAAGGTACAACTTAAATATAATTTATAAGGTTCATAACACACTTCAAGGCATTTTACGTAAGCTTAAAAAAACATTTATTGAAGGAAGTTTCTATAGGTGAACAAGAACACGAATTGCAGGTAAAAGAAATTTATTAATTTTAATTTATTAAAAGCATTAAAGCAGACATGAACTTCTTATAAATGCACTAATATATATTATAACAAATAAATAAAATAAAAAAGAAATTTAAAATAAAGTTCAAACCATACAATACATTTAAACATAATATGTAAACTAATAAATATTTATAAAATATCAAATCTAAAATAGATTTATAATAATTTAATATATTTTTAATTTCTTACAATCATTAAAATATGACGCTTCTTAAGAATTTAAATTCTTCTCTCCAAACCCATATAACATCTATTAAAGGAAGTTTCTTTATGTGAATAATAATGATAAATTTTTAGATATAAGAAATTTATTTAATTTAATTTGATTTGTAACAAATAAATATTATAATAAAAAAGTGAAATAATATTCATAATGTTGTTAAAGTATTTAAAACATCAGAACAAAAATTTCTTTCTATAAATTTAATTTATTTTTTAACATTAAAACGTGAAGCTTCTTAAGAATAAAAATCTCTTTCTCTTCATTAATATAACAAAAATAAAAGGAAGTTTTATTAGAAATTTAATTAATTTAAAACATTAAAGCAGACAAAGCTCTTGTCTAATATAATAAATAAAATAATTAAAAAGAAAAATTTATATTCATAATACAGTCCAAGTACATAAAATGGCAGATCTAAGATTTATTTTTATTTATTTATTTTATATTTTATTTATTTTATTCATTGTACATAAAAACGGAAGATTCTTAAGAATTTAAACTCTTCTACTCTTTAAATCGATATAAAGAATTATTAAATCAATACATGCATTTAAGCAAATACTTTTGCCCATTATTTGCAACTGAAGCCGTGATGAACCAATTTACCAAAACCCGCAAAGAAGCCGCATAGGACATAGCAATTGAAGCCACGAGCGAACAGTCAACTCAAGCCACTGCACTCAATGTAATCACAAGCTAAATCACTTGACCAAGTATCTACTCCACACATCCACACACACACACCCACACATAAATGTATACTTATACTTATGCATAAACCAAGAGAGAGAGAGAAGAGAAACCTTCTCTACTGAAAACTTAGTCCCTTGCACTTCTTGGCGCCATTGGAACTTACGCCTTTTGCTCTACAGGAGCATAAAGTACATTCCACAGACACCC
The DNA here is from genome assembly GCA_035046005.1 of Drosophila acutilabella. Lineage (NCBI taxonomy): Eukaryota > Metazoa > Arthropoda > Insecta > Diptera > Drosophilidae > Drosophila > Drosophila acutilabella. The sequence continues at coordinate 1,221,534 of JAWNOK010000033.1, read as the reverse complement.
AGAACTAGTAGATGGTCCTTGCCAGCTCTGGTCGAACCCGGTGAGCCACTTCAGCCTGGCCACATAAAGTGTCATTAGCTCGAGTGGAGGACCTACTCCTAGAACTGGAGAGTCGTACTGACTATTTTGCAAGAACGAGTACATTTGCCAGATTACATCGCAGTCAGCGGCTAAGCAAATAAACGCTTTAGCGTAAAAATATGAAATTATTTGCTTCAAAAGAAAATACAAAAATAAACTGTGGTAACCTCTTGCCATAATGACTATTAGATACTCTAAAATGTATGTTAGATTAATTAATATTAATATCTAAATATTCTTTGAAATAAATAATTTTCTTAACGAATATTTGTATACTCTTTTTGATCCAAATTCCCGCTATTCTATATTACTTTGTCAACTCACCAAAGTCAGCCATAAATGCTGATTACTCTTCCTTTCGGCTGTCTGTTAGCCGTTGCTGTTGTTTATCTTTTGAACAAGAGTTTCCATTGCTTTGTGGTGGATTTTAATATTGGCATTAAGTAGCTATCAGAGCTTCGTTGGACCATTCGAAATGAAGTGGCAACTTGTTTATTATTGTTATTATGGCATGTTTATCTTCATTTTTCGTCTGTTCAAGTGTATTGCAAGTAGTTTTTCGAGTGCTATATTTTGGCTACTTATTTTCTTTTAATTAAAAAGCAAATTGCACTCCAACTAACTTTCTCATACCTTCTGCTCTCTTATTTGTGTGTCTGTGTCTCTATCATTAGGCTGATTGAAAACTGCTATACAGAATGAGGCTTGAAGTAAGCAATTTGGCAAAGGTAAATAACAAATAATAAATAACTGTATACCGTGTCGATTTTTAAGTGCTTCTAATGAAAACCAGCAAAAAATGGCCAATTCAAAAACTGGAAACAGAAATTGCGGAATAGTTAAAGCCGCTGGCCTCATACAAATAAGCACTTGAGCCACGAAATGTTGGAAAAATAACCCACCGCATAATGACCACGGAAAGGGCTACAATTCTAGAATGTGTAAGTGTGTGTGTGAGTGTGATTGGGGCTTCTAATGACTTTGAAACGTATGCAGCAGAGTCAAAAGCATGCACTTAGTGACTATTATAGCCATGTTAATCATAGATGCTAGCATAATGGTAACTAAGAACGCAATGAACGTGCATGACAAGCATGTTAAATGTAGAACACACAACAGTTACGTGTATCAAGAGGTTATACAAGTATTTCAACATGTTGTAAAGCATTCCATAATCTGATCAATAAAGAAGTATATTTAGAAATTGAATAATTATCATTGCATTTGTAGAAATTCTCTAATAGTACTGAAATTTAATATTGATTTTAATTTTCATTTGATTACAAGATATTGAATTTGCTTCTTATTCAAGTCACCGCCCAGCACGTGGTACGAAATGATATTAATTTGTATGCCATGCTTACCTTTTAAAATGATTACTGTCTGTCTATTAGATAACTATGACATTTCACGACATTTGTTTCTAACAATAAACAACGGTTAATCTTTAATAACGTCCACTAAACTTCGTCAATATTTCGTTTTGTTTTATCTTATATAGCTGAAGATATTTAACTGATAAATTTAAAATAATCAACCTCATTTATTAGAAAACAAAAAATGTTTAACATTCCTTAACAATTTGTTTTAGCTGGCATCTACTCATAATTAGGCCGCTTGCTGTTAGTTTCTGTGGTGAGTTTCCGGGAAATCCAGCACACGCCCCAATTGAAAGATAACGACCCTTTTGAACAGGTGGAAAGAAATTGGAATGAACATAAGGAAGCTTCGGTAGAAGAAAAAATAAGAAAAAATGTTGGGAGTAAAAGAAAAGCTACCAAATATGCGCAGTCGCCAAGTAAGGCGGAAAGCACTTCAAATTGTGTATATAAGCAATAAATATTTATGTATATTTTCATCTAAAAACGATGGAAAACTGTGACAACTTAAAAATATTTAATATTATTAAAATAGGGAGTTGGACAAATTACTTGTCGTTCTTTTGTATGACGTCACGTCAAGTATTTAACAGCCAAATTGCCGTGCCTCGATTTCTATAGCATACTTAGCGGCGCCTCTCTGCGCATTACATAGAAGGTATCTGACTGTATCTGCTTGAGTGTGTATGTATGCTCTTCGCGTATTTATTTATTATTTAGCAGCAACAGCCTATCGCATGTCCTGATAGGCGTACGTTCCAATTTCCCATTTTCAATGTCTTCGCATTGGCGGCTTATTTCGAGCTTCGGAATTTATTCGTCCGCCTATGTGGGTGTGACTGTGTGTATCTGTATGTAACTGCTTATTTGGTATAAACATATTGCCAGACTTTTTATATTTCATTTATATTTTTGTGGTTTGGGAATTGCCGCAGCTGTGTCACGCTTTCGATTTGCAGTGAGCTTAACTCAAATAACGCATACGCCACGTTGTTGCGGTGAACGCCAAATATAAATCAAATATTCAGCTGAATAATTTAGAGTGAAATATGCATTTTATGGTTAATATCATTTAAATAAAGAAGCTAGAATAAATCAATCATGGAGAACATATTTTGTTCAAATTTAAATTTAGAATTTTTTTAAATTTTACAAAGACTAAACTATTTATATTTATTGCCTTGTCAGGACTAAAAACTACTTTTCAGCCTACATACGTAATCTGATAAAAAAAAAAAATGTAATTTTTATATGTACTTAATTTAATTACTATAATAAGTTGACCTAAGTGCCAAGAAATTAGTCATTAAAATTTATTTTTATTGCTTTATCTGACTTCACGTGGAGCAGTTCATTTCTTCATTGTTTGTTGCTACTTTTTTAAATTCACCACAAAAATTTCCCCTGAAATTCCCTTTCAACTAAACGCTCTAAGCTTAGCTACAAATCGAAAATATTTTAGTAAAGCTACGCATTTCAATGATGTAACAACGAATGCAGCGTGTCGTTGTAATCTCATCAATTTAAATGGGGTTATGCCTCCAAATCATGTCATGCGAGCTTACAAAATAATGTGACATTTGGCACTTTGTTGGGAATATATCAAAAATTAACTTAGAATAATGATTAGTTGGTTTGTGTATTTTATTCATTTATGGAAATTGAGGATTAAAGGCGAATCAAAAAACTTAAGGCTATTTAAATAGGTAATAGATAAATATTAAACATAGCAATTAAACTCATACACCCTACAGTTACAAAGAGCTGGCATATTGAGATAACAGTTCATATATATATATAAATAAGTAATTTGATGTATTAAATAGCTTTAGTTAAGCACTTGCAGTTATTCTGTCAATAGTTCAAAGAGTTTGCAGCAATTCCAACTGGTAAATCGCATTCAAATTAACAAATCAATTATAACAGTCGTTTGAAATGAAATTAAATAATGACAAAACAACAACTACAACGCTCTACAAAATATGAACAAATTTCATTAAATTTAGTATTGCAGTATACAAAAAGATGAATCAGACGAAGGAGGAACCAAATTGACTTGGAGTACTCTACAGTATCACTCACAATCCAGGTAGTCCGATACCCGACTGTGGTTTGTCTTTTTCTCTCATTGCGAAACTTTTGGCAGCAGAGAAATGAACTTAAAAGTGCAACACGTTGACATTGACTTGAAAATTCAAATCAATTTTGCAATTGCCAAGAGAGAGAAAGTTCAAACCGAGACCACAGAGCTGACCCGAGTGTCAACAGTGGGAGAAGTTACTCTGCAACGTCTGTGGATGTGAAAAGGCAACTGTAATGTCGTAAATTGAATTCAATTATTATGTTTGTAAATGTCATCAGAGTGAGTCACATTCCTTTTCACAACTGAGGCCCAAGCGTCAGTTTGGTGATGAAATATCTAAGCCAATGATTTCAATTGCTTGAGATGGCAATAAAAAGTAACTGCAATTTTCATCTAAAAATTGAAAATATGATATTGATTTATGCTACATTCCGTAAGCTTTGAAAAGTCCTCACAATTTGCTTGGGGAATTGAATTCAAAACTAACAAATTCTTCTCATTTTTGACAGTTAGATTTTTGGTTGTACATATTTCGACTTAAATCTAAGCTTTTAATTCACGAAATTTCGGTCAATTCGGTTTATTTTAATAGATCATTTTGAAATTGCAACTGCCTCATTATAATAAAAACAATTTCTAATTGATTTCTCATTATTTTCCGCACTGCGCTCATTTTAGCGTAATTAATTTCAGCTTCCATGAGCGTATATATGTATGTGCTCTGACCCTCTCTCTTTGTTTGGCTAGCCAAAATTAGAAAACTGACCATCCAAAACTAACGGAGCCACTAAAAGCCAACAAACTGCGGCTGCAATTAATTTTTCGTGCAAATTTAACGCGAAAATCGCGAAAATAATCAAAAATTAGATCACAACAGCTGTTTACCAAACGACCAAGCCCGCGTGCCACGCCTAAGCCTCCCTAAAATGGTAACCACTGATTGCGAAGAGTTGCCTGGTTTTTGCTAAGGCCTCTCACTTGTACCAGTCCCGGTCGCAGTCATGAAACAATAATGTCCACAAATTGACGCCACAAGCTGTTGGTTCAATGAGAACACACACACATAAACACACACAGCAACATGCCCACACGCACGTGCACCCACACACTTATACACGGACATGCTCACACACTCATTCACACAGTCTCACAGACGTACGCACTGCACTATGGAACAATTGTACACTTCTCAGAATAAATTATTTATTTATAGTTTTCAAAAGTAATTTTGTTTAAGCATCAATGAATTAGTAGTGTGTAATTACCAAGAGTAAATTTAAATTAAATCCAAAAATAATTATTTTTTATTATTTGTTTTTTATTTATTATATACGCAAACTAAAAGCAGGCGATAATATTAATCAATTGGTAAAAATACATATATAGATATAATAAATAACAATATACATATTTAACACATATATAAAAAAAATAAATTAAATTTTATTTACTAAAAGAATATAAGTAAAAAAGTTAAATAAATTAAGCAATTAATTAATCTGGGAATAAAAAATTAAGAAATTGATCATTTGATCAAGGATTGGGAAAATCCCAGAAAACCCAGCCAGATCAATCAAAATGTAGGCTAAAACTATCAAAAAGATTTGTGATTTAAGGAAAGAATGAATTGCAGAGATTCCAGACTAACTGCCCTTAGAAATAATGTGAAGTTTTAAGATGAGCGAGAGAGAGAGAGAGAGATGTAACAATTAATCTGTAGAATGTTTTATAATTAGCGCATAATACCCGAAAACGGTTGTGCAAAGCGTGGTCAGTAGCATAGATATATATTTAATTTATATAGTAAATTTTTAGATTTATTACATAATTTTATAAATTCTTTTGATCTGTATATCCACAAAAAAATATTAAATTGCATTCAATCTTTATTGAAAAAATAACTTTCACAAAAGGTATCAGTTACCCCACTGTGCATTGTTTGCTTCTGTAGCACTTGCTCTGTGGCGCCATATTGAATTTGTGCCTGATGCGTGGTACTTGTAGCTTGGTGGCTGGTCTCTGGGCCTAAAGGCAGCAACTCTCAGTCGATTCTGGCTGTGTTTTTATTTGCCTGCTTGTTTTCTGCTGGTTAGCTGCCTGATTTTGCAACTAGAGCCTCAACAAGGCTCTTTGCGGCGCGTGTTGCTAACGAAAATACATAGCAAACATATTGCCTGGCTAGTCAGTTATTGTTGTTTTAGTCTTTCATCTTGTTGCTGTTGTTTTTGTTGTTGTTGTCGCTGTTGCATGACTAGGGACACTGAGGCATTCCCTTCATTGTTGTTTTAAATGCATTGTGGCTTTATGCTGAGAGAGTGAATGGATTTGTGTTGGCAACTAAAATTTCAATGCATTTTTAAGTAACATACTTCCTAGATTATGCCAAATCGAGAGTCGAGATTCTGTGGAGATGCAACAAATTGTTTGCATCTCTAATGGAGGCGTATACTTAATATGCAGTTATCAAGTGTAAGTATTTAAGGCAATCAATTGGTTTTTACAGTTTTGAGAATTTTTATTAATAAACAGATTATGCAAGCAGTTAAATTTAAGTCGGTTAACGATAAATTATTTTAAATAATCCATTAACTTTAAAGGTTTTAATTTAAACTTAATATAATTTAACATAAAATTCGTTTAACACTCGTCTGCAAAGCTCTGGATTACCTGCAAACAGTCATTTTATATTTATTTAATTAATTAATGAGCAATAAAGTTATTTTCAATTGATTACCTATAAATCAATAATTGTTGCAAAGTATCTAAAAGTTCTCAGTTTGATTTATATTCATCTATTCTGCTTGATATCAACAAACTCGTCTCGAGCTCACAACCAATTAACACAGCAACAACTAAAAGTGTGGCATAAAAATTGCATATCGGTCTTTAAATAACAATTAAAATTGTATCCGCAAAACGCATAACACAAGGATACAATAAAACAATTTGCGGCTTTTTTCACACATTGCGAGAAAAATCGTAAAACACTAAATAAATAAAAACACAGACAACATTCACAATGTGGTTAAATACTCCAAACACCAAAATGAGCATTCAAAAAACAAACAATTAAATAATAAAATCAAATAAACAACAACAAAAAATGTCAATAAATGTTATAGACATTCAAATCAAAACGGTCTGGGAAAAACCTCCAAAACTCACTGGGATATAGTTTGAGGCTGACCCCAAACTAAAACAATCCGGAAACCTCTCTGAACTTGCACTGGTTACAATGTGTCCTCTTTTTTTCTGAATCCCTTTTTTGCTCTTTTTTATTGGCGCCTCATGTTTATGTTGTCAGGTTGTGTTTTTTCCTCCTGTTTTTTTTTATTTTCGTTTTCTGTTCGCCGTGTAAACGAGTCAATTGTTTCCGGTTCGTCGATGAGGCAATCGACTGCGTCTGTTTTTATAGGTTTGAGTTATATTCTGGGTTTGGGTTTGGGTTTGGGTTTTGGATTGCTCCTGATGTTTGTGTTTGTATTTGTGTTTCTTCTCGCTGTTGTTATTTTATGGTGTTGATATTGGCAACATCCGTTTTGGGAAAAAGTTTTCTGCCCAAGGGGCGTTTTGACATGGGCTAATAAGCTTGTTTTAGTCTGTCACTGAGTTGGGAACCACTAGCATTTCACACAGTTTGCTCATTAAAAGGCCAACAATTTGTTTAGCTAAAACAAAAGGCTTAAGTTTTGATTAAGTTACTTGAAGGTTAGTGAACTTTGTGATTTATAATAGTTTTTTTTCGTTTTCAAAAACATGTGAATTGTGAGTCTAAAAATTGAAAAGAAATATCATAACAAATATGCTATAACCTTGATTCACAGAGCTACTGAAAGTATCATCTACCTATTTAAATTGTTCTTACCACTCGAGGTGGCACAATTAAATGAAAGCTCATTAACATTCCCATAGGGTAATTGCCAGTTAAAATTTTGCGCATCTTATGATGGCACTAAGAACGTCAACTGCGATACATAATTAACCCTTATTTGCACACTTTATGGCCCGCACCATAAAAAGGCCATTTAAATTACAAAGCGTTGGGCACAAAGAGTTGGCCATTTGGTAAGTGCAGAACAATTTGTTGATGACTTCGAAGTGGAACCCATAAAAAGCGGCCAATTGGCAAAAGGTGAAAGAATGGTAAGCATCGGCTTTAAGGCAAATTGTTCGTTGTGGCCTTAAAGCTGCTTACAATTTGGCCGCACTCTAGGCAAGCCGTTTAACTGGCATAATCCAAATATCTGGCCCAAACGCTGTTCAGACTTTTGACCCTTTTTTCGTCTCTTTTCCATTTTTTTTTTGTCCGTTCTTCTGTCCATCAAAATTGAATGCGAGTGCGTGTCTTATACGGGCTGTGGTCATCAGTTGGCTACCCAAAAATACGAAAAACCTTTGCTTGTTAGGTCATAAAATTTCAATAGCTAAGGGTTCAATTTGTGGCCAACCCTTAACAGCAGAGCTTTAAAACTTAACTATAACCAGAGTGCACTGCAATTGTGCAACTGAATTGAAACTGGTTCTTCGACATTGTCAGCTAAACTGATTTGCACTTTTATGATCTTAAGTTTGGGGTTGGGTTGCCTATTTCACATCTACAGCTGCCAAAATAATTTTCTGCTCACAATAATTCCCAAGCCGTTTAAGTGCAGGCAGCGTATAAATTTTTGCATTTCTTTTGACCCAATCACAACCTTGTGCAGTGGCAATATCGCAAACAATGAGGTCATAACCGAGTTGCGATTATTGCTAGTTGAAAACTTTAACCAATAACTCGCCCTTTGTGAGCTCTGCTCACTTCGAGGCAATTTTTTAAGGCTCGCAAGAGCTGACTTTAAAATAAATATAAAATGGGTGGATAATGAACAAGTTAAACAATAGGAAAAATTAATTAATTATGGGATAAAGATATTGGGAACGAACTTTACAAGTTTAGTTCTTATTAGGTGAAAAGAATTAATGTTTCTAGTTAAAGTAAGTTGTACTTTTGCTATGAATAAAGATATATGAAAACACGAAGATTTCTTAAATAATTACTTTATTGTTGGTTCTCTTCAATAGTAATAAAATAAATGCATTAAAATCCCTTTGAATAATTTCTAAAAATATACATTTATTTGTCAAAATTTCTTTAATAATTACAAATGCTAATTGAATGAATGTTACAAGCGTTCAGTGTTCCTTATTTTAAAATGTCTCTAGTTTTATATCTTTCTTTTTCTTTTTGGTGCTGGACGTGCCCGTCATTTGACCAAGTGAAGAGTAGCCCGTCGAGGTGGAGTCTCGACTCTGGCGATAGGTGCGCAGTGGCTTTCGCCTTATCCAGAATCGTAGGAAGAAGCTGATCTCACCCTTTATAGCTACCATGTGCTTGACCTGTCAGAGATCAAATTATTATCTATGTCTTATAGTATAAAGAACTCTTACCTTTTGTTTGAGTACAATTTGATGGACATGCCAAAGGAACTCAGCTATGCCGATGACAAAGGAGAAAATAATGCCCACAACGAGTATCGCAAAGAGTCCACCAAGTGAGTCCATGGTAGACTGATCACTATTACCGGCAGGACCAGTGTCTGGGCATTTATTTTGGTCCTTTTTAAACCATTTTTTACGTAACTTATAGAGCACACCCTTCTCGCTCAGCCTGAGTATACCAACACTCAAATTCGACCTAAAGTGAGCATCTAATGATGAAGAAATATATAATTAATTTTAAATAATTTATAAGTGTTTATTTTCTTACTCAAAGGGACCGCAATTCCGTAATGCTTCTCTCCGAAACTGGGGCCCACTTGTGTCACCTCACAGTTTGACTGTGCGAAGTATTGTAGGCTTGTAGTTTCCATGAGGAATGCGTATGTTCCCTTTTTTAGTTTTACTCGAGCTACACCATCCTCATTGTTTGTTGTAAATGGATCTGGTTTTGCAGACAGCATTTTGTTCCAGGCAATACGATTTTCTGTGTCATTCGATTCGGAGAAGTAAAGTGAAGTTGCTCCACCTCGAATGGTACCGAATTGCACCTTGTTTTGATCCACCAAATCGTGCAAATTCTGTATGTCTCCAGTCAACTTATTAGAGGTAATAAAGGCAGCCAACTTGGCTATATATGTTTGACCCACCAGCAGAGCAAAGATCCACCAAAAGGCTGTCAGCAAACGCATCGGCAAACCTCTAAAATGAATGGAAATTCAGTTACAGTAAATAAATTCGATTTAGCCGACCCAATCCATAAGAAGGCCCCTTTAGCTATATCTATATAAAAACTTACCTGGGCAACAGATCACATCCCTGAGTAAGTATGGAGCCCAATACTAGCCACATGGTATTGTGCAAATGCCAAGTATTTTCACGTTCCATCTCATTGTCCTCATTAAGAACCGCTGGTTCCCATTCATAAGAGTCCATGCGACCCAGCAGTATCAAAGCCATCGCAGTAAGTAGAATTGCGACCATAACATGAAGCCAGACATTCATATTGTATGCATCGAGGAAACCAAACATATTCGGTGGAGGCGGAGGTTGTTTAAAACCAAGAATACTAATGCCCAATTGCATAAATGGCACAGTAAAATCAACTACCGCTCGACGAGCCTGAGTAATGGTCAAATCACAGATGCCAATCTGTGCATTCTGTTGGAGAGAAATTGTGGATTATATTAAGATATCTTGTAATTTATTATTAGGCACTTACGTTATCGATTAACTGCCTAATTATGCCATCCCATTCGTCGGTCTTTGGATCATAACTGCCATATTTATTATCTCTCACGGGCTCAATGTGAAAGTCAAATTTGCATTCCTCAGACAGATGATAGAGCAAATCCACAGCATATCCTTCAAAACGTTCATTCCCTTCGTAATGCACTCCTTCTGGTGGGTCACTTGAATATTCAAAAAGATTTGATAAGAAATATAATCAAAATACAAGAATCAGAGAACAGTCGGGCTCCTCCGACCGTAAGATAGCCTGTGAGAAGTCCGATTCCGACTCGAGATTATAGAAATCTTTACTTTGCGTATTAAATCAATCGATTTTACTAAATGCAACACCAACGATGAGCTAAGCAGCTGATCAAAGTCGATTATTTAGTATCGTAGTTAATACTCAATATAAATTTATCGATAATGAATCGCTCAAATGAACTACAGAACTGGTATTGATAGATGAATCAAAACAAAGCGCGAGAAAGCAAGAAGAAGCACGATCTGTCTCGCTTGCACTTACTGACACCATTTTTACACACAAATGACCTATTTTCTGCCGATTTGATCAATGGGAGCTATAGGAAATAGTTATTTAATCTAAACCAAACATGGTATGGATAATTTTAATAGTACTTTACACATAATATGTGAATTTGGTCCCTACAGCTTTATTAGTTTTCAAGTTATTTCGCAAAAATTAAAAGTAAGCAAGATCTACTTGCTCTTTAAAGTAGTCTATGTACCCAATTTGGTATTTTTAGCTTTTACCATCTCGGATATTTTGGCGTTCATACGGACGGACAGACAGTCAAGGCTTGTTCCCACAAACTCAATACACCCTCACAGGGTATAATAACCAAGTATTGCATACTTACCGCCAATTAAAGTACGGCAGCCCCACCCTAGTGGCAACGGTGTATTTAACCTTCTTCTGGGAGAAATCTTCTTTATTCTCAAGACGTTGCTGCTTCAGAGTCTGTGTGGAGTTCTCTCTCATCTTGTCAAAGGGCACTAGGTGATAATTTTTATTCCAGATGTATGTCACCCGATCGATAATCGGATTGTAGACCTCCAAGTTGAAGTCCTCACGTTGACCATCGGGGGTTATTTGCAGTCTTTGTGTTTTAAAAGGGGGCTTCACCTGCTTCGGTGTTAGTTCTTTCATCTGCTGTACTATTTGTGGCCCTTGCTGCCAGTAGTCACGCCCACAGACCAACTGGGGCGTGTAGAAACCAGTACTTTTAATCAACTGTAAAACGGCATTATAGAAGAGCACAATCGCATCGTACAACACTTGCTTATCCAATGAATCGAACTAGATTATAAAAATAATTAATTAATAAAATTAATTTTGTTTAATTGCTGCACTTACTGGATTGTCTTGATCGTCTTCGAATACATCGATCTCATCGTGCACAGGTGGAGGCACATAGGTGCGAATTCTTATGGCAGCAACTGCAACTCGAAACTCTTTGGAGTAAAATTGATCAATGCCACTAAGATGTGTGTCCAAACTGGTAATAAAAAGATTCTAAAAAGGCATAAAAATCATTAAGTAAATGAAGCTTAAACTGAACGAAAGAGTTTAGTTATCAAAACTTTATTTTATCCTGCATTAGTAGACTTCTTTTTGGTAAAATAGGTATCAACAGTGAAAATGGTGTTTATGATAAGTATGTTGGAAAACGAGTAAGAATAGCTAAGGTCGAGCGAGGCGACTGATTTGCCCTATGGGAGCTATATTATGTGATTGTCCGATCCAGATCAAAATTGTTTGAGGATAGTTATAGTGACACCCTAATTTGTGAAATTGGCCACGATAGTTGTGATTGTTTGGAAGTTGTAGTGTAATGAAAATAGGTTTTTACAATTTGCGTAGGTGGTGGGGAAGGTGGCAAAAATTTGAAATAAACTTAACCTGCCTGACAAAGAGACGGTCACTCATTCCAAATTTGTAGTTTAAAAGATCCAGGTTTTCATACTGACGGACATCGCTATATCGACTCGGCTGTTCATGCTGATCAAGAATATATATACTTTATGTTACGCACATTTCGCTTTGGGCAAACTTAATAGACCCCTTTACTGTTTTTAAGAGTACGTGGTCTTAAAATGATGAATCCATTTTCAAGTCTTTAGTTAGGAGGAAATGTATTAACTTACATTAAAAGAACCAGTCATGTTGTACTCCTTTGAAGCCCCAACCACATCCGATATTATATCATAAGGACAGTGAAGCAGCACAAATTTCTCACGCGAATTACTTATGCGTTTCCATAGTATGCGATAATCCTCGCCACGCTCAAACTCCTGAAGTTTAATTCCGGTTTTGTGAAGATGTCTTAAGGAAAGTATGTGCTGCAGACGTGAGAACTCTATGAAAAGTTATAGAAACAATAAAGATTTAATTAAACTTTAACAAAACTCTTCCTTAAATTTCACAATTAACATACGTGCATTTCGTTCATAGGCAATGGTAAATGATTTCCAGTCAAAGTATTTGCTGCCTAGTATATCGGAGAGTCCATTAGATAGTACATGTTCCGATGGGGCAACATTCACAGTCATTTGATGATTGAGACGATCTCGAACCGATGCCAGTGGATGCCAATCGAATTGAAGATGCGGAATACCCGTCATGTTGCAGAGTACCTCAACAATGTCTAGAAATGATGCGACAAAACATTACACAAGTTTTAATATCCATTAAAATTTGAGCATGTTTAGAATGACTCGGTGAACTAACAAAACATACAATGAAAGTGCCGAGCAAAACAACGCAATGAAAATGAAAATGTGAAAATGGAAAGATAGATTTTCCTGGCATAATGCCAAATTTTCAAATGTTGTTCCGATGCATAAACATTTGTGTGTTTATTTACTGCAAAAAAACATAATATTTGAAACTAATGTTTGCCTTTGCCAATTTTATGTGAAACAATAAGAGTCATTAACGAGGCCAGTGGTTTATCTAATATATAAATATTTATATGAAAAACTTGTAAGAAATTTCTCTTTGCTGATCTCTCGTGACTAAAAAACATGACATGTTCTTTCTCTTCTTTGTATACATATGTGAGCAGTCTAGACATGGAGGAGAACAACAGACATCCATATGTCTGTGATAGAATTTAATGACGCTAAATTTGTTTAAAAATAATTTAGCTTATTGCCAATAGAAAGTTAACTTACCACTGCCTGCCTTTGAACTTGGTCCGAAAATAGCAGCGGCACCATTTCCAATCAAGTCGCATGCTATCAATTAAATAAATTTATGTTAATAATAGCACTTAATTTTATTTCAATTAATACCTACTCAAGTCCTGTAGCAATATGCTGTCGTCAATGGTGACAAAGCGCTTAGTGGACTCCAATCTCAGGTCCAGACTCACGGCATTCACCTCCTCGATGGAGGCTTCAAAGGCCTCAGCCAATTTCAGTTCAGAGTCAAAGAAAATGGCACCTGATTAAATTGTTTAAAATAAAAAAAACAATTTGAAAAATTATTATATTTAAGAAGAATATTTTATTTAAATAATATAAGTATTTTTAAACAATTTTTTCTTACCAATTTTAACAACCACTCCATCGTCATTGGCGCCGCTGCTTAAAACTAACGTGATAAATACTAGGAACTTCAGGGTAAACATGGCTAGATAGACCGTTCCCGTTTGGGGATTCTCGGCATCAGATATATATACACATAGCGCTTATATAAGCAACACACAAACAACAAATCGTTCACAATTCACTTTATATCCATGAATATGTATCAAATAAAAAATATCCCAACAGAGCGTAAAAAATAATTCACTCGATGACGAAAACACAAAATATTTGGAGAAGTGAACATATGCCAAAATTGAACCAAACCGGAGCGCTGCTCTCGAAACACTGAACACAGAACACCGAACGCCAGTGAAAGATGTTTTTTTGGACAAAGCTATGACAGAAGTGAGATCGTTGAGGAGAGTGCTGCTTATTTTAGTACCAATTTACGTGAATGGGGAGTGTGGAGCGTAGACCAAGAGCCATTTGTTTTATGGACAAGAGAATGGTCACAAAAGAAGAGCAGACACAGACAGCAACTAACTATATGGACTATGTCATGAGCTACAGCTGGAAATGAGCCAAATAGATTGGCAGCAAATGTGGGGTAAAATGATGTGTGTTCAAATTCCACGACTGAATTAATGTAGGGTACATTTAAAAGCATAAAAAACAAAAATCTATTTTAAAAACTTTATAATAAAATGAAAAAAGTGGTATATATATATATGCTTCAATTACTGTATTTTACTCCAAAAATATGTATTCAACTTGACATCAAAATTAAAAGACAATTTGTTTCCTAACCTTAGTTTCTAACTGGCCGTCTTGCTGCGAGTTTTCTCCTTAGAACTGCGTCTGGAAGCCGACGATCGTCTCGATGATTTATCTCCACTGCTACTTGTTCCACTGGATATACGCATGGGCTTCTTTCTCACCCAAAAAGTTAGTGCAAACTTCAGCTCGGCCTTCAGAGCCTGCCAGGGTGTACAACGTTCCTCCACGGCCACGTTCGTCACATTCCAGAGGAACTCAATGATGCCTACAATCATGCCAGTCACCAGCCCACCAGCAAGTACCAGGAAAACACCTCCCACTTCAATAATCGACAACTCATCGCCATCCAGTGAATACGATTCGCAGGTGACATTATGATTCTTCCACCATTTGTTTTTCAGCTTATAGAGTTCGCCTTTTTCACTCAACTGAAGTATGGAAACACTCAAATTCGTACGGTAATCGGCCCCTGCAAAAATTATTAAGAAATAAAATATAATTTTTACGGAATTTCATAAAATAATAAAACTGCCACGCTTCCAAAGCAAATCATTTTATGAGTCTAGCAAACGATTTTATTTTATTATGAACACGAGTTCCTAGACTGCTAGCTGCTCTACAGTGAATCATAACTATGAGAAAACTAACAATACATATTATAGTCATTACCATAACCTTTAGTAGTCAGCTTACTACGTTTTACACAAACTATGTAAAATACTTTTATGCCAGGCCTTTATTTAAAATAAAGAAATGTTTAATCCATGAATTATTATAAAATTAAAAACGAGATATCACACTAAAGTGAATTTTGATTTTTCCTTAATTTAAAAGAAGAACTTTTAGTAGAAATCTAAAAAAAATATTTTTTTCGATTTTTTTTAAAGACAAACTAACCTTAAATTTCAGTAGTTAAGCTTACCTACTTTAGCTCACCTAAAGGCACCGCCAATCCAATATAGTAAGCAACTTTTACTATACCAACATAATATCCCACTTTTCGCTCACCTAAAGGCACCGCCAATCCATAATGCTTTTCACCGATTTGTCCGCCAATCTGTCGCAAGCTGCAATTGCGTTCCACGTTGTAGGTCAAGCTGGTGGTCTCCATGAGGAAAGCGTAGTTTCCCTCTCCATTTTTAACACGTTCGACACCTTCCTTGTTGGTGCTGGTGAACGCCGAGGGATTGAAGCCCTTCATTTGATTCCAAGCACGCTGATAGTCGGTGTCATTCGATTCGGAGAAGAACAGGGAAGTACTACCACCAAGCATACTACCATATTTGACATCACTCTGTGCAATCAGATTTTCCAAGCTCGTTATACTGCTCTGCATTTTGTTGCTGGTCAAAAAGGCAGCCAAATTGGCTGTGTAGGTACTGAGCATAATGAGGGAAAAGAACCACCACATTCCAGTTAATATTCGCATATGCGGACCCCTACAAACATAATTTTGTAATTAGTGCAAATTAATTGCTAATCGAAACATTTCAAACCTGGGTAATATATCGCAGCCCTGTTGCATAATTGAGCCAACCATTAGCCAGCAACTGTTGTTCACATTCCAGATATTTTCCAATTCGTCGGGATCTACAATTGCAGGATTCGGTGGCATCCACTCGCGATGGGAGAGTCTAAAAACATTCTTTTTAGGCAAATTTATAATCAAATGAATTTAAAACTTACCTGGCAATTACCACAAAGGCCAAAGTCATTACCAACTGTGCGAACACCATATAGATCCACACCTCATCGGACAACGGCTCCAGGAAGGCAAAAGGATTCTTTGGTGCCGGTGGACTCTTGTAGTGCAGTATGCTAATACCCAGCTGCATGAAGGGCACTGTGAAATCCACAACTGAACGTCGCAGTTGAGTAATAGTCAAATCACAGACACCAATTTGAGCATGCTATAAATTAATCAATTACATAGAAGGTAGAGAATAAACCCAAGCATATTTCGAGCTTACATGATCGATCAGTTTGCGTATAATGCCATCCCATTCTTTAGTTTCCGCATTATATTTGCCGTTACCGTTGACAATCATAAATTCGTAATCAAAATCCATAAGTTCGGAAAGCTTTGAAATCAAATCCACAGCGTATCCCTCATACTTATCCTGTCCTCTGAAGTTCTCCGCATCTGCTCTAAAAATGTACAGCAATTGTAACAAATATTTTGTTTAAAAATATTAAATTTTTATTACTTCATCATAAAGTACGGCTCCTCGAAATGGGTTACCACAGTGTAAACCCTACGTTGCTGTGAGAAATCGGTTGCTGATGATGGTTCCAGATCCAAGCTAAGTTTTCTAGCCTTAATACCGCTGTCAGGTGTCCAGATCATCAAAGGTTCATTAACAGTTGGTTTATAGATTTCCAGATTGAATACTGTGCGCTGTCCGTACTCATTCAGTTTCATGTTTTCCGTTTTAAAATGCGGCTCAACGTCATCCTCCGATATGGTTTTCATTTCATTCAGGATATAAGCACCCATTATCCAGGGCTCACCGAAGCGTGCACCACAATCGATATTGGGCGGATAAAACTGGTTCATGGCAGTGATTACATTACGAATGGAGTTGGTGAACAGCACTACAGCGTCATACATCAGTATGGGTAACATCATCTGTTTGCCGAGAATTTCCTAAAGTAAAAATAAGAAAGAACGTATTAATTAATCGTGATCTTCGTAGAGTAACCTATAAAAATTATTGCTTATGATATTTATAATTAGTTTTTCACTATTAACGAAGCTCCACTTACATCCGCTTTGCTCAAACGTGTCTTCTTGCGTTCAAAAGGATTCGTATCAAGAAGCTTTAGCCGAACTGAGGTTATGTTCGCCTTGAAGTTCTCATTGTAGATCTCCTGCAACCCCGAACTGTGCGTATCCAGATGTGTGAGAAACCAGTTCTAAAGTACACCAAATATGAACACGAAATATTAAACTTTTAGTAGCTTTTAAGTCTTACTTTAAATGGCCCCTGTAGATTGAAATTCACAGACTGTCTCAGTAGTTTCTTCAATGAACTAGGCTGGCAATCCACAATAAATTGATGTTCATGAAGCGTTTCATCGGCGTCCTTCCAAAGTATGCGATAATCACTATAATCAGCTAAATTACGCAGTTTAACAGAATCGTCATTGAGAGCGTGGATCTTCAAAAGATCCTGCAAACGGGCTAGGCCTAAAAAAGATCTAAACTCTTTAGTATACCGAAAGTAAAGAAATATTTTAATTAAAAGCTTACCATCTGGAGTTTCATAGATCAGCGTAAAACTGCGCCAATTATAATTGGTTTTGATGATCTCGTAGTAAGCACGGGATAATTCCGATAGTGAAGGAGCCACATTAACTGTCATATGATGATTTAATTGCTCCTGGCGCGCTGATTCAGGCTTCCAATCAAATTCTATGTGTGGAATGCCGGTCATGTTAGCAATTTGTGCCACTATATCTAAAACAACAAAAACAACGAACAGAGAATAC
The DNA here is from genome assembly GCA_035046005.1 of Drosophila acutilabella. NCBI lineage: Eukaryota > Metazoa > Arthropoda > Insecta > Diptera > Drosophilidae > Drosophila > Drosophila acutilabella. Next base: position 1,203,462 of record JAWNOK010000033.1, on the reverse strand, counting down.
ACAACGATTACAAAATAATGATGAGAACATATGGTTCCGACAAACATACCACTAGCTGCCTTTGAACTTGGTCCAAAAATAGCCGCAACGCCATTGGAAATCAGTTCACAAGCTATACGGAAGATCGAAAGATGTGGCCCGATATCAGTCTATGTAGGAGACTTAGGTGTTGTCTGGGAATACTTACTGATCTGTTGGAGTTCGAAACTATCATTGGTTGGCATATATCGTTTGATGGATAGAAATTGTAGTTCAAAGAATTTTAAATTGTTTACTTCACGCAGCGCATGGTCAAAACTTAATTCAATTTCTTGTTCATTTTCATAGAAAATAGCTCCTAGAAAATAGACTTTTTAGTAGAACTGTAAATAGTAGGTTTTTGAGGGATTGACATACCCACAGTGATTTTTGTATGATCTTCGCTGCCAATGGCGAGGGCATAATTTAAAAATAACACAACGAAAACACAAACTGGATTCAAATGCATTTTTTTCCAAAAAAAAATAATTATTTATATACATATAAAAACATATATATATATATATATACTTTAAAATACTACTAAAACAACGCACTCAAACTAATTGAAATTTCTAAATGCAGCGGCCATTTCGTTGTTGAATTTTTTACATATACACACTCACACTATAAAATTACGTAAAATATTCGAAAAAATAATTTAGTATGTTTAACTTTTTATATAATTTTCAAGCGTTTGTCCAACCGAAAGCAGCATCCAATCTTGGAGCGCTCAGCACGCACACTGACCGTCCGGACCAAGTGTTTCCGGCTCTCCAACCGGCCAACTGGCGTTACTACATATACTCATATACTCTTATATATAGACACCGATTCTCTCCTCTGTGTTCTCTTTTGTGCCTCCATCTCTTGAGGAATTGCCATGTGCCATTTGTAGTAGCATAGCATTATTTATGGCGCTTGTCGATGACGTAGGCGGCGTTTAGTCTAGCGTGATATAGTTTTTCTGATTTTCTTTTTTGTCTTTTTGCCCACTTTTATTCTGAGTTCTCTTTCGATTTGAATATATACATATATGTACAGTTTTTTGCTTGTTTTCCTTCATGTTTGTCAGGGATTTTTGTATTGTGTGTGCCAAATATTGTGATGTTCTTGCTTTTGTTTGCTCTTGACAGATGTTTTGATCTCCAAAGTGGTCGATTATGTTTTTGATCTCGTCAAATTTATAAAATGTGTTCCGAAAGTTATAAAAATGAAAAATGACTTATAAGAAACACTGGAAAAAAGCAGAGATAATAACACAAATTTTTCATTTATTTAAATATAATAAAAGTTAGAATCATGTAAAATTAATTATTTAAATATTATGACTAAATTTATAAATTCTAAAGAAAATATAATTATCTACTTCATTTATTTATTTTATTTCTATTTATTTATTAACGCAGACTAAGTGCAGTCGCGAGTGTTAACCAATATATAAAGTTATATTTATAAGTAAAATTACTATTAATGACTATAAGCAGTAAAATATAAAAATTTATTTTAGTTGAAAATATTAAAAAAAAATTAGTTAATTAAATTATCAATTAATTAATATTTACTAGTTAATCTGGGAATAAAAAGTAAAGAAATTGATGCAACATTTATTGCGAGGAGTGGGGAAAACCCAACCGGATCAATGCAAAACTATCACGAAAGATATCTGATTTAAAGGAACGCATGAATGGTAAAGATTCAAAACATACTGCCCCAGGAGATCAGAGATTTAACGGAGTTGACTGTAAAGTGAAGCTTTAAGATGGGAAATGTATTTAGATTAATTAAGATAGAAATGTATCAATTATTCTATAGTATTATATGCCTTTATATAAAAATTAAAATTGATAAAACGTAATATTATATACCCAAACATTTAAAAAACGTTAAAAAAATATATATATAAAATTATATAATTATTTTTTTTTAATTCACCTTTAAGCATTTATGAATTTTTAAAATAATTACTCATTTTATTTGGTCAATCGACAGAAGATTTAAGATCAAGGAATTTCATTAATAAATTTTTATTAATTTGTTTTTTGATTAACCTAATAAAATACTTTTATTTAAAAAGTAAAACTTACAATATTTTCTTCCAATGAATTAATTGTCAGTTGATTTTCTGCCTGTTACATCACATGTTCATTTTAAAATAAAAATAAATAAATAAAGCGGTAAGAAGGCTAATTAAACTGCATTCCTGTCAAATTGCTTAACATCTTTGTCCTACAAAGCAGAAAAAAATATAGATACATTTATAGAAAAATGGACCAGCGCGTGGACTTGAGCGTTGTGGGATTTAAAAACCATAAGGAATATCTAAACTCATTCGTAACTAAAAACGATATTATGTATTTGGGAAACAAGAGGGTCGCACGTTCCGTTGTCAGATTGGGATATCGTACAACACACACTCCCTACGATGATGCGGAGTTTGTGAGACGAACCGAAACTGCAATGCAACAGTTGCGACCCAAAATTACAGGCATACAACCGTTCAGTAGATTCATGCCGCCCGATTGCACTGATCCAGTCTTATTGCAGATAAAAAGTCGAGAAGTACCTATATTCAGTAAGGTTTTATCGGTAAGGGAAGAGTCTATAAAACTAATACATACTCAACTTAAGTTCTTTACAGACTATTGTGTTTACCACATCTATCAATAAGGATGGATCAGAGACGTCGGGCTATATGGATCTAGGCATGAGTTGGCAAAATGCACTACGTAACACCTTCAAGCACACGGATTGGAAGGCGATATTTGAGGGGCATGCCAAGCTGAAGCCAAGGGCACATCATTTAAGTTACAGAAATGTTCGTAGCAATCAAATATTTTATACCGATAGTGATAACTTTAAGGTTATGCACATTCCCTCGTATGGTCTCGTATTTATGCACAAAGGTGATCTGAAATTGGTACCCGTTGGAGGAGTTTGGACTCCGTTTTCCAGAAATGTGACACGTACAATGACATATTCCCCGAAATTTGGGAATGTCGTTTTTTACGATCATACTGTGCGCAAGAAAGTATAACCAGCTCGTCATGGGTATTTGTTGTATCAAATTAATCATGTGTACTCACTCGACCAATAAAAGTCCTCAATTCGCTGGCGAATGTCCAAGAATTAAAATTTGTTTTAATTTTTCTCTCATTCTCTTTGGTTGTTTAGAATATGTCTAGCACAACAAACAACAGAGGGCGCTCTCTCACGAGCCCGCTCTCTCTCCCTCTCTCTGTCTCTCTCGATACATAAATACATATATATAGATCTAACTTTTAAAATTAGCATAGTTCAGTTGTGTTTTATTCATCTATATGGGCGACATAGCTCATTGTACTGCAGAACTCTCAACGTTATAGTTGCAAATTTCTTAGCAACTTTTACATCATCAGCATCGGAATCAGCAAATTTACAAATAATAAACTTTAGTTAAGCTATTAAAATGAAAATAAATCAATAAAATGTGGCTCAAATATATATATTGGCTCATCGTGCTAGCGGTGCACTCTACCGCAGACAGGAACAAATTTATTGTGGGTAAGTACTCAAGAAACTGGGTCACCTGCAGTCGCAATTTCTAAATTTGCAATATTTGCACTCTAGGCAGCATTTTTACATCGGACAAGGATGAGGCGGAAATAGCATTTCGTACGGCTGTTGACCGTGCTAATATTTTGGAAAGAAATATTGAGCTCGTACCAGCGGTGATGTATGCCAACACTGAAGATAATTTTATAATGGAGAAAACAGGTAGATCAAGTGACACCTTAGAACAGGTTGAGTCGTAGATTTTAGTAACTTCATTTGTTATTCAAAACTAGTACAATTTTGTTTAAAAATCGATGACTTCTTGACTCTAAAAATTGTTTAAATTTTAACAATTTCATAAAAAGAGCTTACAATTTTTCTAAAATAATAAATTTATATTATTTTATTGTAGTCTAAACAGTAAATATTTAAAAATTATTTGCCAAAACGAAAAAATTCAGAATACATCCAATACTATATTTACATTGTAAATTAAACAGTTTTAAAAGAATAACGATCTGATATTTGAGTTTGAATATTGAAATCTTTCTTTAGTCTTCATTATTAATTACTTAAATAGTTGAAAATTTGCTTGAATTGTAAACTAGGAATAATTAAATTAAATCTTAAACATATTTTAACAATTATACTTGCAGTTTGTAAATTGATAGCGCAGGGAGCTATCGCCATCTTTGGACCCAGCACCGGCAGTAGTTCAGGCACGCTGAAGTTTAACAAATTGAATTTAATTGCATTGCTAAAATTCCACCAATTTTATTTTAGATATTATTGCATCAATTTGTCACACTTTGGATATACCACACATTGTGTATGATTGGCAACCCGATCATCGGCTATATGAACAGTCCTCGATGACAATCAATGTGCATCCCGATAATCTACAACTGGCACGGGGATACGCAGAAATCGTGCAGAGCTTTGGATGGCGCAGTTTTACAATTATCTATGAATCTGAAAAGGGTAAGGAAACACGTACACTGGAAACAAAAGAATCTATACTGACAAATCAATTTTAAACAACGAATTCCAATTTCAAAACTATTCTTCTCAGTGTACTTGTTATTTGCTGCTTCCAGAGCTACAACAACTGCAAGATGTACTGCAGATTGGAGACCCCAACAGTAATCCAACCACAGTTAGACAACTAGGCCCCGATGATGATCATAGACCGTTCTTAAAGGAAATTAAACTATCCACCGACAACTGTCTAATACTGCACTGCTCACCTGAACAGCTGCTTAACATTTTGGAACAGGCCAATGAACTCAAAATGCTGGGTGAATATCAGGTAAGAAAAATAGTTGAAAATTTTAAAAGTATTTTAATTAAAAAATTTTTTAGAGTGTATTTATACCGCTGCTTGACACACACACTTTGGAACTGGGCGATATTATGAAAGTGGATGCCAATATTACCACCGTTCGTATAATGGATCCTACAGATTTTCATGTTAGGAACGTGGTGCATGATTGGGAGGAGCGAGAAAAGCGCGAAGGTCGTTATTATAAAGTGTTGCCCACGCAGGTGAAGTCTCAGATGATTTTGCTCAACGATGCTGTCTGGCTTTTCTCCAAAGGACTCACTGAGCTGGGAATTATTGAAGAACTGCAGGCACCAGAAATTAAATGCAGACGCAAGGAGCCCTGGTCACAGGGCAGACGAATCATAGAGTTTATGAAGGCAGTACGTCGAATTCATTTAAATTATTTTAAAAACATTAATTTAAACCCTTTTTATTTAAAGCGCTCCGAAGAGGTCGCCACAGGACGTGTGGATTTCAATGAGTACGGTCAACGTAATTTCTTCAGTCTGCGCTTTATGGAAATCGAAGCTGATGGCTTTTTGGATTTGGCCATTTGGGATCCCGTCAACGGTTTGGATGTGCTCAACGACGACGAGGAGAGCGAAAAGCGTGTGGGCCAAAAGTTGTCCAACAAAACCTTTATAGTTTCCTCTCGCATCGGAGCACCGTTCTTGACCCTAAAGGAACCCGCCGAGGGTGAAATTTTGTTGGGCAATGCACGCTACGAGGGTTACTCCATAGATCTCATCGACAACATAGCTCGTATGCTCAATTTCAAGTATGAATTCCGCATGTCGCCAGATGGCAAGTACGGCAGCTTTAACAAGGTCACCCAATCCTGGGATGGCATTGTAAAACAGCTGCTCGATGGGGTGAGTTTTAATGTAAGAAGAGTTCAGGCTTTATTTAGTTTAGTTGACTAGAAGACTTTTACAAGACTATATAACTTAAAGTAGCTAAATTTGGAAAGAAAATTCGACTTGGTGGTTTCCATACAAGTTGACATAACTTGCAAACTAGTGAAGCTATCTCCATCAAACTTGCACCTTACTATATATGTACGGTACCAACTGGTGTCTCCTAACCAAATTTCAGCTGTATTCAACTAGTATATTCTATAGCTGCATAGGCTTAAAGTTTTCTTATATTTCGGGACTATTTATCATAAGTCTAATATCGTCTTTATTATAGTACTCACCTAACGATTTCTTCAATCTCATTGCAGAATGCCGATCTGGGCATATGTGATTTGACCATGACCTCTTCGAGACGTCAGGCCGTTGACTTTACGCCACCCTTCATGAATCTGGGCATAAGTATTCTGTTCTCAAAGCCACCCATACCGCCCACAGATTTGTTCTCATTTTTATCGCCCTTCTCGCTGGATGTCTGGATTTACATGGGATCGGCATATTTGTTTATATCTTTCTTACTATTCGCTTTGGCTCGAATGGCGCCCGATGACTGGGAGAATCCACATCCCTGCAAGGAGCCGGAGGAGGTGGAAAATATCTGGTTTCTGCATAATACCATGTGGCTGTCTATAGGTTCGCTTATGGGTCAAGGCTGCGATATATTGCCCAAGTGAGTGGTCTTTTAGAAATCTTTTAGAAATACTAATCTATTAGTAACCCTTTCCAAATTCCAATCGTTGGTAGAGCCGCTTCAACACGTCTGGTAACTGGAATGTGGTGGTTTTTTGCCCTCATGATGTTAAACTCCTACACGGCCAATTTGGCAGCCTTCTTGACCAACTCCCGTCAAGCCAGTTCCATTAATAGCGCCGAGGACTTGGCTGCCCAGAGCAAGATTAAGTACGGTGCTCTCCTCGGTGGCTCTACACTAGGCTTCTTCAGGGACTCCAATTTCAGCACCTATCAGCGCATGTGGACTGCGATGGAGAGTGCACGACCCTCGGTGTTTACCAAAACCAATGACGAGGGCGTGGAACGTGTGCAGGTAAAGAAAGATTCCAGCTCTCCTAATTATTATTTAAATATTTAATTATTCTTACAGAAAGGCAAGAATCTGTATGCTTTCTTCATGGAGTCCACCACATTGGAGTACAACGTGGAACGGAAATGCGATCTTATGCAAATTGGAGGCTGGTTGGATTACAAGAGTTACGGCATTGCAATGCCCTTCAGTAGGTTATCTATTAGAACTAATGGAGCTTATTCAGTCTAGAACTTCTTTCTACAGACTCACCCTACCGCAAGCAGATCAGCGGAGCAGTGTTAAAGCTTGGAGAACTGGGAGTACTCTCCGAGCTGAAGCGCAAGTGGTGGAAGGAGATGCACGGCGGAGGCAGCTGTGAGGGAGCCAAGGAGGGAAGTTCAGACACCCCCGAACTGGGTCTGGAAAACGTAGGAGGCGTCTTTCTGGTCTTGGGCTTGGGTCTTATGTGTGCCATGATCCTGGGCTGCTCGGAGTTTCTGTGGAATGTCAAAGCAGTGGCCATCGAGGAGAAGGTGAGTTTCCTGTAAAAAGGTAAACAGATTTTAAAGTAACCTAACCTATGTTCTATCTATTCTCCAAGATCTCCCTGAAGGAAGCTTTCAAAGCAGAGGCGATGTTTGCTTTGTGTGTTTGGATAACCACGAAACCAGTGCGCACTAGCGTCGGCTCAGGCAGCTCCTCTTCCTCATCCTCATCGAGTGGATCGTCCAAATCGAAAGGCTCCAAATCCCGATCATCGCACTCTAAGTCCTTGGGCATCTCCAGCAAGAGTCTGAAGAGTTCCGGTGATGTGGAATCCTCAGTGCACAGCAAGCTTAAGAAAATTGGCTCCATGTTCTCGCTGAAATCCCAGAGAACGGCCACACCTCCTCATGAAATTGGCTGGAAGTTAGACAAGTCCACGCAAATGAGTGTTGAAAAAGAATCGGAACGAGAACGGGAAAAGGAATTGGCGCATGAAAAGGAGGCAACGGAGGAGGAGGATGCACCAATACAGATGAAACAGCGGCGACATCATCATCATCATCACCACCACCATCATCATCAGCATCAGCAGCCGGAACAATCAACGGATCAACGAGATAGCAAATTGAGTAATGGAATTTAAATTGAAATCAAAATTCGTTTTTGGTTTAAAAGAATATTTAACCCACTGATGAGCCCAGGTAATGGAATTTAAACCTCTGCATTTACTTGGGATTCCTTCAGAATTGGGGCTACTTTGGGTTAAGTATGCTTTGATTTCTTTAAAGTATTATTGAGAACAATTTTAAATGCGGTTTTTTGCAGTTTTTATTATTTTTTTTTACTCTTTTCTGATTTGGGCATATTGACTTTAAATATATATTGATTTTTCTTTAATTTTGTCATATTTTGGTAAATGATTTGAATTAATTGAGTAGAATCTCAGTTTTGTAAACACTTTGTTAATACTTATTTAAATTATTTATACATATATGTTAATCATTTACTTGCAAAGCTAACTGAATACGTTTCTTGTTGCTCATTGTTTAAGGTACATTTCAGTTGATTACTTAACTACTTTCTACTTTCTTCATATTTCTTCTCTTTTTTTTTTTGGGTTTTTTGAGCTTCATCTGATTAAGAACTTATCAAGCTATCGTAGATCTTTTACTATAAATAAATATATAGTACACATATATATATAAATTTTTAAAATTAGAGAGCGTAACTAACAGAATGAGAAAGCCGACAGTTAACGGGAAATTCTGAATTCAAAACTTATCTAAACAGTTATATACACGAACAAATTGCAGAAATCAATTCTGAATTAATTATTGCTTAGTATAGTTATTAATTATTAACTAAAATACTATTTTTTTGCGATTTTTTCTGAGGAGTATTTGTCGTTTTTTTTTTGTTTTGTTTTTTTTAAATTTGTAATCGTTTTTTTGTTTCGTAAAACTAAAATAAATTGCTTTAAATAATTTGCTAATTTTATAAATTTTTTTTGGGATTTTTAACACAAGATTTTTTTTTTTTGTTTAACCACACTGTGATTTATCGACAATCAGCAGATCTTTGTGGGTGTGGGTGTGGGTGTGGCGTCGGGGTCAGTCCTTTGCTGCTATGGCCACGGGCGGGAACTGGCGTTCGTCGTACAGCTTTGTGGGCGTGTCAATCGCATCGCAGAGCTTGCGAAATTTAGCGGAATCTAAAAAGAGAAGCGGGCAGAACTTGGATGAGCTTAATGTTCAAAGTGGTGATAAGTCAGCACTCACCTGACATGGCATCCGCCTGCTCGCCCCGCAAGATGCCCGCATAGCTGTTGTCAGGCGCAGGTTCGGGATTCTCAATGAGCACACTGGCCGCACAGCTCTTCAGCATGGTCAGTGATTGCTGTGGCAACGTCGTGCTTGGCAATGGCTTGGACTGCGTGCGTAGAACACTCTCACTCAGCTGCAGCTCGATGACATCCTCGAGAGCACCGCGCAGATCATGCACCGCCAGCAATTTGCAGGCGCCACCCTTTTCCGCGCTGAAGTCGTGCATGTAGAGAAATCCATCCTCGCAGGCAATCAACAAGCGCAGCTCTTTCTGCACCCGCGTCAGGGCACAAATGTTCTTCAGGCCCGACTGGGGTAACACCACCGTGGCAAAGGCTCGATCCTGGGCTAGTACATCGCTCACCTGAGCAGGCAACAGCAGCGATGACACCGCTTTCGTGAACATGCCGCCCCAGCTGGCAGCAGCCGGCGCAGCTTCAGTGGCTTCCTCCGTCGTGGTCGTAGTCGTTTTTGCGGTTGCTTCCTTGGCAGGTTTGTCGGATTTGGCTGCGACTTCAGCTAAGAATAAAAGAGGATTAGATTCTGGTAGGACAATAACTTCATTTAGACCCACTCACCTATGGCTTTCAGTTCGGCCACCTCGACGGCCTTTGTGTCGATCTTGAAGACGTGCACAGTTTCTGTGTTGGAGGAGGCACAGAGGAAATCACCGCCCGCTGCAAACACCAGGGATGCAATTCTCACACAACGCTTCACGCCTCGGCGGAACTCCTGGACTCGTTGGCCATTCTTCACGCAGAAAACGCGTATCACAGTGCCCCGTTCGGAGGCGGTGGCCAGCAGAGCTCCACTGGGCGAGAAGCTGAGCGCCGACAGGGGCGTGTCGTGCGCCTTGATTGTCATGCCCGTACGCAGTTTACTGGCATTGAAAATGCGCAACTCTCCGCTGGATTGGCAGATGGGAAACGCCAGATGCGAGTTGAGGGAGAGAGCACAGAGTCCCAGCTCATTGGGCGCTATGTTCTCAATGGAATGCAGGATCTTCATGTCGCGTATGTCATGGATGTGTATACTCTCCGCCAGGCAAACAATCAATCGCTGTCGATTCATGCGCACGCACAGAATCTCCGAGGGGTAGAAGCAATTGCAGATGTCCTGTTTCTTCTTAAAGTGCAGCATCTTCAGACAGTTAGGCTTTTGTGAGGTGACCAGCACCACGAGAGAACTGTTGAAGAGCCGCTCCACAATCCTTATCTGCTCCGTATTGTCCTTTGCAAAGATTTCCTCGACTTTATCCTGCCCCGCAATCGAATAGAGCCGCAGACCAGTGCTGCTCAGCACGGACAGGGAACTGAAAAAATATTTAATTTTATTAGATAATTTTATCAATTACTTATATATAAATACTCTACAATAACCACATTAAAGGTCATACAGTCCAGATATATTCAAGTTTAAATTTTTTTAAAAACCGCAACAAAAATATCCTTAAAACAAGGGCCTATTTAAAATTCAAACCCTAGCAAACCATAGTTATTTTTTCCATATTAGAATTTTTTTTTTTTTAAAAGCGCCAAGTACAATAAAAACTACATTTCAGTTAGAAACCCATCTTTCACTTCTTGAATTCACCAAATTTCTTCTAAAAGAACAGAAAGCTACATTTTAACATAATATTGGTAACATCTCTATTCTAAATTATTTCTCTGGTTTTTATTAAACTGATTGAAGGAGTAAGAAATATTTAAATCATTTGACTATGCATGAACAAGTAAGAAAGGCTACAGTCGATCGAGCCGACTGTAAAAGACCCCGTACTCCCATAGTATTGCATTTTATTTAAATTAAAATTTTCAAATGAAATTTAAAAAATTAAAATTAAATATTTACATTTTGAATTTAAATTAAAAAGTAAATAAATTAACAATCGTCATTGTCAGCATTCGAACCCGCGATCTATACGAAGGTTCCATATTGCGCCGCAACTCTATCAGTTGCACCACACCCCTCTTCTATCATTCTTCCGATTATTTCCATATAAGTATGTGCACACATACATATGTGTGTATGTATAGCATTGGTCGGCGCGGCCAGCGGCTCCGGGCAGCGCTGCCGCCAGCAGGTAGAGAAAACGTTCGAACATATGTTTGTATGTTTCTGTGTTTGTTTGTATGTGTTGCGCGCATGCAGCGATTTTGCTTTAAAATAACTTCGACTTTGAACCGTAATTTCTCTGTTGTTTGACATAGGATTTTGATGCCACTTTCAGGAAAGTTAGAAATAGTAATTCTCTACGCGTATGTTAAATTACAACACTGTACTATTTGATTTAATGCCTGAAACAAGGCATTGAAGCTGGAGAGTCTTTTATTTCTGATGAGCAAAGGGGGCGTGGCAGCTCAAAATTTTTAATGACATTATACTAAGGCTGTCTCTAAGAACCTGTATACCAAAATTTGTGCTCCTAAGTGCTATAGTTACTGAGATATTCACCTAAAACACAAATTTTTTCGAGGTGTGTCTGGTTATTTGCTCATTGCGGGGGCGGTAAGGGGCGTGGCAACAATTTGAAATAAACTTGATCTGCTCTACAAAATAACGGACTTACATTCCAAATTTGGTGTCTCTAGCTCTTGTAGTTTAAAAGATCCAGGTGTTCATACGGACGGACAGACGGACAGACGGACAGACGGACATGGCTATATCGACTCGGCTGTTGATGCTGATCAAGAATATATATACTTTATGGGGTCGGCCACGCCTCCTTCTGCCTGTTACGCACATCTCGCTTCTGACAAACTTAATAGACCCCCTTTACTCTTTTTTAAAGAGTACGGGGTCTAAAAAGAGCCAATTGAAAAATAAATTAACAAGAAGCAAAATGTACAAAAAATTTACAGTTTTGGATTCAAATCAGCAAGTTTGGCAACCGTAATTCATAATCTATGAACATTAACTAATTTCTAATATTTACAAACATACGTCATCACACAAACGCTCTCTTATTGTCCACGTCCACTTTCACATTTATTAATAATTTAGCCCTCTCGGGCTTCCAAAAATTGCCGTAGTGGACGGTATTTCACGTCCCCATGGCGGGGTATTGGTTAAAGTTTTCAACTAGCAATAATCGCACCTCAGTAGAACTTCATTGGTTACGATATCGCCTCTGCGCAAAGATAACTTTCACATTGCAAAATAACGAGTACTCTATGCAGGCGTAGCTAGAACCAGTTGAGAATTCCAAGCGTGCTACATGTAAAAACTTCAAGCAGTTAAACGTTTTGTTCATTGCCAAATCTGCAGCATACTTTTGGGCTGCGTTTGTTGTTGTATGCGTGTGTATTTTGGACAAAACATTCGGAATTGCATCCCCTTACCCTTATCCTCATGTGCATGTGTTATGCATTGATATTATCGTAAGAGTGGTTAAGGGTGTGTGGGCTGAGTAGAGGGTTGCTAGTCTAAAGTGCAGCTGTGCACACACAAATTGGAATTGATAGAGTAAATCAGTTATAAAAAAAAAAAATTTCTGAAACAGTAAATTTAAAATAAAATTGTTTTTAATTTTGCCAAATTGATAACTGCGTTGGCAGTCGAACCTATGTAATTGTCTTGTCTTTTATATTTGCTGATAATAGAAACCCAACAACATGATTAAATAATTATTTATAACGTATACAACACAAAACGCTTTTTTATGTCGGTAATAAACCAACAAACAAAAATTAAATGAGTTATAATTATTTAAACATTGGCAAATAATTATTTGTTGCTGCAACAAGTTATAAACAGCAGCTCATAGCCACACGCTCCGTGTGCCAGAGCGGGACCACTGTATGCATGGCAACTGCTGACGAAAAATACCAAACACAAACAAATACCAAAAGAAAGCCAAATTTAGGTCATTTGTGACTTAAAACATATGTTTTGCATTCGTTTATTTTCATAATTCGTTTTAATGTACCATAATTGAGATCTAACTAAATATAAAATATTTTGGCTTGCACTACACTTTGTACTTGGTACTCATTGCTCAAGAAATTAAATCAAATCACTGGGAGACAACTGGGATTCACCTTCGGCCATATAAATGCGCATTGCTTTCTGGAGCAAGGCGATTCCCAGTTGTTTCTTCTGCTTCATGGTCCAGATCTGAGCAGGACCATAGTAATCGCCGCGCTTCAGATTGCTCAGATGAGTCAGACCAAGGGCATCGATGATGGAGGCCTCTCTGGTGTACGCATCCGTGGGCAGAATATTGTGAAAGACATGGAGACAAACGACGCCGCTTCCATGCTGCCAAATGTCCAGAATCCGCTGAAGCTTCTTGCTGCCCGGCGGAGCACTGCCCGCAGCCGGCGGTGACTTGAACAGTTCCGGCATGAGCAGACAGCGTTTGGTCTTGCCACGCTTGTGACCCTCGGGTCGCGGCTGATGGGCACGAGTGTGTTGACGCATTGCATCATAGAGATGGGCATACGGGCGGGAGGATTTGCCCTTACCGACGTAGAAAATGGAATCTAGGAAGCGGGACCAAATGCACAGTGGGTCCAAAAAAGCACGTTCCCCCGGCAGATTCCTCGAGATTCTTGGATCAATGAGCATATAAATGAAGCTCTGCTTCAAGTGTCCCTCACGCAGCTGTCGTCCCTGGTTGGCAGTCGCCGTGGCAAAGTGGGCAGCTGAATCTATCTCATACTTCATGTACTCCTCGATGTGGTCATAGTCAGCACGGGAACGCAGCGTGTGATGCAGTTCCACGGAGTATTTGATCTGTTGCGCCTTCGCGTGCTTCTGAGCGGCAATCAGTGCATCCGTGTTCCTCTTGTACTTGATCAACTGCTTGATATAGAGCCGCTTGGTGGTGCGTGTAATGGGTCCAACGGGAGCACCCATCTGGGTCAACTCCGCACGCAGTGCATCCGTCTCGTAGTCCAATGGCAGCGTCAGATTTGTGCTCACACTGCTGTCCATTTGTGGCGGCGATGGAACCCTCAGATGGTGCTCCTGCTTCTTTGTTTTCTTGACGGGATTCTGTAGCAATTTGGTCTCGTAGAAGACGAGTCCGTTCTCGTCATCTGTGTGCACATATGCCTCGGTCATCTGCAGATAGTAATCCTCCTTTTTGGGCGTCTGGATTTCATCCCTTGCCGTGTGAAAGCTTTGCTCCAGCACAGTGGCTTGAGCCACTTGCTCCACCAGCTCCCCGAAGGCGGCTCTTCCCGCCTCAGGTGCAATCGCCTCTTGTTCCTGTTGCTGCTCCTGTTCCGTTTGGCGGAGCGTTTGCTGCACATGCTGCTCATAGTTGAAGTCCTCCTGGTTCATGGCCTGATCCACCAGTGCCTCCACATGCTCCTCCTGCAGCAGCGACTTTCGGACACGTGAGCGTTCAACTTTATCCCGCCAGCTTTCGATCAGCGTACGTCGTCCACCCGATGCCTTCTCGTGGCTGGTCAGCTCTGCCAGATGGTCCCTGGTGAGAGCGAAGAGATTCACCGACTGCTCCTCAACTTCGTCTGGAAAACTGGGCTGTGGTCTGTTCCGTCTGTGGGTAATGTTTATATAGTATGGTGACGTCACATCATGATTGTATTTAATGTTGGATTTGGGAGTCTTCGCTTTTTGCATTTCCTTAAGCTGCTGCTTCTCCTTCAAGATGTGATCACTGAGCAGCTGCAGCACCTCGAACTGGCACTCCTCGATGGCATAATGCATGGGCATTTTGTGCTCATCATCAACCACATCCGGACGAGCACCGTGCTTCAACAGCAGACGCACTAGCTCCACTCGTCCATAGATGGTAGCTATGTGCAATGCGGTCATGTTGCCATCACAACAAACATTCACGTCTACCTTGTCGCTTTCCAGAAAACGCTGGAGGATTCTCAGGGCCAACTCCTCGTTCTGCATACCGCACACGTAGTGCAATGGGGCCAATCCACGCTCGCAGGGCACGACGCTGGAATTAATGGTATTCCTGTCGAGCATTGAGAATATATCCGATTCGTTTTCATCCTCCAGCGCGTCTAGCAGCGTTAGGGCCAAGAAATTAGCACGCTGCTCCATTGATTTTTCTAGCTGCACTTTAATTTTTACGACTCTTCAATCAATTTGTGCTCCAATTTCCGCTTTTCCTTTTTTCAATGTCAAATGCAAGCAAGCGCTTTGTTGTTGTTTATATTTAGCTGCAGCGCTTGTGCTTGGCGTTGCCAGACAGTGGCAAAGCCAGTGCTGCAAAAGGCTAAAAGCAAACAACCCTAAGCGCGCTCGTTTCAAATGTAGGCGCCAAACTGCTTATAGCTTCAAGTTTGTTTTTAATTTAACCAAATAGTATATTTCAACATTATTGAATTCTTATGTTAATCCGTTCAATAAATTCCATATTTTTTCACAATAAGACTAGAATCCGTTGTTTTTCAAATGACTGTACACTTGAGATTATACAAAAACATTCGCTCATTGAAAACTTTTGCGCTTGAGATTAGAGTTGTACATCGTAGTTCAATTGAAGGAAGTAGTTCAGTAGTTCAATTTTCAACGAACGAACTATATCGGTCATTTAGTTCGTTCGTTGGTTTAGGTCTTGGTCCCATTCTAGTTCGTTCGTTCGTTCGTTCGTTCGTTGGTCTAGGTCTTGGTCCCATTCTAGTTCGTTCGTTCGTTCGTTCGTTGGCTTAGGTCATGGTCCCATCTTGTTGTTTCTTATTATTTAATAACATTTTCTTTTTTAGGCAAGCTTGAAGTAATATGTAGACTTCATATAAGAGTTGATGTATTTTTTTTTTTTTTTTTTTTAATTAGTTAAAGTATTGTTGTAATATATAGCATGCATATCAAATGTTCAAATAATGTAAACATCAAAAAATGATGTATTAAAAGAAATAGATAAGGATAAGTTTTATTATTTTTGTTCCCAAAAACCTTTTATAATTTTAAATTCAAACCTTTGAGTATTAAATTAAACATCAAACACCCAACAGACAGTTTGAGGCATAAGCGATCGACCACGATCAACGAACGAACGAACGAACTAGAATGGGACCAAGACCTAAGCCAACGAACGAACGAACTAGAATGGGACCAAGACCTAGACCAACGAACGAACGAACGAACGAACGAACTAGAATGGGACCAAGACCTAAGCCAACGAACGAACGAACTAGAATGGGACCAAGACCAACGAACTAAACTACTGAACTACAATCTGGGACATAGTTCGTTCGTTCACTTAAGTGAA
Organism: Drosophila acutilabella; assembly: GCA_035046005.1. Classification (NCBI taxonomy): domain Eukaryota; kingdom Metazoa; phylum Arthropoda; class Insecta; order Diptera; family Drosophilidae; genus Drosophila; species Drosophila acutilabella. Next base: position 1,187,138 of record JAWNOK010000033.1, on the reverse strand, counting down.
TAGTTCAATCGAACTTATTCTGAACGATACGATACAACTCTACTTGAGATATTTGCGCCGAATTTTAATTCAGGCACGTTTCCCACAGTTTCCCCCCAAAAATTAAAAAAAAAAGCGATATGCCAGACAACAGTAGCTACTAAAATTCTCTTGCTGAGCGCAACACGTGTCTGCTCAGGCGATGATTCTATTTTCTGTGTCTGTCTGTTATTGTTATTGTTTTCATGGTACAAAAACTAGTTTCTCGCAAAGGCGTCGCCGTCGCCGCAAAAAAAAAGAGGCTCAAGGTCTGCTCCGATTGCCTTATGTGGGGGACCCAGAGGCAAACCGTTTGAATTATCGATAGCTTGACAGCCTTGTGTGCGGTTTGTTTATATTATCATTAACATTATAGTTGTGGTGTGTTGTTGACTGACACACAAACTAAGCGCGATTAAGCATATTGTTTTTGTGTTGACTTTGGCGAAATTTCGAGTGACGCATAAAAAATCACAGCTGTAACATCGACAAAAATAAACACAAAACAAAAACAATCAAACCATTAATTAATACTTAATCACAAGTTCATTTGCATTTAATATAAAAGAGAAAAACTTTCATAATATGCAATAGGAGTCATAATACCCTTTCCCCCATGCAAACAATAAATTAAAATTTTTTTACTTATAAAAAAAATCATCACAATGATTTTAATTGCCAGTTGTATATCGTTTAGAAAAATAAATTCAAATTAAAACAAATATTTTGTTGTTTACAAAACAATTTTAACTACAAAACAACTAATAAATTGATTTTGAATTATGAGTGTCTGTGTGCTGGTTGAAAAAAGCTGGAAGCCACTATGCATTAACTGTTCAGCTGCAAGAAAAAGAAGAAAAGGGGGCGAAAAAGCACACGCAATAAAAACAACAACAACAACAGCAACAATGGCGGTCAGCAAGTGTGGTGTAAACAGGTGGTGTAAACAAAAACAAAAAACACGAAAACAAAACGAAAACAACACTGAAGCACTCTTTAAGCAGGTTTCCAACACGTGCTTGGACACTGCAGTATTATCATTATCAGTGTTCCCTTGCACCTGAAAGCGGCACCTGTGCCCTTGAACTTGCCACTCAATTATAAATGCAATGCAAATCTTTAATTGATTTTTTCGTCGGTACATTCACCCCCGTGTAGCTTTTAAGGCTAATTGATTTGTTCTGATTAGAAAGCATTTTTTGCATGCTATCTCTTTCTTCTCAATGGCTCTTTGTTCTCTTGCCTTATGACGCGCGGCTATCAGCATTTTTTAGTTGTTTTGTTGCTGTGGTCTTTGTTATTGGTTTTTTTTTATTGATGTGTGTGTACATGAAAACAAACCTAACACAAGCATAAAGTCATAAGCACACACTTGCACACACTCAGGTATTTTTTAAGTGATTTTCTTTTTCATATTTTCGCAATAAGCTGCAATATTGATTGTTTTTGTTTTCGTTGTGTGCGTCACATGCACTTTGTTCATAGAGAGCAAGAGAGAGTGAGAAAGTAGGTAGCGAGAGAATGGGTTAAAAATGTAATTGGAGGGTAAAGAGATCAAAAGAGAGAGCAAGTAACGGGGTTTTTTCTGCAATTAAGCTAACCCCAAAATGACATCAGCTGAGCAAAAATAAACAATCTTTTAATACAACAAAATGCTTTAAATAAACGAAAACAAGTTTACTAAGTTTGCAAGTCACAAAAGCAGCATCAGCTGTTGCGTATTTACAGTGTGTGTGTGTGTGTCTCTGTTGTGTGTGATTGTCAGTTCGTGTCTCTGTGTTGGAGCATAGAAGCAATTACACTGTACAGCAAAATGTTAACGATTTGCGATATATGCTCTTCTGTTAATATGACGTCAGAGAGTTAATTTACATATAAAAAACGTAGAGAATACATAGATTCTCAAATCTTTTATGTTAAATTTTAATTTGTTTCTTTAGTAGCTTCCCATTTGAAAACATTACTTGTTAAAGCCAAACTGTTTAAAAAGTATGTAAGAGAAATTAATAGGTTTCCTTATCTGTTGCACATACTTTTTATATGCACTTAAATTATCTTCGCTTAGCTTTGTAAGCCAGTGTTCGCTTGTTTTCCCCCCACTGTCAATAAACTGTATTTCATAATAAATGTATGCTTGTCATTCTTATTAGAACTGGTTGTTTGCATGTTCTAATAAGCAAACGACACTAGTGCACGCGCGCATACATACAGTAACAACACACACACATGTACTGATAGGTGCTGTTACAGTTCAGCTATTAGCAGCCATTGTGCTCACTCTCACCCCCGCCCAGCAGCTGTTTCGTTGTTTACTTATGTCTCGTTTGTCGTTGTATCTGATTTTTGCTTATATCTTTTTTTTTGCCACAATGACCTTCTTTACGTAGAAGGCTTTTGAATAATATTGAAATGGTCTGGGGAACAGGGAAAGGGTAAATTTGTTATTACTTACGTAAAGTCCTGATTGAAATTCATTTGATATGCTGCCATTTTAGCAATCTGCTTATCTTTGATGATGTATCTTTTGTTTCACACACTTTCACTAGCTGATTTTTTTTTCGTTTGCTTTTCTTTAATATGATATGTTTTGCGATATAAATTTATTGCACTTTTCACAACAAAAAATTCAATAATTCACAACGAGAAACACTATGAATTGCTTTTTTATGAGTTGTTAGATATAAATTGAATTTTCGATGTTGTTTTTGTCCGTCTTTGTTGTTTTTCTACGCTCTTCTTATTTGCTTCTGTTACATTTTCAAACAAATGTTAATGTTAATGCTCAACTGAACTAAACGTACATAGTTTCGTTAAGTGAGTCGCAATGTTGCATTCGACTTATCGGCAGGCCTCCACAAACATCAAGGTATTGTTCGACAAGCAACATTAATCGGTCGTCTATCGGTTCTCATGCGTCGAAAATAAAGTAAAGTAATTGTTTTGTAAAAGTTGTTTAAATAATGCCTAATTCGTGCAGTAAAGTGATGTGTATTAGGCATACTCAATGTTAAAACAAATGCCGTACTTGCTGTGCGCTTTGATTGCTTTTGTGCAAGTGTAGTGTACAATTTTTAGAGAGCCTTAAAAATTTTTTTCCGCAGACGCATGAAAAATGGCGGCGTCTTCAGCTACGGCTGAATGTAAAGAAGAATGTAAAGATAAAGATGACGATGCATTAACTACAACACTGCACACATGTGCAAATGATCCAGATTTTGCAGTAATATGTGCGTTTATGCAAAAATTTGCTAAAGATTTGGGCTTGGCATTGCCAAATTTTAAGCAATTGCAGGAGTGGTTGACAAACAACGATGAAGGTACGTGTGTATGTATGTATGTACGTGCATACAAATCTATGCAACTGTGCGCGTGTGTGTGTGCGTTAGCGACTGAGAGCAAGCGAGAGCGAGAGAGAGAGAATGACAGAGAGAGCGTTCGCTTGTTTGTATTATTGTTTGGTATTGGAGTAAAGCGGAGACCGTAAAAATTTAAAAGAAAACAAAAACAATCACAACATTTAGATAACATACCTCACACACTTTACTTTTACAGTGCCCGAACTGCGAGACCTACACATTAAACTGTTGCGCAAGACACGAAAAACCGTGCATGAAAAGAGCTGGGAAAATTCATTGAGTAAATTCTGTTTTGGCTACTCGGTCCAAGATGCTTGGGAGATCGAACGCTTTGGCTACCGCAATTCCAGTTTAAAGGTCAAACTTCGCATACTACGCGTGAGTATTAACAATTCTGTGAAAATTACGTGATTATTGACATGCAATTGGATATTAATCCAAAAAAAGATTAGCTCATGTTTTTTTTTTTGTAAAAGTAGTTTACTTCAATGTATTAATTTGTTTTGCTTTTCATTAGGAACTGCTCGAAAGCCAATTTGAGCGTAATGCTAAATTTCGAGCTCATATTCTGACACTAAATGCGGCGTCGTTGCGTGCACAGCCAATTGGGAGGGATCGCTTGGGTCATGCCTACTGGCTAACGCAGGATAGTGACTGTAATTTGAGAATCTATCAGGAGCACTTGGATGAGGAAATTTGGCAGGTGGTGGCCACAAACCGAGATGAATTTGTGAATCTAATTGCACGCCTGCGTGGCAATGAAGTCGTCTTGCCCTCCAAGGACATCGGAGAGGCGGACGAGGATACCACAAGTAGCAGCAGCTGCAGTAATAATGCACAGCCGCCACCGCCGGAAGAGGAGGAGCAACAGGATCAAGATGAGGAAGTACACGAAGCTAAGGTGCCCAATTTAAAGATCAAATTGCAACCAGAACAACAGGAATCAGAACCTAAATTAAAGAAGGTGAAGGTGAGTGTATCGGCTTGTGTTTCTTTATGATTCCTTCAACTGAACAATTTAAATTTTAGCCGCTACTAATAACACAAGCTAAGCTCGGAGGATCTCCTGCTCCGGCAAAGAAACGAGCTCTTGAAGATGTGGAAGAGGACGATATGGAGGAGCAGCAAAAGAAACATAGACCAACACTGCTGGACACCAAACGCATCAAAAAACCCAGTCGATACGAGAGCACGAAATCCGAAGATGACAACGAGGTGGACTCGGAGGACTCCGAGTTGGATGAAGGTGAGGAGGAAGAAGAGTCCCTCGATGGTGAAGAGGAATCACTTGACAGTGCTGCAGCCGACGAAGATGAAAACGAACAAAAGTTCAACGAGGAAGATGACGAGGAAGACGATGACGATGAGGATGATGAAGTAGGCGAAGCTATTGAAGAGCCTACATTAATAGTTCGTGGTCAGGGAGCAGGTCGAGACTGTCAGGCGACACCAGAAGAAGAAGAACTATTCCTCAACACATTTGCCATTGATGAGGAACTGTGTGCGACTGTAGGTGACGCCATTGAGGAATCATTTAACTATGTGTACGGATTGGGCAGCGGCGCTGAATCCCTGGTGGGAAATGGCAGTAACGAATCTACAACGGAGGAAGCCACATCCAAGCCAGAGCCCAAAGCTACATTCTTTTTTGGCGAGCCCGGCTGCCTAAAACTCAGTCCCATTAAACAGACACCAAAGCAGGAAACTAAGCGAAGCATATTCGATAGTATAGGCGACAATCAATCGGAACCACAGCCAGATCCAGAACCAGAGAAGACAAATGGAGAGAGCGTTAAAGTGGACAAGTTGGCAGAACAAGCCGAGGATAAGGAGACGTCGTTACTTAATGGAAATGAACCAACAGACGAACAAGTAACGAAGGAATCAACAGATTGCGATGAAAGTGAAACAAATGCAATTGTTGCCGAGAAAACTTCTACCGAAAATGATCCCGTAGAGAAATTAATCGATGATGTCAGCACAAAAGCGTCTTGTGAAAATAAAGAAATCTCAAAAGAACAAAAAGAAAATCATGAAAACTCTGAAGACAAATCAGTGGAGGAAAACACGCAATTGTACAAGGTTAAGGTGATAGAATCAAATGAGGAAACAGTTCCAGAAACACCAAAAACAAAAATTGAGGAAAAAAAGGAACCACTTGATGTAGTGAGATTAGAACCTGATAAAACAATACCTGAAAATGATGAAAATGGTCAGAGCAATGACGCTAAGAGTGAAACTCATAAAGAAGAATCAAACAAACTAAAAGAGAAAGTTGTAGAAAATAGTGAAATAACTAAAAATAACTCAAAAGAGGAACTTAAACCGCTGGAAATCGTTAAGGAAGTGGACAAAGAGGATACTAAGGTGTTTAAAAAGGAAAATTCACCTGTTTTAGCTGAAAGAAAAGTCAGTGAATCAGTAAAAAATGCCACAAATGGCGATGAATCAAATAAACCCGCAAATAACTCATTAAGCCATACAGCGGTTGAAACGGTTGCTGTAACAGCTAAAGCAACACCGGAAACGGTTAACACTGCTCCAGATAAGGTAGAAACTGTTCCAGAAACGGTTAAAACTACGTCAAGTGTTCTCGAACCGCTTAAAGTCCTTCCTGAAACAGTGAAAACAATTATAACCGTTCCTGATCCAGTGAAGACCACCACAGAAACAGTTCAAGCAATCACAACAAAGTCAGAAAATGATTTGCCAAGTACCTCGAAGACTACACTTTTAAGCGATAATCACAGACCACACTCTGAAGCTGCTAATCAAAAAGAGGACACAACAAAAAGAACACACGATTCAACGCACTCTTCAATGTCCAATATCGTAATCAAACCTCAAGTGGTTCCCGAGGTTCATGCCAAACCAAGCATTCCGTTGCCGAATCGAAAACGACGCTTAACCGATTTTACGGCATCAAATCCACGTCATTCCACATCCGAGAGCGAAATTGATGCATATGCTGAGCTTCCACCGAAGGAGGAACAACAACTACAAGCGCCTCTTTTAGATGACAATGACGATGACTTGGATGTGGGAGGAAAGCGCATTAAAATGCGACCAAAGATCACCAACGTAGAGGTTCGACGCAAAGTGGAAGCACAAAAGACTCAAGTCGAGGAGACAACGTCCTCCAGTGGTGAGGAAGATGCCCGAAGTCGTCGTAAGATTATAGCGCCTAAACGCCATTTGGAAAAACCCAATACCATTAGGACAAAGCCAACTCTAGCCGAAATCATTGAAAAGAAACTGAAGAAGACGCCAGAAAAGCCAACAGAGAAGCCGACAGAGCCGCCATTGATGCAACCAGCCGCAGAGATCACACCGCCTGAAAAGGCTAAGCCAACTGAGCCTGTGCCCTTTACACCCCCCAAAAAATCGCCCATAACGAAGCCACTTAAGAAGAATTTGCTCACCCAAATTCGTCAGGAGGAAAGCGACGAGGAGGCTACGCCCCGCAAGCGAACGGTTAGCGAAACTCTTGGAGCGTCTCCGTCGGCTCCTCAACCTGTCGGAGTCGAGTCGTCCCAGCAACGCAAACGTCGGAGTAGCGAAGAGGCCAAGGAGTCTACGGACACAAGCCTTAACGAGGAATCCTCAGCGGTTAGCGAGAAACTGAAGCGCAACAATGATCAGGAGGAGGAAGTTATCGTTCCTACTGTTCAACAAAAGCCACAGCCAGTCGAGCAGGATAAGAAACCCATCAAACAGGAGACATTGCCAGTCAAAGAGGAATCTTCGCCAATTAAAAAGGAAGTAAGTTCAGTAAAGCAGGAGGAACTGCAGAAGCCAACGCCATCACCTCAGGTGAAAAAGACTCCGCCTGCAAAGGAGCCCACTCCTCCACTAGCTAAGGAGGAAACGCCACCACCATCTGAAGGTTTCGGGCGACGTTCTGGACGTCGAGGAGGAGCTGCCGTGGTGCACACAGAGCTGCCACAACCGAAGCGCACCAGAGGGGGCCCTAAAGAGAAGCCTATTGTGGAGAGCAAGGCTGAGATAAAGGAGGATCCACTTAAAATCGATGATGAAGAGGATGAAAATAAGGCGGAAGTGGAGGAACAGGCAAAGGAACAACCGAAGGCAGACAAGCCTGTAGCTAAAACTAAGACACCCATTAAGGAGGAACCGAAGAAGGAGACTCCGGAGCAACCAAAAAGTTCAGAATCCAAGGAGGAGCAGGCTAAACCCGTCACAAAAACACCCGGAGTTGGACGTGGCCGCGGTCCGCGTAAAAAACGCGAGGTGGACACCACCAACATCATCGAAACAAATGACTCGGAGACGCCAGTGCGTCAATCGCGACGCATAGCCCAGCAAAAGATCAAGGAGGAGGCGGAGCGACGCAAACTGGAGGAGGTTGCATTGCGCACCATGAAGCAGCAGCTCAAGAAGAAGAAGAAAGCCGAAATGGAATCTGATCCCACTGTTGTGGAACCTTCGGGCGAATCCGAGTCTGCTGAATCAGCGGAAGCCAGTGAGGCCGAGGAGGAAACCAAGAAGAAGATTAAGAAGAAATGTCCCGGCAAAGATGGTTGGTCATCGGACTCGGAGGAACAGGTTGAAACCGAGGAAGAAGAAGAAGAGCCACCACATTACGATACAGATCCTGGCTCACCGCTTTTCAAATCCGATCATGAATTCTCTCCCGAATCGGAGCTTGAAGATGACTCACAAGTTGTGCCCATGAAACGTGCGCGCACACTTCGCAAAGAGAACGCCGATGAGGACGAAGAAGCGGATGCCGAGGCCGACGACAGATGCCAGAAGTGTGGCAAATCTGATCATCCCGAATGGATCCTGCTCTGTGATACGCCTGACTGTAACAAGGGCTATCACTGCTCCTGCCTTAGTCCTGTGCTATTCTACATCCCCGAGGGCGACTGGCACTGTCCGCCATGTCAGCAGGAGCAGCTCATCGCAGCCCTAGAGAAGCAGCTGCAGCAGTTCGACGATCTGGTTGCTCGCAAGCATCAGGAGAAACTTTTGGCCGAGGAAGCTGAGGTTAGCAAAAACATTATTTTCAATTATTTATTTTTTTTTTGTTTGTTTCCTGTGTTTATTCGATTTGTTTTTTAAGGTAATAATAATTTTATAAGTAATACAATTACATTTAAAACTTCTCAGCTTCAGCTTTAAATAATCTTAAGTAATTTCCTTAACTTTGGACCAACTAAATTAAATGATTTTCAATTTTAATTACATTTAAAGCTGCTAAAAACTAATAGATGTTATTTTAGAGACTAGAAATGTTATTGTGCGCTGTTAACATTTTGTCATTATCATTCTGTTACTTAGCATAGCATGTATTCATTAACTTTAACAGTGATAGTCTTCTTACTGATTCATTTAACAGTTAACATTAAATTTAATAAGTTAAAATCTAAACTTATGTTAAACATTTTATTTTGCAGCGTGAAGCGGTTGCCGCCGCGGCTGCCCGAACCGCCAGTGAGCTGGAGGAGCGCTCGAATCAAAATGCTCGTAAGAAGGACGAAGCTAGAGATGGCGAAGATGATGACGAGGAGGATGACGATGAGGATGATGATGATGAAGATGACGACGATGACGATGCATCGAACAAGGCTAAGAAACGCAGCAAAGCAGACAAAACGAAGCGTAGAAGAGGCGATGGTCGCAGTAACCGAAGAGCAGCAAAACGAGGCACGCGACGCCGTCGGGGAGGCAAGGACGATGCTTCCGACAGTGGCAGTAGTGACGCAAAGGGTGAAAAGCCATCGGGCGGAGGCAGAGCTCGTGCTGGTAGTTCCAGCAGCAGTGGCAGCAGCAGTAGTAGTAGCAGTTACTCGGACTCGGATGATGAGCCCATTTACAAGTTACGCAAACGAAGACAGATCAATGTGAGCTATCGTCTGAATGAATACGATGATCTGATCAATTCGGCGCTAAAGAAGGAAATGGATGAAGTGGCGGGTGCTGGCAATCTCGGTAGAGGCAAAGATATAAGCACTATCATCGAGGCAGACAAGGAGAAGACTCGTCGTGAGGAGGAGGGTGACCCGACAGAGGAGAAGGAAGAACGGAAGGCGCCCAATGAGGCGGCTAAACCTTTAAGAAAATCATCCGACAAGTCGAGTAATTCAGATGAGAGCAATGAGGACGAGGACGATGGGGAGCCTCTGAAGGCAGCCAAGAAATCAAAGATCAAAGCAGCGCCTCCTGCCAAAAAAAAGGCTCGCAAATTAACCACTCTCGACGTCAGCTCAGAGGAGGATCATGGCAGTGATGAGGATTTCAAAACTTCCAGTTTTTCCGATGATGACAGCTCTCAGTCGGCATCGGATGACTCGGACTCCAGCCTGGAGGTATACCGTCGTCCTGGGCGTGGCAAGAAACAGCGCAAAGCTGCGCGTCGTGCGGCACGTGAACGACGCAAGGATCGCAAATTTGTGGTGGAGGAAAGCGACGAGAGTGACGAGGAGGAGCGCCAGCAACGCTCCAAGGGTAACAAATCGAAGAAGAAGCGAAAGGAGGATTCCGATTACACCGAAACTGAGACAGATGACGATGACAATGGCTCCGAGCTTTCCGAGAACATGGACAGCGCTGATTTGTGCGATGATACGACTAGCGAGAGCGAAGATGGAGCCTGGAATCCATCGAAGCGTAAGAAGGCAGCTGCCAAGAAATCATCTTCGAGCATCGCACGCAAATCCCCCAAACTGAAGAAGCCGCTGAGCAAGAAGCCCAAACAGTTGGAGTACTCGGACGACGACATCAGCGAGAGCGAAGAGGAGGATGAGGAGGACGACGATGAAGAGCAGATTGGTGCCAATGGTGTGCCCTTGTCGGGCAAGGGATCCGGCAAACAACCACGATCGCAACCCTTGAAGAAGACGACAACGATGTCATCGTCGGCGCAGGCGCAGTCGTCTGGCAAGGGCAAAGGCAAGGGTAAGGGCAAATCCGGTGGTGGCACCAGCAAGAAGAAGAAGAGACCGGCATCTTCAGATGATGAGGATGGCGGTGCTGGCGGCGGTGGCGGTTCCGATGAACGAACCCGGACACGCGGACGTCGCTATGCCTACATCGAAGACTTTGATGACGACAGCTCAGACGGTGGCATCAAACCGGGTGTAATGCGTCCGGATACGCCGCCCGAGGAGCGTCAGAAGTTCATCCAGAAGCAGGAGGAGATCAAACGTATGTTGGCCGAAAAGAATGCTGAGGGTGCCAAGCTGGCAGCCACACCCCGTCTCACGCCCATCAAGGGAACAACTGCATCGGGAACGCTGCAGGAGAAGCGCACGCCCAACAAAACAGGGGGAGCAGCAGCTGGCGGAGATTCGCTATCAACAGTTCCATTGTCAGTGATACGACAGGCCAAGGTGCTGGATATTGACTATTTGCAGCGCAAGGGTGAAGCTATCGATGATCTGGACGATGTGGATGAATCAGAACTGGACGATACCGAACTTCCCGACGATCTACCCGAAGACATGGAGGATGCCATAGCACGCATGGTTGAGGAGGAGGAACAGTTCACGGCGGCAGCCGCTGCACGTGAGCTTCCCGCGCCCGACGAGGTCCTTAGAACCACGCCCGCCAAGCAACAGAAGGCACCCAAGCTGATGCCCACAACACCTGAGCAACTGCCCAGTGCCTCTGGTCTGCAGGAGCCGATGCGCAAACGTTTGCCAATGCCCACAATGCATCCACCGCTGTTGCGTCATCAGTTCCCAGGACATGGCTCGGTCGGGTCATTGCCGGCTTCACTGCTTCCTCCGCCGCCAAGTCAACACCAGCATCAGTCTCCGCATGGCATGCATCCTATGTTGCAGCGTCACTTGGCACCGCCTCCACAGGCCATGCAGCTCCTGCAGAATGCACTCTCCGCTCCACTGGGTCAGCCTTTGAGCCGAGCCAATTATCCGCCACCGCCGCAACAACAGCTTCCGGCCATGCAGCGACTGCCTTTGGGCATGACTATGCCGGCTGCTGCAGCACATCTGATGCAGGCTGCCGCTGCAGCTGCGGCAGTGCGTCCACCGCCGCCACAAGTCGATTCAAAGCCACGTGGTCGTCGGAAAAAGGTCACTCCACTGCGGGATCAGTTGCAGAAGCAGCAAACCGCAGCCGCCGTTGCCGCCGCTACGACCACTGTGAGCAGCGACAAGCAAACGCCTCCTCCTCCTAATCCTACTGGCAAGACGCCGCCTTCACAGCTCTTTAAACCCCATGAGGATGCTCCCATTGCCGTCTCACAAGCCTCTGTTATAACACGCATGCCGATGCCATCTCTCCTGCCCCCCGCACATGGGCGTGGTCCTCCTCCGCCTGGAGGCAGTGGCATGTACCCGAGCAGTGCGGAACTGGCGCGTTTCTATGGACAACCCTTGCCCCCCAGCTCAGCGCTGCGACCCACGTACGGAGCACCACCTCCTTTGCGTGGTACTCCACCCACATCCTCAGCCGGCGGTGCTCCTGGCAGTGGACTCAGTACACGTCCGCCTCCCTATCTCCACGGTCCGGACCATCATGGCGGACCACCACCACCCGGCGCCTTGGCTGGCGTCTACGGCGCTGGACCGCCACCAGCTCGTCATGCCTCGCCGCATCTAAACCCCTACAGGTGAGTTAGTTACGCCAGTGACTAATGAACATTAGCTAATCCTATGTTATTTTTCTTGTCAGAGCCCCGCCCATTTATGGTAACCCTAATTATCCTCCTCGCGTGGCACCACCCGGCGCACCGCCCAATATGAGACCTGGCGCTGTCGACTATGCAGCCGGAGCACGTAAGTAACCAGCAGAAATTTGTTAGGAGATTGAGTAAAGTCCTGATAAAAGGACTAATTATACAAGAAAAGTCCAGATATAAATAAGGGAATGGTTTCCTGTGAAAAAAATAAGGTTGATGTGTCTGAACTTATAACATTACATCTCATAAGCGGACAACTTCCGTCGAAAAAATTTGGTCCAAGCAAAAGAGGTGTCCCCCTAATAAAGAGGCATATTGGTCTTACGCAACATCAGAATCAGAGACATTTTTTAAGCATATATGAACCGTCCGCTTATAGGGAAAAAGGTTTCACGGTGTTTACATTATTGATCAACAGAAAATGCTTAGACGATAAGAGAGTTAACATTTCCTTTTATATATTTGCAAACTACTGTTTCCATTTTTAAATTCTTTAGATCAATGCATAATTTACAAAAATTGATTAAACTTTTAAGAAATCCTAACAGAAATCTCTATTAGGTATTGTAATTTCCCAGTAATGTAAACTAGGAAAATAGTTATAAACATTGATGAATATGAGATTAGATTGCGATGAGACTAATATTTTAATGGATTCTCCATGGGTTTGATACTAGCACAAAATAACTTTGATTAATTTAGATACTAATTTAACACTTTTATTTATTTTGCAGGCGGTTATCCACCCTATGGCTACTACCCACCCCCATTAACGACACCACCCACACACACGTCTGCTCCCAGTTCGGTGATTGTCAGTGCGCCGCCTCCACAGCCCGTCACGCCCACAAATCATTCAGTATCCGCATTGACGCGAGGTAAATCGCCAGCTCCAGCGCCAGCAGCTCCAGTTCCTGTCTCAGTCGCAGTGCCAGTATCAGCAGCACCACCGGTGATCAATGTGCCACCACCACCAGCTCAAGCGCCACCGCAAGCATCTCCTCTGGCAAGTGCAAGTACAACGGAAGTGGCTAAATCATCGGTGATAACCAGCAAGAAACTCATCACACTGGAGGCTTACTCCAACACAAAATCCCCAATGGCTGTGGTGGGTGATACAACGGCCGATTCGCCGGCTGCCATTGCTGAGGAGGATTCCAGTTCAGCGCATGGGAACAGCAGCAATGCGGTAACTGGGAACAGTGCTGGTGGTGGCGTTGGCGAGTTTAGTGGCTTGGTGAGCTACTTCAGCTCGCAGCAGGATGATTATGACACATAACAAACGCCGCCGTCAGCCCCAAGCTTGTATATAATATAGTTGATCTATATACATATATAAATATATATAGGAAAGTATGTATATGTGTAGAGTAAAGCGTATCTATGACGACGGGTTGGGAATTACCTGGATATCTTCTCGCTTCAGGCCACTTATTGAAAATTTCAATTCACCCAAAACACACAGACACACACTCACATACAGAATGGAAAAGTGCATATATATATTATATAGATCTAGATCCATTTAAGAGTATGGATATTTTATTTATTTTAAGTTTAGGATTTTATTTTTGTGAACTTATTCTCTATGTGCTCCTAGAGTCGCTTCAACAGCAACTGCAACTGCAACAAATGAAGTATTTTAGTTTAATTTTAATTGTAACTGTAAATTAGTAATACAAAACGTTGGATTATTCGATATATGTTAAAATTAACTATCGAGCGCGATATCAATAAGACGCAATGCAACAATAATGATAATAATTTATAAATATAAATATACTCCCAACACAAACACAACCCTATATAATACATATATATAAATATAGAAAACTAAACTAAATTAAATTAACTAACATAAATATAATTAATTGGCAATTCATGTTACGAAGAGTTAACAAAACTTTATTAAACACAATGTGGATTTAATGACGTATACTAAAAAAAAACAAGTAAACAAAAAACAATACAAATGAAATTAAAAGAGAATCAAATCATCAAATAAATAAAACTATTTAATACTAGTTGAATAAACATTACAATTATTGCTTTTATTTGTTCATTGTCTACTAAATTAGCGCTTCAATGGAACTTCAATTGCCAAATTCCTCGATTATCACTGATAATTCAACTTTTATGTTGTTTATTGTTTGCATAAAATTTTGCACTTGTGTCCGGTGCTTGCCCCCTGCGCCCCCTTTCGCTCCATGCAAATCGAAATTCGCAAATCGATAGTGGATTTCGTTATGAAGGGCGCGCATTGTGGACACACTTGATATTTGCATATGTCATAGATGGCTTTGGCTAAAAAGCTTTCAATTTGGCCCAAATGAAATGCGTGCAAGCAATGTGACTTTTGATCCATTGAATGCACAGGTTAACATATGCAAATCTTAGACTTATCGGCTCACAAATCAGCCAAAATTTGCGAAATTTGCCATCGAATATGTTATCGAATAGACACATTAAGCTTTTTATCAAATTACTGCATTTTAATTTTATTTAATGTTCACTGGCTTTTGCATTTTATATATATTTTTTTTCCCCAAATATTAGTTGTCTAAATACCCAGATAAAACTTTGAGATTTAATTTCAGGAAGCGCAAATTTTAAAGATTTTAATATTTTTTTTTCAAAATTATATTTAAATGGCCAATTTTAATTGTTTTGAATAAAGGAATTACATCTAGTTAGAAATAATATAAATGCAACATGTTGTAATGACTTAAAAATAAATTCTTTGAGAACTTTAAAATAAGGGACAACGAAACATTAAATGAGTCTTTCTCTAAACTGGGAAAGTCGGTAACATGATTTTTTAAAATCGACCGATTCGACAAGTGTTAAAATTTTACATACGTTTCTCAACTATATTTTACACAGCCTTTTTATATTTTTATTGTGTCTGTTTTTGACTATTTTTTGCTGTTTTTTTTTGTAAAGCTGATGCCTTCAATTATTCTCTAGATTACACAAAACTTTAAGGAAATCCTTCTAGTTTTCTTATTTCGCATGTTCCACGACAGATGTAGAGTCACGCAATACTCTTCTATCAAAAGGGTCCCCGGAGATTCTATAGTATCTTTAAACTTACCACTATTTCTGAGCAAATGCATAAAGCAAATACTTTTAAAATTTTCTCGGGAAAATGGTTTGTAATAACTTATTTTATGGTGCATCTAACTTGATGTTAGCTGCTCAAAGAGAAATTATAATTTTTTATTATATTTTTAGTTAAACTAAAATATAATTTATTGTTTCTTGAAGTTAAACTTCAAGGAGAAAATAAATTTTAAAATCTATAAACAATTTAATTCTATGTAAATAAGCTAAAAAATCTTAGTAAAAACTCTCGACTTTTTTTAAACTAAAAATTATTATAATTGTTTATCAACTTTGTGAACTTCTTATTCAACAAGTAATAAATATATAAAAATTGCCTCGATTAATTCCGAAATGAGCAAAAAAGTAAATGAAAACTTAAATTAAATAAACTTTAATTTAAAGATCGGCTTTGTTATGATAATCTTTAAATATCAGATCGGCTTTATACACTGACATTAATTTCCGACATCGGTTTTCGCCAAGTTTCATTGTTATTTTTACTTCTTTTGAAAATCCCCTTTTGCGAATTGATAGCAGCTATAAATTTGCATAATTTTATGGCGATTTAGTGGTATTATGGCACTCTGATTTTATAGCATATCGATGTCTCCATTCTCCATTCTCCTTTATCCATTATCCAATCACGCAATGTTCGTTATTAAGAGGTTGCCCCGTAGCTTTCGTAACTAAGAAACCATTGTGTGTTTACTATTTTACATTTTTTATTTTATTTATAAATTTATTAGCTAAAAATCTCAACAGAAACTTTGCATAATAACAACAATTAATCAACAACAAAGGAACGAAAGCCGCTTATTAATTTAACAAACGGCGTTGTCCTGATTAGTAGACGAGGTTAGCACCTTAGAAACGGAAACGCTTGGCGGGCACGTTGTACTCGTAGCCACTGGACTCGGCAGCGGGAGCAGAGTAGACTGGAGCGGGGGCTGGAGCAGAGTAGACTGGAGCAGGTGCTGGAGCAGAGTAGACTGGAGCAGGTGCTGGGGCAGAGTAGACTGGAGCAGGTGCTGGGGCGGCAATGTCATGCACAGGAGGCAGATACTCAGGAGCTGGAGCAGGAGCAGGGGCAGAGTAGACTGGAGCTGGGGCAGGAGCAGAGTAGACTGGAGCTGGAGCAGGGGCAGAGTAGACTGGAGCTGGGGCAGGAGCAGAGTAGACTGGTGCTGGAGCAGGGGCAGAGTAAACGGGAGCAGGAGCTTCCTGTACAGGGGGCAGGTACTCTGGAGCGGGAGCTGGAGCAGGTGCGCTGTACTCAGGAGCGTGGTACTCGGGAGCAGGGGCAGAGTAGACTGGAGCTGGGGCAGGAGCCGAGTAAACTGGAGCGGGAGCAGGGGCAGAGTAGACTGGAGCTGGTGCAGGAGCTGGGATGTCCTGAACAGGGGGCAAGTACTCTGGAGCTGGAGCTGGAGCAGGAGCGTGGTACTCGGGAGCGGGAGCTGAGTAAACTGGAGCTGGAGCAGGGGCAGAGTAGACTGGGGCAGGTGCTGGAGCCGAGTAGACTGGAGCTGGTGCTGGAGCGGGAATGTCCTGAACAGGGGGCAGGTACTCTGGTGCTGGAGCCGGAGCTGGAGCGGAGTAGACTGGAGCTGGTGCAGGTGCAGAGTAAACTGGAGCGGGAGCAGGGGCAGAGTAGACTGGAGCGGGAGCAGGGGCAGAGTAAACTGGAGCAGGTGCTGGAGCGGAGTAGGAAGGACCTGACGAACGGATGTCAATGTCAAAAGATGGCGTTGGCTTGTCGTAGTTGTAACCGTTGCCTCCGCCCAGATTTAAATGGGAGACATCAGCCGACACGGCGGCAATGGTGCACACAGCCAAAATGAAGAATTTCTGCAAAGAGAAAACAGAAAAACATTAACCACAAGTGAGTCAAAATAAAGAAGAGGTAGCAAATTCGTGGTACTGATGTTCCAAGACAGATTAGCGAGCAGTTAATTGACAGGCCAATGTTAAAGGTAAACAGAGGTAAGGTCAACTCCAAGTAGTGTCTTGATAAATGTGAGGTGTGTGGTCGCATTCAAGTACTCAACGTTGTTGTGGTTGTTATGATTGTTGCTGTTGTTGTTGCCATCTTACCATTGTTGTTGATTTTGTTGTTGCTTTGGTTGTAAAGATTCGTTGGATTTGGTTTGACCAAGTGCCTGACGCTGAATGATGACAACCAACAGATGCGACAGCATTTATATACCCCAAAACAAAATACAAAACGCAACGATTGAGATCTTCTACCCTTCTCTTTTACTCCAACACAAGCACAGACGCTCTCTCACTCGCACTCTTGCCCTAACGCTTATCAACGGCGTCTGCGCGACTGAAGTCCGTCGAGGGTTTTGCAATGTCAATAGGGCGCGTATCGCATCAGCGGTAGCCCACATTAGCATACACACATGCATATACGCACACAGTCGCACAGCTGTCCGATCACACCTACATACATTAATCAAACGCTAATTTTTAGGGCCTACACTAAGGGCAAATGTCAAAGTTGGTTAGCCGCTTTTCAAGCATGGTCAAAACGTGTTAGCCACAATGCTAATGGACACGCTGCTTGCTTGGCTTCTCGAGCTCAAGGATAAAACAAAAAACTTAATTTCTTAGCCTGTTTTGCAGACAAGATTTTAGTCTTTAATTTAATTGCCGTTTAAGTTAAGTCATTTACAAGTCTCGTTTTTCTTCAGAAATTGTATTTTTGGAGTCTGTTTATTTTTTTTGGCGACTTTTACTCAACCGCTGCATTAGTTGGCATATTTTTAGCTTTTTTGCGCTTTTTACTATTAGTTTTATTTTGGTTCGAACACCTTTTTCTTTTCTTTTACTAGAGTTTGGTTCGGTTTTCTGTTTTCTGTCTGGTTTTTTGGGAGCATCATGCATATAGTATTGTTGCTTTGGTGCGACCTTCAGGCGGCCGACAAAACCTGATTAATTTGCTTGTGTGTATTTAAGGCGATGGCAATCAATGCATATTGGTTAATGTTTAATACATGCAATTTGGATGGCATGTTTCACTTAAAAACCTTACGACTTAAAACAAAATCATTTCGATCAGAAACACACACGCACACAGACTTACGTGCATTTGCTTAGCCTAGTTTATAGCCATGTCGAATTTGGTAGCATTGTTGACCTGGCCACGCACGGGGCGTCTATGTTGAAGCCGTTTTAATTATGACCCTCGAACTGTCACAGCCAAACGAAAAAAACCATATCCACAGGCAAAAAAAAAAAACCTATAAATTTATTCGCAAAACGCTCATCTCCAATTTGGTTGTCTAGCCAACTATAATTAACCAATTATCTGGAAATACATAACTCGACAAAATCCTACCACTTTGAGGTAGGCTTTGTTTTAATGATCTGCTGTTCATAAGTCCAACTAGTTTTATTTTTATGATTAACTGCCTGAAATAGTCTCAGAATTATCTCATAAATTCAACTTAAAATAAATAATAATAAAGATTTAAGCTTAACTATAAGGTTACCCCATAAATATTTAGTGCACAAGCAGCGGCAACTTAAAAGTAACTCAATTGATTTTACTGGTACTAATTAGTGTCGATTACTAAGCTAAGCTGCCATTATGTCTCTATGTAAAAAGCTTAATCATCGCCAGCAGCAATTTAAGCTTTCATACTTTTCAAATTTGAAAGCTGCGCGCACAATCAGTTTCAACATTTAACAACACTTAACAGCTGTTTAGTGATCGCTTGGTCTGGCAACGTTGCAGTTTTATTTATTTTTTCTGAAATAGGACAACACTGTTTCGTTTTTAAGCCAGCAGCAATTCGAAATAACAAACAATTATTTCAGGAGTTTTAACAGATTTCAGTTTCGCATGTGAAAATTGAATACATAGGTGAGTAGTTAGTAGTGTGGGCAGGGAAAATGTTTATTAATTTTGGCATTAAATATGTAATGGTGTGTGCCATTATACAAAATGCATTATCCAAAATCATATAAAAAATCTTTAACATATTTCAATTTGAAGACAATTAAAGACAATTTCTTCATTGAAGTAAACAAATAACTAAATTCTCTCAATTTGCATTAAGTTAATTCATTGTTGTTTCAAGGTTGGAGCCGATACAGAATAGGGATGTATATTTTTCAATCTTCATAGGGAATGTCATCGCCAGGGGAAAATATTTCACTATCTTCTAGAAACTGAGCCAACCGCTTAGCAATTATAACACCAAGTAGGATTCCTGGTACTATGGTTACAGCTAGGCCCAATACGAAGTTCCTATCACGCGTTGGCTTTGGCCTAACTCCTCCAGGGGGAGTCTGACTGATCCGTCGTCGAATGCACAATTGGTAAATTTGACAACTCGCCAGGATTCTGAACATTTATATAAACTTGGCCAATAGGTCATCTTAAATTTATTTACTGCAATTTTGCTATTGTTCCCTATATATTGTAATATATATTTAACTAACTTAACTTAAATTATTGACGTAAATAGCAAAACTTTCTCCACACTCTCGTGTTGTTCGAGCTAAGCACGCACTCAATTCAAGAACTCATTGCGCATATATCTCCATATCTCCATACTGCCATACCACCATACCTAACGGTTCCCCACGTCTAACCCGCTTTTTATGGCACTTCCGTTCTCAACTCAAATATTATTGTTGGCTTGAAATTGTTGAAGTATCTTCTGCTTTTACTTCGACTTCGTCTTTTCCTTCCTTCCCTATGTTTGGGTTAATGTATTTCGTCTGGGTTTTTAGCAAGTTTGCTTTATTTCAAAAATGGCTAATTGACCTGCACTTGCACCTGAAATGTTTGACGGAGTGCCACTACTTGCAACGGATTTTTAATTTGACTCCAATTGCCCTTTAATTAAGAAAATTTAGTTTCGGGTTTTTTGCTCAGTTTTTTAGGGCTCAGAATACAAAATACTTAATTTAAATACTACTAATTAAATTTTTATAATTAAATTTATTGGTCTGTAGTCTGTAGTCTATGATATAGGGGAAAATAACTGTGCAGTTTTCATACCTGATTACCTATATCAAAGACCAGTGGCATCCAAACTTGACACTGACACTTCCATCTACAAAATCCAATTAATTTAATCCTCTTGTATTTGCAGAATTCAAATTGTGACAACTAGAAACATCAATCAAAATTAGTTGACCATATATAAATTTATTTTCATATAAAGTTCGTCCCAGGAATTAATGTAAACTCCTCCACTAGTCTTATGATGAAGATGTTTTTGATGAAAAATAAGTTGGGGCATTTCTATTTATTTCCCATTTTCAAAGTTAAAATGCAGAGAATATAAAGGCAAACTTAAGGATATCTTCATACTACATAATAAATAAATGTAATGTAAAAATAAAATTTTTAAACCTTTTACTCGTTTTCAAGGCAGTCAGACTTTTTGAAACCATTTTGACGTAAACTATTTTGTCATGTCATAAATCTTGGAAGACGCTGAAGACCGTTTGTTATTGCTACACATTAGATATATTTCATTACCCATTACAAAATTCGTATCACAAAACCGATTTTTTATGACTGTTGTTTCAGTGATGGTTCCGATCCATTAGCACAGTGTAAACTGAGGAATCCTGGGCAATTAAATGTACTCCTCTGGATATGTTATGCCACACTGCCCTTAAATAAACCCTATAATTTGTGCTGGCCCAATTACAAACTGTCAGACAACCTTTTTAGGGGTTTTTTCAGTTATGCCAGGCACATTTTGGGCAAGTTCGTTGCCTAAGTCTTTCGCAACAAGAGTTGCATATTAGAGGATTCCGCTTCCGTTTGCCATTTCGCACGTACACGATTCTCACACGTCTTTATATGACCCTAGGATCAGAGACCAGGACACGGCCCAGTCGGCTAAATATTTGAAAACAGTCCTACGGAAATCCCGAGGCACATGTAATTAGAAGGATATTTCAGCGGAACTAGCCGTTAATCCCGCTGTCTGTGTGAAACAGCGAAACAGGTAACAAACAATGAATTCGCCGCAAGTGAGAGACACAGACTCACGAAGCCGCCATTTTAAGCACAAGTCAACGGCGTTGCGCCCAAATGACTTACCGGCAAACTGATAAACCCGCAGAGCTTTCAGTATGTGTTCAACTGTGGCGCGTTGTGGACGTTGAAACCACCTCGAGAGCTGACAAAGGTGTGTGTGTGTGTGTATACAGAGTGTGCAAGTGTATGTGTATGAAAGCCGTTAAGAAGTCTAGCACTGAGTAAGCCAACGAACGAACGAATGAGCCAAGCTAGAGACAAGACTGAAACAAGAAACAACGAATAGAAAAAGAAAGAAGAAAAAAATTGAAATAAAATCTGTAAAACGGGCACGTCGCACTATTTTATTTTCATCTCTTTTGTCGTACTTTTCTACCTATCCAACTATGTATTGGCTACTCTGCTCTGCTCTGCGCTCTACCTTCTTTTGGTCTGCGTTTCTGCCTTTTCTGCTGGCGTGTCTTGTGGTCTCAGCCACTGTTTGTGTGTGTGCTGGTGTGTGTGTGTGTTGCGGTGTGGACTGAA
Organism: Drosophila acutilabella; assembly: GCA_035046005.1. Lineage (NCBI taxonomy): Eukaryota > Metazoa > Arthropoda > Insecta > Diptera > Drosophilidae > Drosophila > Drosophila acutilabella. Next base: position 1,165,453 of record JAWNOK010000033.1, on the reverse strand, counting down.
ACTTCAGGTGCAGTCGCGTTGAATTTCTTGAACAAGTTTTAGTTAGAGTTTGGCCTTCGTCTGGCATGGTACAGTATACGCATTGGCTCCGTTGCCGAATCTTCGATCAGACCCTAAAATAATAATTGACAGTGCCAGTGTGTGTGTGACTCTGTGTGTGCGTGTGTCTCTATAAGCGGCTCAAACTGGATTTCTTTACAATTGTTTGTGCACTACTTATGTACGTGTCTCAGTGTTTGTGCCAAAGGATTTGTGTATTTAATTTTTTCGCCAATCAAAACGCGTGCAAAAATTGGCAAGCAAAAGGAATTTTATGTGAAATTTGCTGCACAACAAATGAAAATGTGAAACTGAAATATCAACTAAAATAATAAGACTTTTACTGTTCGATTGGAGTAACAATTTTGTGACTGAAATCTAAGAAACATATAAAAAGATAAAATATATATGAAATGACAGCAAATGCAAAAAAAACTGACTTGGATGCTGAGCAAATACAAGAACTGTTAGCTGATTTTTTTTCTAGCTGTTCAACGCCATCGATCTGAGGTTTTGTGAGAGCTTATCCAAGTTAGCTGAACTTAAACCGCTGATGCTGTTGTTCTTTTTGTAGCGCTCCATTAACTTGTCTCTGGCTTTTGCACTTTACGTTAACTGACATTAGAATACGAGCACAACGAGCACAACTTATATTCATACTAACTTCGCATGCCAGCTGCGCATTTACGCTCCCATTAACCAGGTAGAAATTACACACGGGAAACAGGGAAAACTGAGGAAACAGGGGAAACAGCTACAACAACAAGTGTTTTGCGCAATGACCAAAGAAATTGAGGTGAACAAAAAGCCAGAGAAATGGAGTGAGAGACAGAGAGGGAGGGAGGAAGCGAAAAGTAACTGAAATAGTATCAAGTATAAACTTAAAGTATAAATAAGAAATACTAAAAATGTCTGCAAAACTGCAGCTTGTGGTTAAAAGTGCTGGAAATACCAAAAAGTAGAGGATTGCGTCAAGTTTGTGGCCTAAGTCTTTTGTTTGAGTAAAGTACAGAAAGGCAACAAAATCTCTCGCCCCCAACCAATGTCCATTTTTTCTGATTTTTAATTAACATAAATATTTTTCTTAGATTTCTTTTACAAAACTGTTCCCATTGGCGTCTTAAGACCTTTAACGCATACAGAAAACGTGCTTAGCATCTTAAAGCGGCTCAGATGCTTATTTCTGCATGCATAATTAATGGGAGGCTAGCTCAAACCATTAAAATATTATAGAACATTGCATAAACATGTTCGTTTCATAAATCTATAATTTATAAATTTTTTTGTTATCGCGCTTTCAAATAAAATCAACTTAAAATCAAACTCTCGACTATCTCTCTGCAGTGCAACAACGTTGGCCTTGTTAATTTAATTACATAATAAAAAAGTTAACTTAAAGTTGCCATAAACATCGAATTATATATAAAAACTTAGTTATAAAGAGACCACAGTTGACAGTTGGTGACTGTGTTGCATACGAAACGGGAAGACTTCAAGGATAGCCAGCTGACATGCCACATAAATTGGATTACTAAAAGGCAGATCGCGTTATAAACATCAACTTTTACATATACCGTGTGTGTATATAGGCTGCATATAAACAGAGGTAAGTTTCCCATAAAAACCGGGTATTTAACGGTATGCAAATGTATTTTAACCAAATCTTTTATTATTAGCCAATAAAACCGGTATGCAAAGCGCAACTTTGGTTATTAAATACTGTATGTTAGTTAGTATACTAAGTGTACAATTTAATTAGTTGGTGTTAAAAATACATTGATGTTTCAGGTAGTTTTAATAGCTGAGCTCATAGCTCTTTTTGGTAAGAACCATTCAATAATCCAATCAGGGCTGACATCATGGCTTTAACTTCGGACACGCCTTTGAGTGTACTCATTGCGCAAATATGTGATTATGTATCGTTATCGATAGACAATGGGTATCGGAGATTTTAATAGTTGTACAAATGGCACGCTTTCATTTTGCCAAGCCAAGCAACTAGCATTCAAATTGATTGTGATTTAGCTGCCAGTTTAATTGTTTTGAAGTAATTGATTGATTGATTCACGATTGAGGCGGCGTATGAAAGAGATTGAAGACTCCCTCGTGAGTGTGTAGCTGCAGTCAGTTATGGGTATACATATATACAAGAAGAAGTCCGTATAAGTAGCACAGCGGCAATCAACATGAAAGAACAATTTCTTTTACTTTCTATAAAGCAAAACAAAAGCCGTCGACTGTCTAAAGTTTGTACAACAGTTTGTCGGTCTGTTAGTTCGTCAGTTTGTCAGTCTGTCAGTCTCACGTTCGTGTGTCACATTTATTCAATAAAGGCCAAGTCAACTTCCAAGTGGAGACTCAAAAAGCGAGAGCGCCGCGCCACAAAGAGTTAACCTCAATTATTTCTTTATTTTATTTTTGTTGTTTTCTTTTTCAAGACGCACTCGCCGCATTTTGTTGCTTAATACCAAACAGAAAACAGAAACAATAACAAAATGCTTCTTGTTGTTGTTTTTCTTTTAAATATTTTTTTTATTATAGAAAATTTCACTCACTGGAAGTGAAAAGCAGAACAAATGACGTGCGATCTGACTCCCTCGCCCCCCCGTCAGATCAGTAAACAAAACTTGAGAATGTCAAACCTTTTGGCAAGCATTTTTAAAAGCTGAGTTCATATTTGTTTCAGGTTAAATAAACCTGTTTCTTGGATTTCTTTAGTACTACAATCTGTAGATGAGTTCTGCTTAATAATTTAGATAAAAGAATTAATGAAATTTTTGCGAACTGTGTCTCGAAACCTGTGAAACTTGTTTTAGCTCGTGTTTTATTGGCAAAGTTTCAATGATTAGTCATAATTTGGTTATTAGCAAATGAATAAAACGGAAGTCTGACTTAGACAAAAGGTATTGGAATTACTTTCCCCTTCGATGCGCAACTTTAAGTGCACAATTCAGTTTTCAGTTGAATCAAATGGTGCATTGCACAATGAACTAATCCACATTCTTTCAGTTTCAAATTTCCCAGAAGTCAGCATTTAAATACCTTGAAATACTCTAGCTATTGTTGTTGGTTTCTATAAATAGAAACTGACGCCTAGACGGCGGCACTGAGTCCTGAGACGATCCCTAGAAATCAAAGCCAATTCACAAATCCCAAGCAGTAAACAGGTAAAAAGAACTCAAATTGTTTACCTGCCTCAAGGTGCAAGAAGTCAGGAAATTGGACACATTTCGATAACTGATGGGATGCTTCTAAAAATTTTGACAAACAACTAACAATAGATCAAGTGGCAGTTAGAAGTGAAATAAGGGTTCACAAGAGAGGCGTATGACTCATATAACAAGATCCATTAAACTGATTAAAGCCAAAAATGATCAAAGAATTGCGTCGGTTCGTGTCTTAAGTCTTTAGTTTTGATCAGACATGCGAGCTTCATATTATGCTCGAACAGAGTCATTCATTTCAACAACAATTTTAAAATAATTATATAAATTTTGTTTTTGGTTTGGGGGGGATTTCAATCAGCATCATTTTCTAATCAGCAACTTTTCCTTGACAATGAAAGTTCCCAGACGACGTTTCCGTCTTTTGGCTAGTGAAAGTGTTTCAAGCTTCAAGCTCATTCTAAAAGCGAATTAATGTTGCCCTTAAGCATCTTTTGTGAAACAACAACAACACCGAGTAACGATGAAAAAGCCGCTTAATCATCTTGAAAAACAGTTGACAATAGCGCGTACTTGCTGTGTGTGTATGGAATAAGTTTCATAAGTTTTTCCGACATCATCATCATATCTATGAGGTGGGCGCTTTCACGGCGCCGACGTCGATTAGTTACAATTGACACGAAAATTTTTCTCTTTTTTCATGCGATTGTTTTCATACATTTTGTTGTAGATTTTTAATTGTGAGAATTGTGTGCACAAGAAAGTGGATCTCTGGAGCGTCCGGCAAAACGTTTTGACGCTGTCATTGTCGACAATTGTTCAGAAAAAATGATTAAAACTTTTGTGGAGCACACCTGGATAGGGGGTGGGACAGAGCTTGTGCTGAGGTGTTGATACACTTAAGGTAAAAGTGTTTTCTTTCATGAAAATGCATTTATCGATTTTTATGGATTTTAAAGTTTCATTAATTACTTTTAGCTGCGAAAGAGTTGCACAAAAATGATTTTACTTTTTTCTGAGGGATTACTCAAATAAATTGTGCAGTTTGTGACACAATTTTTAGCTAAGGCATTTTATTAAACAAATGACACTTCATGAGGCAGCAGATATTTGGTTTAGAAACTTTATTTAGGACAGTGAATTAATTAAATATTATTTTTTTCTGTGGAATCCCAAAGTTATCGCGGGTTTGGAAGTTTAATTTCTTTAATTCTTTTTAGTTTAAGCAACCAAACATGTTTTAGAAACTATTCATTTTGGAAGACTTTTGTTGGCACTCCCCTTTTGTTGTAGTTGTCAGTCAAATCAAATGACTTAGACAACGAACTTGCGCATTTCTCTAGCTTAAACGGCATTAGAAGCTAATCATTAAATATTTGGCTGCCAAATCAAATGACTTAGGCAACGAACGTGTGCATTCTTCAGACAAGCGCTCACTTTCAGCTTAGAGTCCACAGCCGAAAACTGAACATACCTTTGCAAAAAAGCCATAAAATTCACATGACTGCTTCACACCGCAAAGAGACACACTCACACACACACATACACTCACCTGTAGACGCCCTCAGCTCGCTTGACTCTTGACTCTTGTCAGGCTGCACATATTTATTTTTCCATCTTGGCTTTAACCTGTTTTTGTGATTTGTTGTTGGACCTTTTCCGCTGCATTCTCTAGCTCATCTCTGCGTTTGGCGGCTTGGGTTTCAAAATAAAAAAAGTCACTCAAGCTGTAGAGCTCATGATCATGATATCACAGCTGCCTTCACTAGCCACAAGCGCGGGAGTGTGCGTGTGTGTGTGTATGGGTGTGTGTGTAATGCTTGCTTCAGGTGCGGCCCATTGCATATTTAAAGTTTTTGTTTTGTTTTTTTGGTTATGAGCGAGTTTTTCACTTCACTTTTCAATAATGCTTTATGAAAACATTGCAAAAGCAAAACTTTTTCTTGTCTATTTACAAATTAAACATTAATTGCGCCCCGTGCCCGTAATGCTCAACGTTGTCTCCTTCGCGCTGTGTACAGTGTCTGCAATTGCATTGTGAAAGCGTCGGACAGTAGAAATCATTTGACCATTTGTGTGTAAGTATGGGAGTGTGTGTGTGTGTATAAGTTGTTGTGCTGTGTATGCTCTGCACAGCTTTCGTCAGGCTGCACATGAAAACAAACAGTGTTTTTATGGCTAAAACACACCAGTTGTTAACTGTTGTGCTGTCGACGCAACGGTGGCAACTTAACCATAAGATAAACACAATTTAAAGAGTGAAAAGTGTTTAGTTAAGTTGTATTTGTCGATCAAACTGGTCTCTCAATAAGTCAATCAATGAAAACTTAAGTGAATGAAAGTAGAATACACCATAAATAACAAATAATCACAAAGGAAATTACAATTAGTCTAATTGTAATTGGCAGCCAATAATGAGTGCTCTTGTGGCCCACACTGACCACAAATTGTGCTCGCACACTCAGCTGCTGTAACCTTCGCAGCTCATTAGACCCTTTAAGCATTTACTCTCGCCGCACTTAGCTCCAATATCAAAGTCTACTTGAGCATTATTTATGCCAACCCAAATACCAAGCACTCAAAAATACTACTATACATGCCACAAAACTGAAACTAGTTCAATGGGGCTGCCCAGCTGGTTTTGTTTTTTTCCTCTCAGTTTTTTTGTGGCAATGCTGGAGGTAGACCTGAAGTTGTAGCGGCTTCAAGCGATGCTTCTACCTGCGAGCCAAAATTAAATACACAAATTTGTGCTAAGCCAACAGATCAATAACATAGAGAGAGAGAGAGAGAGAGAGAGAGAGAGAGCAGCTAAACTGAAATGAAATCACGCTGCGATCAAAGGCAAAACAACAACAAAACGTAGAACAAATTTACATAAAAATCTGGTTTCTGTTTGTAGAACTTTTGTTCATAAAGCTGCGATTTGGGAATGTTTCGCAGTCATTGAGTCTGCTAAGATTTTATGCCTTTCATAACGGTTCCAATGCGGATATTGAAATCATTTTTTGAATTCATACGACAAATGAGAGTGAGTCTGCTTTGTGAATAGTAAAAAGAGTTTATAGTATTTTAACGCATTTTCATACTGAAATGTATTTAAAATCTTTTAAACTCCACTTCGATTTTCTGATCTGCATATGAAGTGATAGCTGTTCCAGTTACAGTTACAGTTTCTCTATTTATTACCCGTTTCGACTGCTCCTTTTGCAATCAACCCAATTTTGATGTTGTTAGTTGTTGGTTGTGGTCGCTTTTGCGCTGTCATAAAACCCCAATTGACCTTCAAGCTGTTCGATTTACAACATGTCTGTAAAAAGCATTAAAACTGAAACTAATAAATTTGTTGATCATTAGTTGGGCGGGACGAAACGAGTTTTTGGCATAGTCCCGAGTCTGCGGGATACAAATACATATTGACTGACTGACTGACCAAAGTGCCAGACAAGTGTTCAAGTGAAAGTTCAGCATGTAGTCTGAAATGAAAAACAAAATAAAATAGAGGAAAACAGAAAAACAGCAAACTGGTAAATGTACGACTAGCAGTTGGCAATGTGAAATGGAAAACTAAACGGGGCCCATAAATGGCAAGCCGGCAGCAGATGTTGGCCAAAAAGTTCAGCTCATAGAAAAATTATTTACCAGTTGACTTTTACCATTTTGTATGCAATGCATAGTCACAGTGCCTACTGTATGTTTACCAGTTATGCCGCATTTAGTCATCGTCGAAGTTGTTGTGTTTGCAGCGCTTAAATGTCGAAGGTGTCATCAATAATGGTGGCCCCGGCCCCAACCCCAACCCCAACCCCAACTCCTGTACCCAGATCAACAACAGAAAGACTAACTGACTGACGACCGGTTTTCTGTGTTTGTGTTTTGGATGCTGTTTCAGTGTGTTTAGTTGCTCTTGCTCTTTTGTTGCTCTTCGTTTTCTTTTGTCTTGTGTTGCGTTTTTCATCTGCATGCTTTGCATATGCTTGAAACTTTTAATTTAAATTTGAATTTTAAGTTTGAGTTTGTATTTTGATTGACGCTTTATGAGTCTCTTAACGTTTTCCGCTGCCTCGTGTAGTTGCGAAATGACTTGTGGTTTTTGTTCGATATTAGTTGCTTAACTTGAGTTGCTTTTTTGTTGTGTTCTTTGACTTGACTCACAGTATTATCCCTGACTGTTAAAAAAACTCTAGATTTGCTATGTTATTACTCTAGATTTTTTGTCAATTTGCTACTGTGCCACAACTGTCAAGTTCGTTGCCGAAGTCTTTTGATTTTGATGGTCGAATATAATCGATGTCATCTGCTCATTGGCATAAGCTATTCAGTATGACAGCCCAACATTTATCATAGTTTTATCATTGGCCCTAAATAAAAGCTGTTGCAATGATATTCGGGATAAGCATCTGTCCATTAACTCACCATTGTATCAATAGCTCCATAAAGGTGTCATGCATGGCGATTATGAAAAAAGGCGCCACGTAACAACAACAATAACTTCCCATGCTGTAAATATTGTTGGTGTTTGGATTGCGAAATGAATTGGCGCATAATCAAGTCGTATGGATGCATAATCAGTGTTTAATTAAAATGCTATAAACCAAAGCGAACATTTCCAAACCTTTCACTCTCGTCCGCCACTTTATTAACATGCTAAATACGTATACAAATTTTCGGTTTATTTATTACTAGTTGTTGTGCATCGTAAGCGACAAATCAAATTTGCATATTGCAAACTGCAGTTGAGCATTAAATCAGTTGACTCGATGATGCGATCGTCACAATCGTTTATCCAGACATTTTCTTCGCTTGTTGCTTTGTAGCTTTTTTTGTTTATTTATTTTTGGAAAAATGCCTTTTGGCATAGTTCGTGTTTTGGTTCGGTTCGTGCTCTTGGGATTCGTTCATTAGCTGTGATTATATAAGCAAAATATTTGCCGGGGTGTTGACTTCTAACTGGCTGATAATTGCATGGCCCGAGGGGAGGCGAATGTCTGGAGAGAATGGGTTTTTGTAGGGAACATAATAAAGCAATTCAATTAGTCATAGAAATGGAATGAAATTAACGGAAATTACAGTTAAGCACAGTTAGAGGCGTTAACAGTTTTATTTTCGGGTGTTGAAATCAACAGAATTTAATAAATCAATCAGAGTGGAAAAATGTCTACAAATTAAAGTATCATTAAATAAACGCAGATAAATTAAAGCTGACAATCAATCTCTTTGAGTCATCATCGCCATCATCGCACATTAATGTCAATGCTGGAAAACCTTCAGTTGCTCAGTTTAGCTAATGACAATACTCTTTTTGGCCATGCCCAATCGGCCCACGCCCCCAAATTGACGCTGTCGGAGCTTAATTAAGCAGCTAAGTAAATATACATGTTGCTTATAAATAAACCTGTAGCTGAGCATACAATTTTTGGCGCCTTTCCGTAGACTAAACAATGGCAGCTATCACCCACACACAAATATTTAAGTTGTACAACAGTAACAACAACAGCAACTAGAGTGCTAACTTTAACAAAGACAGAAACAACTTTGCGCAGCTACGTAGCAAGTTTGCTGGCTGCAAATGTTTGGGCTTCAAGTTTGTTTCTGGGCCAAACCACATAGCCAGCTAATTGCAACAACAACAGCGACAGCAGCAGCTGCCGGCTGCTGGCACACAAAAAATGCGGTTTGGGTGGCTACACAGCTGCAGCCTGGATCGAAATACCCTGGAACAAAGAGTCAAAACAGCATATTAGCTATAAAACGACAGCAAAGAATCCTAAACAAACTACATACCATAAAATGTTTTAATAAATATAAACATTATTATTTAAAAACTTTAATAAATGATAAGTTGAACATGCCCGTCTTGTTGTGCGTACAACTGCTTAAATTGCCGAAAAATTAAAATAAAATACCCTGGGGAAATTGAATAAAAGCGTTAAATTATGTATAGTATGGTACATTGCATAATTCATACCATTATGCACATACGAATGACGCCTCTTTGCCTTTAATATTATTATTTTAAGCAAATGCGAGAAAAACTTTAATTTTTCTTTGTTTAATTAGCACTGAGAGGTTGTCTTGTTGCGTTGTTGTTGGTGTCGTGTGGTGCGTGTAGAGTTTACAACGCTTATTTGCAAATTAATTTGCCTTTCAATAAGAAAAAGCCGACGACTTTGCGGACGGTGTAATCCGCTTTCAGTGGATCTTGTCTTGGGTTTCAGCATTTCGCATGTATTAATCAAAGTTATCTAATAAGTATGTTTGTGTGTACAGTGTACATGTGTGTGTCTCTGTTTGCAAGGTGCTGAGTTTGCTGTACAACCTTCGCGTTTGACTAAATTTTAAGCTGAGATGCGAGATTGTCAGAGGTTGTTACTGTGTGTGTGTGTGTGTGTTTGGAGATTTTGTTTGCGGAAGTTTGTTAATGGACTCTGGAAGAGTATCAGCTACGGGTGTGATTATTGTAAGCAGCTCAACAAAAGCAATAAAGCAAAACAAAAGACTTAGGCAACAAACTCGCTGGCGTTGCCCAACAAAAAGTCTTCTTAAACAATTCATAACTTTTTGAATTTTAATTCACATTTTTAAACTCTGCATAATTTAATTTGCATAGAACATTTACTTATTTTCTCACACAAAGCTGTAATTATAACGCCTTAAATTCTAACGCCTCAAATGTTTACCGAAAATGTTTAGGCAAACACTCAGAGTAAAAAAACACGTTTAGCTACCCGAGAAACAACAACAGTTATGAACAATGTTTTAGTTAGTTATAATTACTAGACAATAACGGCAACCTTGCGCCTCGATCTCACCTTACAATGCGACAAAAAAAGTAAAAAACACGAGACAGTATGACTTATTTTGCATGGCATATGAATGAAAGGCAACTCACACACTCGCACAACTACATTGAGTGTGTCTGGGGGTTTTAACAATGAGATAAAAGTGAACTATAGAGTTCAGACAGACACGCACTCGTGATTTATGACAACAACACAAAGAGCCTTAAACTTTGTCTCTCCACTGGAGTAGAGAGAGAGGAAGAGAGAGACAAGTAGGGAGGAGAGGGAAATATAATTGTACTCGTATTTCTATGATATGCGCTTGACTTTTTAAGCCTTTGAAAATTAGAGAAGGGGTAATTGGCATACAGCTTAGGCAAACTTAGAGTTAAGCGTTGAGGTACATTTAATTTAGCGCTTGATTAAATTTAATGCTGTTAGAAAGATTAAAAAAATACTTATGAATAACCAGTTTAATTATTTGGAAAGTTTTGTTTATAAACAAATGAAAATTAGATAATTAAATGCATTTCTAAACACACTTTCGACACACTTTTACTAGCTCTAGAACATTAAGAAACTAAAATTTCCGAAAATAAATATAAATTCCATATCGAGTTTCACATAAAGAATAAAAAACATATTAACTCAGTCATTAGTGGAATTTATTGCAAGATAGCGACCTCGACATTAGTCAGTTGGCTAAACTATATATGTATATATGCAAATGTTGTTGTCTGGCTTGAATTATGCGGTTTCAGCATTTGGCCAAAGAAACTTTCTAAACCGCATTCACAAAGTCTTAAAGCCACAAACACGTGCTACGCTCAGCTTAGAATAAATTGCTAATCGTTAAAGTATTTGTAAGAAAAATGGTTAAAAGAAGAAAAAAACACGAATCGATGTCATGTGCGATTTTGTGTGAGGTGTGAATGAGCAAACCAGTTTCAAGACATTTATTGTATCTATTTATTTATTTATAATTATTATAATGCTTTTTTTTGGGAATAGTCATTTATTGGCTTGCTATTTAAATCTTTGCTTTCTTTGCAGGTTGCCCAATTCAACTTTAATTGGCTGCAAATCCACAATATGGCCAAAACGACGGCAGCCAATTCGCATTGGCTGGCCGCTTTGCTGTTGGCGGTGGTGCTGCTGTTACACACAACCACAGCGGACGAGGCGTTTTCATGTCCAAATGGTAAGTTTGCATTCAACTTGAAATTCCAATTCCAATTTTCTGCACAAAACAAAAGCTGCACTCGCAGCTCGAATCTTGAAACTCGAATCAAAGTTTAAAACAATTCAAAGAGCAAGTGCGAGTCAATTTTTTGCAGGTGTGGCATAAATCAAAGTAAAATATAGTAGACAAAACGGATGTTGAATTCGCTTTTAAATTTGGGACCGGCAAATTGTCTTTGATTTCCGTTGCCATAATTGGTTTTGGCCACGTTTGTAGCTTGAGCGTTTAACTTAAGTAAGCTGCAATTAAATTTATCGATACTTTTTAATTGTGTGTTTGGAGTTCCTCTACTTAACATAAAGTTAAACCTACTAAACGTTAAGCAATCTAAATGAAACAACCAATCAATACATAAGTTCTTAAAAAGCTTTTTAAATAGACTAATCTTCTATAGAATTTTTTCTTAAGCTGACCAATCCTCTTTAAGCATCTGTTAATCAGAAATAAAGAGAGTTATGTTAGCCATCTGAACTTAAGTGTTCTCCTTTAATTCTCCTTCTTTTCTAACATTTTTTAGTTCATTAGTCTGTAAAAATGCTGATGGAAAATCAGAAATGTCTCGTTCATTCTAATGATTACATTAATAATTCTAAATTTCCTGTTGTTCAGTGGCAATTTAAATATTTTCTTTGGAAAATGAATAATAGAAATCATGATTATTCAGTTTTCTTTTTGATTGTATGTTGATTTTTCCATTTATCATGCTGATAGGCCTGAAATTCTTGAATATCGAGTGCTAATGATTGTTCATTCTTTGAGCTGTTTGGTAGGATTTAGAAATCTTTTCATCCATTTAAAACTGGCTATCGTTAAGCTTCTGTCATAAACATAGCGCACACTTGAACCATAAAAATGCCAGTGAAACATTATCGTTAATGACAAATCTACAAGTCCAGCGAAATACAAAAAGTAAGCAACCTGCCAAACGAGTTGGCCAAATCGAATAATCGCAAAGCTCTGCTACATTTTGGCTATAACAAATGGCACAATTGAAAGAACTTTGCCTGACGGAAATGCTGGACTAGCTAATCAATCATTGTATGTGTAGCTAGTAATGCAGTCAACACTTGTTGCTGCTGCTGCTGTAGCTGGCACTTGTGGTTGGGGCCTTTCACTCGATGGCCACCTACAACAGGCAGCGGCAACGATAACGGTTATTACATATGCCAAACTGGTTGTTATTATGTGCCCCACTGGGCGGTAATGCCAAGAATGCTCGCCAAGAGGCAATGACAGCATACAATCTGACAGCGCAAGAACCCTGACACAGAGTATGTAGACAATCTATTTACAGTGAGCACTCGCATGGCATCGACACAAGACTAAGCGGGAGCCACAACTCCATCTCCATCTCCATTGCTGTTGCCATCGCCATATGAGAGGCGAGAGACAAGTTTGGAGCGTAGAAAAAGAAAAATACGTTAACGCGCTTTGAAACAAGATTTCTTAACGGTTGTTTAATGCCAAGACATGTTGGCCTGACTGACTGACTAACTTGGCGATCGGTTTGCCTACCTACCAGCTCCCTATCCCGTTCTCCCGGTTCCAATCCCAGTCTAGCTGGCATGCCACTTTTTTACCAGTCGTTGTTTGTGTTCTTGCTGTTGGAATAGCTGTAGCTGCCTCGTATTAACTAGCTGCAGTTGCAGTTGCTTATTAACACTTTTATATGCACACACACACATACACACACACACAAGCACCTGCCAACGTAGCCGCCAACAGCGATGCGGCCAAAACAAGTTCGTTGCCTAAGTCTTTTGATATTTTTATGTTACGTTCGTTGTTTTTGATTCATATGCAAGCCAGGTTGCACATGTGTGTAAGTGTGTGTGTGTGTTACTTGTTTTTAGGTGCAGTTGTGCAAAAAATAGGCCAAACTGTTGGCGGCTCTGGCTACTGCTGTTGTTGTTGCTGTAATTGCTGCTGTTACTCAGCTTAAGCATTGCTTTTATTGATTGTGTTTTAGTACTGGCGACAAACTCTATGCAATTTTTAACAGTATAAGAGACACAAATATATAATAAATAAATAATGCTTCCGTATATAAATGTTATCTGTTCAATTTAACTTGTTTAGAAAGCAATCGATTGTGTAATCAAAAAATAATTAATTAGAAATGATTTATTTACACTCTGATGCAAATATAAAAAAGAAATTTATTATAAATGCTGTTTATCATATTTTTTAAGACTTTTATTAAGACACATTCGAGTCCAGAATCAGTTCAGAAAATTATATTTTCAAACTTTATGCAAATTAAGAACTTTTTAAATTAGTTCTGCTTTTTATTCGCTGCGCTTTCTTTGAAGTTTACTATAAGATTAATTACAAAGTGGATAGTGACCTAATAAATATATTTTATAGGCTCTAAGTTAAGAAATCCCAACGTCTGTCGTAAAGTTCTAACTAAATTCAAATCACATTTCGAACATAAGAAATGTTCAGCACTGAGCCACACCAAAGTTTACCTTCATTATTTATCACTCAAGCATCACATCTAACTGTAAATGGCTCAAATTGATAAACTGACAGACAGACAACGCAAACAGACAGCAAATCTTACTTAGAAACGAAACGATACGAAACGTACGAAACTCTTAAGAAGAAGACGAACAAAATGAGGCAAAAGTGCTAGAACCAACAAATCCAAAAATGTTGGACACGCTTGAGTAAATGCCAAGAGCAAGAACTCTTGAAGCTAATTAAATCAACTTCTTCTTCTTCATTACTCGAAACCTGCTCCAGAAATGCAGTATTTTGGAATAAGTTTCTGGGTCAGCACGCACCATTCAAGTGATATATGACACACTGATAAGCCCGTGTCTTATGACACTTATGAAAAACGTTTTGGGTTTTTGAATTATTTATGATTTTTAAATTTCAACATTTAGCAAATCATAAAGCGTAAAATGCTCATGAGCTTAAACAAATTTGTCGGTGGTTTATGGAAGTCAACACTTTTCTAGTTGACTGATTGCTGTGTGAACCACAAAGGCTTTAAGAGTTAAATGAACTTAGGTTTGATGGGCATAATGAACAAACATTGACGGTTAAGCGAAGAAGCTTACAACTATTTACCAGGTAATCCGCAATAAAACAGCTAGAATTACAAAATATATTCTTGTACTCTCCGCTTTCTACGCATTGAAGAACAGATCTCTACGTTGCTTTTTGTAGATTATGTGCGAGTAGTAAAGATAAATTCGCATTTCCAAAGCAACAAGGCAAAGAAATGCATGAAAAAAGAGGTTAATGAAAGGGGCACAAGAAGATTTATTGCACTTGTGAAACTTATGCGTGCCCAGAAACTTGAATTTCACTTTCTTGTTTCATCAGCAGAGCTACAGAACAAACAAAACAATGAGGGCCATTAAGTGAATTTCCAAATAATCTAAAATAGCACAAGCGACATGGAAGTTAAAAGTTGAATTGGGCTAACAGAAAGCTAGAAAAATAAATAGGAAATTAATAAATGATTAATGAATTAAAGACCTTAAAAAAGTATTCAAGAAACAATGTATTTAATTTTTTAATTAATTAAATTCCATATAATTATTACAACATTAAAAACTTAATTGGGTTACTGGGTGACCTCTGAACTTTATGCTACTTCATTACTCGAAAACAGTGTTAATAATTTATTTATATATTTATATCTTATGTTTTTTCAAAATTTAAACAAATTTCACAGCAAAAATTATTTGCATAATAGATTTTCTCAGCTGCTGCAAGGCCATTCGATTGTTTTGATAACCAGCTTAATACACAAATAATTGGTACAAAATCTTGGTGTTCACACAGTTTAGGCATCTCAGAATCTAGTGCAAGTATTTCAGCTGTAGCTATTAAGAGCTCTTTGCTACTTTTAGTTTGATAAAGTGCACAAGTCTTTTCAAGAAACTAGTCATTTTCGATCCGAATTGTGTGTGTTTGAGTGTTTGGCACTCCCAGCTAGTTAAACCTTATGTCTAACTATATCTATAAGCATCACAGTTTTACGTAAGAAATTCTCACATTATTAATTTTTGTATTGTTGTTCAAGAGATTTCGTCAGAGAGCGTTGAGTTTGAGTTGAGCTTCGCTGAGTGTTGAGCCAGAAATTAGATGTAGACAATGATCAGTCAGTTGGCTGAAGATTTCTGGCTGCTTTCAGCTGGCAATTAGAGCACAGCTAACAAATGCAATTGGTGTTGCATAGAAATGGGTAGGCATATGAGAGGTTTAAGAGCTGTCTTTTATGTGGGGCACAAAAGCAACACAACAGCAAGAAAAACAAGAACAAGCAACAAGTCACGCAGTAAATTTGCATGGCAAATGGCTTACAAAACTTCCTGGCAAGAATTTCAAATATGTGGCACAATTCAATAAAGCAGTCAAGAAATACACACACACATTTGCAAAGTGAATGAAAAACCAGCTAACCTTGTCCAGCTGTTGCTGCACCCTGTCCAAGAGCATTGGAATTTTAGAAGCCATTGCAGGTAACGTGGCTTAAATTGCTTACATTGAAACTTTAACTACCAGGTTGACATACACTTACACACACACAGGCAGTTGGTGGGAGTACCAAAGAGACAGAAAGAGAGAGAGAGAGAGAGGGAGAGCGAGACAGACAAATGGCTGACCATTAAAAACAATTACATGAGGTTTGTTTACTTGACTTCGTTCGACTGATTCCAATTGAAGCACGGTTAAGAACCCAAAGAATCCAAATTTATACAGTTCTCGAATTCTACTTTTTATATTCATTTCTTCGCTGTTTCTTCTTCAACTACTTTTTGTGTATTGTTAATTGGCACAGATTACAGTTATGCTGATAGATTTGGATTGGTCCGTAGCGTTGCTAAAAAAAACAAGTAAGAAAAGTACAGTCGAGCGCGCCCGACCGTATAATACTCTCTGCATTTTTTTCCGATTACATTATTAAAATCGGTATTTGGGTATAACAAAACAATAAATTATAATCGAATTCGCCCGATTATTAATAAAAACGCCGCTCGAGTTTGTTCCCGATTTAAATAATAATAAATAACTTAAATCGGTATCCAGGGAACACCACGTGGAGGTCATTGCAATGCAATTAGATCATTTAAATAGATCTTCGAGTCGACTTGAAATGTGTAATTGTTTAAACGAATTACGCACTTCCATGTTCCCCGCGCGGAAAAAAAAACAAAGATTCCCGACCAATTAACTTACAGACCACCTGAAATGCTAACGGAAATAGCGTCATGAATGCTGTGCACTGTCTCATAAGTGCTTGCGCTGGCTCGGCCAAGCGACACATTTGAAAATGCCCAATCAATGTGTGTGTCGTCACGTGTTGTGGACATTTTCAAATCTAATAGGGATTTAAATCCCTTCCTAAGCAAACTTTCATAAATTTCCCTAGCCTGAGTAAGAGAGCGTAAACATAAATTAAAATCTCCTAATATAATAACTTCTCTACCTAAAATTTCACTATGTTCTACAAATAAATCCTCAAACTCACTTCTAAATTTAGGTAACGAGTAATGGGGGCTTTTATAAATTACTACAACTCCTATAGACTTATACTTTAAAACTGAGTATTCGAATACGTGCGAACCATCAATATTGCGACCTGTGGAACAAAGACTAACATTCTCAAAAAGTTCGTTTCTGACGAAGACAAGAATGCCTCTTTGTGAACGAGTCCTACCTTCACCTAAGCAATCTAAACGTACAGCAATTCTATAGCCTGGGACTTCATAAGTCTCATTCGGGAAGGTTGAGCCTTCAACAAAACAAAGCATTGATGCCTGATGCATCAGCTTATCTAACTGGACACTTTTAATATGACAGTGCAGACTTTGGACATTGTGGAAAATAATCTCGAAATTGGAACTGTTAAGTAAATAGTCGAAATGTGTGCTAAGCAACTTAATGGAGCGTAATTTTTCTAATTCTTCCTGAACAACATTTCGACCTTGGATGGGCCTCGGAGGGTTGAAGTTGCCTACTAGGAACAGTCCAGCTGCACTTGTCGCTCTACTACAGCCTACATATAAAGCTGCTCGATCTAAACTATCGGAAATGTGGACAACCACCTTATTAAAGGTTGCTCCCTGACTCTTGTGGATGGTTATACCTTCTGCAGGCACGATCGGAAACTGCTTGCGATCTATCGTAACATTCTCATTTTTCCTAAACTGAAAACTTCGAACAGTTTTGACTACTGGGGTCCACAATGGATTGGGTAGATTTCTATACTTTAAACGTAATTCTTTTCCTACTCTTTCCTCAAGGAAATCTACCCATAGAATGACTGGATGACTGTTTGAATCTAAATCTATTTGCCTAAGAATTCCTGTTGCTCCATTCACTAAGCCATCTGAAGTGTCTATGTTAACAGTCATCATATACTTTGCTGTAGTTTTCAAAATGAGAGTACTGCACAAACCCTGGGTTTCTGAAGTTTTGAATCCTTTTACGGATTCAAGAATTCGGGCCTTGTTTGCCTCACCTAAATTACTACCTTTTACAAAATCCTCAGCATTAGAACAATATTGGGTGGTCGCAATTCGATTCAGTTTTAAAGAGTTGTATGAATTTGTTGCGGCGTTGGAGTGGAAAAGATGAATAGCATCTTCTGGTATCATATCTTCCCTTACTACTCTGGATCTAAGAAGCTCAATGTCAATGTCTGTCATATGAGCGGATGCCATATTATTAAGGGCTACAGCAAATGGTTGGTCATCTCGTTGACGCATTATTTCCGTCAACTCGAAAAATTCAAATCTCATTAGATTGTTTTCCCACAGTGTGCCATGTAGTTCACTGTAGTCTTCCCTAGAGGATTGCTGAAAAATCCACCTGTCGCCCACAGGCCTCAGTTGTCTGAGATCGCCGAACACGATGACAGGTATCCCTCCAAAAAAGTGATTACACTTGAAAATTTGCTGTAGCCTCACGTTTATAAAGCCAAACATTTTGGCTCCTACCATTGAAATCTCGTCAATAATGAGAAGTTTGAGATCGATCAATCTCGAATGTAGCGTATTAAGTAAGTCTGCGGATAAGGCCCCAATTCGATCGGACTGATTTACAGGAAGACTAAACATTGAATGGAGTGTACAACCTCCTATTCCAAATGCTGCCTTCCCTGTTGGAGCGGACAAAAGAACTTTAATTGACTCAGGATTTGAGCCTCTTCTATTATTAAATCTAGCTGTAAGAGCTTGATACAATACCGAAATTAGTCGGCTTTTGCCGACACCTGCTCCACCACCTACAAATTCATAAAACTTTTTGCCTATCTTAAAATTATGCAACACATGGTTTAGATAAGTTCTCTGTTTTAAGTTTAGGGAACAAACTATTTCCTCTAAACATGACGATGTCATTAAAACAGGCAACTTAACAAACTGAACTGTGTTGCTATTTGGCCCATCTGCATTCTCGTTTCCTATATTTAAAATGTTTATCTGGGGATCTATTTCTGCTACACCTAAGACTCTAAACCTATTATCTATGTTATCCTGATCATCTAAATTATCACTATCATCTTGCTGATTATCATCTAATACTCTACTAAGAGCATCTTCTAACTCACTATCATTTAAAACATTAAATCTCCTACGGTTTGCCTCAATAAACTCCCTATTCAAGTTACAAACCTCTTCGCAATTTTTACTAACTAGCTCCTCTTGTTCATTTCTCCACGGATAATACAGCATTACTAGTTCCCTAAAATAATTTTCCCTATCGTGACTAACATTAAATCTCCTATAACGTATTATCCGTGGACTACGCCTTTCTCTAATAAATCCGCTACCATTGCGAAGAGGATAAACTTCGGTTGTACCGAATCCTGCATTTTCTACCTCGTTCTGTGATTCTTGGCGAGTCCTACTTGCAGTTTTAGAGAATGTATAATATGCCGCAAAGTCTGCTAAGCATAAACTATTAAGATCATCTGGACGGTGAACGTAATGATCTAATAGGCCTACTTCGAAAATATCTTCTGAATCTTCGGGCAAACTTCTGAGTTGTGCCCTCGACTTGAGCATTTGAACTCGTTTGTCAGGCAATCCAGTGTTTATGAAGACATCTGCATTGCTGCTCTCTGACAACGACATTCCTAAACAGCAATAAGCTGCCTCCTGTGCAGATATTTCTGAGCCATTCATGAACTTATGACCTATGTGCTGCAGTTTCTGCCTAATACTAAAATTTCCTGAACGCGCTTCTTCTACAGCTTCTCGCATAAGCTTGGACATTCCTCTTTGCGACTTATTTATATAATTTATAACATAACTGCAGCACGCATATGGATCTAATATAAACTGTATATCTATGTTGGCTCTCTGCATTGTCAAAATATGCGTGTTGTACGCATTCACCATAATGGCGTCGAAACTTCTCTTTAAAAATATTTTTGGTCTGTTTAAACTAGATCTAATTGCTAGAATATAATCCTCATAACTAAGACCAATTTGAGGTTGCGAGAGAAAATTATTAAAATCATTAAGAGATTCCCTAACTTCACTATCTATGGGAGAACTCAAGAAACTGTTAATTTTCTCGAAATTCTTTTGATGAATTGAATTGCTCGGACTGTCTTCAGGAAGAGGAAAGAGAATTTCTGTACTAGGCATAGGAGGATATGGTATACCAAAACGACAGATTTGCCTATTTCTGATGCTACGCTGGCATGACGGAGTATGCTTATGCGTTTGGTATAAAATGAAAGGTTTCAATTCATCGTTTGTTGGATTCTTTTCCGTCGTAATAAACTGATCAACAAACTGTACAACAGGCGGACAGGAAGAAGAATTACTAGCATCAAACAAAGGGGCATTCTTCAACCAAAACATTCCATGAATGTGTGGTGAGCCCCGATGTTGAAACTCTACTCGCCAATAAAATTTATACACAGAATGTTGGCCGAAAATGCCTCCATCCTTCCTCATTACTTTTAACAGTTGCCTATACCTATAATCAAAATACCTAGCACAAGTAACTGGGTCTGACCTAATCAGTTCTACAACTTCAGACCTTTCTACCCTACCTGCCTCTTCTTCGGTTAGAACTTCCTTCCTAACTGTTTTCTTCAAAATAACTATAAGTTCTAACCACCTACTTTCTGCAGCAGAGAGCGTAATGAAGAAAGAAGGTATGCCGAATTGTCGTATCATGGCCATTACCTTCTTCTTCTCTCCTTCCCAATGCGCAGGAGACGAACGAATGCCTTTTAAAACCTTAAATCCCTCATCAAACTGAATTAAATTATCAATTTCTTCCTCATTAAGGGCTGTCCTAGCTGTAACGCCGCGAGAAGCGCTGTGCTTTCTCAAGCAAATGGAATAATTATTCCGCATATTTATTAGCTGCATTTTCCTAAGATTGTAAAAAAGCTTATCTACCCTTCAAGCCCTTCTATCAAAATTCCTAAGCTCTGATCTAATAATTTTTGTATAGCTTTCTACACAATTTCTTTTGACTCCTGCATAAATCGTGGGAAAGGACAACTCCTCTGAATCACAATCAGTTATCATGTCCAGAGGCCGTTGTCCTTCCCCAGGGGCTACAGCTAAACTACTACCATCTAAATTTTCTATTGGTATATTTTCCATTAGTGTTTCCTCACCTCCAGGATTAAGTTCTTGCTCTTCTACTGGAGCACTCTCATCTAAATTTGGATTTGCAGCTCTATCACCCATTTCTCTAACTAAGTCTATATCTTCTGTTGATGCAATAAATGGAACGACTTCAGATGTGTGAGAAGCCAACCATTCCTCATTAATACTAATTCCATGCTTTCTATACAGCTCAGTACCTACTAAATACCTAATTGCATCAACAACTCTAGATGGAGATATAGTTTCCACCATAAAACTGTGACGATATTCTAACCTGCGTTTGAGGTGGAGCTGAACAACCTCTGCGTCACTAAAAGCCCTTGGAAGGGAAGTTACGACATTCGCAACTGGAATTGGCACATTAACTACAGCTCCTTTAATACTATTCTGTCGATCATAATCCAAAGATTTTATGATCATGAACGGTAACCGTGGAGAAACTAACCTTTCTTCTAAGCTCTGTAAATCTTTCAGACATTCTGGAAGCTCTGGGAAGTCTAAGCCATTGGTAATGGAATTTTTGGGTTTTTTTCCATCCTTAATTGAACGGCTACATGATTTGCAAAACGAATGCATGCCGTTCACAGATGGAAACTCATCGGACAAAAACAGAATGTCTGCGCTAAACTCATTATTTTCTAAAATATATTCCCTACTCATCCTATCTATTTGGTGAGGAAACCACAAACCTTTACAACAAATACAAACATGGTCAGGGCCCTGTTTAATTTTTTTGTTGTAAGTGGCTATAAAACATTCTAAGCTATTTCTAATGGGTCGTGCCTCATCTTCAATGGCATTCGCTCGTTCCTGCTCAATACGGACAGCATTACGCTCATTTTCTGCTGCTCTATTCTGAGAATTACTTCTGTACTGACTAACTCTTTGACTTAAATTTCTAGCTAAATCTGCAGCTATCTGACGTTCTCTTATCCTAGCACTTCTTCTTTGAGCCGTGTTTCTAGCCCTTTCAACTAACCTACGAACTGGGTCATTTCGAACCTGTGATCTAGCTATTCTATCTACTTCTCTTTCCAAAATTCTAATCTCTACATTCTGCCTCCTATTAAAGTGTTCCTGGCTATTGCGCACTTGTTCTATTCGTCTGACTAAAATATCCTGTCTTCTTTGCGACCTTCGCAAAGTGTCTTCAGCTTGCTCTCTTTCTCTAACCCGCGGATTAAGCCTATTTATCCGCCTGCGATGGGCATCAGAAGCTCGTTCGCTCTGTCTAACTAATGGATCCCGTCTTCTTATAGTCCTGTGTAACGTATTGATTTCCTGTTCGCGATTCCTATCCACCGAATTTTCCCTACGGCTTTGTCTGCGAAGGGCATCTGATGCCCTCTCCCTCTGTCTTATCTGAGTATCCTGTCTTCTAACTGTCCTACGGGAAGTATCAGCTGCCTGTTCGCGATTTCTTTCTTCCGAATTTTCCCTACGACTTCGTCTGCTAAGAGCATCTGATGCCCTCTCGCTCTGTCTAATCTGAGCATCCTGTCTTCTAACTGTCCTACGGGAAGTATCAGCTGCCTGTTCGCGATTTCTTTCTTCCGAATTTTCCCTACGACTTCGTCTGCTAAGGGCATCTGATGCCCTCTCGCTCTGTCTTATCTGAGCATCCTGTCTTCTAACTGTCCTACGGGAAGTATCCGCTGCCTGTTCGCGATTTCTTTCTTCCGAATTTTCCCTACGACTTCGTCTGCTAATAGCATCTGATGCCATCTCGCTCTGTCTAATCTGAGCATCCTGTCTTCTAAGTGTTCTACGCGAAGTATCAGCTGCCTGTTCTCGATCCCTTTCCTGTGGATTCTGTCTCTGAACAGACCTACGTTCATTATCTACTGCCTGATCAATTGCTCTTATACGTGCACTTCTCCTACGGCGGGCACGCTGCTGAGAATTCCCAATCTGTTCTGCTACTCTATTTTCGCTAACTGCCCTACGGATCCTTTGAGATTGGGAATTCAACTCTCGCTCTCTATCTGCATACTGTGCGTCTTCTCTATTTATCCTATTTCTTTCCCTACGCCTTTGCGATTGTGCAGCAGCAGATAGTTGCCTTCTCCGTGGCATTTTAAAATAATAATATAAAATAGTAAAATAAAATATATAAAATTTTATAATTATATAGCTTAAATTAAAAATTTATATAAAAATTCGATTTTTATATAATTTATAAAAATAGGGAAAATATATTAAAGAAATTAAATGATTAATTTAATAAAATAAATAAAATTTTTAATAAATAGTATACAACTAATGTAATATTTATATATTGGAAAAATATATAATTTTATAAAATTTTAGATCGGACAAAATCGGACAATACTTAAGACTCACTACAATAAACGTAACCCGACAATTAACACGCGTTAACCGAAAACCGAAAAAAATAATCGCGCGCGGTTTCCAGCTCAAACAGACACAAACGCGATTCTTTAATTCAGAAAACGCGCACAGAAAATCGCGCACAGTTTCTACGAATGAATTACCTACGTCACAAATTACGCTTCGTTAAAATTTTATCGAACGTTCGCGAAGCCTAACACACAGCTAAATATCGAATGGCACACACACACTCACGAACTAACACTCACTTATTGAAAACTTATTTATTTAGCTTATATATTAATATTAACTATATTTATATATTTTATTATGTTGATCGTAATTAAAATCACGTTTTGTTTGTAGTATTCGCAAATAAAATCACGTTTGTCTATCGCAATCGACGAGAAATATGTAAATCGATGGACGATAACACCCGCTCTATCGAAACGTTCGCAGTGAATTAACTCAAAACGAACGCCAAAATGACACAGATGGGAGAATGGGAGAGGATTTCTCTCTCACAGAAATGAGACAAGCATAGTTCGAGTGTAGGAGTGAGAGAGACAGGCAAGAAGGACTAGCGGTAAAAGTCGTTACTTTTAACGCGCGCTAAAGCAGTGCTGTCAGAAACTCCAAGCCATAAATAGCTAGATTTGTTATCTAATTTATAAAAACAGCTAAAATTTATGTCAAAATTGTGAATACAAAATTATTTTATGATAAAACGATTTGTATTAAACAAATTTGTTTTTTTTAAGAAAAAAAAATCAAAAATACTTCAATCAAAGGGAACTTTAACTTAATATCTTAATTAAAATGTCAATTAAATCAATCAAATTATGGAAGTAATTCTATTATTTGTATTATTTTAAACAATTAGAGAATAATTTTAATGCTGTTTAGTACATCATGATCACCTATAACAGCTTATTGCTAGATCTAGCAACTAAATGGCTTAGCTGGCAGCACTGATTTTAAACATTGTCTGTTTTGCTTAGCGGCCGCCAAAAGTAACGACTTTTACCGCTACTCTAAACTAATTGTCTCTCTCAATTCTGCAGGCGTCTGTTTGTGTGAGAGGCAACGAAGCAATAGAACCAAAACAATAACAACAAAAACACAAACTAGAGAGAGCGAAATGAGAATATTTCTCTTTTAATTGTTTTTTTCTTCTTCGTCAATGTTATTGTTTTGATCTGGTTGATATCAGCTGTGCAATAGGATTTGTTGATATGCTGTAAAATAGAAGTAGCCTAAACAAAGGGACAATAACATAACAAAACTAAATTTATTATGTTTACTTTGGAACCTTTTGTAATGCTTGTAAAAGCATTAGATGAAGTAAAGGGCAAAGGTCATAAACACAATTACTTGATATATATATATATATATATATATATATATATTTATATATATATATATATATATATATATATGTATATGTCATGTAATTATATATATATATATACATATATATGTACATATTCATACATGTACATATTCATACATACAAATGTATTACATACGTAGTACGTATAACTTACACACGAGTTTACGTATATTTGCGTATTTTTCATGGGGAATGGGGGAGTGGCAGTCAAAAAATTTTAATGGCATTGCATTTATGCTGTCTATAGAAACCTCCATACCAAAATTGGTGCTCCTAAGTGCAATAGTTACGGAGATATTCGCCGAAAACATCTATTTTTTCCGAGGTGTGTCCAGTTTTTTGCACATTGTGGGCGAATGGGGCGTGGCATCGAAAAAAAAAAAGATTCTTGTATTGACTGACTAAATATGTGATCGATTGAGACCAAGCTCGAACTTGTAGCTCTTACCATCTCTGAAATCTGTTTGTTCATACGGACAGACAGACAGACAGACAGACAGACAGACGGACAGACAGACGGACAGACGGACATGGCTATATCGACTCGACTTGTGATGCTGATCAAGAATATATATACTTTATGGGGTCTGCCACGCCTCCTTCTGCCTGTTACATACATTTTCACAAACCCAATATACTCTTGCAGAGAGTATAAAAATAAAAATAGTTGCGGTTAATGGACGGTAAATAAATAAATTGCAAATTGTGGCAAATAGCTGTTTACAGTTATATAAACAGCAAATAAAGAAAATAAATAAAACGGTAATTGGCTGCCAAATTGTACAATTTGGCAAAGCTCAGACTTAAAATGGCAACTGGAAACTTTGAATTGGAATTACCCGAAGAAGTGGGCACTATAAAAATTTAAGTTGTAATCTGTTAACTGAATTTAGAAATTATAAAGTTATGTCAGTGAGCTTAAACTACATAAAACTTGACATAATTATGTGGGGTCAGTTGGCCAAAAGCATTTAAGTAACTAGACTAAGTTGAATGTTCAAGTTAAGTTAGACTCAAAGATCAGGGTAAAATGGTATGTTGAGACAGAGTATTATGTTGCATCAATATTTTCATTAAAAATAATGGCTTAATTTAAGTAAAATTGAGTTTTGCCTTTAAGGAAATGTTTTTCGTTGATTCTGTTTTTGTTATTTGACTGTCGTCAATCAGCATCTACACGGAAACCGTGAAAGTCCATGCCAGATCGTAACTATCTAACAGTCTGAGCCGTGACAGGCTGCCTGAAACTTGAATGAAAAAGTAAATAAAATAAAAACTGTAACAACTTTCAGAGTTTGGCTAAAAGGTAGCAGCACCAAAGCAACTTTTGTTGACTGTTTTCAAACACATTGCAAATTGTTTAAATACTTTTGCTTTTTTCTTTATCTTTTTCTTGTATTTTTTTTGTTGAAATGTATCATATATATTGTGTGCGCGTTGTCGCATATTTTAGACGTTTTGATTTTAAATGAAAGCTGTCAATCTGGCCGACAGAAGGCGGCTAACAGAGCCGGCGTTAAGTGGCAGCAACTTTCCCATTTTTACCAGGAAAACGCAACGCATTTATATTGAGGAAAATGAAAGCGCCATGAGCTGACCAAAATACTTAATTGTAATTAGTTAAAGAAACTAATGATTAAATACTCGACTTGCTTATCCACCAAGTGCATCTTGTTTATATCAAAAAAAGAACAAGTAAATAAATCTGCATTTAAATCTCATATGACACTCGCTTGTAGATAGAAAGCCAACTCAATTATGCTAAACAAGTTGTCCCTATTGAGGTCATTATGGAACAGAGCACTCAGCGGGAAGTCAACTACCAACTACCAACTATCAGCTGCAACTGAATGAAATACTTAAGAACCGGCCAAAAGAAGTTGTAGTATTTGATGTTGCAACAGGGAGGGAAGTAAGAGCTCGGTTATGGGAAGTAATTTTCTTAAACCAAATAGGGGAAATTAACTATGTGTGAGACATTTGAAAACATGAGAGAGTGTAAGTGGAGTAGTAGAATTTCATGTAGTAGGAAATGAGTTTAAAGATAAGACGAGAAGATTGTGTCAGAGTTCTCAAAAGTCACTAGGAATGTGTGTCTTAAAAGGTAATGAGTAGAAGTAGAAAAACAATTTTAAATTTGCTTATTTAAGTAAATGCATCAACTTTAATGTCAACTAAGTTTGAAATAAATTTTAATTTTATTTAAACTCTTTCAGAAATTTTAAAAAATATTTAATTACAGATAGACACTATAATATGTTTTTAGAGCAGCCAACTCAAATATTTGGTTTTAAATTACCTGTAATTTATCGAAGCTTTGAATTGCAGTTTTCCCTTTTTGTATGCATTTTCTCAAAAGTGTTGTGACCTTGTCTAAACTGAATTAATCATTATCTGCTTTTATTTTGTTTATTTACAGGCTGGGAACTGCGCGGTTTAAATTGTTATAAATATTTTAATATCAAACATTCGTGGGAGAAAAGCGCCGAGCTGTGTCGAAGGTGAGTAAAGCCATAAGCATAACCATAATCAGATGATAATTTGAATATCCGTAGACTATATATGTGTATTTATATGTGTATGGAGATATAGGAAGTGGTGGGTTGGGCTCTCTGATTTAGACAACTGAAGTGGCTCAAAGTGGTTACGCTTCAATAAGTGCAGCTACCTGTTCTTCTCGATAGATACACAGATACTTAAGATGGATAGACAGATACTAGTTGGCTAAAAAGACGCTTGTTGCTGTTGTAGTTGTAACAGCAATTGCCGTTACAGCACCGCATTGCATTTCCGTTGCCGCCGTTGCTGACAGTTAACTGTCAATGCCATAGTGGGCTGAGTTGCTGGCCAAAAAGGCAGGCAAAGCCAAGTTAACTTGCCATCGACTTGGCCAAGTTTGAAATTGTTTTTCTTTAGGCCTGACTGGCCACAGCAGTGCCAATGGAATCGATAAGCCAAATCTATGTCCGATGATTCATAATATTATTCATTCTTTCATTCCATTGCTTGCCACTTTGATTCGAGCGAAAAGAAAGTCGTTGTCGACATGGTCGTCATCGGCGGCGTCAATAAGCTTCCGGCGTTCGAGGTACGGCCCCAAAAGCAGAAGAATACAAGTAGGAGAAAGAGGGACAAAGAGAGAGGGAAAATATACATGCCTCATTCGGTTTTTGGGTGTTAACCTGTTGTTGACCTAAATACTTTCAAGAGCTCCGACGTTGGACTGTGCACCTGCCCATTGATCTGGGTTCAGTTGAGAGCTGGAAAACTGAGAGTGATTCGACTTGATTGGAACCGATGTTTACGACTATATCGATTATTATTTCTGCCCGCTTTTAATGAGCGTGTGAATCGCTTGAGATATTCGAATTCACCGCAGAGCCTGTGGGGTGAAAGTTACAGTGGAACGAATGGTTTTTCGGCAATGCCAATTTAATGAAAACAACAATTAAATTACAAAAACAATAATAAATCTATCGATCGACTGCTGGCAGTGTCAATGTCCTACGCAATTTCACTTCGCAGTCGAGTGTTAAATGACAATTATATATGCCCGGCACAAGCCACACAGCCACTTGACAATATGTCCAACTAGCAAACTATCAACTGCTAGGGGTGAAGTGGTAGGCGGAGGGGAATAGTCTAATGTACTCGTCATTTACATGCCATAGACCTCGCCCCAGTCCAATGACAATTAAAATGCGACTGGTGTTTTATGATTTCTGCTTCCACAAGTTCAACAAACGACAAACAAGACTCAAGTGCTCGCATTGCTTCAGCTTTAGATTTGCCAAATAAAATATATATTTTATATATACATACCTTCTTGACAGAGCGCACTGTCGTCTTCAGCTAACTTGAAACTTAAACATTAAAATATTTGTTTTCGGGTGAAATTTTCTTTCAGTTTTTTAGTTTTTTTATACTCTCTGCAAGAGTATATTGGGTTTGTGAAAATGTATGTAACAGGCAGAAGGAGGCGTGGCAGACCCCATAAAGTATATATATTCTTGATCAGCATCACAAGTCGAGTCGATATAGCCATGTCCGTCTGTCCGTCTGTCTGTCCGTCTGTCTGTCTGTCTGTCTGTCTGTCTGTCCGTATGAACAAACAGATTTCAGAGATGGTAAGAGCTACAAGTTCGAGCTTGGTCTCAATCGATCACATATTTAGTCAGTCAATACAAGAATCTTTTTTTTTTTTCGATGCCACGCCCCATTCGCCCACAATGTGCAAAAAACTGGACACACCTCGGAAAAAATAGATGTTTTCGGCGAATATCTCCGTAACTATTGCACTTAGGAGCACCAATTTTGGTATGGAGGTTTCTATAGACAGCATAAATGCAATGCCATTAAAATTTTTTGACTGCCACTCCCCCATTCCCCATGAAAAATACGCAAATATACGTAAACTCGTGTGTAAGTTATACGTACTACGTATGTAATACATTTGTATGTATGAATATGTACATGTATGAATATGTACATATATATGTATATATATATATATAATTACATGACATATACATATATATATATATATATATATATATATAAATATATATATATATATATATATATATATATATCAAGTAATTGTGTTTATGACCTTTGCCCTTTACTTCATCTAATGCTTTTACAAGCATTACAAAAGGTTCCAAAGTAAACATAATAAATTTAGTTTTGTTATGTTATTGTCCCTTTGTTTAGGCTACTTCTATTTTACAGCATATCAACAAATCCTATTGCACAGCTGATATCAACCAGATCAAAACAATAACATTGACGAAGAAGAAAAAAACAATTAAAAGAGAAATATTCTCATTTCGCTCTCTCTAGTTTGTGTTTTTGTTGTTATTGTTTTGGTTCTATTGCTTCGTTGCCTCTCACACAAACAGACGCCTGCAGAATTGAGAGAGACAATTAGTTTAGAGTAGCGGTAAAAGTCGTTACTTTTGGCGGCCGCTAAGCAAAACAGACAATGTTTAAAATCAGTGCTGCCAGCTAAGCCATTTAGTTGCTAGATCTAGCAATAAGCTGTTATAGGTGATCATGATGTACTAAACAGCATTAAAATTATTCTCTAATTGTTTAAAATAATACAAATAATAGAATTACTTCCATAATTTGATTGATTTAATTGACATTTTAATTAAGATATTAAGTTAAAGTTCCCTTTGATTGAAGTATTTTTGATTTTTTTTTCTTAAAAAAAACAAATTTGTTTAATACAAATCGTTTTATCATAAAATAATTTTGTATTCACAATTTTGACATAAATTTTAGCTGTTTTTATAAATTAGATAACAAATCTAGCTATTTATGGCTTGGAGTTTCTGACAGCACTGCTTTAGCGCGCGTTAAAAGTAACGACTTTTACCGCTAGTCCTTCTTGCCTGTCTCTCTCACTCCTACACTCGAACTATGCTTGTCTCATTTCTGTGAGAGAGAAATCCTCTCCCATTCTCCCATCTGTGTCATTTTGGCGTTCGTTTTGAGTTAATTCACTGCGAACGTTTCGATAGAGCGGGTGTTATCGTCCATCGATTTACATATTTCTCGTCGATTGCGATAGACAAACGTGATTTTATTTGCGAATACTACAAACAAAACGTGATTTTAATTACGATCAACATAATAAAATATATAAATATAGTTAATATTAATATATAAGCTAAATAAATAAGTTTTCAATAAGTGAGTGTTAGTTCGTGAGTGTGTGTGTGCCATTCGATATTTAGCTGTGTGTTAGGCTTCGCGAACGTTCGATAAAATTTTAACGAAGCGTAATTTGTGACGTAGGTAATTCATTCGTAGAAACTGTGCGCGATTTTCTGTGCGCGTTTTCTGAATTAAAGAATCGCGTTTGTGTCTGTTTGAGCTGGAAACCGCGCGCGATTATTTTTTTCGGTTTTCGGTTAACGCGTGTTAATTGTCGGGTTACGTTTATTGTAGTGAGTCTTAAGTATTGTCCGATTTTGTCCGATCTAAAATTTTATAAAATTATATATTTTTCCAATATATAAATATTACATTAGTTGTATACTATTTATTAAAAATTTTATTTATTTTATTAAATTAATCATTTAATTTCTTTAATATATTTTCCCTATTTTTATAAATTATATAAAAATCGAATTTTTATATAAATTTTTAATTTAAGCTATATAATTATAAAATTTTATATATTTTATTTTACTATTTTATATTATTATTTTAAAATGCCACGGAGAAGGCAACTATCTGCTGCTGCACAATCGCAAAGGCGTAGGGAAAGAAATAGGATAAATAGAGAAGACGCACAGTATGCAGATAGAGAGCGAGAGTTGAATTCCCAATCTCAAAGGATCCGTAGGGCAGTTAGCGAAAATAGAGTAGCAGAACAGATTGGGAATTCTCAGCAGCGTGCCCGCCGTAGGAGAAGTGCACGTATAAGAGCAATTGATCAGGCAGTAGATAATGAACGTAGGTCTGTTCAGAGACAGAATCCACAGGAAAGGGATCGAGAACAGGCAGCTGATACTTCGCGTAGAACACTTAGAAGACAGGATGCTCAGATTAGACAGAGCGAGATGGCATCAGATGCTATTAGCAGACGAAGTCGTAGGGAAAATTCGGAAGAAAGAAATCGCGAACAGGCAGCGGATACTTCCCGTAGGACAGTTAGAAGACAGGATGCTCAGATAAGACAGAGCGAGAGGGCATCAGATGCCCTTAGCAGACGAAGTCGTAGGGAAAATTCGGAAGAAAGAAATCGCGAACAGGCAGCTGATACTTCCCGTAGGACAGTTAGAAGACAGGATGCTCAGATTAGACAGAGCGAGAGGGCATCAGATGCTCTTAGCAGACGAAGTCGTAGGGAAAATTCGGAAGAAAGAAATCGCGAACAGGCAGCTGATACTTCCCGTAGGACAGTTAGAAGACAGGATACTCAGATAAGACAGAGGGAGAGGGCATCAGATGCCCTTCGCAGACAAAGCCGTAGGGAAAATTCGGTGGATAGGAATCGCGAACAGGAAATCAATACGTTACACAGGACTATAAGAAGACGGGATCCATTAGTTAGACAGAGCGAACGAGCTTCTGATGCCCATCGCAGGCGGATAAATAGGCTTAATCCGCGGGTTAGAGAAAGAGAGCAAGCTGAAGACACTTTGCGAAGGTCGCAAAGAAGACAGGATATTTTAGTCAGACGAATAGAACAAGTGCGCAATAGCCAGGAACACTTTAATAGGAGGCAGAATGTAGAGATTAGAATTTTGGAAAGAGAAGTAGATAGAATAGCTAGATCACAGGTTCGAAATGACCCAGTTCGTAGGTTAGTTGAAAGGGCTAGAAACACGGCTCAAAGAAGAAGTGCTAGGATAAGAGAACGTCAGATAGCTGCAGATTTAGCTAGAAATTTAAGTCAAAGAGTTAGTCAGTACAGAAGTAATTCTCAGAATAGAGCAGCAGAAAATGAGCGTAATGCTGTCCGTATTGAGCAGGAACGAGCGAATGCCATTGAAGATGAGGCACGACCCATTAGAAATAGCTTAGAATGTTTTATAGCCACTTACAACAAAAAAATTAAACAGGGCCCTGACCATGTTTGTATTTGTTGTAAAGGTTTGTGGTTTCCTCACCAAATAGATAGGATGAGTAGGGAATATATTTTAGAAAATAATGAGTTTAGCGCAGACATTCTGTTTTTGTCCGATGAGTTTCCATCTGTGAACGGCATGCATTCGTTTTGCAAATCATGTAGCCGTTCAATTAAGGATGGAAAAAAACCCAAAAATTCCATTACCAATGGCTTAGACTTCCCAGAGCTTCCAGAATGTCTGAAAGATTTACAGAGCTTAGAAGAAAGGTTAGTTTCTCCACGGTTACCGTTCATGATCATAAAATCTTTGGATTATGATCGACAGAATAGTATTAAAGGAGCTGTAGTTAATGTGCCAATTCCAGTTGCGAATGTCGTAACTTCCCTTCCAAGGGCTTTTAGTGACGCAGAGGTTGTTCAGCTCCACCTCAAACGCAGGTTAGAATATCGTCACAGTTTTATGGTGGAAACTATATCTCCATCTAGAGTTGTTGATGCAATTAGGTATTTAGTAGGTACTGAGCTGTATAGAAAGCATGGAATTAGTATTAATGAGGAATGGTTGGCTTCTCACACATCTGAAGTCGTTCCATTTATTGCATCAACAGAAGATATAGACTTAGTTAGAGAAATGGGTGATAGAGCTGCAAATCCAAATTTAGATGAGAGTGCTCCAGTAGAAGAGCAAGAACTTAATCCTGGAGGTGAGGAAACACTAATGGAAAATATACCAATAGAAAATTTAGATGGTAGTAGTTTAGCTGTAGCCCCTGGGGAAGGACAACGGCCTCTGGACATGATAACTGATTGTGATTCAGAGGAGTTGTCCTTTCCCACGATTTATGCAGGAGTCAAAAGAAATTGTGTAGAAAGCTATACAAAAATTATTAGATCAGAGCTTAGGAATTTTGATAGAAGGGCTTGTAGGGTAGATAAGCTTTTTTACAATCTTAGGAAAATGCAGCTAATAAATATGCGGAATAATTATTCCATTTGCTTGAGAAAGCACAGCGCTTCTCGCGGCGTTACAGCTAGGACAGCCCTTAATGAGGAAGAAATTGATAATTTA
The DNA here is from genome assembly GCA_035046005.1 of Drosophila acutilabella. Classification (NCBI taxonomy): domain Eukaryota; kingdom Metazoa; phylum Arthropoda; class Insecta; order Diptera; family Drosophilidae; genus Drosophila; species Drosophila acutilabella. The sequence goes on along the minus strand of JAWNOK010000033.1, from coordinate 1,132,239 downwards.
ATTCAGTTTGATGAGGGATTTAAGGTTTTAAAAGGCATTCGTTCGTCTCCTGCGCATTGGGAAGGAGAGAAGAAGAAGGTAATGGCCATGATACGACAATTCGGCATACCTTCTTTCTTCATTACGCTCTCTGCTGCAGAAAGTAGGTGGTTAGAACTTATAGTTATTTTGAAGAAAACAGTTAGGAAGGAAGTTCTAACCGAAGAAGAGGCAGGTAGGGTAGAAAGGTCTGAAGTTGTAGAACTGATTAGGTCAGACCCAGTTACTTGTGCTAGGTATTTTGATTATAGGTATAGGCAACTGTTAAAAGTAATGAGGAAGGATGGAGGCATTTTCGGCCAACATTCTGTGTATAAATTTTATTGGCGAGTAGAGTTTCAACATCGGGGCTCACCACACATTCATGGAATGTTTTGGTTGAAGAATGCCCCTTTGTTTGATGCTAGTAATTCTTCTTCCTGTCCGCCTGTTGTACAGTTTGTTGATCAGTTTATTACGACGGAAAAGAATCCAACAAACGATGAATTGAAACCTTTCATTTTATACCAAACGCATAAGCATACTCCGTCATGCCAGCGTAGCATCAGAAATAGGCAAATCTGTCGTTTTGGTATACCATATCCTCCTATGCCTAGTACAGAAATTCTCTTTCCTCTTCCTGAAGACAGTCCGAGCAATTCAATTCATCAAAAGAATTTCGAGAAAATTAACAGTTTCTTGAGTTCTCCCATAGATAGTGAAGTTAGGGAATCTCTTAATGATTTTAATAATTTTCTCTCGCAACCTCAAATTGGTCTTAGTTATGAGGATTATATTCTAGCAATTAGATCTAGTTTAAACAGACCAAAAATATTTTTAAAGAGAAGTTTCGACGCCATTATGGTGAATGCGTACAACACGCATATTTTGACAATGCAGAGAGCCAACATAGATATACAGTTTATATTAGATCCATATGCGTGCTGCAGTTATGTTATAAATTATATAAATAAGTCGCAAAGAGGAATGTCCAAGCTTATGCGAGAAGCTGTAGAAGAAGCGCGTTCAGGAAATTTTAGTATTAGGCAGAAACTGCAGCACATAGGTCATAAGTTCATGAATGGCTCAGAAATATCTGCACAGGAGGCAGCTTATTGCTGTTTAGGAATGTCGTTGTCAGAGAGCAGCAATGCAGATGTCTTCATAAACACTGGATTGCCTGACAAACGAGTTCAAATGCTCAAGTCGAGGGCACAACTCAGAAGTTTGCCCGAAGATTCAGAAGATATTTTCGAAGTAGGCCTATTAGATCATTACGTTCACCGTCCAGATGATCTTAATAGTTTATGCTTAGCAGACTTTGCGGCATATTATACATTCTCTAAAACTGCAAGTAGGACTCGCCAAGAATCACAGAACGAGGTAGAAAATGCAGGATTCGGTACAACCGAAGTTTATCCTCTTCGCAATGGTAGCGGATTTATTAGAGAAAGGCGTAGTCCACGGATAATACGTTATAGGAGATTTAATGTTAGTCACGATAGGGAAAATTATTTTAGGGAACTAGTAATGCTGTATTATCCGTGGAGAAATGAACAAGAGGAGCTAGTTAGTAAAAATTGCGAAGAGGTTTGTAACTTGAATAGGGAGTTTATTGAGGCAAACCGTAGGAGATTTAATGTTTTAAATGATAGTGAGTTAGAAGATGCTCTTAGTAGAGTATTAGATGATAATCAGCAAGATGATAGTGATAATTTAGATGATCAGGATAACATAGATAATAGGTTTAGAGTCTTAGGTGTAGCAGAAATAGATCCCCAGATAAACATTTTAAATATAGGAAACGAGAATGCAGATGGGCCAAATAGCAACACAGTTCAGTTTGTTAAGTTGCCTGTTTTAATGACATCGTCATGTTTAGAGGAAATAGTTTGTTCCCTAAACTTAAAACAGAGAACTTATCTAAACCATGTGTTGCATAATTTTAAGATAGGCAAAAAGTTTTATGAATTTGTAGGTGGTGGAGCAGGTGTCGGCAAAAGCCGACTAATTTCGGTATTGTATCAAGCTCTTACAGCTAGATTTAATAATAGAAGAGGCTCAAATCCTGAGTCAATTAAAGTTCTTTTGTCCGCTCCAACAGGGAAGGCAGCATTTGGAATAGGAGGTTGTACACTCCATTCAATGTTTAGTCTTCCTGTAAATCAGTCCGATCGAATTGGGGCCTTATCCGCAGACTTACTTAATACGCTACATTCGAGATTGATCGATCTCAAACTTCTCATTATTGACGAGATTTCAATGGTAGGAGCCAAAATGTTTGGCTTTATAAACGTGAGGCTACAGCAAATTTTCAAGTGTAATCACTTTTTTGGAGGGATACCTGTCATCGTGTTCGGCGATCTCAGACAACTGAGGCCTGTGGGCGACAGGTGGATTTTTCAGCAATCCTCTAGGGAAGACTACAGTGAACTACATGGCACACTGTGGGAAAACAATCTAATGAGATTTGAATTTTTCGAGTTGACGGAAATAATGCGTCAACGAGATGACCAACCATTTGCTGTAGCCCTTAATAATATGGCATCCGCTCATATGACAGACATTGACATTGAGCTTCTTAGATCCAGAGTAGTAAGGGAAGATATGATACCAGAAGATGCTATTCATCTTTTCCACTCCAACGCCGCAACAAATTCATACAACTCTTTAAAACTGAATCGAATTGCGACCACCCAATATTGTTCTAATGCTGAGGATTTTGTAAAAGGTAGTAATTTAGGTGAGGCAAACAAGGCCCGAATTCTTGAATCCGTAAAAGGATTCAAAACTTCAGAAACCCAGGGTTTGTGCAGTACTCTCATTTTGAAAACTACAGCAAAGTATATGATGACTGTTAACATAGACACTTCAGATGGCTTAGTGAATGGAGCAACAGGAATTCTTAGGCAAATAGATTTAGATTCAAACAGTCATCCAGTCATTCTATGGGTAGATTTCCTTGAGGAAAGAGTAGGAAAAGAATTACGTTTAAAGTATAGAAATCTACCCAATCCATTGTGGACCCCAGTAGTCAAAACTGTTCGAAGTTTTCAGTTTAGGAAAAATGAGAATGTTACGATAGATCGCAAGCAGTTTCCGATCGTGCCTGCAGAAGGTATAACCATCCACAAGAGTCAGGGAGCAACCTTTAATAAGGTGGTTGTCCACATTTCCGATAGTTTAGATCGAGCAGCTTTATATGTAGGCTGTAGTAGAGCGACAAGTGCAGCTGGACTGTTCCTAGTAGGCAACTTCAACCCTCCGAGGCCCATCCAAGGTCGAAATGTTGTTCAGGAAGAATTAGAAAAATTACGCTCCATTAAGTTGCTTAGCACACATTTCGACTATTTACTTAACAGTTCCAATTTCGAGATTATTTTCCACAATGTCCAAAGTCTGCACTGTCATATTAAAAGTGTCCAGTTAGATAAGCTGATGCATCAGGCATCAATGCTTTGTTTTGTTGAAGGCTCAACCTTCCCGAATGAGACTTATGAAGTCCCAGGCTATAGAATTGCTGTACGTTTAGATTGCTTAGGTGAAGGTAGGACTCGTTCACAAAGAGGCATTCTTGTCTTCGTCAGAAACGAACTTTTTGAGAATGTTAGTCTTTGTTCCACAGGTCGCAATATTGATGGTTCGCACGTATTCGAATACTCAGTTTTAAAGTATAAGTCTATAGGAGTTGTAGTAATTTATAAAAGCCCCCATTACTCGTTACCTAAATTTAGAAGTGAGTTTGAGGATTTATTTGTAGAACATAGTGAAATTTTAGGTAGAGAAGTTATTATATTAGGAGATTTTAATTTATGTTTACGCTCTCTTACTCAGGCTAGGGAAATTTATGAAAGTTTGCTTAGGAAGGGATTTAAATCCCTATTAGATTTGAAAATGTCCACAACACGTGACGACACACACATTGATTGGGCATTTTCAAATGTGTCGCTTGGCCGAGCCAGCGCAAGCACTTATGAGACAGTGCACAGCATTCATGACGCTATTTCCGTTAGCATTTCAGGTGGTCTGTAAGTTAATTGGTCGGGAATCTTTGTTTTTTTTTCCGCGCGGGGAACATGGAAGTGCGTAATTCGTTTAAACAATTACACATTTCAAGTCGACTCGAAGATCTATTTAAATGATCTAATTGCATTGCAATGACCTCCACGTGGTGTTCCCTGGATACCGATTTAAGTTATTTATTATTATTTAAATCGGGAACAAACTCGAGCGGCGTTTTTATTAATAATCGGGCGAATTCGATTATAATTTATTGTTTTGTTATACCCAAATACCGATTTTAATAATGTAATCGGAAAAAAATGCAGAGAGTATTATACGGTCGGGCGCGCTCGACTGTACTTTTCTTACTTGTTTTTATTTTTTGTTTAACGATTTTGCGTGTGCAGCATGCGAAATGCGTAGAATGAAGGAAAGCGCCAAAAAGGCGTTAACATTACAAGTTAACGGAGCTGTGACCATACTTGGGGTAAAAAACCACTCTGGGATTTTGGGATGGATTTGTTGGTTCAACTTACAGTTGGGCGTTGCCAATGAATCTTAATGTAAAACTCTTTGAATGAAGTTTTGGTAGTTGCCATTTTGGCTCAAAACAAATTGGCTGGCAATTTCTTAGGTGAAAAGGAGGAAACATAAATTATACGTGTTGGAAAGTATTAAATTAATTACAAATAAATAGTTCTCAATAAAATCATAAGTCTAAAATATATCAATGGCATACAAAAGACCTAAGTAAAACTCTCATAGTAGCTAAAGAACAAGAACTAAAATTGTCCATATTTTCTTAAGAGTTAAGTAAACAATACACTGGAATGTAGCCAAGAGTAGGTGAAAATAAGCAAGTACAGTCAAACAAACTCACGAGCAAATCGCTAACTGAACAACCAAACAAACCAGACAACAAAATCCCTTGTCATTCACGAGTCAAACAACACCTCTATATGTCCCATGTATATATCTTCAGGTTGTCTGTAGTTTTCACTACAGTTTGAGGCGTGTGCAACATGCATAATTTTTGGCATGCAGCTGCAACAACTGCAAATAACACAGGCGTTGTCAAAGGCGCCCACACGGCGTATGTGTAATACGTATTTGAGATCTCTGACAACGTGAGTCAGTCAAAGGCAAAGTATTTCATTTTCTTTTGTATTAAAACTTGTTTTTGACTTGGCTCAAAGCTATTGTAGAACCCATAAGCCTAAAGCTGTGACTTTTGATAAATGAATTTAGAGCTTAGTGCGATTGGAAACGAAAGTTTTTTGTTTGTTAGGCTCATGTTAAGGCTTTTCGCTGCCAGAGATTTGGGACAGCAGCATAATTAATGCAAGAGCTGTAAAAATAGAAAGTAAAGCTGCAGTTGCAGCTGCATAATTAAAATTGCGTGAATGTTAAATGAAAGAAAAAAACAATTACTCAAATTCATGTTGTGTGTTCTTTTGCAGATACGGCGCCGAATTGGTGGCAATCGATAGTTATGCGGAGAATAATGAAACGCTGGCGATAGCACATGCCAGTGATCCCAATCAACGGGCATCCGATAAGTATTGGTTGGGCTTGGCATCGCTGGATGATCTGCGCACGAATACCCTGGAGTCTGCATCGGGTGCATTGATCTCACAGTATTCGGGATTCTGGTCTCTGCAGCAGCCCAATGCCGAGTCTGGTGAATGTGTGGCAGCAAGTTTTGCTGGCAAATCACAGAGCTGGGATCTGGGTACCTGTGAGTCCCTATTGCCATTCATGTGCCGTGCCCCCGCCTGTCCCCAGGGTGCATTGCACTGTGCCAATGGAATGTGCATCAATCAGGCCTTCAAATGCGATGGCAGCGATGATTGCGGCGATGGCACCGATGAGCTTGATTGCCCAGCCCAATGTCATTATCACATGCAATCCGGTGGTGATGTAATTGAGACACCCAACTATCCACACAAGTATGGAGCACTCAGCAAGTGCAAATGGACACTGGAAGGTCCCTTGGGCAGCAATATCATTCTGCAGTTCCAGGACTTTGAGACGGAGAAAACCTTTGATACCGTACAGGTTCTAGTCGGTGGACGTACCGAGGATAAGTCCGTATCGCTGGCAACACTCAGCGGCAAACAGGATCTGACCACTCAACCATTTGTATCTGCGTCCAACTTCATGATCGTTAAGTTCACTACAGACGGCAGTGTGGAGCGCAAGGGTTTCAGGGCCACCTGGAAGACGGAGGCCAAGAACTGTGGTGGCATCTTGAAGGCAACTCTACAACGTCAAATCCTCACTAGCCCTAACTACCCCAAGCAATATCCCGGTGGTCTGGAGTGCCTTTATGTCATCAAGGCACAGCCCGGTCGCATTATTTCGATTGAAGTTGATGATTTGGATATTGCAAAGGGTCGGGATCATTTGCTGATCAGGGATGGCGAGTCGCCCATGAGTCGCACCATTGCTCAACTAACCGGCAAGACCACACAAAACGAGCGTGTGATTATCTCCACCGGAAATGCGCTCTACATCTACTTCAAGTCTAGCCTGGGAGAAGCCGGTAAGGGCTTCAGTCTGCGTTACATTCAAGGTTGTAAGGCCACGATCACAGCCAGAAATGGCACCGTTACCTCACCCGCCTTTGGTCTAGCTGATTATCCAAAGAACCAGGAGTGTTACTTCACCATTCGCAATGGAGCACGTGCTCCACTCTCACTGAAATTCGACAAGTTCACGGTGCACAAGAGCGACAATGTTCAGGTATTTGATGGTTCCTCAACCTCTGGACTGCGCCTGCATTCGGGCAACGGTTTCACAGGCACCGCTGCACCTAAGCTCACCCTGACCGCCTCATCGGGCGAGATGTTGATTAAATTCAGCTCTGATGCACTACACAATGCTGCGGGGTAAGTCGAAAAAAGATTCCTGTGGTGCACCTAATTAACTTTATGCCTTCTATTTCAGTTGGTCGGCTACCTTCTCTGCGGATTGTCCTGAGCTACAGCCTGGCATTGGGGCCTTGGCCTCCAGTCGCGACACGGCCTTCGGCACGCTGGTCAGCTTCACATGTCCCATTGGACAGGAGTTTGCCACCGGCAAGACGCGTCTGGTAACGGAATGTTTGCCTGGTGGCAACTGGAGTGTCTCCTACATACCAAAGTGTCAGGGTAAGTTTGCAGCTCCCTTTTGAACTCAGTACATTTCCTACAACAAATTCCTTTCACTCACAGAGGTCTACTGCGGTCCTGTGCCACAAATTGACAACGGCTTCTCCATTGGCTCCTCGAACGTCACCTATCGCGGCATTGCCATGTACCAGTGCTACGCTGGCTTTGCTTTTGCCTCCAACGAACCCATTGAGAAGATTTCCTGCCTGCCCGACGGACGCTGGGAGCGTCAGCCCCATTGTCTGGCCTCTCAGTGCGCTGCCCTTTCGGAAGTTCCACATGCCAATGTGACCCTGCTGAACGGTGGAGGTCGCAGCTACGGAACTATTGTCCAATACGAGTGTGAGCCTGGCTATGAGCGCAATGGACATCCCGTCCTCACCTGTATGTCCAATGGCACCTGGAGCGGTGAAGTTCCCCGTTGTACTCGCAAGCGTTGCTATGAGTTCCCCGACATCGAAAACGGCTTCGTTGTGGATTCCACTCGAGCATATCATTTCGGTGATGAGGCTAGGGTGCAGTGCTTCAAGGGTTACAAGCTCATTGGCAGCAACATCATGCGTTGCAGCGAAGCTCAGCGATTTGAGCAGCCTCCGACCTGCGAGGACATCAACGAATGCAGTTCCTCGCAGTGCGATCTGACGACCACTGAATGCCAGAACACCAACGGATCCTTCCACTGCCAGTGCCGTTCAGGCTTTACTGCCACCACGGAATGCAGACCCGTCGCAGACTTGGGATTGGGTAATGGTGGCATTCCGGATGATAGCATTACCACTTCCGCCAGTGAGCCTGGTTACAGCAAGACTTTGCTTCGTCTCAATACGAATGGTTGGTGTGGTGCCTCGTTGGAGCCAGGAGCAAACTGGATTGTCATTGATCTGAAGGCACCTACCATTTTGCGTGGATTCCGCACCATGTCTGTGCAGCGTCCAGATGGCAATGTGGCCTTTAGCTCGGCTGTTCGACTTCAGTATACAAATGACTTGACCGATGTCTTCAAGGACTATGCTAATCCCGATGGAACTGCCGTGGAGTTTAGAATACTGGAGCCCACTCTATCAATTCTAAATCTTCCTTTGCCCATTGAAGCGCGCTACATACGCTTCCGCATCCAGGACTATGTGGGTGCTCCTTGTCTGCGCATGGAGCTGATGGGTTGCACTCGTCTTGACTGTGTGGACATCAATGAGTGCAGCAAGGACAATGGCGGCTGCGATCAGAAGTGCATCAACTCACCTGGAGGCTATGCCTGTGCCTGTAACACTGGCTATCAACTATACACCTCCAATGGTACCGCTGGCTACCACGTGGAGCGCTCTGAGACGGGCGAACGCGACGGCGACACCTATCAGCGTAACAAGACGTGTGTGCCTCTAATGTGCCCGGACATTCAAGCACCAGAGAACGGTCAACTACTCAGCGAACGTAACGATTATCATTTCGGAGATGTGGTGCGCTTCCAGTGCCACTTTGGCTATATCATGAGCGGAAGCTCTGTGGCCTTGTGCCTCTCCAGCGGTCAATGGAATGCCAGCGTACCGGAGTGCAATTGTAAGTACAGAAATTTCACTTAAATCACAAACAGAGATTAAATTTCCTTTCAACAGATGCCAAGTGCGTTTCCCTGCCCGACGATAAGCTGGAGGGCTTAACAGTGGCACGACCCGATCCCGAGTCAGTGCTGGTTCCATTCCGTGACAACGTGACTATTAGCTGCGGTTCCTCGGGCCGTCAGCTGCGCTCCACTGCCTCGGCTGGCTTCAGACAATGTGTATACGATCCCAAACCGGGTCTACCAGACTACTGGCTATCGGGTATGCAGCCCTCTTGCCCCCGTGTCGATTGTTATGCTCCTATGCCTACACCTGGTGCTGAGTACGGACAATTTGTGGACACTCGTTTCCAGAGCAGCTTCTTTTTTGGCTGCCAAAACACTTTCAAGTTGGCAGGACAGACACAACGTCATGATAACGTAGTGCGATGTGGTGCCGATGGTATTTGGGACTTTGGAGATTTACGCTGTGAGGGACCTGTGTGCGAGGATCCAGGTAGACCAGCCGATGGTCGCCAGCTGGCACGCAGCTATGAGCAAAGCTCGGAAGTTTACTTTGGCTGCAACCGTCCCGGTTACATTTTGATCAATCCAAGGCCAATTACTTGCATCAGGGAGCCAGAGTGTAAGGTTATCAAGCCTTTGGGTCTAGGATCTGGTAGAATTCCAGACTCAGCCATCAATGCGACCTCAGAGCGACCCAACTACGAGGCCAAGAACATACGACTCAACTCTGCTACCGGCTGGTGCGGCAAGCAGGAGGCCTTCACCTACGTCAGCGTTGATCTAGGACAGATCTATCGAGTCAAGGCTATTTTGGTCAAGGGTGTGGTCACCAATGACATCGTTGGACGTCCCACCGAGATTCGCTTTTTCTACAAGCAGGCGGAGAGTGAGAACTATGTGGTGTACTTCCCCAACTTCAATCTGACCATGAGGGATCCAGGAAACTACGGTGAATTGGCTATGATTACACTGCCCAAATATGTGCAGGCTCGTTTCGTCATCCTGGGCATTGTCAGCTACATGGACAACGCATGTCTGAAGTTTGAGTTGATGGGATGCGAGGAACCCAAGCAGGAACCGCTCTTGGGTTACGACTATGGCTACTCCCCATGTGTAGACAACGAGCCACCAATCTTCCAGAACTGCCCACAACAACCAATTGTGGTGCGTCGTGATGAGAATGGCGGTGTTTTACCGGTTAACTTCACCGAACCTACCGCTGTGGACAACTCTGGCTCAATTGCCCGTCTGGAGATTAAGCCCCAGAGTTTCCGCACGCCAAGTCACATCTTCAAGGATACTGTGGTCAAATACGTGGCATTCGATTACGATGGCAATGTGGCCATTTGCGAGATCAACATTACCGTACCCGATGTAACGCCTCCTCTGTTGCAGTGTCCTCAGAGCTATGTCATCGAGCTGGTTGATCGCCAGGAAAGCTACAATGTCAATTTCAATGACACCCGTAAGCGCATCAAGACCTCCGACGAAACTGGTGAAGTCCGTCTGCAGTTTTCACCGGAGCGCGCCACAATTAAGATTGGAAACTTTGAGAATGTTACGGTAACCGCAACGGACAAGTACAACAATAAGGCCAGCTGTCACTTCCAGGTGTCCGTTCAGGCATCACCTTGTGTCGACTGGGAGCTTCAGCCGCCGGCGAATGGTGCCATCAATTGCCAGCCCGGAGATCGGGGCATTGAGTGCATTGCCACCTGTAAATCAGGTTTCCGCTTCACAGACGGTGAGCCCCTGAAGACCTTCTCCTGCGAGACATCCCGTTTGTGGCGTCCTACGTCCGTTGTCCCCGATTGTGTTTCAGAGAATACAGAGCAGGCAGCCTACCATGTGACTGCTACCATCACCTATCGTGCCAACGGAGCTGTGGCACAATCCTGTCTTGGACAATACCAGGATGTGCTCTCTCAGCACTACGCGGGACTTAACCAACTGCTCTCACAGCGTTGTTCCGCAGTGAACGTGAACATGAATGTGACCTTTGTGAAGTCGGTGCCTTCGTTGCTGGAGGAGAATGTGGTCAAAATGGACTTTATACTCTCGATCCTGCCGGCCGTGCGTCAGCCCCAACTGTACGATCTTTGCGGCTCCACATTGAACCTGATCTTCGATCTCAGTGTACCCTACGCCAGTGCCGTCATCGACTCCCTGTTGAACATTTCCAACATTGGCAATCAATGTCCACCGCTGCGTGCCCTGAAGTCTCACATCACACGAGGATTCAACTGCAATATCGGAGAAGTACTCAACATGGATACCAGCGATGTACCCCGTTGTCTACACTGCCCTGCGGGTACCTACGTCTCAGAGGGTCAGAACGGTTGCACCAACTGTCCACGTGGCTACTATCAGAACCGCGACCGTCAGGGAACCTGTCTACGCTGTCCCGCTGGTACTTACACCAAGGAGGAGGGCTCCAAGTCGCTGAGCGACTGTATTCCCGTTTGTGGTTATGGTACCTACTCCCCAACCGGGCTCGTGCCTTGCCTGGAGTGTCCTCGCAACTCGTTCAGCGCTGAGCCACCCACTGGAGGCTTCAAGGACTGCCAGGCTTGTCCAGCACAGACCTTTACATACCAGCCGTCGGCCTCCAACAAGGCGCTTTGCCGTGCCAAGTGCGCACCTGGTACCTACTCTGCCACCGGTCTAGCTCCCTGCTCTCCCTGCCCCCTGCATCACTATCAAGGCGCTATTGGCGCACAGAACTGCAACGAATGTCCCAGCAACATGAGAACCGACCAGGGTGGAGCCAAGGGTCGGGAGCAGTGCAAGCCAGTGGTTTGCGGAGATGGTGCCTGTCAGCATGGAGGACTTTGTGTGCCAATGGGCCATGATGTGCAGTGCTTCTGTCCAGCTGGTTTCTCGGGACGTCGTTGTGAACAGGACATTGATGAGTGTGCCTCACAGCCCTGCTACAATGGAGGACAGTGCAAGGATCTGCCGCAGGGCTACCGCTGCGAGTGTCCTGCCGGCTACTCTGGCGTTAATTGCCAGGAGGAGGCTAGTGATTGTGGCAATGATACCTGCCCTGCTCGTGCCATGTGTAAGAACGAGCCTGGATTCAAGAACGTGACCTGTCTATGTCGAAGCGGCTACACGGGAGATCAGTGCGATGTGACCATTGATCCTTGCACAGCCAATGGAAATCCCTGCACCAACGGCGCAAGCTGCCTGGCACTTCAACAGGGCCGCTACAAGTGCGAGTGTCTGCCCGGCTGGGAGGGACTTCACTGTGAGCAGAACATCAACGACTGCGAGGAGAATCCTTGTCTGCTTGGCGCCGCGTGTACCGATCTGGTTAATGACTTCCAGTGCGCCTGTCCGCCTGGCTTCACTGGCAAGCGTTGTGAGCAAAAGATCGACCTGTGCCTCTCCGAGCCCTGTAAGCATGGTGCCTGCGTGGATCGTCTCTTTGACCACGAATGTGTCTGCCATCCCGGATGGACTGGTGCTGCCTGCGAGATCAATATTGATGATTGTGAGAACCGTCCCTGCTTTAACGATGGCATCTGCGTGGACCTTGTGGATGGCTACAGCTGCAACTGTGAGCCAGGTTACACAGGCAAGAACTGCCAGCACACGATCGATGATTGCGAATCGAATCCTTGCCAACATGGAGCTACCTGCGTTGATCAACTGGACGGTTTCAGCTGCAAGTGCCGTCCCGGCTTTGTGGGTCTCAGCTGCGAGGCTGAAATCGATGAATGCTTGAGTGATCCTTGCCACCCCGTGGGCACCGAGCGCTGTCTGGATCTGGATAACAAGTTCGAGTGCGTTTGCCGCGATGGATTCAAGGGTACACTTTGCGAGACCGACATCGATGACTGCGAGGCTCAGCCCTGTCTGAACAATGGTCTCTGTCGGGATCGTGTGGGTGGCTTCGAGTGTGGCTGTGAACCTGGTTGGAGTGGCATGAGGTGTGAGCAGCAAGTGACCACTTGCAATGTCCAAGCGCCTTGCCAGAACGATGCCAACTGCATTGACCTGTTCCAAGACTACTTCTGTGTCTGTCCCAGCGGTACTGATGGCAAGAACTGTGAAACTGCCCCCGAGCGCTGTATCGGCAATCCCTGCATGCATGGCGGCAAGTGCCAGGACTTTGGCTCCGGACTCAACTGCAGCTGCCCGGCGGATTACTCTGGCATTGGTTGCCAGTACGAGTATGATGCCTGCGAGGAGCATGTCTGCCAAAATGGTGCAATCTGCTTGGACAATGGTGATGGATACAGCTGCCAGTGTCCACCTGGATTTACCGGCAAAAACTGCGAGCTGGACATCGTCGACTGTAAGGACAACTCGTGTCCCCCCGGTGCCAGCTGCGTGGATCTTACCAACGGCTTCTACTGCCAGTGCCCCTTCAATATGACCGGCGATGACTGCCGCAAGGCTATCCAAGTGGACTACGATCTATACTTCAGTGATCCATCCCGTTCGACCGCAGCTCAAGTTGTGCCCTTCCCCACCGGTGAGGCTAACAGCCTGACTGTGGCTATGTGGGTGCAGTTTGCCCAGAAAGACGACACCGGCATCTTCTTTACACTGTACGGCGTGGACTCTGCTCGCATGACCCAACGTCGTCGTCTCCTTCTCCAGGCTCATTCGAGTGGTGTCCAAATTTCCCTGTTTGAGGACGTACCCGATGTGTTCCTTAGTTTTGGAGAATACACCTCCGTCAATGATGGACAATGGCATCACGTGGCTGTTGTTTGGGACGGCGTCACTGGTCAGCTCCAGCTGATCACTGAGGGATTGATTGCCAGCAAATTGGAATACGGTGCAGGTGGTGCTCTGCCCGCGTATCTGTGGTCCGTGCTCGGTCGACCACAACCTGATGGAGTTAAGCATGAATTGGCTTACACAGATGCCGGCTTCCAGGGTACCGTTACCAAGACTCAGGTCTGGGCTCGCGCTCTGGACATCACCTCTGAGATACAAAAGCAGGTGCGTGATTGTCGCTCCGAGCCTGTGCTCTACTCCGGTCTAATCCTCAATTGGGCCGGCTATGAGCTGACCTCGGGTGGCGTGGAACGCAATGTACCTTCATTGTGTGGACAACGCAAGTGCCAAGTAGGCTACACTGGCCCCAACTGTCAGCAACTGGTAGTGGACAAGGAGCCACCAATGGTGGAACACTGTCCCGGTGACTTGTGGGTCATTGCCAAGAACGGTTCGGCCGTCGTCACCTGGGATGAACCACACTTTAGCGATAACATTGGTGTCACTAAGATCTACGAACGCAACGGTCATCGCTCTGGTACCACACTCCTCTGGGGCACCTATGACATCACCTACATTGCCTCAGATGCCGCTGGAAATACCGCTTCCTGTAGCTTCAAGGTTTCCTTACTAAGTGAGTATTTTACAGTCTTAAACTTGGTTCACCCTCCTAACATTTCCAATGCTCTATTAATTTTTCAGCTGAATTCTGTCCTGCCTTGGCTGACCCCGTGGGTGGATCACAAGTGTGCAAGGATTGGGGTGCAGGTGGACAGTTCAAGGTCTGTGAGATTGCCTGTAATACGGGTCTGCGCTTCTCCGAACAGGTGCCCGAGTTCTACACTTGCGGTGCCGAGGGCTTCTGGCGTCCTACTCGCGAACCATCCATGCCTCTGGTCTATCCATCCTGCTCGCCCGCGAAACCCGCTCAGCGGGTCTTCCGCATCAAGATGCTCTTCCCGTCGGACGTGCTCTGCAACAAGGCTGGACAGGCTGTGCTGCGTCAGAAGGTGACCAACTCCGTGAATGCCCTAAACAGAGACTGGAACTTCTGCTCCTATGCCATTGAGGGCACAAGGTAAATTATCTATCTTGGGAGAGTTCTTTAGAGAGTTAACTTATACTTGAACAACATATTAAAACATACCTCCTACAGGGAATGCAAGGACATTCAGATCGATGTCAAGTGTGATCATTATCGTGCCGCTCAGAACAATCGTGTGCGTCGTCAGTCCAAGGATGGAGGCGTCTATGTCATGGAAGCTGAATTGCCAGTTGTCAAGTAAGTACAGGTCTAAGGGCAGAAGTTAAAGCAGGCAAAGCATGTCTATATGTCTCTATATATGTGTATATATGTTTGTGTGTATTTTGTGTTATATGTTTGTGTTCGTTAACCCAATTTCTAGCGAGGACGAAGAGCTGGCTCTGACTGGTCGCCAGGGACGCCAACAAACTGGCGGCGATACATACACGCTGGAAATAGCCTTCCCGGCTGTTAAGTATGTCCATGCACCTCACTCCGATAACGATAACCGCTAACGATAACGTTAACGATCCATTGCACCCGATTTCTCGAGCATTATCGCACCCAGCACTATCACTTGTCTCAGACTAATCAAGCTTTTGTCTAACCATCCAACTCAATCAGTCAATCACTTGTCTCAGACTTGTCTCACTTGTCTCAGACTAATCCAGCTAATGTCTAACCATCCAACTCAATCAGTCAATCACAAATGCTTCTCGCTAACCCATGTGTTCTGCGTTCTAACCTTATTGATCAGTTGGTTCCTTTCGTAAATTAATCCATTTGTGCTTCTTTCTCTTCCTTAGTGATCCCGTGGTGCACACTTCGACGGGCGAACGGTCTAATGTGAAGCAGCTGCTGGAGAAATTGATTCTGGAGGATGATCAGTTTGCTGTACAGGAAATCCTGCCCAACACTGTGCCCGATCCCGCATCACTGGAGCTGGGCTCGGAGTATGCCTGTCCCGCTGGTCAGGTGGTCATGATCCCCGACTGTGTGCCCTGTGCCATTGGCACCTTCTACGATAGCGCCAATAAGACGTGCATTCCCTGCGCCCGAGGCAGTTACCAGTCCGAGGCAGGCCAGCAACAGTGCAGCAAATGTCCAGTTATTGCCGGACGTCCTGGTGTCACCGCTGGTCCAGGTGCGCGCTCTGCAGCCGACTGCAAGGAGCGTTGCCCAGCTGGCAAATACTTTGATGCCGAGTCAGGTCTGTGCCGCTCCTGCGGCCACGGTTTCTATCAGCCAAACGAAGGTGCTTTCAGCTGTGAGCTGTGTGGTCTCGGCCAGACGACACGTTCCACGGAAGCAACCACACGCAAAGAGTGCCGCGATGAATGCAGCTCTGGTCAACAGCTGGGCGCCGACGGACGCTGTGAGCCCTGTCCACGTGGCACGTACCGTCTGCAGGGTGTGCAACCCTCTTGTGCCGCCTGTCCATTGGGTCGTACCACCCCTAAGGTGGGCGCCAGCTCCGTGGAGGAGTGCACACTGCCCGTGTGCTCACCTGGCACTTACCTCAATGCCACACTCAACATGTGCATCGAGTGCCGCAAGGGCTTCTATCAGTCCGAGTCACAGCAAACCGTCTGTATTCAGTGTCCACCGAATCATAGCACCAAGATCACTGGCGCCACCTCGAAGAGCGAGTGCACCAATCCCTGTGAGCACATTGCTGAGGGTAAACCACATTGTGATGTCAATGCCTATTGTATTATGGTACCGGAAACGTCGGACTTCAAGTGCGAGTGCAAACCTGGCTTCAATGGCACAGGTATGGCTTGTACGGATGTGTGCGAGGGTCACTGCGAGAACTCAGGCACCTGTGTCAAGGACCTTAAGGGTACACCGTCCTGCCGCTGTGTGGGCTCATTCACGGGTCCCCATTGTGCCGAACGCTCAGAATTTGCATATATTGCTGGCGGTATTGCTGGCGCTGTTATCTTCATCATCATCATAGTCCTGCTCATTTGGATGATCTGTGTGCGCTCCACGAAGCGTCGTGATCCAAAGAAAATGCTGACACCAGCCATAGATCAGACCGGTTCACAGGTGAACTTCTACTATGGTGCACACACACCCTATGCGGAGTCCATTGCCCCCTCGCACCACAGCACCTATGCACACTACTACGACGACGAGGAGGACGGCTGGGAGATGCCCAACTTCTACAACGAAACCTACATGAAGGACGGTAAGTCCAAGTTTCCTTATTAATCTATCAAAAATGTTTCCTATTCAGAGCTTGATATATTTCCATCATTAATCTTTCAGGTCTGCATGGAGGCAAAATGAGCACATTGGCCCGCTCCAATGCGTCGCTCTATGGAACTAAAGAAGACTTATACGATCGACTGAAACGTCACGCTTACACAGGAAAGAAAGGTGAGTTTATCTGAGACTTAGAAAATGTAATTTATATTGACTTTTCTTATTTATAACTAATTACAGAAAAGAGTGACAGTGATAGCGAAGTGCAGTAAGACAACAACGAAGAGAAACACACACAAATAACTTAATTCTACAACAATTGTATAACTTTAAAAGCTGCTTTAATGTAAAATGTGGTCATAAATGTATAGGCACTGCAGAGGCAAACTTTAAACACTGCCCCAACAACAAAAGAAAAAGAAAATAATAAAAACAAATACTCATTGAAAGCAAAAATGGAAAGCGGCGAATTGAAAGCTTTGCATTGAATTGCTGTAATCGCTTGGGCTTCAATTTAGAACATTTAAAAGCTTTAAGCAAATTACGTGGCTTAATGCAAAGCTTAAAAGCTGCTTTTGAACATATATAGAGAGAGAAAGAGAGAGAAACATTAATTTAGTTATTCCAACAAGTGCTCTTTAATTATGAAAACTAAACTGAAATTAAGTCGAACTTATAATACGAGTATAATAAATGATAAAATTGTTTTATTCTTAAGTATTATTTACCTACATATACGCAAATTAAAAATAAAAACTAAACAAAAAGAAAACTTTAAGCTACCTTGCTTTAGAAGGTGTTAAATGAGTTCAATTGCAATACACTTATGATATACATAAATATACATATTTTCAAAACTTGTTAAAAATTCGCGAGTGCTGTAAAAAGCAAGATCAAATATAGTCGTTATTTTGTAATTTAAAAGAAACAAAACAAAACAAAAACAAAAGCAACTTAATTAATTAATTATGTACGAATAATTTAATAAACTCTTTTTGTATATCTGTATAAAAGGAAACCGAACTAATAATAAAGAAAAGCAAAAGCTTATGTTTATATTTAAATTTAAATGTGAGTTTAATAAAAAGATTTTAAAATTATATTGCTAAGACATACAATTTATTTCTATGGGAATGTTAGGGGCATTCCTGAACTCCACATATTCGTTTTGTATTTTGCCCATTGCATCATTTAACTTGTATCGCCTGTATTCGTGGGGGCAGTTCAAAAACTCTAGGGTATTATCAGTCCGTATATAAACGTGTGTTCTCGGAGCAAAACATCGGCGATACAGGCCACGAGTAGCCTCACTTGAGACTGCCAGCAGCGCTATGGATACAGGGAGGGTGACTGCTACAATGAATAGGTCCTCGTACTTTTGAAATGTTGCCTTAGAAACTAGATTTGGGCCCAGCAGAAATGTGTAGATCACTTGGTATATGCAATACTCTATTATATTGTCCCAAACAAGCATGCAAAACTCTAGAAATAATATGGCCATAATAATTTCACAAAGTAATATAAGGCCAGCGTTTGCTTTATAAATTTTCTTTGGAAGTATTTGGCAGTCCGTGATTAAAATCAAAATGGTCAGACATACAATGCATGCGGGTATATCCGATAGAAACATATGAAACCCCTCTTTAATAAATCCATAGATACATAGAAATATATGAAATATACAGGCTATAATAACCGTTTCCAGTGACGCCATAACTAAAACGTGGTCGCTTATTAATAATATAAATAAAGGGTATTTCTATAGTTTAATTTATACTTACTTAAAAAACTGATAATTTAATTTTGGATATAATAAGTAGTTTTCAGTTTCAGCTAGATAAACGTATTGAGATTTGAGTTTTTATAAATATTTTAAGAACAAAACGGCGATGCTTATATGATTGAAATTCCGATTCAGAAACTTCGTTTCAATGCCAACTATTAATATCCCAGTATATAGAAATTTTACCTTTTTATTCCCTTTGAAACACTTTGCATGCATTCAAGTTTACAGCGCTAATTAAATACGGGGAAATTTAATTTTGATATGCCCAAAAGTATGCAATGATTTTATTTTATTCCGCACACAGCAATATTGAATTCCTCTTAGTCGTGCATAAATGATAATGCCCTGTTGTGCAGATCCGTATGTTGACTAGCGATGGCCAGAATCGTCACAGACACAGGATAGGTGACAGCACCTATTATCTGGCTTTCGTGTTGATCATAGGTTCTTTTCTCAATAATTTCCAAGCCCAGCAATGTGGTTTTGGTTAATAAGAAGACAGAATGCTCCACCGATAGCCAAAATATCATACCAACTTCCAATAAAAAGACCGCTGTTACCGCCTCCAGGAGAAATTTAAGATTCGCATGCATATTCTCGAAACTGTTTGGAATAATCCGGTTATCATTGATAATATCCAATATTGCCACAAAGACAATCACTGTGGGGATTTGAGGGCCAGGTGTGTTGAGTTTTGACTGCGGTGCTGTATAAAAGTTATAACGAAACAGCAGATGCACCATGATGGCTATCAAAATCGAATCCAGCGATGCCATATTTACAGACGGTTCTTGATGTCCAAATTAAAAAAAAAACAACAAATTTTAAATTTACTCCCCTTTAAAATATCCTAATTTTCAAATGCTCATATGATCAGAAAAAATTTATTCGTTTGCATTTTGTTAATTTAAATTGCACCATAATAGAAAGGAAAATATAAGCTAGAAAATTTAATTAATTCTCTATTAGCAATAATATTTAGAATTCATAACTAAAAATAGAAACCCCACACAATTGATATGTAGTTTGTATAATAATCACTGCGTTATCATTTATTTAAAAGCCCTACCGAAACTTCATAAATAAAATATCTATTTAATTTAATAATCCATTTGAAACTATTTGTACTGCATTTTCTCAAATTTCCCCTAGAATATTAGTAAAAGTAAAACAAAAATATATATATTAGAGATGCGATTGAAACGTGTATTACATTCCCGCAGTTATATTTATTGTTGATCTTATTGCTAACAGACGTTATAGTTGTGTAAAGTAGAAACAGTTGTATTATCCAAAGTTCCAAAGATGTTGAGTTATAATTGTAAGATTTCTAGCGCCATAGCCGATTTATTTTATATGTAAAATAAATTTAATTTTGAGAACTCAATATGAATTCGATTTTGTTCGCGCTTTCGCAATGTTTTCATTGTATCGTTTATAATTTTTAGTTAAGTATGTTGATTGAAGATATGAGGCCCTACTCCTTACGAAAATAAAAAAGCAAACCCACAGCCACGCCACAGAGTAGTATCGGGTAGCTCAGTCTGCGAATGCCTTTGCCACAGATCAATTGTAATAGGGAGTAGACGAAACCCACTGGCTTTTTAGGCCCCTCGGTCTCGCCATCCTCCCTGGGAGCGATAACTTCAGAGAGATTATCGCCAGATTGTGACAAATCAGGTGCATTGCTATTGACCAGTTGGTTGTCCTTTTGGAGTAACTTGTGTAGCATTTCCATGTCGTGCTCGGCATCCAAAAGTTCTTCAACACGGACAAGCTTACGTTCCACAGCGCCAGTTCCAATTGGTAAATTCTCAGGCATCTCGACGGTTGCGCACAACATATCCTTGAATTCAGTTTGATTTACTTTTTGTTGATCTTGCTCCTGCAGCTGCTCGTGTTGCTGTTGCTCCTCCATTGCCAGCTTTAACTGTCTGTCAACATCAAGCTTGATCTCCTGCTCAAGTTTTGCTGAATGTATTGCCACATCCGCCTCCATCTCGGCGACAGCTCGTTGAAGCACACGAAGTGTCTGCTGCTCAGCTACCTCCAGTCCCATAAGACTATCCGATGCCACCATAGTCTCGGTACTATTATATTGTCGGGGTATCAAGCTGCCCGGCCGAAGACTGTTCATGTCATCCTCTGCAGTTGAGGAATCCATTAGGATGCCCGAGTCGACAGTTGTATTGACCAGAGTACTGGTGCTGCTAAAAGTATCATCGTGTTGCTTTTTTGAATCCAGCGTTTTCATTAGGGTCGAATATTTGCGATTATGAAAGCCATTGCCCATTTGTATTGGTGCCGGAATTTTGGTTGGTTGCAACATAGGGCCAATCTTGTTACCAACTGTTTCAACATTATTATTATTCATTATTACATTATTAACGGATTCGGTTTTGGCTTCGATTTGTGTTATGGCTGATGCTATAGCTGAGGATGTGTCTGTTATTTTAGATGGAGCTGCAACTTTGCTTGGACATTCTGTAATATTCTCCAATTTATTGTTCGACAGAGTGGCTTGAACATCGCAACTGGCCATTATTGCGCTAACTGTAAAGATCAGTAGAAATACATCCTTCAACGGCCTTAGATAAGAATGACGATTTTCACTTACCCTGTACTATTTGCGAGACTGTTTTTATGGTTATTTTGTCGAAAATTACTGGGGGGTGAATGTTTTAAATTTAGGCCTGCACTGCTCCTATGTTGACAGATGATAAATTTATTGCCACAAACGCTACATAAGGCCCACTTGGATATTAATGTGTGCACATTGTAAGCTAGGTTAACTTTGTTCCGTTTAGTGTTGGAAAATGTCGAAAAGTAAGTGTCGAACATCAGCTTTTCCTTAAAGTATCGAACTTGATATAAACTTCACACTAATCAGTATTTAAAATATTGATATACATATAATCGATTAATTATCAGTTCGTTTATAAGAATCTTTATTTGTTATTTTCGAGGAACACAACAAGTTTCATGGACATCGGTCAAGCCGTTTCAGAGATATCCATAAAAATAAATGCTAACTGTGCAGATATGATACCAACAGATATTTAAGGTTTAGTAAAAATGAAAAATTTATTTCTGTTCCACTTAAACATGCCCTATAATTTGTAGAACTTCTTAGAAATAAATAAATGACTTAACATCGACAAACTTAGTTTTTAAAAATATATTTATTTGTTCTCTTTTATAATAGTTTGAGATGCGTCTAAGCGCAGAAATAAATAAGAACTTAGTTAATTTGGTTAAGATTTATGGCAGATACATTTTGTTGCTCGGTTCAACTGGGTTCACTTAAAAAAATAAACAAAAAACATCAACTGTGTATGCGAATGCAACTGTTCAGTTCTCCAGTTCCACCTTCAGTTTCAGATGGGTGGGCAGTTCGTTGTAGATGAGGGGCGGTACACGCGCTACACATGAGGAAGAAATAGAGAAAAAGATGATGAGCATGAAGAAGTACACTGTTCAAAATAAATGTTACAAAATGCAGTCTTAAAAGTTTCAGTTATGGTAAAATTAAGATCGATCATTGCAAGTCCATTTTAATAATCACAGAAAATTTTTAGAAGACTTAATTTCAAATTAAATGTTAGCTAGGATTGCAAATTAAAGAATCAAATAAAAGAATTTCGGAATACCTACACTAAACATTAATATTTAAAAATTTAATGAAGTTATACTATATTTTTTTATCAGTGATGTCTAGGGCTTATGCGCCCGAGGGTCTACTCACTGTTGCATTTGTAAACCAGGTCCGACCATATAATCATCTCTTGGGAGAAGCAGAAAACGCCCAGACGACCGCCCTTCAGGGTGAGTGTAGCGTCGTAGACGTTGTGCGAGTCCAGAATCAAGTGTTCTCCTTCATAAATGCTATAAGAAAATGGATGACGGCATTTCAAGCTAGATGCTACCAATTTTCGACGTTCTTAACTTAACTTACCGCAACCGGATGAGCCCAATTGCTGGTCGATGCACCAAGGACCAGCGATATGAGGTTTTCTCCTTCCAGCCAGCATTCAATGGATCCTTCCAGAGCAGTCTGGCCTGTCCGGGAGTATCTCCAGCATGCCAGAGACTATTACGTAGCATGGAACCTGGTCCCGTATTGCTGTCAATAAGCTTGATCTGTACACCCGGTTCGGCAGAGGCACGGAATGGTGAGGATTGCCAATAGGTTTGGGTGCCCTTCTTCCACTGAACCACATAAAACTTGCGATTACTTTGATAGCTAAAGATGAAGCCCACATAGTCATCATCGGTATCGTCGTTGATGTAGAAAGTGCCCTCAAAGTCGACACCTCCGAAAGAATCACTGCCCACCACCAGACCAGGATCAGAGTTTAGAGTTTGCGTGATTTCAGAACCATTGGCATGGACCACCCAATTGGGATCTAACTGGGCATCGCCCTCGGGATCCAGTATTACTGAACGTATGGTACGGAAATCTGTGCGATGAATCATCGAATTATTGGGACAGTTGTCGATAATATTGGGCGTGCCGTCGTCGTCCTCGTCGTCCTCACAGAGATCACCCTTGCCATTCCGATTGACATCCTTCTGCTCGGGATTCTTAGCCAGCGGACAGTTGTCCCTATAGTTGGGCACACCATCACCATCCATGTCATCATCGCAGGCATCTCCCTTGCCATCCAAGTCTGTGTCTAGCTGATCTGAATTACTGACCATGGGACAATTGTCCTCCGAGTCCTGAATGCCATCATCATCGCCATCGATATCGCTGTCACAGGCATCGCCGACAAGATCCATGTCGCGATCCTCCTGCGCTGGATTCGGAATTGTGGGACAATTATCGCAGACATCACCAACACCATCGTTATCCAAATCCGATTGATTTGGATTCCGGAGCAGTGGACAATTATCATATTGATTTATGACCGAATCATTGTCCATGTCATCGTCACACTCATTGCCCAAGCCATCCTCATCTGTGTCCAACTGCCTGCGATTCGAAATGAAGACACAATTGTCACAGGCATCGCCGACACCATCGTGATCCGTGTCCAATTGTTCACTGTTGTACGCATATGGACAATTGTCTTTGCTATTGACCACCTGATCACTGTCCGCATCATCGTCACAACCATCGCCAATGCCATCTAGGTCTGCATCCTCCTGACCCGAGTTCGGTAAGTCGGGGCAATTGTCGCGCCTACAGTGAGGCTCTGCACAATTAAGTGACTCATCTGGCCAACCATCCAAGTCCCGATCACGTCCACAGATTTGTCCATTTCCCGCCCAACCAACGCTACAGCGACACTTGTAATTGTAACTATCCGTGGGCACACATTCCGCATTCCTCGAGCACATGCTGCCATCGGGACAGAGGTCTGCAGTGGACAGACAGCTGAAGGTTCCATTGGACACAAAGCCATCATTGCACTGGCATCTATAGGAGCCCTAAGAACAGAAATAGATCGATTATCCTAAAGCCCAGTGGATCGTTTAACCCAACTCACAATGCTGTTGAAACAACTGGCGTGTTCCGGACACCTAAAGAAACCCATTTTGCACTCATCAATATCCAGGCAGGTTTGCTTCTGGAATCCTATGGCCAAATAATCAGCCGAGTAACCTAATGAAACCAAAATCGATCATTTTATAAAGATTACCAGCAAATGTTTCCTAACCAACCATGAGCATGAACCCCATCAAATCCGGGCGGACAGGGACCACAGCGAAAGCCAGGATTAAGATTGTTGCAGAAGGCGGCATCATCGCAGGGCTGGTAGAGCGCACACTCGTCCACATCGCGACAGGTTGTACCGTTGATTTTGTGCCCACGCGGGCAGGAGATGCACTGAAAGAACGGCGGAAAGCCCAGTTCTATGCACTCGACACCTGACAAAGTAAAGAAGTTTATTATACTATATAAAGCAACAAGAAAACACACGAAAACTGATTTAAATCGGTATTAGTCGAAATAAGTATGCAGAAGTGAGGTTATGTTAACAAAATGTGGGGTTATGTTGAAGCATATTTATTAAATATTGTTAAATAAACATGTGTTATGGTTGGTGTTGGTTTATTAAAGTATCTACTGCTTAAAATACAAATTTACAAACTCATAAGTTCTTTTTAAGCATGACCAGAAAATGATAGTGAATAAACATGAAGCGCCATGGAGTTCAATAACAGAGATATAGGCATATGAAAGATGATATTGAATAGAATAGAACAAATAGAAATGGAGAAATTGAATTTTATTTACCAAAAAATTGTATCCAAAACGCAGACCAGCGAATTCGTTTATTGCTCAAATAAAACAACTGTTTATTTTGTTATAAATTTCATTTCATATTTTTTGAAAAAGTATTTTATTTAGAGAATAATGATGGGGGTAAAGGGTATAATTTCGATACACGCTTATAAACTCCACTTTCTGGGCATTCAGATGGTATTTGGTTCGGGGGTCACATAGTATTAATAGAGCATTTACACAAAAGATTCTTTATTGTTGTTTTAGTTAAATATTATTATAAATTTCATAGTATTGTATTTTTTTTTTATTTTAGCTTTCAATTTTATTTTGTAAGTAGCTGGAGAGTGTTCTATTGTTACAGAGGGCGATAATACTTTGAATGGATTCAATTTTTGCCAATTATAGAGCTTACGACTTATGACTATTTATTTAAGTGATTTATGATTTGCTCTCTTTTCTTGCTAAGTATTTAGAATTTATAATTAAATTATTAGGTGCTGTGATCTGATTCAGTTCGTTACAACCGAGTATTTGCGTGCCGAGTACTGGCTCTGCCTCTGATATTGCACGCTATGTGTGGGCAGTAAAATGTTGCCTAATAACGAGAATTTATTTATGCATTAATATCGTATAAATACTTAAGAACAAATTAAGCAAATCCACCCACTGTTAATGGTTTATATACAAGCCAATTTCAATTAGCCAACAACGGTCTTATAAGGCACAACATTCCAGCACGCCCAAGTACCCTAAACTTTGTCTTTCTGTCCCACAGTCCAGACGATCTGCACTCTAATTAGCAGCCTTGTTTCACACATTCATTGAAAATTGCTCGTGTACCCTATAATTTTCAGTTGATTTTCAATCAAAAGGCTCCAACGATTTCTTTGGAGTTCCGAACTGCGCATTAATAAATCAAACAATCGTGTGAATTGTGTGCCCTACCAGGAAATGATCAAGGTACTTCAGTAAGTTCAGACTTAAAAAAATGTATCTCTAAAATTTAAAAAGTCCACACCGAACTGCATGTTTAACTTTAAGAATCCCAAATTAATAAAAAAAATTTTTAAAATCCACAGCTTTAATTAAAAATCAATAGGTAAATACTATTATGTATATTATAGAGGAGCAATTGAATTTATGCATTTACCTATGCATTGTTTTTGCCTTCGGCATCATTATATTTGAGTCATCTTGAGCCCAACCTTCGTAGCTATTTAAACAACCCACACATTTGACTGTAGCTCAGGGCACGACAAACTCAAATTAGCCATAAAAGATCGGAGAGAACAAAACGTGGTCCCCCAAAAAAAAGAACTCCACTTGAAACTAATCAAAGAGTCAAACAGACCGCTAAGAAGAAACACCCATAAGCACACACTCATACACACAAGATGTTTGCTGTTGTTGTTGTTTATTGACTTACCTGAGGGGCACGGTGTGTCCATACAAGGATTACGTATCGAACATGTGCGTCCATCACCTTCATAGCCAACTGGACAGGAGTCACACTGAGCACCGTTCACAGTATCGTGACACTGAACGCCTCTGCAAAACGGGGGGTAAAACAAAAAGTCCATTACACAGTTTTGGAGTATAGCAGTATTACTAGATACTGGCCATAGTAGTATGTGTTTACATACGTTTATGTTTTGGTCTTTGTTATTGTTTATTATTATTATTAATACTGACAGTCAGGAACAAATACCTGACAAACAAAAGATTGTAGAAATAACCGTATAACCATACAAAAAGGTAAATTTATTAATGATCTTCAACAGGGAAACAGGGAAACTGGTAAGAGAAAAAAACCAAAAACCAAAAAGGTTACAGTTTGGGACCCTCTCGTTGAGGTCCACAAAAGCACCGACAAAGTGTAGGCATATGTGTTCTGTGAGGGTTTCTGACTTGGGTTCGGGTTTGTTTTGGGTTTACGGATATAAGCACAGGAAGAATGGGGGCAGGAGACTCGCAAAGAAAACAAATTACAATTACAAGAAAATGTTATTAAAAGACGTTGAGGCCAAAATAAATAAAAGAAGAAGAAGAGGAAGATACCACAATGTCCATGTCTGTTCATGATGTCCATCGAAATGGCCCATGGCCAAAATAAAACTGCTGTTACAAGCTTACATGTAAATTTCTCTTTATGGTCGAACAAGTAGTGTGGGATTCGCTTATGGCTTCCATATAACATTTACATTTACATATCATGACATGGACATTAGTTCGCATTCGGTTTTTACGGTTAACAGTTTCAAACTCTCCCAGGACATAACTCACTAGCAATCGCTTGTCGCGAATTTCCCAGGAAGTCCATCACCAACTACTGTGCCCAACTGACCCAGAAGCTATTCGTTTGCCATGTTTTATGGCTAAGACCGCTAGCTTTGAGCTACAGAGCCCAACGATCACGTGGGCAGTTTAAGGGCCACATGAAACTCAAGTCGAGTTCTTTATGCCATGAAATAGCCAATCTTCAGTCTGGGTATTGCCAGTTGTTTGCATATACAACTGACGCCCATTTTCTCATGCTCCTGTCAAAATGAACAGCGGCTTTAACGTGTTGTCTGGCTTGATTTCGCGTTATGTTTTGCAAATAAGTTCGGAAGAAGTAAAGCAAATGGCTTATTTTCCTTTAGCTTAGTGTTGCCCCTTGTAGGCGTTGTAAGCAATGTTGCCAGGTAATTTTTAGATCACTTACCCAAAGAGGATACAGGAGGACATAAGGTTTGTTTTAAATCAACTTTGATCCAGAAATTTTAATGAAATGAATTTATTTCTTAAACAAATAACAATCGTATTAATTGTAAATATTGATTTAGAACAATGGGTAATTGGTAGTCTGATTGATTTATTGATTGAGGAGAAGTCAAAATATATCGTCTAGCTTAAAAAGACAAATGATTGATAGCAAATTTTATAACTTCAAGTTGAGCCCAATATGGTAGAGGGATTCAAAGATAAATAATAATTCAAAGAATTTGTATCTTGTTAAATCCCACGTTACTTGCTGAATTTTAGGTTCGGCATACACACAAATGGCATTCAAATCTAAGTACAGTAAAAATAAAATATTAAGTAATTTGTAAAACTACAGCAGTTACGTCTATAGTCTGTATTTAATTTATTCTTATATTTTGGCTAAAAGTGGTTTAAGTTACTTAACGAGTGCTTACTGTAGATTCAAGTACAGAATTGAGGCGCAATAAGAGCTGTCAGTTAGTAACCAAAAACACTTGTCAAAAGTCTTTTATGTGTGAGGGTGTGTGCATGTGTTTGTGTGTAGGTGATGTGCGTGTGTGTGTGTGAATTCGTCAATATTTTGGTAGAAGCATTTGGCGGCAACGCGCAATTAGCAAAAAGTGTTAAGTACTTAAGTGGCAAGCGGCATCGCGATGAGGCGGCGCTCTTGCTGTCCATGTTCACGTCCATGTCGAGGGTACCAGTGGGAGGAGGGACAGAGGGAGTGGCAAGTGGTAGAGGAAGAGAGAGCGTGTGTGTGGTGCCACCAAATGTTGCGTAGGGGTATTCGTTGTGTCCGGCACTTTGCGCTTTTCTGCTTTGTTTCAGTTCACTCGACCATATTGTCTTGGCCATAGTCGGGTCTTGAGATCGGCTTTGGCTTTGGCATCGGCGTCGTTTGAGTGCTGGGAAAATAGTTAGCCAAGCGCATCGAGGAACGCATTAGCATTTCTCTGAGTTACCCCTGATCCCCTCCTGCACTTTCGGTTGCAGTTGCAGATCCCACTCCATTCCAATGGTTAGCATGACGAACCCACTTGCCGTTGCCTTTGCTGTTCTTGTTGTTGCTCGTTCTTTTTATTAACCACGCATTCATAATTCATAATTCCAATTTGCTGCTGCCTGGACCAAAGTCTCGGTATCCAAAGTTGCCGTGTCTGTCTACCTGTTTGGATGCTTGCTTGCTTGGTGCTGACTTTGGCTCCACTGCTCGAGTCCAGTTCAAACACTTTGCCAGGCACCACCCAAAAGACACAAAACCTTTAGACACGGACCTCTCTACCCGGAGACGAACGGACAACGGACCATGAACTGAGTAATGTGCGAACATGGATCTGAAGCCATGCAAAAGGCTTTTAGGCCATTTCCATTTGCCAGTCGCGAAATGAGCCACAAAACTGTTTGACATTAGGGCTGACTTAAGCTTTAAAACGAGTGAAGAATGGCCAAAACGATAGGCTACCGAATATAGAAGAATATGCGGGTTTTTAAATTATGCCTCAAAAAGTCTATTAAAGCTATGAAAATTCAATTATTAAGCGCATTCTTGCTAAGACTTGTCTACTATTTTCCTTTTTATTCAAAATAAAATAGGAAGCTATTTACTTCAGTGGAGTTCATTTCATTTCATTTAAATTAAATCACATTTATAAGTTAATTTGTTTTAAAGACATTATATTTCTTTAGGTATTGTCTTCAGATTTTTATATCTCATCTGTCATATGGGTATTCTATTTGTATTTAATAAAATTTCATTCTCACCTAGACATCTGATTTCAATGTGTTTGAAAGTAATTGTCATCAGCTGTTGATAGATCCTAACAGATTTAGCCTTTCGCAAGACGTGATGAACACATTTCTCTTTTCAATCTACAATTTTTCTTAATCATTAAATAATGCTCTAACAACTTCGCTGTAGCCTATCTATTATTGGAGCTACGATTGCCGACCGCATTTATCCCACCCAAATTGCTTCTAATGGTAGCGCATGCCATGCAAATGCATAGCACTTACTCCTAACAACAGAAACACTTGGTTCTCCCTTAAAGAAGTTGGTGCATCCGCACCACCACCAACAACAACAACAACAACCATGAGGCGCAAGCTTTGGACAAACTACAACAAACTGCCATAAAGCGGCGTTTATTTTGCCACAGGCCACTTATCTGTGAGGTTGCCAGTAGGTTGGCTGCTGACTCCAGCATCAGCTACAACTACAAATCCAACTCCAACTGTAGCTTTAGCTCTAGCTACAACTACAGCTTCAGTTCCAGCTCGGGCTGGGTCTCCACTTGGTCTTGACTTGGCTTGTTTTTGTTTTCATTGCTGTGCCTGCACTCAACGCACTGTGGGCAACATAGCACAATTAGCAGTCTTACATTTATTTCAAGTTGGACAAAAATACGACTATGTAAATATGGCAGAAAAATACTAAAACTAAATAAGATTACAATAAATCTATTGAACAAACCAACTTTAGGAACTTTAAGGACTCTAAGATAAAAACAATTTTTACTCTAACAAAAAACTAATTTGTGTGCATTCCATGCTGCGTTAAATTTGAAGTATTTTTATATAGTTTTATAGTTTAAGGAAAAAGTAACATGTAAGAAAGGCTACAGTGCTAATGCCAATTTTTCCATACATATATACAATTAACGACCGATTTGACATAGGATATAGTGGTCTTATCCGGATCAAAAATGATGAGAATAGTTATAACTATGATATACACACAATAAGTACGTTTGGTCAAGATAGCTTTTAGACGGACAGCCGAACATCGCTATATCGATTTGGCTTTTCATGCTGATCAAGAATATGGAATCGGAAATGCTTCCATCTGCATGTTACGCACATTACGCTTCGGACAATCTTAATAATCTTTTAACTGAAATATAACATGTTAAGTTGAAAAGCGTAGATTGCGCAATTTCACACTACTTCAATACGTTTATTTTCTATTTAAAATTGTTTACTAAAGTTAGTATTATTTTATTAATTACTTGATTTATTGAAAAATCTAGACATATTGTCCCACTGTGCGGCACACGGCACGGCACGGGCAACGAACCAAGTTAACAGCCTGAGCCAGTTGGCTATTAATTTGAATTCAAGCAGTCAAACGCTGCCTGAGTCCCGGCGACACAGTCAACAACAGCAACAATAACCACAGCAACAAAAACAACAACAGCAACGACAACGACAACAACGTTGACTTGGAATCAATGGCTCCACTTTTGCGGCGCGGCTGTTGCTTTTTTGGTGCGTAGGCGAACTCGATTCGCGGCTGAGATATGCGTTCCACCGAACTTTGATGTTGCTGTGAACCAGCTACCCTCTCTATCTCTCTCTCTCTATCTCTTACACTGCCTTTCTTTCTCTATCTGACTCAGTCAGTCAGTCTGTCAGCGTTTGTTGTGGAGGAGCTGCTTTTACCAGTCAAATGTTGGCTGTAAACGTTTTGTTTTGGACCAGGCCTAAGAATCTGTGGGAAAGTTGCCATAATCAAATGGAATTCTGTCTTTTTTTTTATCTTTTCTGAAATTGTTCACAACATGTGTATACACATGTTGCATACTACATACGGCATGTTGCAGCTGCAATCAGATCCAAAATCTCTAACTTAATCCCAATCTTAGCCTGGGTAATATAATCTTTCTTTTCCAACTCTCTTGATTGCATTGCTGATTATTTCATCATACGCATAATTTAAATTGAACATCAGCCTCAGTTAGTGCGTTGAAAGGCAGTGAAACTTTTGATGTCCCCTGGGCTAGCAATGATTGGCTCTTTTGGCTAGGGTTAGCTATGAGTGAGTTTTATGATTTACTAGGACAGCAGAGTTTGAAATATGGAAAGTGCAGTCTCAATAACTAAATGTTTAGAATATTTATACTAAAAAGAAGAACACTACTAAAAACTGATTTCAAAACTATATACTTAATTTCCTTATTTATTTGTGCCACTTATGATCAGGCAGTCACTGAGTTCAAAGAGTTTTTTCTGTTCAAAATATAGCATATTTAAAAAGCCCTTTAACGGTTTAAAAAATCTATTTTGAAAATAATTAGATCAACAATTACGCTAATAATTGGCTATATAAATAATATGTACAAAGTTTGTTTGTCTACAGTTTGTACTACAAACATTGTAAAGTTGTACATAAATATAATATTATAATGCACATAAAGCATTTGTTTAAATTGTAAGTGAAAAAATACAACTATTAAATCATCTATGTTAATTCTTCTTTAAGCAACAGGTATTTTGATCGGAGAGGAGAATCAAATGTTCACTTACAATTGTAGACACAATAGGGCATAACTCGGCCAAACCCTTTTAGAAGTCGATCAAAATAGACACATACACACACACACACACCACACAACAAAGGATCAACAGGTGTGCATGTCATTAGCTCAAGTTTTATGGCATTTTAATAGAACTGATCTTGGCCATTCAGATTCGACTCGAAAAAGTCGAACAAACAAAGTGCTAGCCATGTTTAACTATGACGCCGGCTACAAAACAACATTTCGTGGGTTCTAAATGATGGTCAAGAAAGAAGGGGCGGGGCCGTAGCGGGGAGTTGCCATTGTGTTGAAGTGTTCGGTGTGAGTCTATAAGTTTACCACACGCATTGGTCACATTTCATCGATAATGAAAGATGACAGTAACGAGTCGGCGATGCTGACAACATTTAAAACAATTTTATGCAAATTAAAATAGGGTCGCACAACCAAAGGCGCACCCTGGCCCAGACACCTACAATACACACACTAACACACACACACTGTTGCCCATTTTCAATAATTTACACAAATTTATGGCCGAGTCGCTGCTTCTACGCGTGGCCAGGCGCTCACTTGTCGAGTGTTCGAGTATCGAGTATTGGGTTTTAAGGTTCTCACATTTCACAGACCGAAATCACTTAAAGTCTTTTGACACAATGAAGTCAGTCGGTTCTCAGTTCTTCGTTCTTTGGTACCGTCTTCTCTCATTCCAATGCACCTAGGAAGGTATCTGTGCGGGTTCCCCACACATTTAACTAATTTATGCGTCAGTTTCAAGTGCCATTTGTGGTCCAGAAGACCTCACAACTCACCGAATGCTGCGCTCCGTTTCATTCGAAGTCAACCCAATTGGATCTCTGCTTCTGCTTCCTCTACATCTTCTTTGATTATTGCAAAGGTTTTGTTGCATTTTGTTTAACAATTTCTACAAAATATTCTTGTTCCATAACCGTTATAGTTTTGTTTAACATATTTATGATATGTCTATTCAAATTTCATCCAACTGACAGAATTGATGTTTTTATTAGTCAATATTCTGTAACATTCTGCTGTGGGTCTTGTGCATAATTTTCTGATACTTTATTCAAAATTTGTTGCCTCTTCTTCCGGTCAAAGAAAAACTAGGAATCAAACTCTATAAGGGCTGTGGGTGCTTTTATGACTAAGTTCTGCAAAAAGCAATAATTTTGGATTCTACATATTGAACGCATTCCAGCTGTGCTTTAAAGTAGTCATCATGTCAGCGGGTGCCCTAAGCTAAGCCTCTTTTATATGTTTTTGAAATAATATCCTACTTCTAAGATGAAAAATACTTCAAAAGTATATTTAAGGATGAAACTTACTACTAAGGTAGAACTAAATAAAATAAGACTCCACTAAACCAGTTCACTTCTCTGCTATTTGCAAACATTTTCTAGTTTCTACTTAAGTTTTAACAAAAGGGATTATGAGCTTTGCTTAGTTAATAGACAACAAACTAACAAATGAATGCTGTTAAGTTATTCTACTCTAAAAGATTTATGCATAAAGTGATAAACTTGAATAACATTAAGTAGAGTATCAAGAATTGATGCGCAAAGCTCTTAATCCGACAGGGGATTAGGCATTTTGCATATTGTGATTGTGATTGGCATATCAAGAGTCAGATCTTTAAGCACTTGTCATAAGGGTCTGTCAAGCCAAACTAATGGCTTTTGGGAGAAACTGTTTAATGATACCCAATCTACCCATTCTACTCATTCTCTGGCTCTTTTTCCATTCATGAATCGTAGATCATGTGGAGAAGAATTGAAATGTCAATGGGCAACACTTCTCAATCATAGATATGAAAGTCTTTAGCTGTCTGAAGTGGTGGTAAGTGAAGGAAAAAGCGTCGCTTGACTGCATCATTAAGCCATAAACAACATCAAATTGCCATTAAGGCCATATGCAAATAATTGCAAACTCAATGCGATAGACTGAGATGCAGATATAAAGAAATCCCTTATGCGAATGAATCTTCTGAACGATATTTTGCGTGTGGCGGCGCCTTTCATGCGTCGGGCGTCCATCTACGTCAAGAGAAGAGCATGACAAATACAATTAACATGGATGCAGAGGCCACGCCCTAAACGCCATTAACAACAGTGCGAACATGTATTATGAGACTATGTATAAAAAAAAGAAAATTAAGTTGTACACTGATAAAAAATTCAATAAATTGCGATTTTGTGTCCAAACTAAGAAATTTCCTCAAAACAAACACAAAATTTAAGTCATTAAAAAAAGTATTTTAGGACAGCATATCGAAAGCTAAATAATTTTAATTAAAATTCAAATTTAAAATTGTTTTATTAAGGTTAAATAGTTAAAATTTAACCAACTGTTAAAAAAATCTTTGAAGCACAAAAAAAAAATATTTTTTAATATTTTAGAATTTAAGTATAATACTTTGTAATAGTGTTAAAATTTCGAAAAACTTTTTATAATCAGGAACAACATGAATCAAAATACTCATGAGGAAATATTTAACTTTTAAGAAGTTTTTTTTTAGACCAAACTTTTTTTGTTAGTGTAGTTACTTGGGACTTACGCAAAGCAAGGTCTATCCGCACAGCTGACACCGGGTTTGCAGAGTTTGCCATCGCCAATGAGGCCAGCAGGACAACGGCCGCACCTGGGTCCGGAGGCACTATCATGGCAATCAACGCCTGTGGGCAGTACAAGACGGTCGTTGAGAGATCGTTGGAGGCTGAAGATGAAGTTTTAAAATTGGGTGTGTCACTTACCAGGATAACAAGGATTCGCAGTGCGACAGTTGGGCTCAAGACGTATGTGATTATCCCCACTCGGTTCCTTGCAGCCCGCACAGTTCTCCAAGAGCAGGCGCAAGTAGGCAATCTCCTGGCGCTGGTGGGCGACATCTTCCCGCAGCAGTTTAACCAATGCCAAAAGATCACTCAACGATCTTGCGAGGGCGTCTGGAACAATGAGTACAAAAGCGCAGGAAATAAACAAAAACGAAAGAAAGAAAAAGCCGTACAAAATAAGAGTTTAAATAAAGCAACAATAATTCATGAGTCGCTGTGTGTGTTTATGAGTGTAAATACATGTGTGTGTGTGTGTGTGGGAAGCGTTCAGGCGTCTGACAAGATTAAGGCCCAACCAATGCTAAAATCGCACTCATTTTGAGCATTCGTCCCTCTCTAGCCAAGCAACCAACCGATTCCTGATTGCAACCTAATCCGCTTTGTCGCTTGGACGACTCTAAGCCCGATCCCATAAACTGGGCCTCAATATCCAGCTGCTAATGCGCTGCGTTTTAGCGCTCTTTAATGCAATGCGACAACAGAGCTGAGCATCCGATCTAAGCGCATTCAGTGATGACTCCCACATTCACTATGAATCACACTCGCAGTCACTAGCAAGTCACGAGCAGTCACAGTTACAGTCACTAGCACTTTATATTTTACTACTGCAATAAATGTTATTTTATTGCATACTTAATATTCGTTTATTGGCTAAAGTTCGTGAGTATTTCTAATTTCTGAGAACCAAATAATTTATGAATCAAATGAATTAATTTATATATTTTAGGTTTATAGCAATTATTTAAAAGCTCAACAGAATATTAATCAAGTCATCAATACAGATAGTGATTTTTAAATAATTTAATACTTTTATTTACTTAATATACATATTTTAGAGTTTAAAAAATTCATTAAAAGATTTATTGATATTTATTTATCCAATTATTGTTGGAATGTCTTTTGAGCAACAGAATAACTAAAGAATTTTAAATCATTTTTCAAAAGCTTAACCGCAGCTAACTTAACCCCATGCTTTTTTTGCAAATCTGTGCCGCAGCCAACTTAACTGCAGTTTGAGAAAACAATAAATTTGTTCAGCTGAACGCATAAAACTATCTGTTAATTTCAGAAAACAGTCCAACTTCCCTATATGGTATATAAGTATATATTCTTAATTTCTTTCTCACTTTGACCAACATTGATCGTAAATTCACAAAATTTATTAGTAACTTGATTATTTTTAACGATCGCTGAGTCACTTAAAGTGTATATTTTATGATTCGACATGATCGTGCTGTGCTACCACAAGATCTTTACAGTTATTAGTCCAATTTACGAATAAGCTACAGTTATCCTGGAGATAAAAGTAAACCAAGAAGCTTACGGATCATCTCTGAATCTCATACGTGTAGTAATGCGCAATAAAACTAGATAAATTCAATGTTTCAACGGTTTCAGATTTCTGTCCGTCGGCGGGTTTTGAGTGAGTTTTGTCAACATTGAGAATGCCGCCCAAATGCATCCGCTGATATCATGAAAGGAGGAAGGCGACTGTAGGGAAGGGGATGAGGAAGAGGGGACGTTGGTTGTATACTCCAAGTATGATCTTGTTTTATTTTGTGGTTTGCAACCTTCGTTTCTATATCGTCGGCGTCATTCATTACGTTTGCCTTTGCGATTTAACATATGCCGCCTGTCGTAAGTTTGTTGTGAATGTGGTGTGAGTGTGTGTGTGTTTGTGTGTGTGTTTGTGTGTGTGTGGGTTCAGAGCGTGCTACCAATTTGGCGTTTTGCACTGAGCTAGATAAATAATAATTATGCTTGGCTCGACAACGACCAAAACTGCACTCAAACTCAGATCTAAACCCAAACCCAGACTATGGCTCAGACTCAGTCTCCGACTCGGACTCGGACTCAAACCTAGTTTTATTCAGCAGCTTTTGGTACTGCGACTTTGGCATATCTCTGGGTTCATTAGTGTTGTCTTTTCAGTGGGCGCTCCTCGCTTGTTTCCCTGTCACTTTAGCAACGACTTATTGGCAGATCAACATGTGGTTACTCACATATGTACTCACAATCATATAGATATCTCTCTACTCGTAATACCCTCACATACCTGCCTTATACGTGCATTGTAATTAATTGGCCGCAGATTTGCATGACATTATCGCATTAAATAACGACACTTATTGCTCTGACCATATCGAGTCTCAAAGGGTAACCAGCGATTTTTAAAGTACACATTCATATATGTATATATCTCATGAGCTTAGCTTGATTAAACAGCTGAAAATTGTTCACAGCGTGGCATTACAAGTAGTTTAGTGAATGTTTATTGGCAATAACATAGAAGTAAAGCTGAGTCTGATATGAATACCATAACAGTTGATACGTTGAGTGCTCTGTTTATTGATTACCACATAAAAGTGTATTTAATGATAACTTTATTTAAAACGAATCTTAAACCATTTTTATTTAATTTTCTTTTCGTTCTTTAAACGCCTCCTTCCCACTGTTAAGTTCTGCCAGCTTCAGCTTAATTGAATTATGTTGCCAAACTGACATAAACGCCAACTGTGTCAGTCAAAAGAACTACGCAAAAAAAGAAAAGTTAAGTCCCACCGTCCCACCCAAAAATAAATAAATAAAAAGAAAAGTTTGTTCAAGTCCCACTGAAATCCTGTCACAAACCGATCCACGCCCCAAAAGCGACGAGTGTCATCGACTTGCTTTATGACTTAACTAAGATTAGTGAGTATATAAATGTGTCTGTCTATTCCTACCTTCACAGTCTCCATGCATGACGGGTATATCGCCACGTTCCACATCCGTAGGTACTTCATGTTGTCGCTGATCGACACCTTCCCGGGCCAGAGTAGGTTCGTGGTACCAATTGCTGCGCACATCGCGTTTCTTGTTCTTCTCTGCAAAGCGTTAAATTGTGGGCTTTAGAACAACCCACAGTTGCATCAAAACAAACTTATCGATAACTTACCACGCTCGCTGATCTTGTTACGCAGCATTCGTCGATTGCCTCGACGATGCAATCCCTTCTGACAGTTGGCACGCTGCAGAGAGTGCTCCATGTCTGCATCGAAATGCAGTGGATATTTTCGCTCCCTGAACTGTGAAATAATTAAATACATATTAGCTTTATATTGATAAAAATAAAGGTTTGAGCCATAGACTCTGGTCTAAGATTTATTACACAAAATAAGAAATAAAACAATTTTTATTAACAATAAGTGCTTAAAAAAACAGTTACACTTACCAACTTAATCACTGGATCATCCATCTGAGTATATAGCTTGGTCAGACTGGCGTCAATGTCATGGAAAGTGCTCGGCTTGCAGTCCACAAAAAGGGTAATCCGGTTCTTGGAGAACTGCAGGGCCAGAGATCGTATAGTGCTCGTCTCATTGATATTGGGTATATCAAAGTTGCGTGACTCAGTCGCTCCATTTGCACTGATGTCAAGCGTAACACGTTGTTGCTTTCGGTCCAGGAAGAAGGACATCTTATGCTTCAGCATGGGAAAATCAATCATGAACAGCGCCTCAATCGATATGTGCAGCTTACGACGAGGTCTGTGGAATGTCGATAAAGAGTGTGCAACAAGTTGTTAAACAACTGATAAGCTAATCAGCATCAAGGCTTAAAAGTGAATTTACCTTATGTGTCGTGTGGATATGACGACATCGCCTTTCCTGATGTACTGCTCCAGCTCAGCAGAGGCAACTGAGACATGACGAGAGATAAGATAGTCAAAGGGTTAAAGAACAAATTCAATACAGGAAGTTAATTTCAAGGTGAGGTGGTAAAAAGAGTAAGGAACAAAAAGACAAAAATATTAAATATATTTATTAATTATATAATAATAATTATTATTTAAGTTTCTAAATCAACCATTTTCAACAAATTTGTAGTGCCATTATTAAACTTTGTATTCACCTAACGTCGACTATAATCAATCCTAGTTAAAAGAATTATTTAAAAATTAAAATACTAAACATTTAATTATAGAAATTGAAGTATAATTTTAACATAAAGTGTCTGTCAAAACCTATTAAATATTTTGTGTTTATAAAATATTTACAATAATATTAGTCATAATCAAAATACACGATAATAACAAAATCTTTAATCCAGTATAAAATCTATAAACCAAATTCTGTAATCTTTTATAAATAATCTAGAAAAATTTATCTGCCTAAAAAATGTTTGCCAAATATATATTTACTTCTTCAAATCCAAAATGATTGATTTGATGATTTAACTCCTTTTAAAAATTTCTTTTGGCCTATCAGCCAAATCTAGACAAACTTCCGCTAGGCAAGTGATAGCTAGTTACACGTATCGATTACAAAATCAACACAGAGTAAAAGCAAAAGGCAAACAGTGTCTTCGTACAATGTTTGCTAATCCTCAACCAAAAATCTTTGGCACTTGCTGTAACAGTTTTCGCGCCTGGCAAAGATTATTGTTACAACACTCGGCGGTGTTTATTTTGGTCAGCCAGTGATCGGATAATCCAGCCGCATGTTGACCCAAAAAAAAATTAAAAGAGGAACGAAAAGAAATGAAAAAGTGGAAATGTGGAAAGCAACCAGATACGTATTTGCACAATAATCAAAAGGGGCCCTAGAAAACATCGTGTTAGTGTGTAGAATTTCACGCATTTGTGCGGTTATTTGTCATGTGTGTAGGAGCTACAGTTTGACAGCCGCATGTGAAGTGACCTTCACGATATCGTGGCACACTCTCGACCTGAGATAGAGTTGGACTCCACATGGTGATTGCGATTACAATTGGAATTGCAACTTGGTCAACTCGTGATCGGGCAACGCCAACGCCATTTATGGACCAGGGAGGTCGACTGCAATTGCAATTGCAACTGACACAAGACTGAACGACGACGGCGTTGACGTAGACGTTGATGTTGATGTTGAGCCTGAAGTTGATGTTTGCATGGCATTTTCCGATTTACATAAATCGCTATTTGTGTTAAGTTTTTTATGTTTTGGGCGATGCCAACTGTCCAGCAAATATTTAACTTATGGCCTGGCTATCGCGTGTTTGCCCATAAATACAACGGTAAACATATTGACGGAATGCGGCACCTACCTGGATCCAGTGAGAGTGATGCAACCTCCACAATCGCCAGTCCCAATGCGGCCAAGCCAACGAGCAACACGCGCGTCCAATTCATCGCGAGATTCGTCTTCACTTCGATCTGATTTGTGCCTCCGTCCGCTGAAATATAAATAAAGAGCACAACAAACAAGACGAAAAGACTTTAAATAAAGCATAACAACGTTTAAATACCCTAGTATTTGTCTTAAAATACTGACAATTATGTTTAGCTAAAGTATTTTAATTAAAATCGGAAAAATCCTGTTAATAAAATCAACGAAAATATTTACATAATAAAATTTAATAAAATTTAATTTCTTTCGAAAATGTCAGATAATTTAAATACTATTTTCTTATAGTCTTGAATATTGTAAAATATATCAAAGATATATTATGCGAGTATTTAATATAAATCTATAAATATGTAGTAAATCAAATTTTCGTATATGATAGTTTCTATGTCCTATTAAAGTTCTTACATGTTTAACAATCATTTTTAATCTAGTTGTAAAATTTGAAACCATTTGTTTAATATGCATTAAAAACTATTTGAATTCCATTAGATCTCCATGTACAGTTTTATTTTCAAATTTTACAAGCATGCAAACATATCACATAATGTATACACCCTCTTCGAGGGTATTAAGTGAAAACAGAAGACACTCAGTCGGTGGTTGTTTATTTACGTTTAAAAATAAAAGCTCATAAAATGCATTGCGGCTGCCCCATAAAAACGAATAAAAGAAATAAATAAAATTCAAATTAAATTGTAATAACGAGTAAAAAAGAAGAGAAAACAAAAAAAAAATCTTAATACAAATGTTTTGAAGAATTTTCCAAATTCTCAACACACATAGTTTGAGATAAAAAGTTTGCTGTTCTTTTGTGCCGGAAGCGTTGCTCCAGTATCACCTATATATACATATTTATATATATTCTGCTTCATCTAGTATCTAGCTATATGTCTGTGTATATCTTTCATCTGTGCGGCCATCTGTGGGCGTAATAAAGCATTGGCAGCTTAAGTTTTTTATATGCTTTTCTCCACTTCTGTTGATTTTAAGTTTCCTCAAGATTTATGTTGGATTTTTGCAATCATTCTTTCGTCGGATCGTATTAGTTAAATAAATGTTTAGTTGATGTGTTTTTGGAATTTTAGATTTGTTTCTTGCTTTACTCTGCTATTTCAGGTGCGGTTACGCAGCGGAAGCGGATGAGAATGATCAAAATTCTTTTTTCTTTTCGTTTTTAATGTTTTTTTAGACTCTTTTTATTAGAGTCTTATGTGATCTTATGTTGAATATTCATAAAACAGACAGAAATAACTATTAAAGCACCATTAAACCGTCTGGTAATTTAAAAGATTTGTTTCTTCTGTGATCAAAAGTAAGAAATTGAATCAGTTTCGTTGGTATTTCGCACTTTACATAACTTTCTTCCTGTATTCGCAGATCAAGAACATAATTAATGCATGTGTAAGCCGTGTATTAGTTGATCTCTTACATGGCCATCACATTTCAATTACAAGCCATAAATCGTACAACTAACTAGGCAACTGTTTATCTTATTGCTCCATTACCACATTCCCTCCAATTTCTCCACACACCCATACACACACACCGCACACACTCATCCAACTCCTGTGGATCATAAATAAACCCGTTGCCAGCCACAACAAGAGCTACCGTCAATTGAAATAATTTGTTATCGTGTGCTTAAATCTTTCAATGATCAAAGGCTTCAAGAGCAACAACAGCTTTATAACTCTAGAAGATTCAAGTTGGAAGTGGGCATCTGAAATCTGGAAGCAAATTCTACTATAGTTTCAGTCACTAATAAATTGTGGAAAATACACAAAAATTAACGATCAATGTAATAAAATAAAAAGCAAAGTTAGTGCACATTAATTGGCATTAAAAAAGGTGCAATCGTAAAAAGCCACGAAGTGTTATAAACTACGTGCGGAACAGCACTACGGGTATATAAATCGTATAGGAATAGGAAAAATCCTCGAATTTCCATTAGTGAGAATTTTCATGCTTATAGTATATAAACAGAAGAGCTGTGGCCTTTTTAACTTGGCTTTGAAAGGGGTCCCAGGAATGTGGTAACGGCGTTGTCGTTATGGCCTTAAAAGACAAGAACTCAAGAACTTCTGCCAATACAGGTCGACCAAAACTTGAGTGACAGTTATGGATTTATAGTGGCAGTTAGACTATTGCCTTCCCTCTCTCTCTTTCTCTATGTCCCTCCTTGTCTGGTTCTGACCATGTTTTAGACACGATCTCTACAATGTCACTGAGTCACAGGCTCTGGCAAAGAACATGTGCCATTTATGGCTAAAATCGCATTTGCCAGTGTTACAACAGACTTTACCAGTTCGAGTGGCTAAAAGTAGCTGCTAGTCCAGTCCAGGCACTCGGAGCTGAGAGCATTTTAAAGTAGTTTAAGGTTTTTATGTGCCACTTGACAAACTTTATTGAGATCTAGGCTTATATTAAAAAATAATTGGGATTATGTACTTAGCTGCAACAGCTAGAGAAAGCAGAGAAATAAATATTGACACACAGCGTCGATATTAAAGTCAACAACTAGATAAAGGCATAAAAGACATAAATAATCATAGATTTATAGCCAGTTGTTGGTCCCAAAAATGTGGCTAATTTATGAGCATGAACTGGGAAAAATGCGAAAAAGGAAACGAGTGCTGTAAAAGGACCATTCGAATATTTAAAACTATTTCTAGTGGAATTTAAGGTATTTTGTTTTCAAATAAAAAATATTTGTACTTATTGTACCGTAGAAAACGTGATTAGATCTTCTGCGCATTTGGCTGAATTCCAAGAAATCAAAATTGGTAAGGTTCTAAGCCAGATAAAGCTCTTTCGAGTGTTCATTGAAACGTATAAATGTTCAGATTGTAGAGATTGCTACTCGCTTACACCGCTAAGAACATTTCCCACCAAATGTCAATCGAATGCCCGCAATCCCCTTAAAAAAGTCTTTGCGCACTAAACTCATAATCCCCAGTCCAAAATTTATTAAATACTTTTTAATGCCACTCAGGGGGCATACACAGATAGATCTCTATGTCCAGCGCCCACGCAGTCAACATAAGTCCAAAATGTCTTCAAATGGATGACAGTGCGTCGCCATAGAGACGCCGTCCCATCAACCTAATAATGCGCACAAATCAAAAACAATGATGCTGAGATTTATTCCTATATATGTATGTCTAATACATTGATTGACATTTAATTAAGCAAAGTCAAATGCACACGGAAGCCGCAAAAGACAACGACAACAACGGCGACGACGATGACGACCACAACAGATACTGTCACCCACTCACCAGGTTAGACCCTATTGATCTAAGTCGATCGAACAAGTTTGTCGGCGTTATGACAAAAGGCGTTACTTGTTTATCATCGCTGGAAATTTGATGCTTATCGAAAAAAGTATTTCCA
Organism: Drosophila acutilabella; assembly: GCA_035046005.1. Classification (NCBI taxonomy): domain Eukaryota; kingdom Metazoa; phylum Arthropoda; class Insecta; order Diptera; family Drosophilidae; genus Drosophila; species Drosophila acutilabella. Next base: position 1,089,087 of record JAWNOK010000033.1, on the reverse strand, counting down.
TCACTTGTAATGGAAACTGGCGAGTGCCCTAAGCACACAAACAACGGGTTGTTCATAAAGTACTAAAAACACTCAATAAATAAAATTAAAGCGATAAAAAAAGGTAGTTTGAGAGTTCCAAAAGTTCTTCTAGATTTGCAACGAGTTGGCAGTGGGCAGTAAGCAGAGCAAATCGGTAAGCAAATATTTTCAAATTAAAAATTAGGTTGTAGTAAAATTTAAATTGCTTAGGTATGACACCTAATAACTGAAATTGTAATAAAATTATGGAAAATTAAAATTAAGTTTTATGTATGTAGTTATGTATGCCTTAAAATTTGAACATAATAGAAAACAAGTAAAATGAAAAACAAATAAATTACTTATAAATTCTGAATATTTATTAATTTTTTATAAACACTATTTAATAAAAAATTGTGTTGTCTCTGTAGTGTGTGCCTCAAAAATAAGCAGAGAACATTTTTTAAATCCATTTTAATGCAATAGAAAACAAGTAAACTTAAAAACAAATCTGATCAAAATTAATTTAATAATTCTTATAAATTATGTAAGTTCAATAATTTTTTTTTTAAACTTTTTAATAAAAAATTGTGTGGTTTGTGTTGTAGTGTGTGTCTCAAAAATAAATTTATTTTTATTTAGATAAATACTGTATGTATGCCTAAAAAAAACTTTACGAATGTTTGCTTATTTAGATCACATATACTCGTATTTGGAATCCAATTTAATAACGGAAGGGAACTGCTATTCAAATTGTGAAGCATTTAGCCATAACTTATGATTATTATGTTATTTCTAATAAAGTTGTAAGATAGAAAACCAGACACAAAAAGAACAACAAACACATGACTCATCTGCATATCCTGATTATTGGGACAGCCCTCGGTTTGGCATTAGAAATTCAAATATTTTGACTGTTGCATGCAACATGTGCCCCAAGTCCCCCAAGGCGATGAAAAGAGCGCAAAAAAGAAAAACGAACAAAAAAAAAACATGATCGCGTTCGCTGGCTACTGCAACTACTCAGTTGGCTCCATGGCGTGTGGGTAGGACAAGTTTTTAGCGGTTGCCGTTGCCGTTGCCGTCGTCGTTGTCTGAGTTGTCTTAGTCGTCGCCCCAGGCGTCGTGTCACTGAAATCAAATCAGCCGCATTTAAATGCTCAACCGAAAACTCAAACTCAGCTTCCAAGTTGAGCTGAAAAGCACTGGCAAACCTGCTGTCAGTTGCTGGTTTGACACGGAAAAAAACGACGCTCGGCGCCTACGCATCTCAAAGACCCGGCCCCAAACATTAAGAGAAGAGACAGACAAAACTGCACAGAGAGCGAGAGAGAAAGAAAGAGAGAAAAGTTAACTAAGCTGCGCTTAGGGAAATTCTTCAACGGATTTTCATTTACAGCAAAACTTTCTTTAGCCTTTGTTTAATATTTCTTATTTTTCACTTCACTTTAATTGAGAAGAGAAAAAAAATATATACATAAAATAAACTGAACCAATTTTCCATCGCCTTCGCATTTGACTTCGAGTTTTGCCTGATAAATTGGTTTCATTATAGCACGAGCATAATAGATTTTTGTATAACTTCCGGCGCAATTTGAGTGGAATTTGTTTTCATGTAAAAAAGTGTCAAGATCCCAACGAGTTCAATAGCACTTGACTTCGACATTTCTGTATTTTTGTATTTCTTTATTCACTGTTTTTAAGTTTTTCTTTATTGATTTCTGTGCGTATCTTTTGGATACTTTTTGGGTGCTTTTCATATAAAAAATGCAGTAGTTGACAGCTGAAAAGTTGGCCATTCAGCTATTACACAAACCGATTTCATGCTCCTTCTTTGACTCATTTCATAATATTGAAAGGTCTGTCAATTATACTACACATATATTTATATATATTTATATGAGTACGGTGCTGATTTCTCATTTTTGGTATGGTAATTGCCGCCTGACAAGCGGCTCAATCAAACAGCCAACAAAACACAGTAAAAAAGGTGCATAAATTGTCAGTGTAATTGGGGCAGAAGGTGGTAAATTAATGACTTTTGAATAGCATTGGATAAAATACAGAAAAATGGTAGTAAAATCTGAATTGCAACTATGTAAGGAACTCAACCTAAATAATAATACTTCAATTTTGGCTCGAAAAATAAGATTTAATAAATAATTAATTCATCTGAAATATAAATACAACAAACTTTATGTAAAATACAGCTACCAAGAATATAAATGCGTATATTTAATGAGTTACTTTTTTGTTCAATATTTCTATAGCTACATTAGTTTTTTAAAAATCTATTAAATCTTAGCCAAGTCTTTATCTTAAAACCAAAGTTAAAAAACAAATCATAGAAAAACAAACAAAATTCATTTACAAAAAAATAAATTTTAAATTTTGTAGCATGTTTTTTAAACCTTTATTATGACTTGTGAATCGAATTATAAATTCCAATTATATGGTAATAAAACAAGTTTATATTTTGTAAAAGAATCATCAGATGATTTAAACAAAATCCGTAAATCTTTAACCGGCAGCAACAAAACGACGGTAAACCTATTATTATTGTCATAAACAACAATAGAATATGTCACATATATGGCTGCTATATAATCAAGTGATTATCTTGGCCGCTGGGGCCACACCCGTTAAAACTGCTTAGCCAATATTAAATTCTGAAAGCCAAATTAAAATTCAGTTAACACCAAGTCGCAGAATCGCCAGAAACCTTAATTCATTTTTACATATTTCTTTCAAATCTAATGAAAGTTAGAGGAATGATGTTTTAAGCGTTCGTTACCAAAATTGGCGCCAAGTTTCCTATTTCAAGCAACAATTTTTAAAAGCTGTCAAAACGATTTAGAATATGTTTAAGCTATAATTAAGCCAAATATCGAAAAGCTATTAACTACTTTGATGAATCATTAAAATGAAGTTTCGTTTCTGCCATACTTGAATCACATTTGACGCCGACAATCAAAACAAAACCCTTAACTTTTTTTTATTTTTGAATACGATTTGAATTGCAAATTTGAATGTTGGTGCCGAAATGCAGTCAATACAATGCATACAAATTTGTAAACCTAATCGGAATTTGAATCTTAAGATGAGTCTGAATGTGAATCAGACAATGACTTTTACTCTATACGATGCGCTAATTTGCTTGCCACAATTTTCCAGTTGATTTGCATTTGTTTATGAACTCATAACTTGAAGCGGAAATAACATTAACAGCAATATTATTTATGTTTTAATAAGCCAGAGGCACACACTCACCATATATGGCCAACTCTATCAGCCACAATTCTGTTGTGTTGTATATATTATATATACAAAAATAATAAAAACTCTCTGAGACATCGTCGAGGCAGTTATAAATTGTTATGGTAATCTTTTCAGTGGGCGTCTTTTAATTGAATTGGTCGAAACAGCAAACGGCAAACAGCAAAACAAAGAATGTTGAAATCAAATAAATATATTATACAAATTTAAAGGTATTCATTTGTAAAAAGAGACTGGAAATGAGTTGATCGCATTTGCTTCGAAGCTCGAGCACAACAAAGTGGAGAAAATGGCTTAGAGCTAAAATAGGAAATGCCAAACAAATTGTGGCTGCTGTTTAACTAATAAAATAACTTATTAAATACCCTGTAAAAGTAGCAATAATAAGTTGGTTCTCTTTTAGAATTATTTAAATATTTATTTCCATAACAAAGTGGAGAGTATCACTTAAAGCTTAGATAGAAATTGCGACTGCTGTCTAACTAATAAAATATCTTATTTAATACCCTGTAAAACTCGCAAGAATACGTTTCTTCTCTATCCCAAATGTTTAAATATTAATTTCTGTAACAAAGTGCTGTTGTTTAACTAATAAAGTAACAAATTTCATACCATTTAAAACAAGCAATAATAAGATTATTGTCCTTCCTAATTTTACAAATAATTATTAATTTACAAAGTCTTCTTTTCATAATTAAATCAACAAGCTTATGAGTTTTTTTAATCCCCCTCCCAAAGCATTTTTTACAACACCAATTTTAATGCGACTTAATAGACGACTCATAAAGATCAACCTGCTTTTAATATGTGTGGAAAGTCTGGTAATTAATAGATTATGACTTGCTTTTGGTATTTATGGCGCCAATCGTAGATAAACCCAGAAATCTTCAGATTAATGCACAGACGTTGTTTCAGCCTGTGGGCATAACTGGGTGTGTCTAATTAATATGTATCGATACTATTTGAATTACAACAACAATTAGCATGATTAATTATCAGATACGAGGTCGGTGAAATGTGAGTTTTCTATCTGCCGCATAATTATATTCATAAATTGGTCAATTAATATGGCTAAAATTACAGAGGAACTGAGAGAGTTTTGAATAATATTTGAATTATTGCGGTCTAGAGCTGGGACACACAAAAAATAGGTATTTCGAAATGCTTTGAAGTGTCAATAATTTATGTTATTCTTGGGAAAAACTGAAAGCTATAGATAATCTCAAAAACTTAAACTTTTAATACATTTTATAGATAAGAAGTATTATTTACTTAGTGCTTGATAATTTGGTAGAATACAAATAGTTTTCATTTCACTTTCCCGGTTGAAGTGAAATATACCACCCAGTTAGTATGACTCGTTTAACCCACTTAAGAGGCGTTTTATGGCCTCAACACTCACCTCTTTGTCAAGGACGTTGCACGTTTAACGCTCAACGCTTAACGTTTCCGTTGTTTGCTCTCTTGCCACTTGGACTTTCAACAGCTTTGTAGCGACTTCTTACTTGGTGAACTGCGATGACTACCAACTACTTCATTCAGACAGGGGCAACTTGAGCTGATGCCACTTAATGCTGTCAACGTAAATGTATTTAGAATAACAACAACTTAAGTTATTTTTATATAAAGTTGTTGGCACACACTTTATTTCCTGATATCTTCGGGATATTTATGCACTGGTAGCAAGATCAAACAAATCGCATGGAAGGGCTCTTTATCAACACTATAGGAATCGTTAATAAAAACGGATGCATTAAATAATTTCAAAAAACCCTTTTCAAGACACAACAAGCATAAACAACAAATGCACACACACTCGCACACACACGCTTGGTAAGATCTTTTCGATTGATTTTATTAGAACGAACGGCACACGCGACGCGACGTTAGCGATGGATACGATCCTCCAGCGATGGCAACGACTACACAACTGAGCAAACCTGTGAATGCGGCGCGTCTGTCGTGAAGTCAGTCGCAGTCAGAGGCAGAGACCGTACACGTTTGGTGTTCGTGCTAATAAAAATTAAAACACTTTTATGCTATTAACAACAAGAAGAACGCGAACCGTCGGCAATGGCGACGTCGAAGCCACCTTGACAGCCAAAATGGAATTGGGGGGAATCGATGCTCTGGGGCTGGGCGTCTGTCAAAATGCACCACAGTGACAATTTAACAGTTGTCCGTTCTGATCTGTTGATATTTGTGTAATAATCATGCTTAATGCAATGACAACATGAACAACAAACGAGAAACACTAAAAGCTGTCATAGATCACACAATCGTATAGTGACAAAAGTCGCGCGCGGTTTTGTCGTTAGTCGCGCGCGTTTTTGATTTACCTTTGTCCGCTCTACGTACCGTCTTGTTCAACGTGCAAACGCACACTGAAGGGTAACAGTCGCGACACCAACATCAAAAGCAGCAGTAGCAGCGGCAGCGACGGCGACCGCAGCCGCGGCACCGTTGAAGGCAGTGCGAGCAGCGCTCGTTGTTGCAGTCGTCGTGTCTTCGACGTCGCCGTCGCCGTAGCCGTCGCCTGATTGCAGTTTGTTTTGTTCTCAGCTGTTGTTGGCTTTGACTGCGGTGATGCTGGCAAGATGTTGATGTTAACTTGTTGCTGTTTGTGTGGTGTTACGTTGGTGCTGCTGCTGTTGTTGTTGTTGGGAGAAACGCGTTCAGCGGCCGAGCAGCATTTTGTCTTCGTTTGTGTTTCTTTTGACGCGTGAGTAAGCTAAGACGCCCACGTGCAAATTTGCGTAAGCGACTGCAGAGTTGCCAGACTGTTGGTGGAAGCTTTGAAAAAGTAAACGAACGAAGATTATAAATTGATTAATGACTTTGAATGATTTTTGATTTTCTAGGCTTGATTAATATTAAATCTGCTATTAGTAAAAACAGATTGAGGAAGAGTAGTAAAAATTATTCAGCTGTAGAGTGAACTCAACTGTTGATAGCTCTGTACTTGTACTACGACTTGTACTCATTGCAAGTTCTTTATTGGGTTTATTAACCGATCGTATAAATACTTTTTAAAACAATTGAATATTTTTATAATTCTAATTTGTTGATCAAAATATCATTTGGCAATAAGCACTTTACGCAGCCTTTATTACGCAATTAAGCAATAAAGTAGGAAATGCCCTTATTTTGAAATCGAAACCCAGTTGTGCAACAATGTTGCCCTTGCCCATAAACCACTTTTACCCCGAACAGATTGTGAACCCTTTTTATGTTTGCATTCCGAAGCACAGCACATCCCGGGCAATATACACAAAACTTTAGAGTTGGGCCCTATTTAAAAATGCCCAGAAAAAAGGATCATAAAACCCGCACGCTCTGCAATCATTAAAAACAACATCCAAAATACTCGTAAAAGCTGCATAGACCTCCCTTTGGCTGTAGCCGCTCTACCCAAAAAATCATCTACGATATGCATGTGGCACCTATTAATGGCTACTTATGCACTACAAGTGTTGCCCCTGCCCCCTGACACCGCTCTCACAGCATCTCGTGACAACAAAGTGATGCGTAACACGTCAGTAACCAAAAAGACAACTTCAGATCTTGCGGAGTATAGCGACTAGTTCATCATTATGTCGCCGCCGTGTCAAGCCCTGTACGGGCATTACTTATACTCGTTCACATTTCATGGCGTTATAGCGCACACCCAGATCCAGGCAGCAGATGCACATCATTATCATCATCATCATCTGCTTCTTCTTCATCAACGCTGCATATTTTGCCTGCTTGTCTGCTGCATTTTATTTTATTTTGGACACAACGACCACTTGCTGAAATTTCATTATGTGCGTGATTTATAAATAAGCGACCTGGTGTGCGCCCCGATCGCGACTCTTGCGACTCAGAGACGGGTGCGTGCCAGAAGATTAAACGATCCCGATTAAGTACGACCAAATAAGGCCAAATAATTTCGTGGCAATTGAACAAAAAATTAAATAAACAGGCAGGCAAATTGAGGTTTAATAAAAGTTTATCTCATTTCTGACTAGAGGTAAGAAAATAAGCACTTGCTTGTATTAAAATATATAAAAGACGTTCAGAAAATTTACTAGTAAGTATTTCACAATTACATTGGATGTGAAGCCGGGGAGCTCTGCAAATCAATGCTTTCTTTTTAAACTAAGTATAAAATAATATGAGTTTTTGAACTAAAATACAGTATTTTAACTAATCATTGTTATCTTATCTTTGTTTAAAAATTTCTTATATTTTTTTTTTTTTTTATAATTTTTTTCTTTACACTAACAGACTTTTAGAATCGTTCTGCAAGCATAGAAAATAGATTACTTTATTACTTTATAAAATAAATTAAATAAAATAAAATATAAAGAAATTGTACACTTTACTCAAAGTTTATTCTTATTATTCAGCAAAAAATAATTTAAATCTAACTGAAATTTAATTTTAATTTTAAAATATTTTTTTAATATAAACATAACATTTTAATAAACATCGGCCTTAAATTGTCCCTTTAATTTAATTTGCTATGTTTGCTACAAGTACTTCGTGCCCAGTTGTACGTGCTCGTGTCGCGGATATGAGCTCGACACGCACTCCACTCTAGTTGCTGTTGTGTTGTTGTTGTTGTCCCCAGCATCATCACTGGCAACGACCCACGCACTTTGACGGCGCTACAACGCAGCTTGCATGTTGACTGCCCCTCCCCACGCTCGCTCTGCCCTCCACTCTCCGCTGTACACTGTTCGCTGTTGTTGCCGTTGTTGTAGTTCATTTCGTATTAATCATAAAATTGTATTATTAACATGTTTATTTTTCGGTCTTCAAGTTTCGATTACAAGCATTCCACTGTTTATGCCTCTGAGAGAGTATGTTTGTGTGTGTATGTGTGTGTCGAGTGCCATGGGAACGCATCTTTGTTGTGCAGTGTAACGAAAGTGAGCCACTTTCTAACACTGTAAGCAAACAGTCCATTCACGCTGGAAAATTGTCTTTTATGCCTTTTTGCCCGTTAATTGGGTTACTCTCAATCACACAGTTGCAACTACCAAAATGGTTAAAAATGTCGCATAGAGTGCGTGGGAGGACGACTCAGGCAGGAGTATTATGACAGCAGTAAATATTACGACTACCAAGTGTATAAAGAAAAGAGAAGGTCCAACCCGGGGAAAGGCATAAACCGAGTTTATGATCAATTATAAATTTATAGAAAATTTCTACCCTTTAAGTGGCATAAAATATCTCAAAAAACATAGTAGCAAAGCTTAGCAAATTTAAAGCTAAGAAGATTATTTTGCTACAAAGTTCGGAAGAAAGAGACCAGAAAAGACTTTAATATAAGTAGGATAAGAAATTGAATAAAAAAAAACGTATTATAAAGTTATGCCAAATGTCAAGGAATAAAGGAAATAAAGGAATAAAATAAAATTTTAACAAGTTTATCTTCAGCATAATTATATAAACTAAATATTGCCAAAGACAAGAGTTATAAATTTATAAAAAATTGATATGAATCTCGAATTAAATAGCTCTCAACACTTGCCTAGACTTAGTCGGAATCGGAAAACCTAGTTAAAGGTCAATCTGCCAACTGCCCGAAATGCCCTCAAACGGAACGGGTTTGCTATCCATCGTATATCTAATATCAGATAATAAATATTTAAAAGCGCGCACACACATGACCATATAATTAGTGTCAAGACGTGCCGTAAAGCAAATGATTAACGCCGTCTTAACAATAGATCCGAGATGCAAATAAAGCCCAAAGGTTCCAGAGGTTTTGAGTCTAGGGCCGATCATTAAATACACATGTTAAAATTCTTGTAGTTTGCTATTTTCTATAATTTAACATTTGATATTCGGTTTTATGAATAAATTAATTTAAATTAAGCAATAAGCCAACTAACTAGAGTATCTAATATTACGTGGATATTACGTCTTAAGCGTATTTTACGATAAAAAGCATTTAAGCATTTTAAACGATCTACACAACAAACATATATTCCATCCGATCTGCCACATTTGTTGACATTAACATTTTAATCTCTGACTTAAATGCCAAAAAAAAGCCTTTTGTTCTAAACCGCCGTGAGTTAAAACGGTAGCAGCTCGTAACTAAGCCGTTTTGCTGTTATCAACTTGATCTGAATCCAATTCAAATAGTTCCGTCTCTCTATGTCTTATCTCCAGTGGTCGCTGCTCTGGATTCGCCACAACTGTAAGTAGATTCATTAGATTTATTGACCACAGATTTTGAGGGTTTCGAGGGTTCAACTCAACTCTTTGTTGTTGTTATTTCTGTTGATGAGTTGACACAAAGCGATATATGGAGGCTTTCTGAAGTGGGATAGTTCCACATTAGCATTGGCTAGCTTCAAAATCTTTGGGATGAGTTCATTATTTTTTTGAGTGAGTCAAGGTCGTCATGGAAAATGAGATGCGAGATACTTAGTTACATAGAGCAATGAGGAATGATAACAGTTTTTATGATACAGACTAGATCTATAACTTACAGATATGTATGTATATGCTTAAAACATTTACTCAACCTAAGTCGCACTTAATAAATTTTCTTTATATTTTTTAGGAACAATCAATTCGAAATAGACGCTTTTTAATAAAAATCATATCACTAAATCAATCTGGTTTAGATCAAGCAAATTTAACTAATTTTATCTTTGGTCTTTTAATTGCAAACACACAGCTCAATGAACCGTTTTAAGGCCCCCCCCATAAAACCCATTACCTCACGGCTGCCTTCCACGAAGGCTGACCACAAACTCACTTTTCTACTGTGGCAAGCATACCACGCGATGTTGCAACACCTAGCGGGGTCTACGGATTTGGACCGCAACATAAAGCCCTGCACTTTATGCCGACAACTGTGCGAAAACACCTAAATGAAAAGTGAAGTTGATGATGGAGCGTCATAAAATGGCAAAGAAAAAGAAAACTAAAAGAAAAATGAAGGAAAAAGAAACCTAAAACAGCAGCGAGACGATATTACTTCGGGCAAATGATGGGCGTCTTGGGCAGCTTTGTATGGTTGGTTAGCTCCTGGCACTTGATGGTGACAACACCACTGACGTCATCATTTACATCCAGCACTGTGACCGAAGGTGTTGTCCCAGTGACTGCCGGTGTCTGTGCATCGCCATTTGTCTTCAAACGCACCACATGCGCCAATTTTGTGGTGACCGTCACAGCAGCAACAACCGCACTTCCATTTCCATTGGAATTGGAATTGTGATTGGGTATTGTGCTAATGGGTTTCTGCAGCAGCTGATTGGACGAGTCCAGTCGAGTCGACAGCGAAGTGTGACGATTGTTTACCGACTGTGAAAAGAGATTAAGAGTTAATGCTAAGCTATGACAAAACTTAATAATCAGTTTAGACAGGTTTGAGTTGCGCGTTACTTCCGATTTTAGGGACTAAAAGCATCATAGGAATTCAAAGATTTCTTAAATAGAAATAGTTTTTTTTGTAAGGAAATGTTATTTAGTTTTAAATGATTTGTTTAGATTTTTTAATTGCTAATTTTTAAGCAGGCACATTTTTATTCTAATTTCCAAATTAATAATCGAAAATAAATAATTCTTTTATATTTTACAAATGAGACAATTTGAATTAAGTGACTAAGCCAGTAAGAGATATAAGAACGAAAGCACCCAAATTTTACTACTAAATCCTAAACACAGTTAATTTTGGTGCTTATACAAGCATAACAAAGACACTATAAAAGCTAAAAACTGTAAATATAGTTTGAAATCTTTTACATTCCTAAAATTCGTCGGCTTTCGCTCTCTAACCCTACAAATTGGTTAAACTACGTAGCTGCTACACCAAGCTCATTTTTGATGACAAAATACCCTGCACATTTTTATCAATCGTCCCTTTCAACTGCAGTTGCAAAATATAAAATAATATGAAACAGTTTGAAGATTTTAAGATACACACGCCTGAAAGTATGCAGTTAGGAATTATAAAACTACAAAAACTTAAGCCACGATTAACTCAAAGCCTTACTTGTAAATTATTAAAGTTACTAACAAACTTATTGAAACCTTACCCAAATATTGTCTTAGTATTCCCCCTGAAAAATGTTCAACCTACCGTGTTGTTGTTGTTGTTCATGCGACCACGTATGTTGTACAAGCCGTAGACTAAGGGATTCATGCACGAATTGGTCGAGGCAAATATGAAGAGAGCCTTTCGCACCAAAGAGTTAACCTTGTCCACCGATGACTTGTCCAAGGAGTACCACATGCAGATGAAGTAGTAGGGCGTCCAGCAGATAATGAACACTATCACAATGGATATAGTCATTTTGAGGGTACGTTTCTTAGCTCGACTGAGCACATCATCGTTGGAGCGTCGAAAGCGTTCGGCAATGACATCCTTGAGAACGCGTTGATTCTTGCGATAAATCTCCAAGTAGATTGCACCATAGCAGTAGATGAAAGCAATCAAAGGAAATGCGTACATGGCACACATTGTGGCCAGTTGATAGAGCCAGTTTTGGAATTCACTGACAAACGAGTGGAAGGTGACACATTGAAAGTAGCCTTTGACGTTCGGATGCTCCTCCAGGTGGAAGAGAAAGGCCTGGAAGTGATGACATTAATTGACTTGGCTACTGTGGGGCACTCAACCAGTGGTAATAAACCCACCTGTGGAACGCTACATATGACGGAGCCTAACCAGGCGCAGGCCAACATGATTCGTCCACGATTGTACGATCGTTTCAACGGTTTCAAAATCGCATAATATCTAAAAAAAAAGAAAAAAAAGAAAAGCGACATGAAAAAGTTTTGTCAAACAGTTTGACAGTTTGTTATCTGGCTATCGATGGGGTCCATTAGCGACTCACCTGTCCAGCGATATGCAGACCATGACAAAGCTCGACAAGTACAGTCCGAATACGCGAAAGAAACTCATGAGACGGCACATTAGATCCGTGGAACGCCACTGCACTGTCCATGCCCACGCAATCTCCAGCGGCATCAGCAGAAACGTCACCATCAGATCCGCAATGGCCAAATGCATTAGCATGATGTCAATACGCAATGGGCTCCGCAAGCGGCGCTTGGTCAACAGATATAGCACTGTGCTGTTGCCAATTGTTGAGATCACAAACAGTATGCTGCAAAATTGGTAAAAGGTCGCTGCGATTAGTCCCATATCTGTAGGAGCGACACAGCGGATAACGCAGCCAAGCCAGGTGGGTGTAACAGAGGGGAGAAGGAGCGGAGAGAGGAGAGTAAGGGAATCTGAGCTGACGTTTGTCTAGCAGTGCGTGGGTGACTTCAGCCTGATAAGTGGGTCATGCAATTGAATGGATCAGCGTATTGAATGGTGATTGCAAAACTCTTAAGAGCCCAAATAAAGATCAAAGAAGCTGATTTTGTGCAGCTGTTTGCATTGAAAAGGGGATTCCTAAAGCTGTGCTTACACATACGCTCTAATTTATAGTTATACTACAACTAGTCGTTAAAATATTCAACAAATTTTGTTTAATAAGTTTTGTATAAAGAATTCTCCAGATTACTTCCGATAGACTCTTAAAATGATCTCCAGATCATTTATGCATGAGTCATTTGCATATTATTTAATAATTAGAGTACTTAGAAAACAACTTTTACAACCTAAAGCATTAGTGTAGTCTTATTTCAGGGGACTTATTTTATTTTAATTAGCATATTATTCTAAACTCTGCAGAAACAGACAATGAACCGTTAAAGAATTGAATTAATTGAAAATTATTTCAATTAATTTAACAAATTATAAGCATAAAGTTATTGTTTCCACTCTAAGATGGTATAAAATTTTAAAATCATTCAGTTAAAAATCCACCATACCTCTCTTAATATGATCTTGGAAGATAAATTACTTTATAAAATACTCAAAAACAGAAAACAGAGTAGAGTTCTAAAGTTCAGAAAAAACATTAAATATTAAACTATAGAATCGACTATTTAGAATTTAATAAACAATATGTATTGACTGAGTTTTTTAAACATGACCAATATAAAGTGAATATATTTCTTTAAATTATTCTAGTTAATACTAAAACTTTAATTGTTGTCCAATGAACATTTTAAAGGCTTAATTATTTTATTACAATAGTAATTTTGATGACATAGTTAATTTATAATTTTTAAGAAATATTTTTAATTGACAATTAATTATCAAATCTAAAGTATCCAGCATTTAAACTATTCTTTTATTTCTATCTATATTTGGTACAAAACAGACGTATTCTTGTTTTTAGTTAGTTAATATTAAAGTTTATCTTTATAAGGCCATGATAAACGTCTATAAGATCAAGCGATTGGCATATGTATTACATGATTGCTCCATTATTAATCCGTAAACAATTTAAAGCACTTTCTACAAGGTTTCCTAGACAGTTTTCAGTTTTGAGCGGCAATCAGTTGAAATGATCTCAGTAAATTTCGAATCACTCTATTAAAGTGAACCCTACGCTGAACCAATCCGGTCAAATTCCAAGTGAAAATTATTAAATCTCAGACAGATAGACATGCAAACGACATGATTTATACAAACACATAATTTTTTATAACAACGTCTATATCAACACCTACACCTACACACGCACACACACGCACAGCGAATGACTGATAAGTTTAGAAAAGTGCATAGACAATCGGAGCTTATCAGCGGGAATACCAAAGTACAACAGCGTATTGTGGGAGTGTAAGTGTGCCTGTGTGTGTATGTGTGCGTGGGTGATCTCACTTGGTCTGTCGACTGGGAAATGAAATGAAAAACTTTGTATTTGCCTCACTCACCTGTAGACTGTGATGGAAAGTCGGTGACCATCGTTGAAGGTCATATCCTTTGAATAATGCATCGTTCCATTCGTATTGTTCACATTTGACCAATCACTGAGAATGCGATGATCATTTTCAATCTCATTCACTGCTCCAATCTGCGACATAATTACGCTATTCACTTGATTCTGCTTTCTTATCCAACTGCGACTCCCGTATATTTTCAGTTAATTTTGTTTAAATGTTCACACCGTTAAATTCTTTTAAACCTATAAAATTTATTATTTGTTTAATATTTTTACTTATTTAAAAAACGTTGTTGATATTCTTTCTTTTCGACCGACAACGGAAATAATTAGTATGAAAATTAATGCACCATAAAAATTTAATTGTTTATATTGAATCTTTATTTGTTACTAATTTTAAATTCTTGGGGAAGGCATACATTCCATAAAATTTTCTTTTTTTAATTTTGTTGCTAAGCTAATTTTTTACGCGTTGTTTTAAATAAAGTGAGATGGCTTTCATGCTTAGTTATACTTTTTAATTACTTTAATGATATATTAAATATAATTACGAGAGATTATGATATGAAACAGAATATATTTTATTAAATTTTAAATTAGAAGCATAACTCAAAACCTATGCAGGCTAAATATCTATATGAAATTAAGCTTCAGTAAGTAAAACAGACTGCAGTCATGCAAGCCGACTATAAAAGACCACGTACTCATTCTTATGCACAGTTTTTCATAAAAATAAGTAATTTCGTAACTATTTGCCCTTTTGGGCAAATATGATCTATGAGCTATAGGCTACAGTTGTTTGAATCAAACTTAATAAGGATAGTTACAATTGTATCACACACATCTTGTGTAAATTTAGTCACGATATATGTTGTAGAATCCATGTTATGGTGTTATGAAAAGGGTTTTTTACAATTTTCGGGGTCGGTAGCGGGCGTGGCATCCATTTCAAGTTCCAAATTCAAATAAATTTCATTCCAAAATAAGTGGTTCTAACTCTTAGACAGACTGACAGACGATTTGATGAGAATATTTAAAGTTTATGTGGTGGAAAATGCTTCCTTCTACCTTTTAGGCACATTTCGCTTCTGACAAACTCAATATACCCCTGCATTCTGTTTAAGTACAGGGTCTAAAAATTTAGTTTTCACTTTAGCACCATTAACTTTATCTCTCTGTGTATATATTTTTTATATTTTCATTTACACTTAAATGAGTACAACTTAGTGATTATTTTTTACGCCTGGGCAAATTTGCAATGTATTTTATTTCGCCCGATTTCCAGCAATAATAACTACACAAAACTAAAAGATAATTATAAGACGCAATGCACTTTAATATACTTAAAGCTTTTTCCCCACATCCCCTTTTGATTTCTCATAATGTCTTTAATTGAAGTCACTCAAATTATTTTCCGACAATATTTTGTTTTGGTTTTTTTTGGGGTAATATTTGAAATGCTTGTAGAATTTCTGACCTTGAACTAATTTTTACACTCCCGTTTAATGTGTATATTATTTCAAAATGATAATAAAAATTCCACTTGTGGTGTTGCGGTGACTCTTCCATAATTTACTCGTATGTACAATTGTCGTGTGTACATATTTAGTGGGGAATGCTCTCATCTCAGGCCTTTTACTCAGCAATCGAGTTGCTTATTGTTAATCTGTTAATCAATTGCGCTCAATGGGACAGATGTTCGCTCAATTGAAAATGATAGATAATGATTATTATTGTTGGGAACAAACGAAAACAAGCACAAAACAACGGAGAGTGAAAAAAACAACTGACTCTCAGTGCATTAATCCTTGAAAATAAAATTCTGTAGTATACAAATTAATTGTTTATTTATTTAATCATATAGTTTTTGAACTTGCTTTGATTTCTCTTTCAAAGTAAAGAAAAACAGATATAAATAAAATGAAATTGAGTGAAAAACGGAGGGGCTCGACGTTCAAAAGCGAACAGTTTAGAATTCCGAAATAATCAATTGTCCAAATGGTAGGAAAGCTAATTTTAATTTTAGTTCTTGATTCGAATTCTGATAGCGAACAGAGAAAACGGGAATGCAAGTTTATGAATTGATGTAATTGCCCATTTAACCGGCTAAATTATGATGCCTTGAGACGGGGAAAAGTAGAATTTGCTGGCATTTAAAATTTTCTGCCGTTCGAAAACTACAAATTATCAGCTCTTTAAGAAAATTCGTGTCAGTTTCCAACAAATGAACTGTTATTCAACACTCTAGTGCCAATAAATTTTCTATTTAAAACTATTGTAGGCGTAATCACTGATTACTATGTGCATACAATAATTTGCTTGCTTTTATTTTACACTTAATTTGTTTTTTCTTTTAATTTCCGTTTTGGTTTGAGTTTTCTAAACACGCGCGCGCACCGTGAAATTCACATACACAAGTGTTTGTGTGAATTTGTGTGGATTTGATTAGTTTGCACACCTCACATACACGCACACTAACAACAACACACTCACACAGCAGCAGTAGCAGCGGCAGTGGCAGCGACAGAGGCTAAACGAGTCACATGCAGAACGGAAGCAAACAGTTTACAACACTGGCACCGCCCACTGTGAGTTTAGTGTACTATCGATATTGCATTTGATTCCCCGTCACTGTAATTAGCTCTGCTCGTTTTGTTTGCCGTACTATTTGCACCGTTCGGCGTACAGGAACTGACTGAAATGTTAAGGCGTCTGCTATGGCCGAGGCAGCTGATGCTGCCGTGAAATCGAAATCTCGACAACAACTGATAATCTTTAATCAAAATAAAATTAAGTAAAAAGAAAACACAACAACAATAAGTGCGACTTAGCCGGCGAAGCTACCGTTGGCTATACTTATATGTAGTTGGCAACGCTGACGCATTGATAACAGCGAACGACCCCAAAATGGCACATTTGAATTTGTTTGTGTTAGTGTTGCTGTTGTTGTCGGTGTGCCTCGGTGTGTGTATGTGTGCTTGTGGAGGTCCGCCCGCATAAAATTTCAATCCGCGTACGCAGAGCTGTCTGTGTGTAATTCAAAGTTCACCGACGTCTGTCTATTGGTTTGTCTGACTCCTGATCGCCAAAAACGTTTTGGAATTGTGGCTGCTTTTGGTGAATCTGTTATCAAGCATGGAACAGTGGTGAACTGTTACGATTTTTTATGAAAAACCAAATGAGATTTAAATGAGCTATAAATTTCCACACATCACATATAGAAAATTCACACAAATATTTAAAATTGAATAACGAACTTAAATAATGAACTAATAATTAGTTCCCTTAATTTCAATAGGCACCAGACAACAACCACGGAAACGCCTTTAAAATTATTATTTATAATTTCATAAACTAAAACTTTTAATTAAAATTAACTTTAAGCACTTGTGTATAATATATAAGTTTAATAAGAATAACTAAAGTGAACATTAAACCATTCATTGTAAATACCTACAATATTTCCGACCACAAAATTAGCAATTTTTCCACTGTGCGCGATTTGAGAGCATGTCTGAAATAATACCAATTACGTTATCAATTGTCTGGCTACGTCTTGTCTTGACTTTGCCTCCAAGTTAATGCAAACGTTTCTTTGTAGTACTAATGATGATGTACAACTTATAATCAAGAAATTATTTAAATACTGCGCAGTTTATCCTTTTTTCCGGAAACACTTCTGATTGCCACGACCGTCCGTTGACATCTGTTTAGTGCCGCATTTCTGCACTTTCCAAGGTTGACCATTTTGCCCATAAATGCCGAGTCGCAATTTGTCAACATTTCATTAAATGTAACGACCGCAAATCGGTTTTAACAAAAGAATTTCAAGTTCATGTTCATATTCATGACAGGCTGAAGTCAAAGTCAAAGCGCTCTTTTGTATGCTATGATATCTGCAAATGTTTATGGGTTTGGATATCCGCGTACATGTATGTATTTGGTGGTGTGCGCGCGTAAACTGTAATCAAGATGCAGCTTGGCTGATAAAGCTGTATTTTGCGGATTTTAATGAGGCCGCTATTGTGTGAGTTGGTGCATTAAAGCGTATCAAGTGAATAATAAATAAAATAACACACCACCATTTAAGTAAACAAGCATTCGCACATTTTAACATTTATTGAAAACTAAAATTTTTTCAGTAGTTTTAATATCTTAAGCTAACTTTTGTATACTAAAAACAATAATGTTACACTTGTAATGTGGACAATTAATTTAAACCGAACGCATGTAACATTGAAATTCTAATACAAAAGGCTCATGGCTCATTTTTAAGCGATGCCTAAAAGTATACAGCACATTTCAATTTATAGTAACTAACTAAAGTAACTAAATAGTTGAAAACAATATTAAAAGAAAAGGTAGGTGAAGAAGTATAATAATTAATACATTATTTTATGCAAATTAAATAGTGTTAATTATCATTATTGGGCTACTAAATATTTAATTAATAAATATTTTATGATATTTATGATAATTAAATGTTATTTTCTGTTTTAAAACTGTAATTTGTGCATGTTCAACTGTAAAAGAATTTCTTCAACTTATAATATTGGTAACTAACAATATAAAAGACATGCATTAATAAATTTAAGCTATTATTGAAATTTTAAAGTGTTTTTCTTTATGTGGCAACGCTGTAACAGAAAATGTATTACGATAGCCACATTATCGATTGTTAGGTGTATCGATAACGTTGTTTCGAACAATTTCATTTCACGTGTGAGGATTTGTTGTTTTCATATTTCTTGAAAAGAAAATAATTGAGAACTCTTCAAAAATGATACGGAAATCAAAGAAGGAGCCACAGACTGTGGCCGAGAAAGTGAGCAAACTACTTGCGCATCCCAACGATAGTGAAAGTGAAGATGATTCCGACATTGATGTGTCTACAGCAGCCCGCGTTGTGGACTTTGCAGACGAATACGATATTCCAGATGGACGCAGCACAGATTTTCGTAAAAGGAACGTGAAATTGCTGTCGGAACAAAGTGATCGATATAAAGGCAAAATCACAAGTCGCAAGGAGTTTGAACAAGAGGAGAACGGCGACGACGAAGAGGACGATGAAGATGAGGAGCTGCCGTATGAAGCCAGTGACTCTGATGAGGAGGAATCTGGAAAACTGGAGGCTTTTAGTAAAAAGTTAAAAGCAGCAAAGTCTGCGGAGAACGATGCAAGTGATGACAGCAGCATGGATGATGGTCAAAGTGAGCAGGAAGACGACGATGAGGACGGAGAGGAGGATGATGATGAGGATGGAGAAGAGGAAGAAGATGATGAAGCTGACACTGATGATGATGACGAAGAGGATGTTATGGACCCCATCGAAATCATGCAGAAAGTAAATCACACAGATGAAATCCAGAAAGGCATTGGCGTACAGAATCAATTACATGTGTGGGAGCGTCTTTTGGAGCTTCGCATGAACACACAGAAGGTGGTCACTAAGGTGAATCTATTGCCAGCACCCGATAGACTCCAGGAGGCCAGCGAGAATAGTGAGGAGCTACAAGCTGTGCTGAAAGAAGCCCAGGAACGCAGCACGAAGCTCTTACAGCAACTGATTGCCCTGCAGGCGGCACTTACCCAACAGAATGCCGAAATGCGTAAGTCTGTAAAGCGGAGTTATCCGGCGGATGAGACAAACACAGAACCAGCAAGCAAACGCTATGCAAACTGCCTACAAAGTAACTTGGAAACAATGCGCAGTTATCGCAACGAGGTGCTGCTTAAATGGGATGATCGCACAAAGTTACTGACACCAGGAGCTGGACTCAAACGAAAGTCCGTTCAGGAGGATTACGATATTATTAAGAAGATCGATAGTGCACTGTCCAATCGACAGGCTCTTGTGGAAAAGTCACAGATACTGAAAAGCAATCAGCAAGAGCAACAGAAGGAAGGAGACGATTCCGATCAAAGCCAAAGACATCGACATGTTTACGATGACAGCGACTTCTATCACCAGCAGCTGCGGGAACTGATCGAGTACAAGGCCAACACGACGTCCAACATGAGCGATATAACCAAACAGTTTGTGGAGCTGCAAAAGCTGCGACAGAAGATGAAAAAGAAAGTGGACACCAGAGCCAGCAAGGGCCGCAAACTTCGGTTAGTTTCAAGTTTTAAACAAATCTTAAATTAAAATTAATTAATTATTTCTTATTTCCAACAGCTATGTGGTGCACAACAAGCTCATTAACTTCATGGCGCCCATTGAGGCCAGCGACTGGACAGAAGGATCCAAAACTGAGCTCTTTAAATCTTTGTTCGTTTAAATGTACATTTCGAAATGCTGTTTCCAATTATTAGCAAATAAAAACTAAAGAAATCAATTTAAAAGAAAAACTTTTTATTTATCTTAGTGCAAAAGTCATTGAGTTTTGTATTTGTAATCATATCGAATTTTAATTTTATTTATTTCATATGTTTTTTGTTTACTTTTAACTGCTAAATTTGTATGTTCAACATTTGCTTCGTTTATTATTTGATTTATTTATATATATATAAATATATTTGTTTATTAACTGGGTAGTTTATGCAATGAAAACGAACGGTCAAATTGCATAACAATATGGCTTCAAAAATAACCGTTTACCGTTTCACTTGCGGTTAGCAACTTTTTATTGTGGAGGATTGGGGATGGGGGAAGATTGCATATTGATATTGTGTAGATGCGTTGTGTTTTCTGTTCTGGTTGTTGTTGTTTTTGTTCCATATATATATATTTTTAATTTGTTAATATATTAATCTAGTTTTCCACTGATGCACAAACATACTTGACTTGGTATTCGTTTAAATTTACTTGTTCTAGTTTCGTATTTTTTTCATTTATCTTAATTGCATTTATAAAATTATTATTATTTTTTATGTGATTGGTTTAGTATGCTTCGTCGTCTAAGTCATTGTTAGTTAATGTTTAATTGCAATAAATAAGATTAAGGTAATAGCTTTGGGGAAATGCACACACACATATTTAGAATTATGACGACAGTAATATTTATAAAAAATTAATACAAATTGATTACAAAATTTTAAAATAAATTTCTGGTCAAATAGTAGTAATAATAAATAATAATTACATGACTATGTTTTTGAAAATATCCAAAGTGTGATATAAATACATGTAGGTGTATATATTAAAAATACTAGAAAAATTTCGAGCACATTTCGAAAAATATTTGTCATCATAAGTTTTGTAAAAAGACTGCAAGGCTTCAGTGCCAAATTTGAATACGAAAGATGAAGGGAAAGTTTAAGGTCAAGTTCTCATTAAAAATTAATTAACAATTAGCAGAAAATATAGAGCACATAATATCAATTAATGTATTGCACTTAAATGCGCACGAGAATTATATAATTTCTTATCTTTCTTTCGTCTTAAATACTACAAAAATTTTACCACACGACATAGAATTTTGAGTGAAACATAAATAAATAAATACTGGGCCTGTTGACTCAAAAGTAATACCAAAAAGAAGTTTCCTGAATACATATCCATATAAACCTACGATATAAGGGTGTGTTCTTGAGTTGAGTGATGCGTGGGGGCGTGGTGGGGGGTGAATTTTCGTTCATTCTTTTGTTGTTGTATACAAACTACCAAATATAAAGATTACAAAAAAATGCAATGTCGTCTGCTCAATTGTTAATAATGTTTTGCCTAATTGTTAATGGAATTCTTCAGCAGCAGAGGCAGCCCAGTTTTGGTTTTTGATTTCGAAACAAGAATCGTGGCAGTTTTGGTGCCTGAAGCAGATGCTACAGCAGTCGAAGTCGCAGCTGCAGTTACACCAGCGCCACTGAAGGCAGCAGTATCAGGGACAGAGATGCTGGTACGCGGCACAGCCTGCAACTGTCGCTGATGGAGCTCCTGCAATAGCGCTGAATGTTTATCCAGCGCCTGCAGCTGTGCTGAATTCTGTGACTGAGTTTGAGTCTCGTAGAGCGACGACTGCAGCTGAGTGTGTATGGAGGTGACATTGGAGAGCGTGCTCTCGGCCTCAGCAGTCAGAAAATTGCTTAAATAACGTTTGCTAGTTGTGGTTGTCGTTGATGTCGTTGTTGTGGTTACCATTGTAGTCTCTTCCTGCGCTGAAACCTGTTAAAGTATATTAAAACGTTAATACGCAGTCAACATTGTTAGAATTTCAATACTTTAACCTTGCTGTGTGGACCGAAGTCTGTGTCTCAAGTGCACTTGGTGGGATGTATAACATTCTCCATATCCTTTTGCACTGCATACAATTCCGATAGACTCTTGGCAAACAGCACATTCAGTTCACTCATTTTGGCCAGCTGCAAGAATACCATTACCATTACCAACTGCTACTTATTTTGAATTGGTTTAACTTACAGTTTGATCATTGCACTTTTCACGTAAATTCATATTGGCCGTTTTAAGCTCTAGTTCGTGTTGCAGCAGCTCCGCCTGTAGCGTCTCTGTGCGCGCCTTAAGTGCGGCCACCTCGCGACGCAGTTCATCTTCGGTAGCACCACCAGCCGTTGTACCCCCACCAGCACCCACACGCAGCAGATCCATTTCACGCTTAAGACGTATGTTCTCCTCCTTGTAGGTATGCAGCTGACGCTTCCACTCGTCCACATTGGCTGTGGATTCCTGTTCAATAAACCAACATTAAGTTACTTAAATGTGTTTTAGAAAGTATTCTTAATTAAACTGGGCTTAGAAAAGGCATGAAAACGGAGATACGTTTTGAGTTGTAAACTTAAATTATAATCCCAAAATTGAATACTGGATATATACTAAATATTCATTCATTACCAAATGTTTATTATTTCTTATCAGTTTACGACGAGTTACTTCCGTTTATTTAGAATATATGAGTTTACTTTCAATTAATTTGATAATTATTCATTTCATACTATATTTACTCTTTTATCTCTTCAATTCAGTTAATTGCATTCGATTATTAATTATTTTAACTTAATTGAATTTTTAACCAATGAGTGTAATATGCATTTTTATAGTTTATCTTTCATACACTACTGTTTAAAGACTTTAAATACTTTAATTTCAGACAAATTGATATTCGATACTGTTAAAACTGAGTTTAACTTAGAAGCTTAATTTAACTGCATTATAATACATTTAATTGCGGCTGCTATTTAATGGCCTTTTAAAAATAAATAAATCATTTTTAGACGCACCTGCAAAGCGCTCGTTAGCCGTATATTATTGTTCTTTAACGTGGCCAACTCAATTTCCCACTTTTTGGCATTGGCGCAGCTGCAAACCAAAAAATTAATGATTAATTGCATTTGGCTTGTTTTATGAAAGATTAGCGAGGAGATTACCTTTGCGCCAAAGCCATTTTCAGACGTTCGTTTTCGTATTTGAGCTGCTGCTCTGCCGTGGCTCCCGCACCTGGTCCAGTGTGCATGCCTACAATGCTGCCTCCCGAAGAGATGGTGATGCCACCTCCACCGCCACCGCCAGCACCACCCCCACCTCCAGCTGCTGAACTAGTACCCATGGTGCCCAATGTGGGCTGTGGTGAGGGCGTGGCCGAGCCAATATCCTGTTTGCCATCACAAGTGTTCAGCAACTTATGCGATGGACTATCCGGATTGGCATTCTGTGTATTGGTATTACTTAAATTCGGCGGTTCAACGGTATGGGGATCTATGGCGGTGTTATCGTTTTGCATGGCACCCACAGCACGTCCAGATATTGGTGATGTATTTGCCGATGTTGTGGGCGTAACGG
Organism: Drosophila acutilabella; assembly: GCA_035046005.1. Taxonomy (NCBI): domain Eukaryota; kingdom Metazoa; phylum Arthropoda; class Insecta; order Diptera; family Drosophilidae; genus Drosophila; species Drosophila acutilabella. The sequence goes on along the minus strand of JAWNOK010000033.1, from coordinate 1,065,279 downwards.
CATTGGAGCCATTCGCTGATTTCATGGCATTTTTGGTCGCCTCCTTCACCTCCTGGAATTTCTCCACAAACTGCAAGCACAAGAAGATAGATTAAGGAACTCTGAATCGAGGAATCACTTATATGTTTATGCAAAACAAACCTTTGTGAGCTCCGCCTCGGAGGAGAAGCCCAGGCCATAGACCGTATTGGCCCGCACATCACTCCATTGTCCAAACTTCTGGGATGTCTGTGTGAATGTCATGCTGGGTGTAATCGTTGAATTGATAACCGCCTTAGTGCCCTCCACACTGATAATGCGGTACAAATTCCGTGAGCTGTCATAGAAGAAGCTAACGTTCACAGCCTTCATGCTGGCTGTGATCCAAGTTCGTTTCGTCTTCGGATCAATATGGAACACATGCGCCTGGCAAGTGAAAATTGGTTGTTCCCTAAGAGAGATGAGCACACACACACACGCACACACAGGTGATTAATTAAAAATTCCATTAAAATTCTTGCACGTTGGCTTAATATTTAATTTGTAAATACCTTGACTAGAGGGAAGGGCGAAGTGAGAGGGGAACAGGAAGGCAAGTACAATAAATACCATGTGACTATGTCGGAAATGGAATTTGGAATCCCTTTATGGACCTACAGATGTTCCTACATGAAGAGCGATTGAAAACAAATACTAATACCCTGTAAAGCTCATTTGTCGGCTTACAAAACTGTAAATTTGATACTGAATACAAAATATTTTGACTATAAATCTCTATTGAGTTGGAAATTTAAGCTTATACAAATCTGTACGCGATAAAGTCTTATATAAAGTGCTATGGCTTGGATACACTACCCAATGTGTCCTAATTTTAAAATGTTTGCTCAGAGTTCTCTTTAAAACTCTAAACAAAATTTACATTTTGTTCAAACTTCCAAAATAATTGTTGGAATTTATGTGTTCCCTAAATTAGATATTTATTATATCCAGTTTATCGTAGCCTTACTCTACTCATTTATAAGTAATTCTTATCTCCCTCCTGTTAAACATAGATAGTTCGAATTCCTAAGATAACACGATAATTATAATTAATTAGCATGTCCAATTAGAATCCAGTTAGATAAATATTTTCGCTACTATTTCATGTTGCTGTCATGGAAACGCCAACAAAAACAAAAACGGCAAATTTGTTGAAGGTTTTAAATGCATTAGCGAAATATGGATTTTGTCACCGCAGTTGTTGTTGTCGGCACCATGTCATTGGCATTGTTGTTGTTCTTTGGTGGTCTTGTGTTTGTAGGGGCGAGGGTAGGGGGCGTGTGCTGCCTTGGCGACTAAATTGCATTATGCGCTTAAGTGTTTTGTAGCCTCGTTTTGATTTTGCTCAAGTTTACTTCACACACACTTGCACACACACACACCTTGTACACATACATAGCCACCAACACACATACGCACACAATTATAGACGCACGCACACCAACGCAGAGACAGATATACACATATAATTGGTATCGACGGGCGGCATTTGCCAGCCTACACACCTATGTACAAACTTGCGTACATACATAGGTGTAGCATCAATTCACATTGTATATAGCACATATATTTACACCTATGACGCCGCCCGCAATACACAAATACAAAGCACAGGAACAACAACAGCAGCAAACAGCAGCAGCAACAACAGGAGTAGCAAGGAAAACGTCGGCGTCGATTTTTCACACAATTTGAAATCATTGTGGAATTTTTTGCGCACTTACCCCATTTTGTTTGTTTGCTGCAGCGCTGAATTGGCTTGAATGGCAACCCGTTAAACACTATGCTAATTGTATTTTGTTTTTTTTTTTTTTGATAATTATTACTCTAAAAAATAAAACACAAACGAGGTGCTTGCTCTGTGTGTAAAAACTGTAGGCAATGCGGCTAAAACTGTTAGTCGTGCCACAAAACTGTGCACAATGTAAATAGCAGAAGAGTGTTGAAAAGACCAGTGTTATACCAAAAACTGTTAAACATTTAACGTTTTTAACACCGATAAGCAACTTATCGAAATTGGTCTTCAAAATGTTACAATTTAAAGCTAAAATAAAAAATTCTGAGACAGTGCATAAAATTATAACTGTCTAACTTGTGGCTATGGAGTTTTCGACTTGTTAATAAATCTCAATAAAATAATAATTGAATCTTTAATGAACAACCTGAAATTATACTTAGAAAAAATATTTATTTTTTATACTTTGTTAAAGTAAGTTAGTTTGTTAAGCAAATCCTTCTGTGATCACTTTAATAATTTATTACAAATAATTGTGCTTAACAATATTTAATTTTAGCGCGTTTAAGGAATACCCATTATAAAACATGGAGCGCCATCAATGAATACATCGATACGTGCATATGCGTAGCGCTGCCAGATGGCTAATAGCATACAGCATATATTCAAACTTGGTGGCAACTTTGAAAAATTACACATAAGTGGCAACCAAAAAAAGAAACTAGTGCTGCGTTTTTTCGCACATAAAAATCAATCGGAAATAAATAAAACTTGCTACAATTACAACAATTAAATAGCTATATATGCAAAAGCTGAACAGCAACAAAAGTTGTTGTTGCTGCTGCTGCGCTGCCGCCGTGCGATCGATCCTTGTTGGCTACGGGGTACGTGTTTGCGCCAGGGAGGAGGGAGTTTTTTTTTTTGCATAAAAGCCGTCCTCTATGTTCAAGAAAAGGCGTTTTACCAATCATTAAACGAGTCAGGTGCAGCAGCTGTTAACCTGCGACTGAGTATTTAAAGGTGTTTCGCATAATTGGTGGTAAAAGTGTGTGAGAAACAATAATTTTAAATAAAAAATTAAAATATAAATGAAAAAACCGTGCATATGTGTGCGTGTTGGCATGCGTGTATGTATATATATAAGTGCTGTGTATGGGTGTCCAAGGGTGTGTGAGTGTGAGGCGAGTACGTGTGTGTTGGTGTAGAAAACTTGTTATCAATGCGGCGCCTATGATAAAAACCTTATTAGACATGTTTAGTGTGGTGATCCAATTGGAATTCCTTAACCCGTTGCGCGGGCGTTTATAACTCCGGAAGCAACGGGGAAAAGTCAACAAAAAAACAAATACTGCAATCTGTGCGTGGGCAAGGCGTAGGCAATTTTAATACTAAAGAAAAACTCGGCGTATTAAAATCAAATTAATAAAGGAAACTTCAGTATGTATTATGCTGTGTTGAAACCCATTTATAACATTTTGAGTGACGGTTATGTGATTTCGTGATTTTTAGAGGAACGGGAAAGACCGGTATATACCGGTGTAAACGGTGAAATTATGAAGCGGTTAAAAGTTGCCGAGTGAATCGGTTATAGGGCGGCAATTTTGAATTATTAAAAAATTTTAAAAATTAAATTGATAATAATTTAATTCATTATATTGTTTTTTTTTTTGAAAAATATAATTTAAAATAATTTTAAAAAATAAATGTGTTGAAATCTAAACTAAATTTAAGGAATTAGTTTATTCAATAATATTTGACTTAGTTAAAATAATGCTATAAGTGTGTTCCAATTGAATAATAACGGTTTTGTGTCCATCCACAGTCCTGCATGCGTGCCCGTGCTCTGGCGGCCAACTAAATAATGTGGAACATGATGTGCGACGTAATGCCCACAATATCGGAAGATAGCATATCGCAGCGTTCCTCGCAATTCAGCGGCGAAGATGCCAACTTTGAGCAACTCATGGTCTCCATGCTCGATGAGCGGGACAAGCTTATGGACAGTCTGCGGGAGGCGCAGGAGCGGCTGGGCGAATCAGAGGGTAAGCTGCACGAAGTCGAAAAAGAACGCGACAGTCTGCAGCGTCAGATCAACGCCAACTTGCCGCAGGTAAGATAACTGATAGCAAATTAGTATTGCTCGAATCTTAACAATGTTCTACCCATTTATAGGAGTTTGCCACGCTGACCAAGGAGTTGACACAGGCTCGAGAAACGCTGCTGGAACGGGATGAGGAGATTGGCGAGTTGAAGGCAGAACGCAACAACACGCGGGTATTTTATTTTTAATACTTTATTTCTTCTTGTAAAAGTTTTGCTCTGGCTCCCTTGCCCAGTTTATTCAATTTTAAAAACTTATCCCAAAATGAATGCACTTAAATATTTTTGTTTGTGTCTATATTGGCAGCTGCTGCTGGAGCACTTGGAGTGTCTAGTGTCCCGACATGAGCGTTCCCTGCGCATGACCGTCGTTAAACGCCAGGCGGCTGCCCAGAGTGGTGTCTCCAGCGAGGTGGAGGTGCTCAAAGCACTTAAGTCACTGTTCGAGCATCACAAGGCGCTGGATGAGAAAGTACGGGAGCGACTACGTCTGTCCATCGAGAAGAACAATGTGCTTGAAGAGGAGCTGAACACAACCAAAGAGGAGCTAACCCAATACAAAGCGGGCACGATGCCAGGCAGCGGTAACGTTGGATCTGCTGGCATTGTCAGCGGTGAAAATGGCATTAAAGAGAAGGTGTGTCTGTTTTCTATTATCTGTATGCAATCAAGCGTATATTCTAAATACATATATTATAGCTGGCAAGCGGCGGAGGTAGCGGTGGCGGTGGAAGTGGAGGTGGCGGTGTCAATGGCGATGCCACTGAACTAAATGAATATGCGGCTAAAACACACGAACTGCAAACGATCATCGAGAAGCAGGTAAGGGAACTAGGGGGAAAACATTGGGGGCACTCCGAGTCAGGTAATCGACGCTTTTCAGTTGACTGTGTCTCTTAATAGAGCGTGAAATAATATGTAGATTCATTAAATGAGTAATAGTATAATTAAATATAACGCTAACTAATTTGATTTACAGTAAAAACACAGCACAAGCATATTTCATACTTACATTATGTATAATTTTAACCATTTGGGTTCCCTAATGATCAGTGAGGCAGACAAATAATTTTCATCTATTAATTCCTCGTCGAAATGCATTAAAATTCCTTTTAAACAAACTAAAACAGAAAATTCTAAACTGATTTAATTTCCACATGAATAAAACACATAAATAATTTTAATGCGCAGCGTAAAAATAAATTTTTATGAGCTCGTGGCTATTTCGGATTTGGCCATAAACTTGACAAACCAAATTTAAATAAAATTTTTGTTTATTTTTAATGAAATCTGCAGACCGCAGAGCTATCGCAGTGGCAGCGTCGTGTCTCCGATCTGAACAACAAGATCAATGAGCTGGAGGAGAATATGTCGCGGGTGCAGAAGGAGCACTGCAAGGCGCAGGATCAGTGCTCAAAGCTGCAACGGGATCTACGTGAAAATGTGGCACAAAAGGAAGATCAGGTGAGTAGTCTTTGTAGCACTATAAAATACTGTAATTAACAAACTTTTGTTTATTTTTTGAAAATCAAGGAGGAACGCATTACTACGCTGGAAAAGCGTTACTTGAATGCCCAACGAGAGTCGACATCGTTGCATGATCTGAACGAGAAACTAGAGCAGGAACTAAGGCACAAGGAGGCGCAGCTAAAGGTGCGTACACTTCAAAAAAAAGACTATGTATAATTGGTTATGGTAACAAGGCATGGGCGAAATTCTTATATGCAAATCAATCACAACTTCCTTCAATCATTTATGCTAAGAAATGCTAATGTCTAAGAAAAGTTAATGGTCAGTTATTAATAATTTAATAATCTTTTAAAAAAGAGTTCCAATTTAAACAGTTTTATTTGCCCAAACTCTGTTAAACTAAACACTCAATTGTTAATAACATTCTTGGACATTGGCATCATTATTTGCCCCATTAATCACCAATTTCTGAGCACCAAATTCAGACAAGTAAACACTCGATTATCCAGTGACTTGTTCGCCCATGCCTGTTTCTTACTAAAACCGTGACTAATAATACATACCATGGCACATATATGGAAACCCAAAACTAATTAAACTCCCCACCACCCACCACTCCAACTGGTCACGAGCAGCTGCACGAAGAGAAAATCAGCGCGATCGAAGAGAAACTTGAACTCTCTGAGCAAAAACTCGCTCAACATGCCAAACTGCAGCCGGATATGGAGGAGCAGCTAAAGGCGCGCATGGAGGCATTGACAAAGGTAGGAAATAAGGTATGCACTCGAACTAATATGCGCGCCGACAGGTTCCATAAGTATAATCAAATTCAATACTAAATTGTTTATTTATGTGTGTATTCTGTGTAATTTCTTTCTTTTGCGACTCTACGCGCTCTCTCAACTCTCTCCTCTCTGTCTCTATGTCTCTCTTTGACTATCCACAAAACTAACAAATACCCAAATCCAAGTATATATTTTCTATATCTATCTTGCACAAGAACTCAGAGCACCACCACCACCAACAACAACAACAGCTAAAACCAAAGAATACTGATCACAAAACCTTATTCGTTTATTTGAACTCATTTATAGCTTTCATTACTAATACTAATTACTAATCATTATTTTGTTGTCTCAATTGAACCATTTGAATGTGCGTTACTAAACAAATTTCTGCTGAAACCAAAAAAAAATTACAGGCTCAAGAACGTCATGGTTCGGCGGAGGATCGCATACGGGGTTTGGAAACGAATTTGGATGAGAAGAGCGCGGAGGTTGTAAGACTGAATCAGCGACTCAAGATGAATGAAGAGCATAATTTACGCTTATCCTCGACCGTGGACAAACTGCTCTCCGAGTCCAATGAACGTCTGGAGGTGCATCTGAAGGAGCGTATGAGGGCGCTCGATGAAAAGAATGCTCTGACTCAGGAACTGGAGAAGGCACGTAAGGTGGCCGAAGAGCTGCATCACGAGAAGAGCGAGATCATGAAGGAGTTGTCCAAGACGCGTCTTGAAATTGAGAACTTTAAGCGTCAGCTCCTCCAGCAAGAGATTGCTTATAATATACAGCAAACGGAGGCACTCACACGCAGCCTCTCGCCCAGCGGTGGTGGAATGGTAGACGGGAGCGGTGCCTTCTCACGCAGTGCATCGCATGCCAGCTTCGAGACGCACTCACTGCGACGACCAAGTAAATCCCGTTTGTCCGAGGAGAATGCTTTGGCCCGTTCGATGGCCGAGCAGGAATGGGAGAAACTACAGATGCAGCAGGTAGCACATGCTCAGCAGCAGGCCTACGAACTGGTTGCCAGCGTTGCCGATTGCGATGATAGCGATGCATTGTATGCGGCCGCGACGGCGGATATGATGTCACCATCGGGTCATACGGATGCACAGACGCTGGCCATGATGCTGCAGGAGCAGCTGGATGCCATTAATAATGAGATTCGACTCATACAGGAGGAAAAACAATCTACAGAGGCGCGAGCCGAGGAACTTGAATCGCGTGTGGGCAGTCTGGAGCACGTGAATTTATTGGCACGCGGTCGTTCCATGGACAGACAAAGTCCACCCATGAGCGGACGCAGTACGCCAAATAGTCCACAGCGTGATTTCATCCAGAAATATCACACGGTAAGTTTCCACACAGAATCCCGTTCATTATTCAAACTTAATTTACTTTACCTTTCAATTTTTATAGCTTAACTTGCCCGTTTTGTCCAGTGATGCATCGCGAGAGGAGCTGCATGGCGGCATGTCCACCACCGGTGATTCCAGTTCCGGCGGTGCTGCATCTCCGTTGACGGCCCGGTCGATGCGTTTGGAGCGCGTTGCCCAGGCACTTGCCCACAGTCAGGAGGAGCTGCGTCGTCGCACCATGGCACCTGCTGCTCCACCCAATCTCAGCTCGCACATGGCATTGAGCAGTCATAGTTATGGTTTGTCACCACTGAGCTCACGCTATGGCAGCCAGGAGTCACTGCGTCACTACAATACTATGGGCTCCATGTCCATGCTGCAGACACCCACATCGGGCGTATCCCGGGAAGCTGCGGCCGCCGCTGCTGCTGTTCAGAACAAGAAGAAGGGTATCAAGTCTTCGTTGGGTCGCTTCTTTAGCAAAAAGGAAAAGGTCAAGGGTGTAAAGGATACACTGCCAGATGGTTCACCCAGCATGATGTCCATTGGCAATCTGTCGATGGGACTCAGCGATGTGGACTCCAATTACGATGTCATGAGCATGACTGGTGGCATGATGCCGCGCATTGCAAGCGCCCAAAACTCCAAGATCAGCAGCGTCGACTATGGCAGACAAAAGAAGTGAGTAATTGAATGATTGGAATCGAAATGGATAAATATTAATATTAATTGGTTTGCAGAGACCACGACTATCGCAATGATTTGCTTGGCGAGGCTATGAAAGCAGGCACACCGTTTGCCCTCTGGAATGGACCCACTATTGTCGCTTGGCTGGAACTCTGGGTGGGCATGCCCGCCTGGTATGTGGCCGCCTGTCGTGCCAATGTCAAGTCTGGCGCTATTATGAGCGCCCTAAGCGATACAGAAATACAGCGGGAAATTGGTAATATACTCGCTTTTAATAATAATGTAAACTTCATTAATTGTTTTTGTTTTTAAAGGTATTAGCAACCCGCTGCATAGGCTTAAGCTGCGTCTGGCCATACAGGAAATGGTTTCACTAACTTCACCCTCAGCGCCACAAACATCACGCACCACGTTGGCATTTGGTAGGCTACAAGTTTAAAAAATTTCCATACTCTGGCTTATACTTGATTTGCTTGCAGGAGATATGAATCATGAGTGGATTGGCAACTATTGGTTGCCCGGGCTGGGATTACCGCAATATCGAACCACATTTATGGAGTGTCTAGTCGATGCACGCATGCTGGATCATTTGACCAAGAAGGATTTGCGTGGCCAACTGAAAATGGTGGACAGCTTTCATCGCACCAGTCTGCAGTATGGCATCTCAATGCTCAAACGATTGAATTATGATCGCACCGAACTGGAGCATCGGCGTAAGATGAGCGAGAATGGTCTATGCGATGTGCTAGTATGGAGCAATGAACGTGTCATACGCTGGGTCAGCAGCATAGGCCTAAAGGTGTGTACCTAAACTGTCTTTTAAACGGTTACAAATCATCTATAAGTCAACTTTCTTTTTAGGAATATGCCAATAACTTGCTGGAGTCGGGTGTGCACGGCGCATCGATGGCACTGGACGAAGGCTTCGATGCCAATGCCATGGGTTTGGCACTGCAAATACCCACGCAGAATGCTCCGGTTAGACTCAAATAAACATATAAAATATTTATAATTAATCAAGTTATCTATTCAATTTACAGGCACGCCAAATACTCGAGACGGAGTTCAGAAACTTGCTACAAATTGCCACAGATCGCAGACCGGATAGCGAACAGCGCAGCGCATCCTGATGCAGTTATAGTCCGCCCACAACATCGGTGGATGAGTAAAACAAATACAAAACAATATGGAATGCATGGAATAACTAAGAAAAATGGGTCAGAAATAGATTGACAATTTTCCTAGAAACAGACAACAAAAACAAACTAAGCCACAAAAATTCTAACAAGAAAGACGCAACGCAAGAGACTCCCAGGCTCTCTCCCTTCACTCCCTTCACTCCCTTCCCCCAACTCCCAGCATAATGATGAACGTCTAAACTATTTATATAAATAAATATATATAGATTCATCCCTACACTCACACACACACATACACACACTATAGACAAAACTGGAACACACCCGCATAGTCATATATAATCCATAACAAGACAATGTATACAAGACATAGCACATACTCTAATCTATATATAGGAAATATATATATACAAACATATATATATTATGCATACAAATCGTGTATGTATTTATGTAATTTGCATGAGCGCCCTGCTAGTTGTTTAGGCATGTACAAGTTTTAGATGCTAATCATAATTTTGTAATTGTTTTACATTTTTATTATAAATGATTAATATATACATATATATATTTTTTAACAAAGTGACATATACATATAATTTAATATTGTAGTTGTATTTGTAATTGGGCTTGCAATAGACTAACAGTATTTTGTTTTTTTTTAGCTAAAGGACAGAAAAACAGAGATGCGTGCTTTAAACCAAATTTATAACCAAACTTGATTGTTATATAATTTTTTAATGACATTATGTACAGTTGAATTTTGTTTTTTTATACAACACTTTACTTATGACATTTTTATGTTTATAAATATTTTTTTAATAGTAGTTTGTAAAGCAAGGCGCTCCGATTTAGTTTATTTCAAGTGAAGAACAAGAACACAACATGCACAACAATCAGGCATATACATATACATATATATATAAATATATATATACATATATACGCCTAGTTTAATATACACCACATATAAAGCTCACTTATATACAGTACACTAAATATATATATATATAAATATTTATATAAATGTATAATTAACATTATCCAAGCATACGTGTAACTAACATGAAAGTATTATATAGAGCAAAAGTGAAATGAAATTAATGAATGAATGAATGAAGTTATAAAACAAAAAGTCGCAAGCGCCCATTTATCAACTATTTACATATGAAAAACAAAAAGAAAAAAACAAATTGAAATAACATAAAGCTTTAAAGGCAACTTCAACTAAAACTTAGTAATTTAGCCTTTTGCTTTTGTTTGGAGAAACGAATGGAGAATTCTTTAGGCAAGCTTATAAAAATAAATTAACATTTAAATGATTTGCAACTATTGTAATTGGCATAAAGTTGAAGCTCGAATTGCAATCCCAATAACTTGGCTTAAATTTACAACATAAATATGTATGAATTATTCACAAAGCATATCCATTGTTTTTCAAAACAAAAAACACACTCCCTTCCCCATAATTTTATGTTGTTAATTTAGTTTATACGTATAGACAGACAAGTGGCAGTTAATAAATGAAATTTGTTCAATCGGATTAAAAATACACAAAATACAAAACACTAACAAATTCTTGTACTTAAGTAAAAACAAAAATGTTTGATAGAAGGAAGCACACAAACTGCCTGTTTTGCAAAACATCTTCATAATTTAATGAAACGGGGTATATAAAATATAAGTTTATCATAATTTGGACAAAAAACCAAAACTAAAACTAACGTTTTGTCTTTAAGTGCATACTTCTGTAACTAAAAACATAATTAACAAAAAAAATATAACTTCATTTTCAACTATATTAGCAAAATTAAAAAAACAAAGACAATACCCTAATCGTCAACAGGATACATTCGACTATATGAAAAAGAAAAAGAAAATACTAAACCAAACTTAACTAAAAATATAATCCAAACACTTTCTGCTTAGGAAAAAGACAAAAACTCGAAGGCAGAATTAGTGCGATTTTGAATCTTTTTTTCTTTATTCTAAATTAACTAACTCTCGAAAGGCTCTTCTGGGTTTTTGTGTAGCAACTTAAAGTGTTTTCTGTTGATGCTTAGCGTATTTAATATATTGTACGTAACGATAGCATTAAAAATCAAGAAAAATTTAATCTAAAAATTTATAAAGTACTAATGGGAAATGTAAGTTAATTTGAGCAAAATGAAATTGGTTTAATTGTTAACTTTTGTTGAAATTACAAAAAAAAAAAAAGGAAAAATAACAAATGAAATACACTTAACTAAAGTAAAACTAAATACAAATTATACAATCTATTATTATACAAGGAAAGAAACAAAAAAAAGAACACATACAATATGTACATATATTTATATAATATTGTGAAAAGAAAACTAACAATTTAGTAAAGGCAAAAATTCCGTTTAGGAGTTTTTTATATGTACCATATATATAAATTAAAATTTATTACAAAAAACAGACGTGTTTTATTTGTTATTCTTTAGCATCAGCTTCAAATATGCCGCCAATTCGTAAGTTGCCTATCAAACGAAAGGTAAAGACGATAAGATTCAATGTGTTATCGCTATCGATATTTTGAGTTTCGACACTCACGACATCGTTGGGGTCATCGATAGTTGTGCAGCTCAAAGCCTGTAATCGAAAAGTTGCCAGCTCGCAGCTGATACAATTCGTGTCGTCGTTTTTTAGTGAAAGAAATAATCAGTTCTTGATAGTGAATTCAATTCGGGCGTATTAATTCGAGTATACACTGTATTTACTGTCAATAACATTCCAACAATATGTGCAGCATAAGTTTGTTTGCTCAGTTTGTATGAATCGTTCAAAGGAACACCAACGGAGAGATTAAAAGAACATCTACTGTGGGTTACAACAAAAACACAAAGAATTTTAATTAGCCCATGAAAATAAAATTTGTTTACGCCGTTTAACAACAAGAAGCAGATTATTACTATTCATTCAATTGCAATGGATGCACCAGCAAACTTAGCCGACAAGTTGGCTTCCAAAACGGCGAGCAGTAATTCACTGGACAGCAGCTCTAAATCCAGTTCGTTGGGATCCAAGCGGGGTGCAGAGAATGGCGTACTGCGAGACACGCCCTTTGCATACTTGGAAGGCGAAGAGGACCAGGATCAGAAGAACGATGTCACCTATGTTTGTCCCTATCGCGGTCCTGTATTCGGTGCTCTTACAATCACCAATTATCGCCTATACTTTCGTTCGCTTCCCTTGCGCGAACAGGAACCTCCACTTGTCGTGGACGTGCCGTTGGGTGTGATTGCACGCGTGGAAAAAATCGGTGGCGCCACGTCACGCGGTGAGAACAGCTATGGCATCGAAATATTCTGCAAGGATATGCGCAATCTACGCTTTGCCCATAAGCAACAGAATCACTCCCGTCGTACCGTTTTTGAGAAGCTCCAGGCAAATGCTTTTCCACTTTCCTACAGTGGAAAATTGTTTGCCTTTGCCCATGCAGCTGCCTCTGCGGTTAGCGCAGGCTGGGATGGCTGGGCTGTGTATGAACCACTGGCAGAGCTGCGTCGACTGGGCGTGCCCAATGATATGTGGCGTGCGACGAAGCTAAACGAATCCTACGCCATTTGCGATAGTTATCCAGCTGTGTGGGCTGTACCCAAGGCTGCTTCCGATGACTTTTTGCGTCGCGTTGCCCAATTTAGATCACGCTGCCGTCTCCCGGTCTTGTCCTGGATAAATCCACGTACGCAGGCCACAATTACACGCTGCTCCCAGCCACTTGTTGGCGTCAGTGGCAAACGGAATGCGGATGATGAAACGTATCTCAGCTACATTATGGAGGCGAATGCGCAGTCCGACAAGCTGACGATTATGGATGCACGGCCCAGTGCCAATGCCATTGCCAACAAGGCCAAGGGTGGTGGCTACGAGTCCGAGGATGCCTATAAGAATGTGGAGATTAATTTCTTGGACATACACAACATTCATGTAATGCGCGAGAGTCTGCGTAAGGTGAAGGAAGCCTGTTATCCCACCACCGATGACTCCAAGTGGCAGACAGCCATTGATAGCACCCTCTGGCTGAAGCACATACGCTGCATTCTTGCAGGAGCAGTTCGTATTGTGGACAAGGTAGAGACACTGAGCACTTCGGTGGTGGTTCACTGCTCCGATGGCTGGGATCGGACTGCACAGTTGACGGCACTGTCTATGCTGCTGCTGGATCCACATTATCGCACTGTGCGCGGCTTCGAGGTGCTCATTGAGAAGGAGTGGCTGTCGTTTGGACATAAATTCCAGCAGCGCATTGGACACGGCGATAACAAGCACTCGGATGCAGATCGCTCGCCGGTGTTCCTGCAGTTCATCGATAGTGTGTGGCAAGTGAGTCATCAGTTTAGCAATGCCTTTGAATTCAATGAGCATTTTCTCATCACCATCGTGGATCACCTTTATTCCTGCCGGTTTGGCACCTTCCTCTGCAACACTGAGGCGGAACGCGTGGCAGAAGGTAAGTCTTGAAACATAAACATACTTCAGGACTTTTACTTAACACCATTACCTTTTCTTAGATCTGAAGCACAAAACTACTTCGTTGTGGACACACATTAACTCGTCCCTTGATCAGTATCTGAATCCATTGTTCCCATCGTTCACACATGGCGCTGAGCCCGTTTTGCGTCCCACCGCCAGTGTTCGTGCCGTGCGCCTCTGGAAGGGACTCTACTGCCGTTGGAATCCCGGCTTGTGCGTGCCCCAGCAGGGCTGCCAACGCACTAGGGAACTGTTGTCCAAGCAGGATCAGCTCTTCAAGCACGTCAACGAGCTGCGTCTCAAGCTCAACAATCGAAGCAATAACATGCAGACGACCACACGTCTAGCTTCTCCCATGCATTAAATAGTATTAATAGTATATCCCCCTAATTAACATAATTCTCCCTTCCAACCCATTAACTTTATTGACAATTATCTACATACATATAATTAACAATTTATTTTAATCCAAAAATTATGTGCATAAGCAATGAAATAATAATAAATATGTATGCCTAGACATACATACATAACATTGTAGATATGCATATGTTCATGTCTATGTATATGTATTTGTTTGCAATTAACCAATGAAAATTATTTGTGATTGAGTCTTGGCCGATAAGACCGTTTTGTGTATTTCTTTTGATACCCGTAACCTTATTCTTCATTAATATGGAGTTCTTCTGTCGAGTTTTCTCTTATTTCTCGAATTATCTCATGTCTTGGCAACAAAGAGTATATAAACTTCGATGTGCCGAATTTAATGGTTTTGTGCAGTTATATATTAAAAAAAAAAAAAAAACGAAGTCCCTTCACTGATTGCTGCAAGGTCTATATAAGTTTATCGCTATGTGTATACGTAGTACAAAATGTGTTGTAATCTAAAAGGGTGCGCTGCTTAAAAAACATCTGGAGATAAATTTTATCAAGACTGGTATATTTAAAAGTACTTAACAATTTAACAGACTCCTTTCTGCACTGTTACTCAAATTCGAAAACAGTTTTTAACATAAACGGAATGGCTTGTAATGGTTATTGGTGTTATTGGTGCTTTACGGCCCCAATATTGTTATACTGACGTATAACAGTGAGACTTACACACATTCAATCAATAAGTCGTTACTGCTATGCTTTGCCTAAGACTGAACAAATAAAATGAATAAGAGCATTGAAGAACTAAAGGGACACAGAGCAAGAGTTAAGGAATTTAGAGCAACGCAGCAACCGATCTTTAAGCGTGTGATGTGTCGACAGCGACGCTGGCTCATAACTTAAGCCACGTATACAAAATGTATATAAAACGTATAACAATTACATATATTTTAATTACGCACTATGACTTAATACAGAGGCGGAGCTAAGGAGAGTGGATCCCCTTTCAATTAGATGGTTTCCAAACGAATAAATTATTTGTGTTAACGTTATACTAAATCTAATATTGTATCAAGGCTTCCTATTCTACGCATTCAAATTATTCAGAATTAAGCTGAACATGTTATCAATTATATCGTTGATGCGCTCCTGTTCGCCACACAGTTGCATACGTATGCGTATGAGTGTGTGCAGTTCGTCGCACACACACATTCAAACAAGCCAATTCATTGTCATTGCCAGTAGTAGTAGTAGGCAACTGTTGCCAACTGTTGCGCACGTTCTGAATTTCATTCATAAAAAGCGCCGGACTTTGGCGTCTGCGCATTTGTGTAATAACCAACACACACACACTCATGTGTATGTAAAATTCGATGCGCTTTTTGCGCCAAAATTAGAAACAAAATCACAGTAGCTTCAGTACGTATTCTTACGTTCATTAGCGTAGTCGTCAAACGGGTGAATACGGCGCCTCATTGCCGTAGTTGGCAACGCGAGTCACAGCTGCTTATAACGGTTAATGGAGCCATTATTGTGTTAATTGAAATAAGAAAGAAGTGAAAAAGGCATAAACTGTCTCAAAATGTAATTGACAAAAATTAAAGTAAAAATTAAAATTAATGAAATGAAAATCAAAACGGTTAATTTTAAGCCTGGCTCGTTATGGCTTTTACTTTTACTGTTAACGGCTATTGGCCGTATTTGTCATGGCCGCGAAATTCTGTTCCTAATCTCATGCCCAGCACACAACGTACACAGCTGTCAAGGTCTACACGAGAATCTGCGGCTACAAATATCCGAATTAGCAGCGATCCCAACGGATTATGATTATGCCATTAAGGTGCACATAATGCATGAACTATTCAATTACTGGACACTGCTGGACGCTCTGCCCCATTTGAGAAGCCGGACACGTATGCTAAATGCGAACACCGATTGGATTATTTGGTGTCAGCATAACACACATGTCGCCTCCCTGCGACGTCTGCTCCAGCAACTAAATCGCCTGGATGCGCAAGAGGTGCGTGCTTGCCGTCGCTAAAATGAATCCTTAGAACTTCCTTTAACAGGGTTCTGACTTGTACTCCAGAAAGAAAACAGAATTTATTTTAGATTTATAAGAAATTCGATTAATGAGAGAGCCCCAGAAATGACGAAAACCTCTAGAATCGATACCTAAATAATCTAGATTCTCTAGAAAACATGAATAGATTTTGAGGTAAAGAGCTTCAAATGTAGACGAGCTAAAAATCTGCTTTGTTCTTTAGATAAATAGTTTATAAAATATGAAGTATTTATATTTATATTATTATACTGCTCAAGTGTTAAAGGTTCTGTCTTATTTCTTGATATACATAGTACATAGTACATAGTATGTGTACCAATGTATACAATACCAATGATAAAGGTATATCGAATTTGTATAAGCGTAAATGCTAAGTACATATCAAATAATAGTCGTAAAAATACAAATACCGTCGTTAAAGTAGATGTAAAGAATGGACGATCTTTCAATATAATTGCAGACTTCGGAGTTAAAAATTTGGCTTAGTTTTTATATATTTGAATGTGAAGTTAGGTGAAAACGTTAATGTAGACTCACTATTGCCACATCCGACAACCATATGACGGAATATCGGATCTCCTTACGAATTTCATGCAAATGAAACCAAAAAAGGGTTATTAGATATAAAGGATTTTGGAATATCGACGCTCTTTGTAGCGAGTCATATTTAAATATAAATATGGATTAATAATTAAAAGTAACAACTGTATAAGTAAAGCGTCATCAATAATTCTTTGTACAGTAATTTTACTGAAAACCAAATCACTGTATATATAAAATACTTTGAAAAATTTTGTTGAATTCATAAACTGCTTTACAAAATATAAAATGAATTAATGAGTGATAGATCAATGAAAACTCTACAGAGTTCTTTACATCATTCGGTAACATTCATTTGAAGTTGTATATCAAAAACACAAATTTTTTTTTTAATGAATGATTCATATGCCCTTTTGAATACATTGATTCATATGTCTAATACATACAAAGCACAAGTAAAATTATGAACAATTTTTGAGTTGTACCTGAAGAAAAAAAATTTAAGACTAATATTAATCGAAGAGGTAACTTTGAATTAATATAACTCAAGTACAATCATTATATGCTATGCTTCATTTAATAATGACAGTTTTCCTATTATTAAATTTGTTATGGTGTAACATGTTAAGGAGGCTCATTAATTCGCTATAATAGATTTACTAAAGCCCATTTTAATAAGTATTACCTAACATAAATATCTTATAAATTTTATAAAGTATTTTAATAGAGTATCATCGTCGACGAGCATCAGCCAGCGAATGTCCTTTAACTGCCTGATATCCTTGAGGGATAATTGCAAAATTTTCAATGTTTTGGCACAATGTCCAGTTGAAACGTTTGGTATCCCAATGCTGATTGTCGGTATATCAGCATCTGTTTGTGGTTGCCAGTATCCAGTCATCAGTTGTTGTTGTTGTAGGTCAAATTGTGGATGATCACAAAGACAATTCAATGAATATTCAATATGACATTTTGTTGTTGTTGCCGCTGCTCCTAAAGCTACGAACTGAGGCTGAAGTTGAAGTTAAAGTGAGGCTCTTTGTGTGTGTTTAGTATACCCGTTTTTTCGTCGCAAACTTAAAGGGTGTATTGCGTTTGAACTAATGAAACTTTTGAACTAATGAAACAGAGAAACTTTTTTTTATAGATAATGAGCTCTTAATTTATTACTTACCTTATCTGTAAATATTCATCCACATACGATACTTAGCACATCTTTACACCACCTCTTAGTTAAATTTCTTGTTGCTTATTAACATTAATTAATGAAATTGTCATTTGGTTCTATTGTAATTCAGTTGGCCTACTACGGACACGCGTTGCACGATGCTGAGGCAACTATTGTGCATCATTTTGCGCACTACAAGAATCCAACATGGTTTCCATATCCCATGTTAAGCGCTGGTGTTATTTTCACAGGTGATTTGTTGCGCAGGTGAGTACAGAGCTTGAGGGGTTAGAGGGGGAATAATAATGTGACATCGTGACGCCCATAACTCATCATGTAACATGAATTTGCAGTCTGGCCGAACTTGTTGCTGCTAATGCCCTCGACGCCATCAGGCACAGTGAATTCGCCATAGATGCAGCCCATGAGCTTGCTCGATTCATTTTCGATAATTTAGCACCTGGCGATGACGGCAGTAAAAGTCACAGGAACGATACCAGTAGCAGTAGCAGTCACAACGACATAGACTTGTTACAGCGCAGAATAATTTTGAAAAGTGCTGCCTACATTTGTCCCTCGGGTAGCTTGTCGCCATCCTGGTCCCCAAAGACGCCGCCGGAGACTGAGTCGGAGCCGGATTCAATGAAGGAGTCAGAGACGGAAACGAAGTCAGAGCTGGAAACAGAGACGGAGTCTGTGCCTTGTGTGTTGCATGCAAAGCGTGAAATGTCCACTGAGAGTTCTGTTCATTGTGTGAGTTGATTTATGAGTGTGTTCATGTTGGTCTTCTTTAAAGGGGTTGTGGGATGTCCAAAGGTCAACCATATTTAATGCAATGCATTGAGTTGTTGGCAACAAGTTCAACAATTTTGAGAAAACTTCAAGTAGTTATATAACCTTCTTAAAGGCAACTAAGGAAATCAATCAAGAAAGTTAATTTTATGCCAAGCTTCTAATAAAATGCAAAGGATTTTTTTTGGGGTTTGAGAAATCAAGTACTTTTCTAGTACTCTTTTTAAATCAATCAATTTATGAACTTATGAAATATTTTAGATATCCACAAACTTAATTTATAGCTTAAGATTTACCATCAAATCAAGCACAAGCTTTTAAAGCTAATCACTGGTCAAAATCGGAAGTTAACTTGACATTTCTTTATAGTAATGAGTACAGGGTCCTTTCCACTAGTTGATAACTCCCAAATAAGTGCATGTTTATATCTTTCCAATCAACAGCAAACTTATAAATATTCTGCTGCTTTTATGCAAGTTTTTGAAAAAGTTAATGAAAACTTTGTGGGACAGGGAGAGTGACAGTTTCTTAATTAAAGAACTAACAACAGAGAACTGGAAAACTGCATTTGAAGCAGTAGCATAATTGAAAAACTGCGAGTTCTCCACTATCGTATGGGGAGACAGTTTTAAAGCCAACATAAGTGAGGCTATGGTCCATTTAGGCAATTAGCATTTGAAAACTATAACCATAAATTCTCGCAAATTGGTCAGACGTGTACGTAAACTGAAATTCCTAAACATTATCACCCACAACAGGTGCACACAACGAAGGCACACATCTATTTCGCAATCAAAACCTGTGCTAAATTCCATAAGGAGCGTATACCAATCATCGAACGCACCTGGGCAGCCGATGCCAGGCATCGCAAATACTACAGCGATGTGGCAGGTAAACTGAGACAATATCGACAACATTGAGCGCAAATTAAACCAAATGAATGGTTCCAGTTGCAGTTGCCCCTGCTCCGGCTTCTAATGTTGCATGGGGCAAGTTGAAACACGCAAACACTAACAATAACAGCAGTTCGATACAAGTTGGAAACTTTTTGCAGAGTTCTCGACTGTAAAATACCGGGTAGTAATCCTAGTAATCTTAACCCTAACTATTTCCTTTACGAGGTACTTATTTTAGCCAGAAAGAAAAAATGGTGCATACTTTTAGGTGCTTACAAAAAACTTATAAAGGTTATAACTTGTATTGGATGCACTGTATATTGATGAACTTTAGATCAGCGACTGTTATTAATAACACGAATTGTTTTCAATCGAAAAGATAGTGTAATATAGAAGTTTTCAATAAATTTTATTAGATTTAAAGAAACGGATAAGTCTTCACATCTAATATTATAGAATTGGCCTTAGCTTAGACTGATCCCTGATTGAAATCTGTGATCAAACTTCTATTAAGTAAGTTAAGAGACTTTCTAGTAGTCGTTAGTTCAAACGCAATACACCCTTTAAGTTTGTGAGAAATGGGTATACTAAACACACACAAAGAGCCTCACTTTAACTTCAACTTCAGCCTCAGTTCGTAGCTTTTGGAGCAGCGGCAACAACAACAAAATGTCATATTGAATATTCATTGAATTGTCTTTGTGATCATCCACAATTTGACCTGAAACAACAACAACAACTGGTATATGGGGACTGGATACTGGTAACCACAAACAGATGCTGATATACCGACAATCAGCATTGGGATACCAAATGTTTCAACTGGACATTGTGCCAAAACATTGAAAATTTTGCAATTATCCCTCAAGGATATCAGGCAGTTAAAGGACATTCGCTGGTTGATGCTCGTCGACGATGATACTCTATTAAGGTGAGTGAGACAGGGAGTGTATGAATGAGTCTGTGTCTGTGTGCGTGGGAGCCATAATTTTTACGCGGCTTACACGCCTGACAGCGCATTCAATTAAAATTATCATTGCCATATTTTATATATTTTTATTTTATTCGTTGTTATTGATAAACCATTTTTGCTGCCTAGTGTGCACCGTTTGAGCCAACTGCTGAGCTGCTACAATCACACGGAGCACATCTATCTGGGCGAACGTTATGGCTATCGATTGTATGCCCGGGATGGCTTCAACTACCACACGGGCGGTGCTGGGATTGTGCTCAGCGTACCGCTCGTGCAGCGCATTCTCGACCAGTGTAGCTGCCCCGCACCCAATGCCCCCGATGACATGATACTCGGTTACTGCCTGCAGGCATTGGGTGTACCAGCCTTGCATGCATCCGGCTTCCATCAGGCACGACCGCAGGACTATGCTCCAGATAGATTGCATCTAAATGCGCCAATTTCGTTTCACAAATATTCGCAAACAAGTCCGGAGCACACATACAAACGTTGGCTAGGCGGTGCCTCGGGTAATGCCAGTGTACATCGTGTGCCTGCCAAGGAACAGCTGGTCACAACGATGCAACTTACTGGCCATGAGCTGCTGCAGCTGGGCAGCTTGGCCACTGGTTTGGATGGCACCACAAAGCATCTGGATCTGTAGTCTGGACAGGTGAGCAGCAAATCAAAAGTATTTCACAAAACAACTACAAGGGAGAGGCTAGGATAGAGGTGCTCGACTGCTATGTGCCCAGTTTCAGTGCCCTTTAACCCTTGTGACTCTTTCGATTTGTATCCGAATTCGCTTCAACACTCGCTGGTCATAGAGTCAGAGTTTGACACTACAACATAAGCCCTTTCACCCGATTTGACTACCGGGCTGACAACAACAAACATTTCCGGCAAAACTTGATGGCTGTGACAGTTGGACAAATGTTGTCACCACAAAGCCATGGCTCGTCCAAAATTCAATCTACTCCAGGCTCCAGCATTGCCACCAACTTTGGCTACAGGTGCAGCATTCAGCCATCAAACGACTGCCAAGCACACGAAATTTACCGCTTTCTACCCAGAAAAACTTTGTTAGTTTCGCGTTGCAGAAGGTGTGCTGTCTAACTGTGTCTGTGTGTGTGTGTGTGTGTCTGTTTGTGTGTGTATTGCGGCTTTCGTGTCACTTTAATTAGTGAAAATGCTTAAATGCGGTTGCCATTTGCGACGATGAAATGCGCCACAGTCGATTGAGGCTGTTTGTTTGTTTGTTTTGCAGGCATGTTAGGGTTAATCCCTTGGATTTGTTTTGTTGACTTGAAGTTACAATTATGCATGACAGCTAAGTGATAAGAACTTTTCCTTTTAATTGAAGAGAAAAATCCTTGGACGAAAAGTAATCAGTTTCGATTGATATAAACAACTGAGCTTAAATGGATTATAACATAGTGAATTATATGCCATATCTGACTAAATACCAGAGGGACTAAGACTAATTTAATTTCCTATTATAATTCTTGATTTTGCAGTTTCAAACCATTGGATTGCTTCAGAAATGTCCAAAGCACAAGTGGATTTTAAGAAACAAAGAAATTCTCAGCACTAACTTTGTTTTATTTTTCTTTTAATATTTTTTTAAAAATCAAACTAATTTCTCTGTATTATATAAATGTAAATTTTAATGTTGCTTAACATAATAAAAAAATTCAGCATTTTTATAACAACGCTCATAAACAAAATATGTCAAAGCTTTAATATAAAATAAAAACAAGTAAGGAAAGTACAGTCGAGCAAGCCCGACCGTAAAATACTCTCTGCATTTTTTCGCGATTTAATTACTAAAATCGGTCTAGAGATATTACAATGTGTAGTACTTGCATTAAAACATGTTGAAACAAAAACAACGTAAGCATAATCACACATACATCAGTTTGTCTGTATGGGAATACACATACGAAAGCCAATATATGATGCATATACACGTATGTATGTGTGTGTGTATTCAGCGCGGCCAGCGACTGCGGGCAGCGCTGCCGCCACGCAGGCAGCGAAAACATTCGAACATGTGCTTGTATGTTTCTGTCTCGCTTGCACTCATACAAGATATTGCATTCAGTTATCAATATTGTAACGCTTCTAGTTTTCTTGTTTTTAGTGCGATTTCAATGCGCCTTTCAGAATAGTTTGATATAGTTAGTCTTCACACGAATTATAAATTCCAATACTGTACTATATGAACAAACGCCTGAAAACGGAACGAAAGTGGAGAGTTATTTTTATTATTAATTGTGGAAAAAAGGGGCGTGGCAGTCCAAAATTTAAAATGTCAATGCATTTAGGATGTCGCTAGGAACCTCCATACCAAAATTGGTGATCCTAGGTGCAATAGTTATTGAGATATTCGCCCAAAACACCAATTTTTTCCGAGGTGTGTCTAGTTTTTTCATCATTGTGGGCGAATGGGGCGTGGCATCGAAAAAAAAAAGATTCTTGTATTGACTGACTAAATATGTGATCGATTGAGACCAAGCTCGAACTTGTAGCTCTTACCATCTCTGAAATCTGTTTGTTCATACGGACAGACAGACGGACAGACGGACATGGCTATATCGACTCGGCTTGTGATGCTGATCAAGAATATATATACTTTATGGGGTCTGCCACGCCTCCGTCTGCCTGTTACATACATTTTCACAAACCCAATATACTCTTGCAGAGAGTATAAAAATTTTAGGTAAGTTCGCTAAAAGGTTATTAAATGAGGTAACTCAGATTTATGTAACTAAACAAAAGTTTTAAGTTTTATATATATAAATAAGCACTTAACTTACTTCGGACTGATAATTAGCACTGGTAGATTGTCTGTTTTAGTTACTATATATTTTAGGAAAGATTATGTAATTGATATTGGCACAAACTCAAAAATGCAAATAAGCTAAGAAGATAGTAGAGATTTGTATGCAATAAAATTAATTTCGAAACAGACACAAATCATCAACTGAGTCTCTTCAGATTTAAAGCATTGCAAAATAATTTCAATGACTTTTTGGCACCTTTCAGTTACTTAAACCTCATTAAATGTAAATTTGTGCAAGGACCAAGTCGAGGACACTTCTGTTTTATCCCGAGTGGGTCGTTGAGGGGTGGGGAGCATCAACAGTTAACGCTTCAGTGCATTTTTCGAGTGGTTTATCTGAAGCGTCGGTGGTTGAACTGAACCGAACTCAACTGAATGGAATGGAATGGAACGGAACTTGGCTCAACTCGTCTGAATTGAAGTATGTATCTTTGAGATACTCGGCGATAAACAAACAAAAGCATTTCATTTATCCGCCCATGCCACACTCCATTTATCAATGGACACCCTCCAAATGACTCACAACCAAATGTGGCATACAACGTGCTTAATAAAAGCCGCATGCAACGAGTGCATCTATTATTCAATTTCCAATCAATACTTTTCGCAAGTTACCAATAGTTGGGGGAGAGAGGGGGTGAGGAGTTTGGCTCCTCTTTCAGTATCAAATTTAGGGAGAGATTCCAGCTAAATAGGTGCAAACAAATGTGTCAGTTAATTTGGAAGCGTTGACAGTTGTAATTGCCTCTGGTTATTTTGTTGGATATCTTGAATTATTAAGCGTTTATTCTGCTGACTTGGTAATGCTCTTCAAGTGTCCAACTTGAGCTCACTATAATTTGCGTCGAATTATACACAGGCTCATTTGTATAAATACGTTTCTGCCCACATGTGCCATTTAAATTGAGGGCATGCTTTTAATTATACCTGTGCTCATTAGCTCTAAAGGAAATACCTCTTACAGTAGTGGAGGTAGAGTATGCTGGGCTGCTGCCTTGTGGAATCTTGAAAGATATATGGAAACCATTTTATTTTAAACTACATATGATCTATGATACAAATGATTTGTAGATTGCGAGTGTAGTTACAATTTAAAGTACAAATTTGTATTAACAAGTTCATCCTCTGTTTTATAGAAAATAAAATAAATATATTCAAATGAGGATTTAATTAATATATAAAAGGTTCTTTGATGATAATGATTATATCCTTGAGTATAAGACCACACTTAATAAGTAAAGCTTTTGGATTACTGGTTCTTAAAATCACTTTTAAATTACTAATATTTTTTTATTTTAATAAGATTTATAAATATTCTCAGTCGTTAATGAGAAAACAAAATTAAATATATATTTTTTTAGAGCTCTCTTCTTAAAAAAATTTAGTATATGTTAAATAATAGTTATATATTATGTTCCATAACGCTTAAAATGCAAGTTCATACTATTGTATATACAATTAGATACTAATACTTTAATTTATAATTTATCTCTATAACAGCACCGGTTTCTTTACCGTCTGTTAAGGGTATGTCTAGTCGTGTGTTTATATTTCACAACACTTTTTGAATGTTTTCTGCCTGTGTCAGACTGATTCTGTTTATTTGCCCTGTTTGGTTACTCGTCTGTCTGACATCGCGACACTCGAGTTGCTTATCTCTGGAAAGGCAGAGACACAGCACGTCTACGTCTCCATACCAGCTCCTGCCACCGTCTCCGCCTGCGTCTCCTGTGGCTTCTCCGTCTCCGTTTACGTGTTTGTATGCATCCTTCCGTTTCGTGTCCTAATTAGTTGCGGATTTTTTCAATGAATACGGTGCAAGCACCGCATGCTGAATGCCGCTTGCCACTGCGACAGTTTTAATTTCGAACAAATTTAATTACTAACCAAGTTGCAGTTAAATAACCGCTACATTTAACTATTTATGTATGTACATATATCTCTGCTTGTTTGGACTCCTTTTTTTTAACACAGTTCTCGTTGAAGTCATCAGTCTTTGTACATTTCCGGTTTTTTGTTTGGGGATGTACTAGTATACTGTCTAAAAGACACGGCTTTAATGGATTTCTTTGGATACAGTTTAATTCGATTTTTGATTGATTGAGTTTAACTACACTGTATCAATCAGACGCCAGTCCAGAAAAGATCTGAAGGAAAGGAAAAAAAGAAACAAAAGTTTAAAGTTTTCAGTGCAGATTTAAAAACCCCTCGCAAGGCTTTCTTCCAAAATACTCTAAACAAGTCCTCTCAAATATAATTTTAATTTATTGAACAAATTTTTAAACAAATTAAATTGAGTGATTTGCTTTTAAATTAAGCATAAGTAAAACTAAATAAATTATAATAAATTTGTTTATTTTATTAGAGTAAAAATAAAAAATATATTAAACCAGTTTCTTTTTAGCTCTGTTTTGAAATATTGATTTAAAGTAAAAGTAATTACTTCTATCTTCTACCTGAATAAAATAATGTTTTTTTCCACTACCCCAAACTTTGGTGACCCTAGAAACGTTTTCGGTTTTATGTGCTGGCCACTAAAAATTCTTAATTTAAGCTTTAGATGTTAATTTAATTGATGGTAACCTTTTCATCCCATTTTTTAATGTCTTTTTGGTTTTCCAGTTGTCAAAGTTGAAGCATATTGAAGTTGGATAAGTTGTTTTTGTTGTGGGGGTTTTTGTTGTTTCCCCAACTGCGAAATACATAAAAAAGAACCTTAGAGAAAATGTCAAAAATTGTTCACATTATCTTGAGAATTTCATGCAGCATTTTCTTTTGCATAAAATTACAGTTTGTCCTGGCAAAGGACACAACATACACATACATATACAAATACACAGAGATTACATGGGTGTTGCTTGTGGCTACTTGAAAGTAGATTAGACGAAAGACGCACAATGTCACGTCAGTAAAGGTCCAGCTGGGGTGTTGGGCAGTCCTGGGTAATCTGGGTAGTCTGGGTGTGTGGAATCCTGACGTTAATCTTACTCCAAACATCAAAAAGTTAAGCCACAAGAAAATTTAAGTAACCTTACACCCTCCTTGGCATCCCCTTGCCCCTCCTCAATATTCACAGCCATCCAATGAAGCACAGAGTGAAATTGTTTAAAAAGATTTCATTCATACAATGTGCAAGAAATTCCTTAGTGATTTGGCCAACAGTTTTGTGACTGTTTCTGGGAATGACTTTCAGTTCTGGGACTCACTGGCCAACACCTAAAAGACTTTCAGTTTGTTTAGTTTGGCGTTCAATTCCCACTTGAATTTATGCAATTGTTTTAGTTCTAATTTTCTGTTTGAATTTTGCATTTGTAATATTTTCCCATACCAAATGAACTCGAAAGTTTATCGAAGTTTATGCAAGTATGTAAAAGAAACTATGCCAAAGATATGGAAGGAAGAAACTTCAACTATTTGGTACTAAAATACCCAAAGGATTATGTGCAATAATTTTCCCAACTCTGCTTAAAAATATTTGGATACAATTTAAATAAATATTTAAATTAAAAACTCGCTCTCAGGTACTGAAAAAGACTACAGTTACCATAAAAGTGTTTAACTTCCTAAAGTATTATTTTAATTTATAAATAATATTATACTTAAGGTTAAAAAAGATGTTTAGAGAGATACCAGCTACCTGTGACTACTACAGGGTCTCTTACAGTTGGGTTAGTTTTATGCCAAAGCAAATTGGTACAAAACTTGACTCTTACCGTTATTTGTGACTTTTTAAAGTCACGAGATCAGTGGCACTTAATTCCCTGATACATATCTAAACAAATTCTGGTCTTGCCAAGTTTTTATAGCTGTTTTTGCATTCGCTACTTGAGCGTCTTAACTTGTCCTTCTAAGTGGTATCTAGCACTATTACTACGTTCATTCATCAGTCAAAAGTTGGATGAAAATTTTCAAATGGCTGCAAGGCATTTGTCAGCCACAAAACGCACACCAGGACAAGAAGAAATAAAAGTAAGGAGAGTAGAAAAAAAGTGAAACGAGTCCTAAAACGAATCCATTTAGATCAAGTTAGTGCGCCTCAAAGTAGGCAACTTCATTCAAACGAAATCCTTGCACTGTTAACCAACTGGCAATAAATTTTTGTCCATGTCTAAAGTTTAACTCAAGGAAAAAAGCATTTTGTGTCTATCAGTTGGTCTAATCTGCAGTCCGTGCAGCAACGCAACCCAAACTGAATAACTGAACCCATCCGAAAACCAACTTTGCCACGTGCAATAAATTCCAAGGCGCTATGTCTGCACTATTTGTGGCTAGCCCCAAGACTTTACTCCACCCCCCCCAAACACACCGTTCCCAAGGTGGTTCAATTGTCAGTGGTGCAGGGCGTGGCACAGGGGAGGCGGGCGATGGGGTTGGATGCGAGTTACTCTCACAGCTAAACACGCGCTTTGTACGTGATCTGATAGGGAATTAAAGCCAGCTCAGACATGTGTAAAGTTGGCCAAAACGCGTCGCATTCGTTTTACCACACACATGGGTGGAACACACCCATTTTAACTACCCCACCCCTCGTTCCAGAAATCGCTGCTGTTTCCTGCGCGGTTTTGGCAGCACTGTTAGCACAGTTTGACAGCTCTTGTCGGCGACTTTGCTGCGCTAATTTACTTTAAATTGGTTTTCATGGCATACAATTCTTGTATCTGTGATAAATGACTGGAGGGCGTACACTCTGCCCTTCCTACTCCGTCCTCCGCTGAACTCCTTACTGCCCAAGTCTCCACTCGTCCTGCTTCTAACCTCAGTAGAGGCCTATTCCAAATGTGTCTCTGTTATCGCTAATGGCATCGGTAGCTCAATTTTTGTATACCCTGTGTAGAGAGTGTATTGAAAAATTTGGAGTAGCATAAACGTTTTCCTTATCCATCGTAAAATTAGTCTCTGCAGTAGCGGAGCGAGTTGCAATGTTCCCTTCATATTCTTTTTCTTTCTTTTTTGACAGTCCTTGTCCTTCTACATACACCATGTCGCCACACTCAGTCCATATAGCCGTCTTGCTCACACCTCAAATTTTGGCATATTTTAGTTTACGAAGGTATTGAGGAACACTATCCTTGACTCTTTCTACATTTCTCAACACTTAGCAAGTTCTACACTTAGTATTATCAAATGCTTATGATATTAACATAAGTCCAACCTAACCTTCAAGTTATAAATCTACGACATATATCGATAGTGTACAACCCTAATATGGATCGATTATCAATATTGTTCGATCAAAACGATCACTATTTAGTAAAAATTCGAGTATTCATCAAACTTTCATACTCATTGCAGTTCTCTACTCTTTGTTATAATTAGGTACTAAATACTAAGTACTTCAGCTATCTTGATAATACTTATGTGACACGATCCTACAAGTTTTCTAAAATTCTATCTATAACAAATTTAAACAAAAATTTCCTTGATGCCACAGAGTATTTTGCTGTCTTGTTAGCTCCATTGTCACTCTCTGTAGATTCCTGCAGTTTGCTGCCTCTTGTAGGTTAATAAATTGGTAAATAAAAATTAATGCAGCATAAATTACAAATAGCCAATTCACAACGTTGACGACATCGCTCTTGACAAATTTCCCTTTTGCCCACTTTGCTCACATTTTGGCCATAATTAACGAGCAAAGTTTTTAACCTTTTGTGTAAGTTTTGCAGCCAGTCCACGTCCACGTCCACATCCATGTCCACGTCCACGACCATGTCCAGTTCTCTGCTTGTGCACAATATTGGCTGCTTATCGCAACAACGCCATCTGACTTTTCTGCGCTCCCCGTCCAGCCCTTACCCACCCATTGAAGGCGTGGCATGTCAACTAATGAGAGTACGCGACCAGTCGAAAAGTTTTTCATTTCACTTGGCCTTATACATTTGTGGCATAATTAATGAAAGCCACGTTACTCAAAGTGTTTGGCCGATTAATCAGTCATGCTTTTGTATAAGCCATCGAACTGCTCAACTGCTCAGCATTAACTCAGTTTGCCATTGTTAAGCTCACAAGTTGTAAGCACATTTCATGCAGATTTTGACCGCAAAATAACAACAAGTAATCATTGTGGTAAGGAAGAACGTGTTCTCAGTGCCAGAACAGGTAATTTGATGGTCTATCATTTATAAGTACAAGACTCTTAACATAAAAAAAAAAAAAAAAACTTATTTATAGTTATCTAGAGCTGTTGTTAATGCAAGAATTGGTGTTATTTAAACTTGAATTATTAAAAATGTTTTTATAAATCACATTATGCGTTCATCATTTGAAGAGTTAGCTAAACAATTGATATCTCTAGAAAATAGATCGTTAACCATAAAGTAAATCTGAAATTTTAATAGAAATTATTGTTGTCTGGCTTTAAACATTTGTTTTTATTTCAATAGTTTTTGCTTTATTTTATTTTTGTGTGTTTAAATATAATTTTCTACTTAATAATCCGCTATTTAACTTAATTTATATTGTAATATATTTATATTTATATTTATATTTATATTTACAACAAAATTATTGATATTTTTTTTTTATATATTTTTATATTTTACTAAATAGCTTAAATTAATTTCTTAATACTTACAATTAGAGTTATATCTATAAGTTAAAGGTGTTAATGTTATGTTGTAAGGTAATAATAATTTGTATTATAAAAACGTAGTCTACTTTTAGGCGTTTTAAAAATATAGAGTTTTTCCTTTATTTTAGACCAATAATATCAGCTCTAGGCAGTAAGTCTTTATTAACATACTATTCACTTATATTTTTGAATATTGCTTGCTTTTTTCACTTTAATTATTATGGCATAGTTTTTGCATACATTTTCCCTAGCAAAACCACTCCAAAATTACTATGTATTAGCTTATTCATAGATTGCTTGATTTTTCGATTTCCGGACTCGCAATCAATAGCCAATGAAATTCTGCACAATTTGCAATTTGTGGCACAAACTGATTGCACAATTATTTCGTATAGCGCAACAAAATGAGTTTTGAAAAAATGAAATGATTTTCGCTTTTGTGTGGGTCGTGCAACATACGGTTTTGGCCAAATAAATTTGTTGCACGTGACAACTTAAATGGCCACAACGAGGGATTTTCAAAAAGTGGCAGCAATGATTTCAGACCTGGCCAATTGCACAACACACAGTTGTTGATTCACCTGCGGCACACGACTGCGTGCCACAAATGGACGCACATAAATCATGCGTGCGACAAATTTCGCTTTTCAAGTTTTAACGCACAATTGGCTGAGTTCTAAGCCCTGCAACTGACACAGGTGAGTTTCAGTATAGTGTTTTGGCCACTTCTGCAAAAATATCAGACATTTAATTTTATTTCACCTTTTTATAGCATAAATTGAAAATTAAATCAGGGTCACTAGCAATAAAAAATAAAGGTAAAAACTGAAATCAATTGTTACAAATTAAATTGTGTTGACAGAAAGTTATAATCGTGTTAAATAAGTTTAAATAAATTTAGTTTCTCTGTAAACAATACAGGATGTGTTCTACTTACGTCACTATCTTGACATGTACAGTGATACAAAATAATTTGCAATTAGAGTTTGCAGATTTGTTTTGAAATCATTTTTCTGTTGACTTTTTATATATTTTTTTTTTTACATAATTTGCATTAAGGTTTCAGAGCTAACGCGTCAGCAAAGCGAACATTTTTAATGAATTCGCAACTTGCAACATTTTTTACACGCTCTCGCTCAATAAGGACGCGTACTCATAAAAAAGCAACGAGACGAGACGAGAGGGGAGATGAGATAAGTAGAGAAAGGTGGAGGAGTGGGCAGGAGAGCGGGGACTGAACATTCAACTGAGATTTGTTTTTATGTGTGAGATACTTGAAAGTTCATAAAAATGTTTGCTGGCTGCCTTGGGGGTTAAGTCACGCCCCCTTTGCTCTCCCGCC
The DNA here is from genome assembly GCA_035046005.1 of Drosophila acutilabella. Lineage (NCBI taxonomy): Eukaryota > Metazoa > Arthropoda > Insecta > Diptera > Drosophilidae > Drosophila > Drosophila acutilabella. The sequence continues at coordinate 1,033,944 of JAWNOK010000033.1, read as the reverse complement.
TTTCAGCCAACGAGCACTTTATAAGCACTAATTAGTCAAGGATTTGGCATCAAGTTCTGTCCCCAAAAAAATGCGTAGCTTGTAAAGCACGTGCGTACGGCGTATTTAAAATATTCAAAATCCAATATTTAATGCTGTTTGTAAAATGAAAAGAACATTTCAAATTACGTGCACGTACTGAAAAGTTAAACAAAATTTGTGTTTATTATGACTGTCTGAATTTTTAGGGCAGATTTATGAGCTTATAAAATTGTGTGGGTCGAAGTTTGGTTTGGTTTTTGTTCTACCTTTTAAGCTGGACAAAGATATTGTTGTTGTTTATCAAATTAACGATGCTTTTGGCAGCAACATTTGCAATGCATATTCATTTGCACATTTAATTACACTTGAGACTTGCACAAAATCAAACCACATTCAAATTGCATTATTCAATCAAGCAGGTGCTTCTCCCTTGTAGAGTGTTTAATTCAGTGGATGTGTGTGTGTTCGAGTGCACATGTATGCCAGTGTGTGTGTTCAAAAACAATCTTACAATTGTCATTGCAATTAGGGACAGTTTGAATCATGAAATTTGGATTAATGAATACAAAACATGCACTACGAATTTTATCTCCCTTGATTGCCTTTTATGGCGGAAATCTCAAATGCACCTAAAACTTGTTTTACCGTAGCAAAACCAAACCAAAAAATATATATCGCATTCAATTAATTAGCATCTATTCACAAAACACACGACAGGACACGACACGAGTCAAACGTGCATGACAAACTTCCGCTTTTGGTGCTCGGTCGCCGCCTGTGGCCAATGGACATGGCTTACGGTAGCAGGGATTGCGAAGGCGTGCCAGGGGGCAGGTTTGGTTGCTGCATTTGTGGTCAGTGTCCAGTGTCCTGTTTTGTTTTCGGACCATTTCACGGGCTACAAACGAGTGCAAGTAGAGAACTGTTGCCTCACAGCAGCGCTAAACAATTTCGTACCAAACTAAAATACGTGCAAAGTTTACACAAAAAAGAACAACAACAACGACAGAAACCATTTTGGTTGTGGCTCTGCGCTTCCGTTGCAGCTCCTGCTGAGGTTGTTTAATTATTTGCTATTTAACTAAAAGAAAAAGTTTTGTTCTGCTTGCGTTGTTAATTATCTGTGGCTTCAGAATGTTAAATGCTGTTTAAACAAATAAGTTTGGTAAAATTTTCAGATTGCAACATTAATTATTTAAAATAATATAACAGGCTTTTTAAAAAACGCGCTTATGTGTACATAGCGTTGCCACTTTGCTGAAAAATGTTCTTGTGCGCATAGAGTTGACAAGGCGTTTATATAAACTTGAAGTTGGTTGCGCTACTAAAACAGCTGTTATTCAGTCTGTTTAAGCAGTTCAAACAAAACGTGTTTACAATTGTTTGATCTCTAATATTTTAATTTAAACACGCAGCATGACAGAAATTGAAGGCTACAGAGGTAAAATATCTTTAAAAAACATATGAGACTGTTAAATTAATGGAAATACCAATTACAGTCGTGCCGCTGAGAGTAACGCCCGAAGCCACAAATTGTCACAGCGTTTACATGCGGGAACATTTCATTCGATTGATGGATCCCAACAAACCGAAAGGACGCACATTGTTTTTAATCAACATACCGCCCTATGTAACAGAAGAAAGTCTGCAAACATTCTTCAAACGCGCAGGCAACGTCGAGAGTGTTCTGTTTGCCGCTAAACCAGGACGCGATGAAACCGTCAAATGGTATGAGCACATGGAGGTGCCATTTTCCAATGCACAGAAACCCTTTAAATTCAAGGTGGCCTACGTCGTGTTTCAGAAGAGCAGCAGCATTGGCAAAGCTCTCGCTGTAGAAAGCATAGACTTGTACAACAGCAGCGGCGAGTCCCTTATTAAAACCGGCATGGAACTGTGGCACGATGAGTACGAGAATGACTTTATACTGAATGTGGCAGAAACACAGGCGAAGATCAATGAATACATGGCTGCCTACGATAAACGTGAGCGTGCCGCTCTAGAGGCAGCTAAAACTAGTGAAGCAGATCCAGATGGTTGGGTCACAGTGGGCAAGGAGGGACGTAATGCGGGCTTCGAGCAAAAGGAATCCGTAATTGGACGTCTTGAAAACAAGCTAGCCAAGGACAAAAAAACCAAGGAACTGAAAAACTTTTACACATTTCAAATTCGCGAAAGCAAAATGCAAAATATTGTGGAGCTACGCAAGAAATACGAAGAGGACAAGCGTAAAATTGAACTGTTAAAACAATCAAGACGGTTTAGACCGTTTTAGTAGTTTAATTGATATGTTTATAATAAAAACAAATTACTTGAGAATGTAGATGTGTTTAAATTCTTTTAACTTGAATATAGTTAAGAAAATTGTTTACTTTTAATAAATAATTCAATCTTTTATTATTAGGATTCTTTTTTACAGTCCTTGGTTACGTTTTCTAACACATCTTTGAATTTAAAATTTACTTTAATATTAAAGGGTTTTCAATCAATTGTAAGTTTATCTACACTGCCTGTCATACAAATTGTTGTATTGATTGCTATTTTATTCTATAAAATAGTAATTGTTTTTAACTTTAATTCTTCCAGACAATAAGCATTAATAATAATATATAACAGCTATTATAAAAACAATAACTACTTTATATATAAATATTTAAAATATTGTTTACATTGCAAAAGTATACAATTCTAAAAAAAATTTTAAATTGCAAAATTTAAATTTTTTGCATTATTAAGAATTTAAGAGCTGTGTACAATAAAAAGATCATGAGTTGAATAAGTGTGACTTGATTCACGGAACAACGATATGCATGTAAGTGCGGATTCAAATATGAGTTGGATGACATGACCGCTGGCCGAAATCCTCATAAATTTATTGCCATTGACACTTTGCCGCGACTAAATCCTGGCCTGGCCTGCCATAATTTCACGGCAATGCCATAACTTAGCTATAAGCGAGCCGAAGTTGTGTGAGCACCCGAGGAGTGGAGGTCGAAGTGGTAGAGGTGGGAAGAGGTGGAGGCCATAAAAGCGCATAAAAAGCAAACAAAAAGTCTGAAGAAAAGCAACCAGAAAGAAGACGATGAAGTAGAAGAAGAAACGCAGCGTTTATTGTGTGATAATCGCATATGGTTTATGTTAATTTGAGAAATGATAAAAATATTTCGCTTATCAATTTTAATCATCATAATCGTCGCGTTGCCATCGTCGCGACACAGTCACAGAAACGCAGAGAGACCTCGCCTACGGGGGACCCTGCTGAACACAGCACGCGATCCGGATCTGTTTTCGTAGCTGTAGTTGTTGTTGTTGGCAATGTTATTATGCCCAGTACCAAGGGTGTATCAGTTTTAAAATGTATGTAATGGGCAAAAGAAATTGTTTACAACCCAGTTAAGTGAATGACAGTTACCAAGAGATGGTAATAGCTGGTATAATCCAATTTGTTAGCCCTTTTACCAACAAATTGTTTTTTAAGAGCATATTTATTTATGTAAACAATAAAGTTATATTTAAGCAAGCAAATTTCGTTTGCTCCATATCGCTGTTGTAGCTCTACAGGGTACTTGCCAGGCGGGTATGCTTGCCTCTTACCGCTGCTATGACTGAGAAGTGCATGAGACTTTTAGGCTTAATGTGGCGCGCGTAAATTTCGAATCCACAACCTACCAACTGGGTAATCGGAGAGTCTGGAGTTCGGAGTGAAATACAAACGAGGTACGCGTTGGATCACGCATACATACATACACACAAACATACATACATGTGTATGCGTGAACAACTTGGCCATCGTCAAGATTACTGTTGTTGTGTTGGCCGTTGTTGTTTGCTTGTCATTGGCTGGAGGAGACCTGGCCTACTGTGGAGACTAAAGACAGCAACACATTCATAATTTCTTCCGATTTGTATCGTTTTAAACATTTTAAATTGATTAAAATGCGATAAATCATAATCGCTTCAGTGTCTGCGATCGGGACAGCAGACTGCAGACTGCAGACTGCGGACTGTAGAGTGATATTGAAACTGGAAATGGTACTCGTTCATGGCAGTGGTGGGATTGTAGCGTCTGCGAACCGGGTGATGGAACGATTTATGAGCCTTGAACATAATAAAGTGTTAACGGAACGAGTTATTAAGGTAATCTGAATGCGCATAAGTTAATAAAAGCTCGTTGCACTTTCGTTAGACCAGCAAAGGTTTGCATGGGAGTCACAAGCCACAAGCCGTACGTCTAAGGTTCCCTAGGCCCCGTTGGGGACTCCAACGTGAACGTGAACGCGAACGCGTACGTGGACACACAAGATGTCGAAAAATATAACATAAAACGACCACACGTACGTCTCCCATGCCGCGCAGCAGGACATCAAGTGATCGAGGGACCGGAGAGTGGGGAATTGTGGGACGGAGGGACTGAAAGACTGAGAAACCACAAAACACAAACGCCGTGTCTTGTGAGCAGAACAATCAATAAATTTGAACACGTGAGCGGTACGCGAATGCAGACGGCAACAGCAACAACAACAACAGCAACAGTCACAACAACAACTCCAACATCGACAACAACAATGAGTACAACGCGATAAGTGATCACCGTGTCGACTGATTGGGCACCAAACAGCAACAAAGTGCACTTTTTTTGGGTTTTGCTGATCGAGCGGAAATCGGGGAACTCAAATGTGTTTGGAGCTTATTAGACTGTATTTAATAAACGGCAAATATGTAATAACACTTTAATGGCAACCCAAAATTTAATTTACGTTTACTTTATTAACGTTTGATATAAATAATTTTTTACGGTTAAATTACCCAATTGTATGGAATATATATGTAGTTATTTTATAGAGTTTAAAAATGAATTCTTTACTAAAAAGTAAGCTTGGAATTCTATATTTCAGCAGGGGCGTACTAAACTCGCGATTTTATTTATCATATTAACATTTTGGTTTTGATTTAAGATTGGTTAATAAGAACACAAACCTGAAATATTTCATTTAAGTACTAATTTCCTATACACAACTAGATAGTTCGACTATTTTAATTATGATTTGGATTCGAATTTATCGGTATATATGAATACATTTAAAGCAAATTAAGATTTAGATCAAGCGACATTGATATTTTAATCGAACAATCAATTTTATAATTTTTCACATTTTAACTAAAATTGAACTGTAGAAAATAACGAAAATAATATTCAAAAATTTTAGTGAATTAATCGTTTATTATTTTTAATTTTTATATTTTCACGTTTACTTTGTATAACCTCTGAAAATCTTAAGGACGGATTTGATGACCCGGATTGTTATTCTGTGCCCACACAGTATTTATGAATTTTCAATATTTGAATATTTATATGCCACTTATCTACATTCTAGGAAGTTCAGCAAAATTTTATAAGAGTCCTGTAAAAAGAGTTTAAGATTTTCTACACTTAAATTTAAAAAAGTTTTAATGTCTCAATAGTTTCGATGTAGACTTTACTTGGAATATTTTGGTGGGTTTTTGCATTGGTTTAACTTGAAAGACTCAATAGCAATCCCCAAAATTATACCATGTGGAAGTGTCGACATCGTCCACCATAATTGGTTCTCTGCGGGCCGTCGAGGGACCATATAAATTATATCGCCTGGAACCAGCGACGACCTCACGATAACGTCGCACTGGAGTGCGTGACATGTGTAGCTCCATGAGATCCCATTCGTTGAGGTCCTGGAAGACTGATCGAATCATGTGCATGCGTCCCAGCAGTTCCGTTTCACTCAATCCCTCGTAGTTACGTCCAGTGCGGGATCGAAAGGATTTATAGACGTCACTTTGTTGCTTCATCTCCGTTGCCGTTTGCAGCTCCTTGCGGTAGAGAGCTCGAATGCCACGACCCAAATGGCGAATGTGCTCAAAATCACGTATATTCAGAGCCACCAATGCGATGGCGTCTAAATTAAGCAGCTTGTGACCATCGATGTAGTTCTCCCGGAAAGTTTGCTACATTCAAATTGAAGATATTTAATGCACGGTGTCCATTAATGTTAACCCACCTCGTATTCCGGATAGCCGAAATCAATCAACCAGTTGGCGACATCATTGATATTCCACTTAAAGACCTCATTGCGTCCTTGGGCATCCACTACAGCAGCACAGAGATTAAACAGCGAATCCGGAGTGGCTCTGAAGGATATGGGGACGTCATTCTTATTGTACTCAACATCGGGATACATATAGCTCGGATAACGAAATGTGAAATCCTGTTCTTCATCGCAATCTAGCGATTCGCTGATGCTCAGGCTTTCCATGGTGAAATCACCGCGTAATTTCGGTGCTGAAGACCGTGCCGAGGCCGAAGAGCACGATGAGGATGACAACGACTCCATTCGAGCGGATAATTCGAACTGTGTCCTATCTAACCCAAATTTAGTTGGCCCAGTCGATTTGATTGCGGTTTCCCCCAAAACAAATGTATCCTGTTCGTGTTTTGTTTACATTGCTTGGTTGCGTTTCTCCTTTCACTTTCTATTCGGGTATCATGACTATCTTAGTGATAAGGTGACCGGATTTGAATATAATTTTTTATTTAATAATTTTAATAAATGTTATTTAAAAAATATTTACCAAGTACAATTGGGTAGTAAACCTTTTAAATAATTTATTAGGTGTACGATTTTTTGGTTCTAAAACTGAAGTTACTTTTTAATAATTATTATTATAAAGGGCATTTTCTTTTCATATAGATTCACACACAACTATATATTATATTCTATTAAAATGTAAGCAATTTTTAATATGTTTTATAAATTTATATTTATGAAATATAATATACCATGGAAATCAGTTCTTGAAATTATTGTTAAAAATATTACAATATTATACTTGTATATACTTTGTATAAAAACAGATTTATAAACAATTTTCATATATATATTCTTTAAACATATCTTTCTTTAAACATATCTTAAATCATATATTAGTTAAAAATATTAATATTTTTGAAGCACATTAAATTAATTTTATTTAGTAAAATATAATATTTAATCACTTCAGTGTTTAAAATTATATAACCATTGATAGTTTATTGAATTTAATGTTTTTTTTTTAAATGTTTCTGAAACAACAACAAGCACCTTCATAAGGGTATTAAAACTGTGTTATCCACAATAAAGTGTCCTTTTTATACCCTTGCAGAGGGTATATTGTTTTTGTCACGAAGTTTGTAACGCATTGAAGGAGACGTTTGCGACCCCATAAAGTATATATATTCTTGATCAGCATCAACAGCCGAGTCGATATAGCCATGTCCGTCTGTCCGTCTGTCCGTCTGTCCGTCTGTCCGTCTGTCTGTCCGTCTGTTTCTATGCGAACTAGTCTCTCAGTTTTAAAGCTATCTTGATGAAACTTGGCACAGATGTGTATTCCCTTTGCACGCAGAACATTTGTTAAAATCGGCCAGATCGGATCACTATATCATATAGCTCCCATAGGAACAATCGGATGAAAAAAAATTTTTTTTTGAGCTATGTTAACCAAATTCGCTCCATATGCATTTGGCATAAAATCCCGTGTGCAAACCAAATTTCATCCAGATCGGACCACTATATCATATAGCTGCCATAGGAACAATCGGTTAAAACTGGTGAAAATGCTTGGTATGAAAATTTTCTGTTTCTCTTGTACGATTTAAACCAAATTCGCTCCATATTCATTTGGCATAAAATCCTATGCGTACACCAAATTTCATCCAGATCGGACTACTATATCATATAGCTGCCATAGGAACAATCGGTTGAAAATGCTAAGTATGAAAATTTTCTGTTTCTCTTGTACGATTTAAACCAAATTCGCTCCATATGCATTTGGCATAAAATCCTATGCGTACACCAAATTTCATCCAGATCGGACTACTATATCATATAGCTGCCATAGGAACAATCGGTTGAAAATGCTTAGTATGAAAATTTTCTGTGTCTCTTGTACGATTTGAACCAAATTCGCTCCATATGCATTTGGCATAAAATCCTATGTGTGCACTGAATTTCAACTCGATCGGACTACTATATCTTATAGCTGCCATAGGAACAAACGGTCATTGAAAAAAAATTAACGCAATGTGCATGACTGCAAGGGTATATAATCTTCGGCTAGCCGAAGATAACCTTTTTTTCTTGTTTAACTTACTTTTCCCGTGATTGCATTTGCATATTCATTGTTTTCTTTTCGGGGTCACTTGGGCGCTGGCGGAGGGCGGTGTTTGGTGCCGCAAAGTATGCTACGTAACGGCAGGCACGGCAGGACTAACATTAATAAAAACGATTTTCGATTCACAACTTTTACATTTCCGTTTATTTAATGTGCCGATTTTTGGGCAGCTCACAAAACATTACTGTCCCACCGTGTAAATTCGAAGGAGCAATTGCGGTTCCTGGTTCCTGGAATGCGGTTAGATTTATTACTCGACAACACTAGCGGCACCATTACCCAATTTATTAAAAGGCAGACAAGCAGCCAGACAGCATGGAATTCTCTGCGCAGAGATCACTCAATTCCACAGACATTGCCCCACACCAAAAGCCAGAGAGAGATAAAACATCAACGAAGATAGTGTCGTTCGCTCCGCCCACTTGAATCGATCGCTCTCATTGGCTGCCAGCTGCCATGCTGTCTCTCCATTAGGCGTAGGTGCAAGGGAGCAGCTGTGCGTGTATGTGTGAGTCAGTATGTGTGTGGGTGAGCATTGGTTTGTTTGTGTGCGTTTGCGGAGTACGGCAACATATGGAGAAATCGGTAAACAAATCTCAACAGCGATCAACGAACGATCTCTGACTGAGCTAATGACACAGCGGTCTGCATATGTATAAACAACCGAGCCGAACCGTGTACAACAAGTTTCTCATTCATGTGAGCAACAGTGGGCATAATGCAAATAAATGTGGTAAATACTGCAAAAATGTATATATTGAATAATAGATTTAGTTTAAAAATACTGAAAAATATATAATAATATTCAAAAATTACAGGAACAGAAAGAATTAATTATTAAAGATGTTTCTTCTACTAATTCCTTTTATTATTAAATTAATTTTGTAGGTTTTAAAATAATTTATTTTATTGCAAAGTTGATAAAACTAATTTTAAGTACTAAAAATTATTATTAGTAAAATAAGTTTATTTGCTTTAATTTAAGTTATTAAATTTTTTAAGGATCTACTTTCTTTACATTTTACAAAAACAGAAATATTTCACCTCCATACTTCACTCATTCTGATATTTCACTGCAATTTTATGCCTCTTTGCCCACTGTATTGATCCCCACACAATCACTGAGATTTACTTTAACACAATACTTATACGTATGCGCCCAAAGGCAATCGGTGATCGCTGGTTGGGTCTGCTCCCGGGTCCATTCGGTCCATTCAGTTCCGTGTGGGTTGTCTTAGTAAACGGTTTAAACTTTATATGCGCCCCTTTTGTTTTATCGTGTGATCGTGTCTAAAGTTTGCGTTTAGCGACGGTGTTTTTTAAGAGAGTTTAAGAGTTTATTATATGGTGACATGTTCGTGGATCTAAGCTAATACCGATTACCAGTGTAACTAAATCGAGCAATGTTACTTCAAGAAAGTGCCAGTATGGAACAGAGTGTGCCAGAAAACCTAAGCACGCATGTGTTCAACGACTGTGAACTAAAGTCTCACGATCCTGCGGACAGTGAGAATGGCTCCAATTCAAATAGTAATCCGCCTACCAAAGATGCAGTCTCGAATTGCAGTGTGACCACCACAAATATGACAACTACGTGTAGCAGCAGTACAACCAAAGTGAAACTTAGTTTCAGTGTCGATCGTCTGTTAAGCTCTGAGCGCACAGATCCTTCAGTCTCCATATCTCCGACAACTCCGACTAGACAATGCTGTGATGGTAGTCTCTATGCCTGCTGTACTTTTCCCAGCTGCTTTTCACAAAACACAGAAACGGGAAAGCATCCACCTGTAACTAATCCCCATGCCTACGCCTATGCGGGACTGGATAAGTTCTATCCAGCCTTATACATGGATTACAAGTCTGTGCTGAGACCCACGCCCATACGTGCTGCTGAGCATGGTAAGAATCACAATAGTTCATTACTATAATCGTAATATTAAAGAGGAATATTTTAAATAACATGGGATAAATGGAAATATAAATAACATAATATAAAGCAAAATAATAATAAAGAATTTAACCCAAGATACTAAATAAACTTTATAAATTATAGACCAAAATAATATTTAAAAATTTTAATAAAATTTGATCAAAGAAACACAGTAATAACAATTACTCACAGTTCAATATCCTTTCAATGGCATTGCTCTCCTGCAAAAATAAAGAAGCAAAAAACGATCTTAAGCAAACGATCAAAAGTTTTTCCCATTTGCCAATCAAATTTAGACATGATCTTTGGGTCTTCAACTCAACTCATTATAAACTGCACTGTGATCTCGATGTAAAGATACAAAGATACAAAATTTACATTCCGGGAGAAACTTGAAACACTTTTAGTCTAAACCAAATGGTTGGGCCATAAATTGTGGGGTTTTATTGGAATTATTAGTTGATCTGTGGCCATATTGTGCAATATTATTGTAGCCAACTGTTCTTGACGAAAACAATTCGTTTGTAGAAATCGAAATCGTATTCGAATTGGTATTGGAAATCGACAAAATAGATATCTATTTTGTGGTAGTATTTACGTTACTTCCTGCTGTTTTGTATATCAGGGGACGACTCATGGACTCTGAAGCACTTTGATCTTGTTTATATGAAAAATAGTGAGAAATATATTTTGTATATTGTGGATTGTCGATTGTCGATTTGTCGATTTCTATTGTTTGCCCCTTTTACCAATTCCTTTCTTCAATTTTGTTTTATATACAATTCTTATCAAGAGGGTGTTAAATACTTTCGATTCCCTCAATTTGACATCTGTTACCGGAAGTTGATGTTACCCAAACCAATTGTCAAATAAATATGTCTTTTTTAAGATTATGTAATACGTTTAAGACTTTCGTTGCTTCCTTTAAGTGCAATCCACTTGAATTTGATTCATCCAAAACCAATCGAAACCAGAAATGATTTCTGCTAAATACAATAACATTTTCGCCTTAATTTCCCTTTTAAGCGGCTAACAAATTAGCGCCACATCAAAATAAATTGGCCATCAATTCAATGTGAACATTTATGAAAATTATTATCAAAATTAATTGATTCTTAAACACATTATCTACAGCAGGGCGAAAATGAAATGCCAATTAGCACGTGGCATAAAATTCGACATTTCCTCAATCAACATCAAAAAAGTTCCACAAAAAGAAACGAAAACAAAAACTGAAACAAAAATAAATACACACAAAAGTTTTGAAGTGTTTCATCAATCCTGTGCTACATTAAATAAATTAAATTCAAAAGAACAAAAACCAAATTAACAACAATTTATGAACAAATTAAGTATTGAGCTTAAAAATAAACTGAATTGCTCACAGCGATAGATGGAAAATTAGAAATTCGTAAAATCGTAAATTCGTAAATTCGAAAAAATTGGAAATTGAAAAAAATAAAACCGATTGAGTTTGAAATTTGTTTATTTGCTTGAGCAATTGGTCCCGTCATTCAGGGGCAGCCAATCCATCTAAGTAAGTATAATGAATGGTTCCGTTTGAGTAGACCCCCAAAAAGGAGCCTGCATTTTTTCTCTTCATCTCTCCAACTCGTTGAGCTCTCTGATAGATTGGGGCGCCGGTTGAAGCAGCAACTATTATAAGTACTACTGTGTCTTTGGATTTGGAGGCTGCCGTTTAAGTTAATGACATGCAGCATTAAGTAATTGACTGGCTGAGCAACTGGCTAACTGACTGACTGATTGAAGCAATGCTATGCTATGCTATTTGGTATTTTTAGGGGCCATCCGAGGCCAACTATTTACACAGCCACCCACTGTGGTGGCCCAGGCTGGCCAGGCTACCTGTGGTGCGAAAGTTATTCCACCACTGAGTGGAAAAGAGAAAGAGAGAGTGCAAGATACTGTATGCATTCATTTGTGATGGATTGATCGCATCGCATAGCACATCATAAAAAACCGTGGGCCAACCATAGTCACAGTTCCATGCAGCTCTTTCAGGTTCCATATTTCTCTAGATCTCGAGCTATTTGTTGTTGCTGTTGTTACTATTGTTGTTGTTTGCTTTTTTCTGCCTTGAGTGTTGAGTAGTTTGTTTGATTGTTTTTGCTTTCAGTTTGGGCGATCGGTCGATCGATCGATCGATGGATTCATCGATGGATCGCTGAAGATCTTCAATTCATTTCCCTCTGTTTTGGTTGAGCTTTTATTTATGTATCGCTTTTGAGAATGCTGCGGGTCAGGGCACATAATTTGGCGCCACTTGCCTAATTAATTTACAATTTATATGTTAATCCAATTGCCAGTGTCTTCAACAGATCAACGTGGTGGCCATATAGTATAACCTGCTCTCTTTGAGCCAAACTTTGCGCTTTCACTGACCCAGGGCAACAGCTACGATCGACTAAGAGATCGATTGTAGTTTGCCTGATATTTATCTGCTTTAACTGATCGAATTTAAGATGTCCCACCACATCATTCCAGTCAGTTGTTGAGTTTAAAAATATACAACTAATTAGCGTGTTTGGACATTTCAAGATCACGATTAGACTATTTTATGATGATGATGATCGCCAATTGAATTTAATGCGCTTTGTGTTTAGTTTAAACAGTTAACTGATAAAACGTACAATAGAATTTAAAGTCTTTTGGATACAAATTTAAAATTATCGCAATCTAAGCGATCTAAATTTGTACAAATTGTGCATACAAAATTAAAAATTTAATTTTATTGATATTTAAGAACAAACTTAACTTGATATTTGATATGGAGGGTAAAAAATTCATTTGTTTAACATTGATGGAATCTATATGAATTTTAAATAATATTTAATAGTGTAACTGTTTGAAATTTTCAAATTCATTACAACTACTTAGTTCATCAGTTTATCAGGCGATCCTCTGCTCTGCGACCCCATAAGTAGACTATAAATTTTGATACGCTTTAGCTTAATTTATTTACAGGGTCAGGAAAATCAGCTTAGCCATATGGCAATAAATACATTGAATTCTTACGAGTTTTCCTCCCCACCCCCAACTTGTTCTCTTCCTCTTACTTTCTTGCACTTAAAATGCATTCGAGTTGTTTATGCATAAAGTGAACTCGGAAAATATTCGCAGCATCATAAATACAACCTTACAATGCAAATAAATCGTTTACAATTGTAAGCAGGCCGTAAATTAATAGACACAAATAATCAAGATAGGGATGCTGTATTGGCCAGAACAGAGCCAGACAATGATTTAAAATGAGCTTAAAATAATCACAACTCATTAAGCTATTTACCGCATATTTAGGTGTTATTTACAAATATGTAACTGTGTCTGTATCTGAGAAGCGGCAATTAAGGTGCGTTGAGGTGTTGAAATCATTGGAAAACTCATTATAACAAATCGGCGGCAGTTGACAGAAGCCAAATGCCGCCAATTAAGGTGCACAGTAGCACATGGCGGACACAGATACAGATGCAGATACAGCTACAGCTAGAGATGCAGATACAATTGCAACGCATTTCCGTTGCAATGTAAATAGACAAAAGATCGCTTGAGATTTGAGTAAATAAAATGCAGCGTGAACAAATAATTAGACGCATGCCGTGAGCACAAACAAATTCGAAAATCGAACGCAGAGTTTATAAAAATCCAATAAAAATGCATAAACTAGTTTAATCGTTGCCACCAACAAATACTATTAGCTCATAAGTTGGTCTAAAGTAAGCGTATTTAAAAAACATTTAGCTACAAAACAAATACACACACACACAGACATACACATATCTCTGTGTATATATACTAGTTACACCTCCCCGAATCCCTTTCCCCAGGTACAAATCATGCCCCATGTCGTGTTCGATTACCCCAAATAAGAGATATTTGCTGTTGTTCTTGTTTTTCTTCTTCTTCTTCTTGGTTATTGTGGTTTTTGTTGTTGTTGTTGGTTCTTGGCGCTGTGGTGTAAACAATTTGTTTACCTACAATGCTGATTATTTCCAATTAAGTGAAAATTTTATTATAAACAAACTCATTTAAATATTTTCAACGTGCGTTTCATTCAAAATAATTTACTCAACAACAATTTTTTTTTTCCTTTTCAAAATTGTATTTTAATATTTTCTCATGTCCGATTATTTGTTGTTGATCAGTTTTAGTCTCCGCATTTTGCGGGAAATGCGTAAATTGTATTATTTCAAAATGTATTATTTCCCGGCGGATATAAGTTCATACATAAATAAGTTAACATTGAGGATGCTGAGTGTGTTAGCTTGTAAAAATAAATATAATTTCCAAATTCAAAATATTTAAAGTTAGAAAATTCTTTAGAGAATACATTTAGCAAAGGTAATTAAGACAAAGAGTCATAAATTGATAAATAAGTTATTATGAAAACAAAGAGTATTTCATTTAAATTATTTTTTACAAATTTAATAATTATTTACTGTAAGCTAATAAGATATAAATCTTTTCTGAGCAAAATTTAAAGCTCTTAAATACACTAAGAAACGGATTTATTTATTTAAAATAGTCTTGTTACTTTTAACATCAGATAAATCTATGTAAATAGCAACAAATAAATGATGTTTAATGTTGAAAAAAATATTTTACAACAGTTTTTAGAATAATTTACTAATTAATATACAGATGCTATAAATAATTGCTGTATTTATTTTTATCTATAATATTTGTTTCTCTACAACTATAAAAATTGTAGGATCTTTTTATCTAAGCCAATAACTGATCATAGATTGACATTAAACAAATTCTTTAAAGCCTGTTATATACAAGAATTAATCTACGATATTTTATTTTATGTTGTATGATATTAAGCAAATCTGACCTGAATTTCCTTTCTTTCCGACAGCCACTTTTCCCACCTTAGCCACAAACGCACTTCTGCGTTTCCATCAGCAGCAGCAGCAACAACATCATCATCATCAGTCGCAGCAGCAACATTTACACCCGCAACAGCAACAACAACAACAACACCAACACAATGCGCACAAAGCAGCGACTTTGCTGCACAGCTCCACATCGGCTGCTGCGCTGCTAGCGCCATTAAATAGCCTGAAGACGCTGCAGTTGACGCAGCAGCAGCGCTTCCTAACTAAGGCAGCGCAGCAACAGCTACTGGACATTCCCACCACGGCAACAGGTGCTGGCTTGGCACTACAAAATGGCGGACACACACACAATAGCCATACCAGCAGCAACAGCAGCAGCAACAACAACAGCAATAGCAGCAGCAGCAATCACAGCAATGCAATCAACAGTGGCAGCAGCAGCAGCAACAACAATGGAAAAAGAAAACGCTCCTGGTCACGTGCCGTTTTCACGAATCTGCAGCGCAAGGGACTCGAAATACAATTCCAGCAACAGAAATACATAACCAAACCAGATAGACGCAAATTGGCTGCTCGACTTAATCTTACAGATGCTCAGGTGGGTTAAAAACTTTAAGAAGAATTGTGCAGATACCTTAGACGAATTTCAATCTATAGGTTAAAGTTTGGTTTCAAAATCGACGCATGAAATGGCGTCACACGCGGGAAAATCTTAAAAGTGGCCATGAGAAGCAGCCAGCATCGCAGCTGGGCTCCGGCGCAAGTGCAGCTAAACCAATGCTGCTGCCGACTGGATCTATGGTCACACGTGGACCTCATGAGATGCTGGACTACAGCTCCGACAGCTGCTCCAGTCGAGATCTCAGCGATAAGGGCGACGAGGATGATAACTTTGAAATAGATGTTGTAGAGTAGCAAATACTCTTAGAACTTAATTGTAGTTTGTGGAAATTATTGTGAGTCACTGTATGAATGAAATTTATTAATAACACGAATTTAATTTATTGTCAACAAATATTTAAGTAATTTAACTTGTGAAAATATAATAAATTATAAATAAATCACAAATCTTATTTTATTAAACAAAAACAGAAAAATTGGATTTAAATAGAAAGCAAATGTTCTAAAACAGAACTATGAAATAACAGCAGTTTAGTAATTTTTTTGATCAGTTTACTTATTTATAAATTTAATATCGAATATTTATTGATTTCTGAAAAAGACTGTAAAAAGTTGGAAAGAAATAGGAAATAAAAGTTTTTGAAAAAATAGGAAAACAACTTATTTAAAATATAGGAGCTAAACAGATATTAACTTTTGAAACAGCTAGGAAAAGTAAAAGTCTAAGAAATTATTAATAAGTACTTTATTTTTTTGAACAAGACTGAGAAAGTTGAAAAAAAAAATATTATGAAAATATCTTAAAATATCTGTAACTTTAATTTGTAATTTTAGGCACACTGAACGCTGATCAGTTCTCTCATTTGGAGTACAATGTTTGTTTTGAAAAAGAATATATTTAATATATATAGATATTTTTCTTAATGATTCTAAATATAACACCGTTTATTGATGAGAAATTGAGCTATAATAATGCGTGGAAGCTGCAGTTTGATAAGATAAGATAAGATATTTGTTCTGACCAATAAAAAGCAAACAAGCTTAGGAAAATAAACATTCAAGCTTACAGTCATCATAAAGAACCCCAAATATTTAATAATTGACTCCCAACTGTTTGAGTTACTCTCTTTCTTTTACTCTCTCTTTCTTCCTCTAGAGATATTTCTCTTTCTTCTCATTCATTAAATTTCTACTCTCAATGCGCTCAGAATAAACAACACGCAATGCCATTTTCTCGTTCTTATACTTATTGTTTCACATGAACAACGAAAATTTAATTAGGGGTATACCGCTGTGATCAGCACAATTTGGAACTGCGACTGCGACGAGACCTTCTAATCTATACACAATGATAAAACCCGATACCGACGGCAAACGCAAGACGTATGACACCAACAGTTGGTCAAGCGCTGAGGGAAGCAGCTGACGACGACGGAGCGCGGATCCGAGAGACAATTAGGCAAACAGTGAGCGCAAATTATTGACGCACGACATTGGGATATTACTTCAATACGTAATAATATAATTATTTTAAGAATACTCTGCTAACTAGGAAATATTTTGAAGTGATGACTTTTTTGGCAAATTAATGCACAAGATGAATGTGTTGCTGTAGGGAACTGTATAGGTTAAATACTGAATAAATTTTTAAGAAAAGTTTTCAATTCGCACATTTTAAGCATAAATACAAAGAAATATATTTTAACTATTTGTCTATTATTTAACTATTTAATAATTATTCACATAAAAATATAAAACATAATAATATAACAACGAAGTTTAAAGCACATAAATACTTGGTTGCTATAAGAAATTTTTATAATTTTAAGTATGCTATATAAATCTCTTTAAACCTCTTTAATGTTGGCTTAGACATTTTTAAGATTTTTTTTTAATTTTCCTAAAACTAAAATATATTTTTGGAAAGGGTATTCGTTAAACGACTAACCGAATAGTCAATTTAACTTCTGTTGTTCTTCTGTAGTTTCGTTTGCTCAGTTTGTTGGCAATAAGCGCACCGATCGGTTGAAATTTCAGTAGATGAGACGCGAGGCAATGTGACGATTTAATTATATATTACTTTGCTAGTTATTAATGATCAGAACTTGGATCAGTTAGAAATAAATTTGCTATTGAAAGTTATTAGAATGGGAAATCAACAGACGCGACAATTGGAGCCTCGCAATGCAGAAAGCAGACGCAGCAGTGAGTCTTAAACGATTAAATAGTATAAATCCAAAAGTAATACCTTGATTTAGGTATCCTGTGGAACTTTCGGTATCCGAACTCCAGCAGACGTCGCGACGATATCGCGATGATAGTGCACAACTCCCGACTGGGTATTGCCGAGTGGTTGAATCTACTGGACCTGCAGCAATACGAAGGTCAGTTTA
Organism: Drosophila acutilabella; assembly: GCA_035046005.1. Classification (NCBI taxonomy): domain Eukaryota; kingdom Metazoa; phylum Arthropoda; class Insecta; order Diptera; family Drosophilidae; genus Drosophila; species Drosophila acutilabella. Next base: position 1,015,933 of record JAWNOK010000033.1, on the reverse strand, counting down.
ATCAGCAAAAAGCTTATGTGTGGCATTAACTCACGTTGCACACTCGTTCGAGCAGCTAACCTGCATATGTATGCCACTGTCCACGATGTGGGGGACTTAACCGACAGAGATCTAAAGCGTTTGGGTATAAAGAACATGAGCCATCGCCAGAAAATGCTCAACAGTTTGTTGGGTGTACGTGCAAAGCGTAGACAGTCCATGAATCTGGAAGGTAAAGACATTTTGGCTATATCTTCATGCGACCATTATCTATTGATATTACGGGTTTATCTTCGCTTTAGCCATGAGAAGTGCACCCTGTGCGGTGCCAGTGCCGCGACGCAAAAGCTCCTGTCCAATGGTTTATCTCGACGATAGTATGGCTGGTAGCAATGATAGCGGCGGAGGAGCTGCTGTGATTACCACCAAGAGTGGCAAGGTGCTTAAGCAGCTGGCATTCGATGATACAACAACAATGTAAGTAAATGAATTTTACATAACAGTGTTGTAGACCACAAATACAGCCAGTCATTTAATTTATAGTATTAGTGGCAGAAACTATTTGATAAATAGATAAATTAAAAGAAAGTTTAATCGCCATTTAAATATAAACCAATTTATCACATTTGTTATTTCCTATTGTGGCTATATTTATTGGATAAATTTGTTTACTAAACAGGTAACTTTATCGCGATGCCTATTTAAGATTTAGTTTTCCCTTAAAAATATTATTTTTAAATTATTCAATTATAACGTATCTATTAAATCAAATCGTACGACTTTATTTTAAAATCATCTATAATAATACATTTTAATTAATAACTAATTAATTATATTTTGACTGCAAACCAAATACGCGACATAAATATTTAATAGCTTAAATTAATTATACAAAACATTTAAATTAACAAATTGTTTTACAATTATTTAAAAAAAATCTAATAAATATAAGAAAAAGATAATATGAGAAAATGCACACTAAATTCCTATTTGAACTACAACGTCTGTGCTGCACAATAGCTTCCACAACAATAGCATCCACATGCACTCCCGCGCCACTTTTTTAGCAGCCCACATGCACTTTAGAGCCACCACTGCCACTTAAACAGTCACTCACGTGAAAATACATTTCAATAACAAAAACTCTGCGCATGTCCTCAAAGAATTTCCCATCGTAGATGGAAGAAGAAACAAAATAATAAAAGCCGTTCGGTTCGTTCTTGAAACAAAACACAAACAAGTTAGGAAAATAGCGAACAACCCTCACAAGGACATTCGACTTGGGCCAGGGTGGGCGAAGTTCAGAGCGAATTTGGATGGCATAGAGTGCAGACGAGGATTGCGATAAGGAAAGGCAGAAATAAAAGCAAATAACGTTGCTTAAAAAGACAGTTTATTTATACAAATTTTAAGCATTAAGCTTAAAGGTAAAAAGTTAATTTAAATAAGACTTTGCCAAGTCTAAAAAGTTTAGTTTAAAACCATTTTTTGGGCGTGTGCTGTCCAAATTAAGTGTAGCGAAAAAATGGGCGTAGCAGGTGAGTGATAACATTTTTGGTACCAATCAATTCCAATTTTTTATTTATAACTAAAATTAAGCTTTAAGTGGGCACAAAATAAATTAGTTTGGGTCTCTTAGTTAATTATATCTTTTACTATATTTTACTACGCATAGTTTTTTTTTGCACTTGAACTTCAGACAAAAGTTTTACATATACCACAGGACCACATCCTGTGGGAGTAAATTTCCCTTGCTCAGCGAAAACCCGGCCAACGGGAGCAATGTACACAGCACACAACATAAATTACCCATAATAAGGGAAATGCATTTGCCACACTTACGCCACCCCCACTCACTCTCTCTTACTCTCCTTTTCACCCACTCTCTCTCTCTCTCTCTCTCTCTTGTTGTAGCTATGAGGAATTGAAACCGCGCTCCAAGTGCAACAGTCCGCATTGGGGCAACAACGCTGACGACATGGAAAACGGCAGCAACAGCAACGCATCCACGCCCATTGCCTCCTCCCCCAATCCCAATGAGCAACAGGAGGCGATTGCTCTCAAGAAAGCACTCGAATGGGAGTTAAGTTTGGATGCCAGAGAGCTGCGCTCGCATGCCTGGTACCATGGCGCCCTACCGCGTCAGCGTGCCGAGGAAATTGTTCAGCGGGAAGGTGACTTTTTGGTCAGGGATTGCGCCTCGCAACCGGACAATTATGTGCTCACCTGTCGCAGCAAGTCGGCTGTTCTACATTTTGTGCTTAATAAGGTGAGAATTAATTCACGATAGATCTTATACCGTCCAAATTATGGTTTTGTGAAAATAGTTTTTTTTTAATTATAGTTTTCATTAATTATAGTATTAAATATACTGCTGTCTTTCTATATGTCTGTTATATTGATTCTTGAAATTTTTATAACTTAGCTTAACTTCATACATGTCTTTATAAATTTAAATTTTAAAAAATAATATACGCTTTTTAACATTCACTTAAAAGGTTTAAATTTAAAGCAAATAATAATTTATTATAAAAAATGTTACTTATAAAATGTTCTACACGAAGAACATAACAATTCCTGCTTAAACAAACAAAACAAAATTCTTAGTCAGAATGCATGAAAATATGTTTTATTATATTATAAGCAATGAACTATGCTAATATTAATTTAATTTTATAATTTTTTCACTTTCTCTTTAGCTGGTGCTACAACCCGAGACTGTCTACGAGCGCGTGCAGTACCAATTTGAGGAGGATGCCTTTGACACGGTGCCAGATCTGATCACCTTTTACGTGGGCTCGGGTAAACCCATATCGGCTGCATCGGGTGCTTTAATACAGTATCCTTGCAACCGAACATATCCACTATCGTTCTATGGCCATAAAATTGTGGGCAATCAGCTGCACACACAAATGCTGGCGGGATTACGACACCTAAGTCCACTGAACTCACCCATGGGCAGCAGCAGCACTACAGCTGCCTCTGGCCCTGGCATCTTTCGCTTTGGACAACTGGCCACTGAGACGCCAGCAACACCGCAGGCAGTGACGCCATCTAGTCCGCACTGTTCGCCACCGCGAATGCGACGGGAGGTGCCACCGCCTCGACTGCCGTGCAAGAAGCAGCAGCGATCACAGAGCTTGACACCGGCACAGGCAATGGTTGTGTGCAACATCAACAAACAGCAGGAGCAACAACAGCAGCAGCAACAGTTGGTGGCAGGAGAGGCAGCTAATGGACATGGCATGTCACGTTTTCAGACCATCGCTCGTTGTAATCCCACCAGCGATCTGCAACTGCAGCCACAGCAGCTGGAGAGCAAGTTCAGCACACAATCGCTGCCACGGCCGAGCACTTCAGCGGCACAGGCGCTGCGTCAACAAGCAGCAGCAAGGATTTGTAATTTGGCACGCAACTGCAGCCTGGACACGCCCGATAGAGCACCAAGTCCGCCACCAAAACCACGCAAGGAACCCATGGTCGCTGTGCTGGCGTATCAGGCAAGTGGTTCCGATTCAGGCAATGGTTCGGGTGACTCGGCTCCGGGGGATGTCAGTGAGATGAGTCTACAGCGTGGCGGTGTCATCATCAAAAATCCACGTTTCATGTCCAGTTCTGCCTCCAATGGGACACTGAAAAGTTTTACTGAATTCGATGCTTTGGCTGCCGAGGAGCAGCTCTTTTCCCTGCCCATCGAGGAGTTCAAGCTGGTAAGTCTGGCCAGGATTGCATAAAGTATCTTAAAAAACTCTTTAATTTTTGCTTTGCAGTGCAGCAAATTCGATTTTGAAAATTTTGTAACGCTGCTGCTGCCATCGGTGGAAAATAAACCACTGGATGGCGATGCACTGAACACCTTCAAGATGATGCTCCTAGAGACGGGACCCAAACTGCTGGCAGAGCACATCACACGCATCGATATTGCTCTCTTCCTGGACGAGCCAGCAAATGAACAAGATTCCTATCTGAGCAGCTCGGGCTTGGAGTTTTTAACCTTGCCCCATGGCAAAGTCTTTCGAGAGGACATCATCGAACGAACGCAGTGCATCAAGCTCATGGTCGCCGTTACCATACTCACCTGTCAAACGGATCTCGATCGGGCCGAGCTGCTGAGCAAGTGGATACAGATTGCAGTGGAAACAAAGACGGCGCTGGGAAATCTGTTTGGCTTTTGTGCTATTATGCTGGGACTCTGCATGCCGCAGGTGAGTTCCTTCTTGCAGTCATATCTACCTATCACAGTTATGATTGTGACAACACTTTTTTTCTCTTAATTTATAGATTCAAAAACTGGATCAGGCCTGGCACATTCTGCGCCAAAAGTATACGGACAGTGCGTTTACATTCGAGGCCAAACTACGTCCCACGTTGAGCAGCATGAACGAAGCGTCGAATCCTCAGGCACCCAACACAACTGTACCCCATGTGCTACTCTATGCACTACTTATTGATAGACCCGTGCTGGATATAATCAATCATGGCAATATTGATGAACGCCCCGCTCTTTACAACACCTGCATTGCACCCTGGGAATCGAAGGCCGATGATTTTGGTATGGGCATCAATTTTCAGCATTTGGATGCCTCTCGTGGTTTTCTCAAGAACTTGGATTTATATCGCAAGAATGCCAAAATCATTATGGAAGAGGCCAGCACACGATTAGATGAACTACTGGCGGATGCCTTCCGGTAACGACACTTTAATAACATAATTAAAACATTTATTAACCAAAATTTATCACTTCAGCACCGAATTTCATGTAAAGTTTCTGTGGGGCAGCTCGGGGGCTACGGCAAAGCCCGAGGATCGACATGGGAAGCTCGAGAAGGTGCTAACTCTGATGGCTGATAAGTTTTGTAGCATCAGCGCCTAGTTCTGTATAAATACCCAAAGCAACGATATTAAATGGACTCTAGTTTCTAAGCTAATCATATTCACTACAATCAAAACTCTATTTATATGCATATATATATATATATATATATATATATATATATATATTTTTATATAGTACACGTATATATATATATATATATATATATACGTGTACTAGTCCCTTATCCAAAACTATTCATCTATATAGCTTCCTGGAATTTCCTGCTGGTTCTACCTCAGCCCATGTGAAATAGAAGCACTTTTGTTACAGTTCAAATAATTTATAAAAGAAAAGCATAAACGTATACAAAAATAAAAATATTTAAAATTTAGTTAAGCCAAAGTAACTACTTAGTATTTGTTAAAACACCCACACTTATCGTATATCAAACTCCCATTCCCAAACTTACTTATATATGAAAGTAATCAAAATCTATACTATAATCTACACCCAAAGAGACTCTAAGAGAAGAAAACATATTGAAGCACACTACCAAAGGCATTTATAGTCTAGTATTTAAAACATATATGTATTCAACTAAATAACATACAATACTATAGATTGGACAATATACACTTAACCAAAATTCATCATTTATACATTTATACAAGCATGTACTTGAATGATATAATTTTTTGCAATTTTGTAAGTGATAGTACAGTAAACTACAATAAAGGAAATATAAAAAATTAATGTGTGAATTTATACTATACATATACTTACATTCGAGATAAACACTTGCAAATTTCCAGAAAATTCCTCCATGATGAAATCTTACAGTTCGACGCGGAACTATTGTATTAAAAGTTTTATAAATTTTCAAAAGTCTATATTAATATGTATAACAAGGGACTCCAAAACGGGACTACAAGAGACTACAAATACTCAGCACTAGCCTTATCAGGCATTAATTGAGGAGTATATATGTAGAAGTGTACGTGTGTGTGTAAACTAAAAAGCACAGCTCAGTGTAAACCCATTGACATTGTGCTGTGTACAGCGCAACTGAACGGTTTAAAGTCGCGCTCTCTTATTTAACTAAAGCTTCAAGCTTTGCCTACAGCTTTAAAGCACACACGCACGCACACATACGCACACTGAGCATGACAAACAGCACTGACAGCCCTGGTGTTGGTGGCGGCGGCGGCTTTCGTTGCACTCGTATACTTATTTGGGTCATAGTCGGAGTTGGAGTTGGAGTTTTAATGTTTTCGGTGATTATGATAACCGTGGGAGTACACTTGGGACTCAGCAGCGAAAGTTACGGCAAAAATTCTACTCAGGACACACCCATCTTCAGCATCGATCACAAAGCAAACACTTTTGTTTTGAATGGAGAACCATTTCGCTATGTCTCCGGCTCTTTTCATTATTTCCGTGCACTTCCCGATGCCTGGAGAAGTCGTCTGCGCACAATGCGAGCATCTGGTCTCAATGCCCTGGATACGTGAGTAATTTGCTAGGATTGCCCTTAATCTTAGGACGTGACTGTAATTCACTTTCAACAAACTTTAACTGACGTTATCATGAACTTATTAATGCATTTTACATATATTAATGCTTATGATAAGCATAACAAAAATAATAGCAGCAAGCGTGTGCCCATGGTAATGTTGTGACTCAGAAAGATACAGATACATTGGGTAGTGAATAAAGATACAGATACAGTAAGGCAGCTTTTTTTGTTTTTTAAAAGTGTGCAATATATTTCACGACATTTTCATTTCAGCAAAGTGAATTCCTGAGAAATTTTAATTCATATAAATCGGCAGAACGCATTTACAGGGTATTCAACAGTTGGTGATGCTGTCTAAATTTACAATTACAATTAAGTACTATAATTTAGAAGCAAGAAAACTTGGGCAGCTGTCGAGTGAGCTCGACAGAGTTTTCTCTGATTAAGCGCAGTTTTCTTCTTACACATTTAAAGCTAACTCTTACTTACAATCGAAAAATATAATTATGTTATGTTTTAAATAAAGTTTAAAGTATTTTAAGTTTTAAAATAAAATTAGCTTAAGGACAAAAATACTTGTATACCAAATGTCTCTCTTCCAGCTATGTTGAGTGGTCGCTACACAATCCACACGATGGTGAATACAACTGGGAAGGCATAGCCGATGTTGTCAAGTTTTTGGAAATTGCACAAGAGGAGGACTTCTATATAGTGCTACGTCCCGGACCCTATATCTGTGCCGAACGAGATAACGTAAACAAAGAGGAGATTCAAAATATTTAATCCTATTTCAATTACTTCCACAGGGAGGTTTACCGCATTGGCTCTTCACCAAATATCCCAACATAAAAGTGCGCACTAACGATGCAGACTATATCAAGGAGGTGGGCATATGGTATGCCCAGTTAATGCCTCGTCTGCAGCATTTGCTTATCGGAAACGGTGGCAAAATTATAATGGTTCAGGTTGAGAATGAGTACGGTGCCTTCTATGCATGTGATCATGACTATTTAAACTTTCTGAGAGATGAGACCGCCAAATATGTCCAGAATAACGCGGTGCTCTTCACAGTGGACATTCCCGATGAGAGGATGCACTGCGGAAAGATTGACAATGTGTTTGCAACCACAGACTTTGGCATGGATCGCAGTGAGTTGGAGTAGATTCATAATCTTAATTAAGTACATTTCCCTATTCCTCCACATGAAGTACATGAGATCGAGGATATCTGGAAGATGCTACGGGCCATACAGCCCACGGGTCCTTTGGTGAACTCGGAGTTCTATCCTGGTTGGTTGACCCACTGGCAGGAGATTAATCAGCGACGCGATGGTCAGGAAGTGGCAAGTGCCCTAAGGTAGTTGTGAAACTTATATGAATTATATTATACTCTCTGCAAGAGGATATTAGGGATGTGAAACGGATCAGCAACACAAGCCGAGTCGATATAGCCATGTTCGTGTCTGTTTTTGTGTCCGTCTGTCTGACCCTCTGGCGAATGCCTAAGTAGCTATGGAACATAGAAACGCCACTGTTGGTAAGCAGGTTCCTAGAACAACATAAATGCTATGTCATTAAACATTTTAGGTCACTTAAATATAAAAGTAAGTTCCAAATATGCATGTCGATTTAAGGGCATATATTCCTATCGTACAATATTGCTATTTTAAGTTAATTTGGAATTATATGAAACTTTACTAAAAGTTTCGTAAAAATCTGACCATAATCAAGAAAGCTATAAACGTGGCAATATTAATAATTGATCACAATGTCAATGCATGTGTGCAAGCGAGACAGATATATACAAACATATGTTCGAACTTTTACGCTGCCGCAGACGCTGGCCGCGACGATCAATGGTATTCATACATACATACATACATATGTTCATAAATATAATGTCAAACGTATGTGTGTGTTTGCATACAGACAAACAGATGTATGTTCGAATATGATTAGATTTTATATTTGTTATAACGTGTTCTAATACAAATACTATCCATTGTAATACCTCGATACAGATTGTAAAAATAGAATTATATAATCGGGAAAAATGCAGAGAGTATTATACGGTCGGGCGTGCTCGACTTCAATTTTCTTTCTTGTTATTATATCAACGACTCACCTGTAATCCTCTTCCAGAACCATACTCAGCTACAATGCCAGTGTTAATCTGTACATGTTCTTTGGTGGCACCAATTTTGGTTTTACTGCCGGCGCTGACTATGATTTGGATGGAGCCATTGGCTATGCGGCGGATATCACCAGCTATGACTACGATGCAGTCATGGATGAGGCAGGTGGGGTGACAAAGAAGTATGAGCTGGTTAAGCAGGTGATTGGCGAGGTGTTGGAGCTGCCACAGATAACTCTGAATCCAGCCAAACGTTTGGCTTATGGCAAAGTTGAGTTAAAGCCAGCATTGGAACTGCTCTCAGCAGAGGGACGTGCTGCCTTGTCCAAGGGCAAACCGATGACAGCTGACAAGCCCAAATCCTTTGAGAAAGTTGGTCAGTTTTCTGGACTGCTACTCTATGAGACGCCACTGCCCAACATGGTTCTGGATCCAAGCTTGTTGCAGGTCGAGGAGCTACGTGATCGTGCCCATGTCTTTATAGATCAACAGCTGGTAGGTACACTGTCCAGAGAGGCACGCTTGTACGCGCTTCCGCTGAGCAAGGGCTGGGGCAGCACACTACAACTGCTGGTGGAGAACCAGGGACGCATTAATTATAATCGCGCCAACGATACCAAGGGAATTTTTGGTAAGATCACACTGCAGCAGCACAATGGAGGTGTCCTACCACTGAACAACTGGACAACCACTGCATTTCCCCTTGAGGAATCCTCAGTAGAAGCCTGGCGTCAACAATCAAATGGAGCCCTGGATGCATCAATTGTCAATGAACGACTGTTGCGCTTTGGACCGATTGTGTACTCGGGAAGCTTTGAGGTAAATGAAGTGGGAGATACCTATCTAAACATGGCTGGTTGGGGTAAGGGCGTGGCCTATGTTAATGGCCTGAATCTGGGACGCTATTGGCCACTGGGTGGACCACAAATTACGCTCTATGTCCCCAATGAACTGCTCAAAGTTGGTCAAAACTCGCTGGTCATTTTGGAGTATCAGCGCGCTAATAAAACCCGTAACGGAGTAGAGCTGCCGGCAGTGCAATTTGATGCAGTGGCTCAGTTGGATGGGGAGTCCAGTGAAGCTAATTAATTGATCGGGTTTGTCTTTTATATATTTTATTTCATTTCGTAAGTAACAAGCGTTTCTTTGTTGAATTAGAAGCAGTTTTGTTTTGATTTGATCTGTCGAAAAACCATAAGCATATTTTAGTTATTAAATTGAAACATTGCCATACTTATTAAAATTCTGAATTACATTAACTGACTAGCGATTTGTGTGATATTTATTAGTTCAATTTATCTCTTTTACAACTAACTTTTGTGGGTTTTTATACCCCGTTCTAAAAAGAGTAATAGGCAAAAGGAATGAAGGAATGAATGAAGAAATGAACGATATCTAGCAGCTTCAAGGCCTCCTTGAATAATCCCTAGACTTGCACGGCCATGCCAGCGACGCAGAAGAAATCATGAAATCAGGCAACTGAACTTCCAAAGGAGGGCATGATATATCGACTGAGTTTGGTTTTAAGCAAACTTTTTAAACTATATTAATGAAACTCGTATGGAATAATTATCAAAAATTTAATAAACAAAAATGTTTTTTCAAATCGTACTACTATTTATATCATATAGCTGGCATCTGTCTTCCATTAACTTATGGATTGATCTGATATTGTTACCCCATTTGTAATTACAAACTTAAATTAATTAGCGGGTATCTTAAAGTCGTTGGGCTACTATGACATACTTTCTTGTTCCTGATCTATAGAATTTTAATGAGGTTTAGACGCAAATTAGGTAATCTTTGTTTTGTTGATTAAATTAATCAAATACATCAACAAGTTTTCCTTGACACTGCATACAGATTAGATAAATCTATAATTGTTAGAACTAACACTCGAACTAATGTTCCAATAATAACAAAAAAATCAAGTGATTGTTTAAAACAATTATGGTATGCAGTCAGTGCCCAACTTGAGCCAAACACTAGTATTATCAGGTACTCCAGGCTGACTTATCAGAAGAATACATATATATGTGTATGTACGTATGTGTGTTTGTGTGTGTGTGTGAACTAAAGTGCAGAGCTCCGTGTCAATCCATTGACATTGTGCTGTGAACAGCGCAACTGAACGGTTTAAAGTCGCGCTATTTTATTTAACGAAAGCTTTAAGCTTCGCCTAGAGCTTTAAAGTTCACTCGCACGCACACTTACGCACGCTAAGCATGACAAACAGCACTGACAGCCCTGGTGTTGGTGGCGGCGGCGGCTTTCGTTGCACTCGTAAACTAACTTTGGCCATGAGCGGAGGTGTCATTATTTTGGTGATCGCATTAACTGTGGGACTCTGCGTGGGTCTCAGCAGCGACGGTGACGTCAAAGAGGTGAGAGCTGTTCAGTGCCACAATGATCGCGACTACATATAAAACTTTAATGCAGGACACGCCCAATTTTGGCATTGACCACAATGCAAACACTTTTATTTTGAATGGAGAACCATTTCGCTATGTCTCCGGCTCTTTTCATTATTTCCGCGCTCTGCCCGATGCCTGGAGAAGCCGTCTGCGCACCATGCGAGCAGCTGGTCTCAATGCCTTGGATACGTGAGTAATTTGCTAGGATTATCCCTTACCTTAGTACGTGACTGTAATTCACTTTCAACGAACTTTAACTGACCATATCATGAATTGATTAATGAGCTTAACATATGCTAATGATAAGCATAACAATAACAACAGCAACTGGCGTGAATCTATTGTAGTATTGAATTCGATAGTATTGTAGCATTAATAGATACATTGTGTATAGTGTATATAGAAACATATACATTAAAGAGTTTATTTACTGTGCTTAAAATTTTTATTTTCGTTTAAGCTTAGTTAAAATATGCAAGAAATTCTTAGCTACTCAACTACTTAAGCGAACTGATTAAAGTTTGATAACAGTTCAGGAATATAGTTTATACCATTGGACTTGTATAATCTGTGTCAAACTTATAATAGATGTAGGGAAAGTATTAAAAGCCGACATCTGGAAATCATGAAAGTTATAAAATCAGTTGTGGCTTTAATTATTAAGTCAAAATAGTCAGGCTCGTCTGTCAATCTATATAAATATATAAGGCAGAGATAATCTATCTACAAGTCAACAACTGACCAAAAAGGTTCTGATAAGCATTAAGTAGAATCAACTAAGGGAAGGCACAACTTATGTGCAAGGTATGCTGCAGTTGCGTGGGCTCGACCGTATTTTCGTTATCTGTTTTAACTTAATTTTCTTACAAATTAAAGAAAGACTCATCATTTATGGTTTGTGCTCGTAACTAATAGAGAACATTTGACATTACTAGAAGCTTATCTTCCATTTAGTTATTAAAAAAAGTTAAAATAGAAGATTAATTTTAAAATATATCATATGATTACGTTCAAAAGCATTTAAATGCCAAATTTCCCACACTTGTAGCTATGTAGAGTGGTCGCTACACAATCCACACGATGGTGAATACAACTGGGAAGGCATAGCCGACGTTGTCAAGTTTTTGGAAATTGCACAAGAGGAGGACTTCTATATAGTGCTACGTCCCGGACCATACATCTGTGCCGAACGAGATAACGTAAATAAAGAGGAAATCCTAAACTATTTTATCCTATTTCAATAATAATTACTTTCACAGGGAGGATTACCGCATTGGCTTTTCACCAAATATCCCAACATTAAAGTGCGTACCAACGATGCAGACTATATCAAGGAGGTGGGCATATGGTATGCCCAGTTAATGCCACGTCTGCAGCACTTGCTCATCGGAAACGGTGGCAAGATTATAATGGTTCAGGTTGAGAACGAATATGGTGTGTATCATGCCTGTGATCACGACTATTTGAACTGGCTGCGGGATGAGACCGATAAATATGTGCAGAATAAAGCGCTGCTCTTCACAGTGGACATTCCCAATGACCGGATGCACTGCGGGAAGATTGACAATGTGTTTGCAACCACAGACTTTGGCATCGATCGCAGTGAGTTGGAGTAGATTAAAAATATCTTAATTAAGTACATTTCCTTGTTCCTCCTTCCTATGAAGTACATGAGATCGAGGATATCTGGAAGATGCTGCGCGTCATACAGCCCACGGGTCCTTTGGTGAACTCGGAGTTCTATCCTGGTTGGTTAACCCACTGGCAAGAAATGAATCAGCGACGCGATGGTCAGGAAGTGGCCAGTGCCCTAAAGTAGTTATTAAATTAATATCGATTATATCTTTAATATGTCAACGACTCACCTGTAATCCTCTTCCAGAACCATACTCAGCTACAATGCCAGTGTTAATCTGTACATGTTCTTTGGTGGCACCAATTTTGGCTTTACTGCCGGCGCCAACTATGATCTTGATGGTCGGATTGGCTATGCCGCAGATATCACCAGCTATGACTACGATGCAGTCATGGATGAGGCAGGTGGGGTGACAAAGAAGTATGAGCTGGTTAAGCAGGTGATTGGCGAGGTGTTGGAGCTGCCACAGATAACTCTGAATCCAGCCAAACGTTTGGCTTATGGCAAAGTTGAGTTAAAGCCAGCATTGGAACTGCTCTCAGCAGAGGGACGTGCTGCCCTGTCCAAGGGCAAACCGGTGACAGCTGACAAGCCCAAATCCTTCGAGGAAGTTGATCAATATTCGGGACTGCTACTCTATGAGACGCCACTGCCCAACATGGTTCTGGATCCAAGCTTGTTGCAGGTCGAGGAGCTACGTGATCGTGCCCATGTCTTTATAGATCAACAGCTGGTGGGTACACTGTCCAGGGAGGCGCGCATATATGCGCTTCCGCTGAGCAAGGGCTGGGGCAACACACTACAACTGCTGGTGGAAAACCAGGGACGCATTAACTTTGCTAGTGCCAACGACACGAAGGGAATCTTTGGCAAAGTCACACTGCAGCAGCACAATGGAGTTGAATTACCGCTGGACAACTGGACAACTACCGCATTTCCCCTTGAGGAATCCTCAGTAGAAGCCTGGCGTCAACAATCAAATGGAGCCCTGGATACTTCAATTGCCAATGAACGACTGTTGCGCTTTGGACCGATTGTGTACTCGGGAAGCTTTGAGGTAAATGAAGTGGGAGATACCTATCTAAACATGGCTGGTTGGGGAAAGGGCGTGGCCTATGTTAATGGCCTGAATCTGGGACGCTATTGGCCACTGGGTGGACCACAAATTACGCTCTATGTGCCCAATGAACTGCTCAAAGTTGGTCAAAACTCGCTGGTCGTTTTGGAGTATCAGCGGGCAAATAAAACCCGTAACGGAGTGGAGCTGCCGGCAGTGCAATTCGATGCAGTGGCTCAGTTGGATGGGGAATCCAGTGAAGCTAATTAATTGGTCTTTTTTTTTGCGTTTTTTGTATTTTATTTCATTTCGTAAGTTACAAGCGTTTCTTTGTTGAATTAGAAGCAGTTTTGTTTTGATTTTGCTGTCGAAACAACAACCATGACAAGCTAATTTTAGCTATTAATTTTACAATAAACATTGCTTAACTAATTAAACTTACTAATTTCATTTACTGACTGGCATTTTGTATATTATTTATCAATTTAATTTTACTCTTTTACAATTGACTTTTGTGGTATTCGGTTGTGATTATTAATTTTTAGTTTTAATTATTTTTATTGCACAAATCAAATTAATTTCAAATCCTTTTATCTTAAATTTTACATATAATATTCATAATTGATTTATGTTTTTACCTTTTAATTTGTTCATTGGCAAATGGAGATTCGGTTTTCATTCAAAAGTAATTTATATAAAATGTTTAGATTCAGTTTCTTTTCAGTTTCTTTGAGAATGTAAAAGACTCAGTTTAGGTATATAAATGCTTCGAAATTTGAGTAGATTGTTTGTATTAAAATATGGATTTGTTCGTTTGTTTATGTGGCAGTATTTCATAGGAAGAGATTAACTGATTGAATTACAACTCATATATATATATTATCGTTATCATTTCACCTTCTATTATTGAGTTAATTCATTGATTTAATGAATTTCATTGTTTTACAACCCATTTAAATATACCTCTTTGTAATACTAATTGTTTTAGTTATAAACTCAGCTGTTTATACATATTATATACCAAATATCTTTCGACTAATTCGACAGCAGTCTTTTGTAAAGCCCATTGCGAACCCAACTCACGTAGATATAACTTATTAGTACAATAGCTCTCACATAACTAATTACACAATAGCAAACGACAGTTGGAAATTAAGTAAACCATAAAGAGAAACAAATGAAATTCAACTTGCAAAAGTATATATTAAATTATTTGCCAATTAAGGCAAATCTGCATACCACGTATTATTCACTTTAAGCTCGACGAAAAGCAATCTACCATTAGTTATTAATTCTTGCATGTAGATATATATATTATGTCTGATATTTTATGTGCCCCCGCACAAAGATATATTATGAGTTGCTTTTTTATTTAGTTTATAAAAATACTGCAATAATATAAATTTGCTGTAGGTTTTATAGTAATAGATTTGCTGCTTACTTTAGGAATGACTTTAGTGTTTTTATTTTTATGTTGAATTAAATACTCTTGCAGTAGCACGACAAAATGGATTTTTATAAAAGAGTTCTTTAGTGTTGACAGTATTGCCATTTTAGCTATTTTAAAGCTGGACTTCAATATTTTACAATGGCAAGAGCTAAAAAAGTTTTCGATTCAACTGCAATACATTCAGTATTGATTAATGTTATATTATGGTATCTTTGCTACTTCAAATTCTTGCCTCAAAATTATGGCAAAATAAAAAATTTATCTAATTTTGAAATACACAAAAAATGTTTTTAGAATACTTATAGCTCGGAAATCAAGAAGTTTAAGAATATAGAATCTAGTTTTACATTATTAAATTTAAGCATTTGTATCATTTTTAGCAATATTTATAATCAATCTAGCTGCTTTAGGCCATACAGTTTTGCCAACACTGTCTAAGATTTACATTGGACGGTACGAAGGTTTCGAAAAGGAACTGCAAGTCAGTTGTACAGATTAATATTTAAAATTATTTGTTGTAAAAAACAGTATAGTTTCGATAAGTGACTTGAGGCTCTGCAAGAGTATTTAGTATTCGGTAAGCCGAAAAATGTAGCTCTTTCTTAGTTTCGGTTTTTAGTTAGTTTCAGTTGTGTGGAAAATTGTTTTTTTCTTTTGTTGCATTTGAATAAATGTTCGTCTCATTTCTATACATTCATTAAAAATATATCACAGCTGCATTACGAGTAATTTTCTTGTTCTTTTACTTTTCTCATTCGATTTCACTTTTTACTTTCATTCATTCATTTTTGTTCGTATCTTTTGTTTCTTTGTTCGTATTTTGTTTTTCTTTTGTAAAAATGTATAGAAAATTGCATGCAATTTGTTTCTGTGGATTTTTGTTTTGTTTTTTTTTTTTGCTTTCTGGGTACAAAAGAGAAGCCTACGTAAAACAGCAAAAAAATTTGGCAACCTAGTTAGTATTTAGTCAATGTCCAAGAAAGACGGAATGCGTTTGCGTTTTAGTAGACACACATTTAGTTAGGTATTTATAGTAGTAGTTTAAGTAGTTTAGTTTAGTTAACTAACCGAAGCGTAGATGCATAGTTCTAGTTGTTCTTTAGCTGCTTTCAATGGGGACACTCAGCGACTTGTTCTGATTAATAATCAACTTAAATGTTTCAACATTCTTATCACAAAAATTAAAGGATTTTTAACTAGCCCAATATTGACATCATATAAATGTTAAACACAAACTTTTGTATAAAAGTTATACCCGAAATCGGACCACAAACTTCTTTAAAAAATAATATCATGTTTGGTAACTGATGTTAAGTGATTGAAATACTTGTTGCTGAATGCCCCCAATGTTTCCATTGTTTTCGTTTTTGTTCGTTACCTTAATTCCTTCTCTCACCTCCTCTCCACCTTACTCTTTCGCCGTTGTGTTCCTAAAGTGCTGTGGGGGCAGCGTGCGCCATTTGTCAGTGCCACTTTGATTTTTGCGTATAAATATCAGCACGCAAATTCTGCGCAAAACATATACCCAGAATCTGCAAGTACATAAAACCATATAAGTATTTTGATTTCATGGAAATAGTAGAGAAATCATAAAAAGAAAAATAAGTAAAGCAAAACTGAGACCTGGAAAAACATAATAGCAATTGCGGCCGTGGAAATTATAATTAAATTATGCTCAATCCACTCTTCGCCCGATTGGACACAGCCCTTCTCATAAATGATCTTGGCCAGCTCTCCATTCTGCATAAAATAAAAAAAATAGAAAATAAAATAAGTAGAAACACATGCCACAAATTATATAAAAAAAATAGTTAAAAAAGTTATTAAAAAATATAATTATAAATACACATATGGGCAGTTCCAGAATTGTTTTGAAATTGTAACAAAATTGTTTATTAAAATCTATAAAAACAAATGTTTTCATATTATTTTAGTAACCATACTAGCATTATTGTGTTTTTTTTCAGCTACTTGACTTAAATTGTAACTCTAATGATTTATATATCAAATAATTAATCTCTAAACTTCCTATATAAAATTATAATCAGTATTCAATAATACATAAACGCCTATCAAGGAATCTGCCCATATCTGAATATAAAATATTGGATCTTGAGAGGACCTGCGTAATGAGCAGGGCAACACATGAAGCGGCGACACCAATCAAATGTGTCTCGAGCCAATCCTCGCCAGCACGCAAACAGCCGCGCTCATGTATGTTTCTATCCACAGGCTGCATGTGTTTGTATGGTATAAATGATTAGCTCCTGTAAAGCATTGTCTTTGGTACACCTATGAATAACTAGTACAACTTACGTATCCCTCTTTGCGCACATCATAGCCACATTGTTTGTTCTTGATCAACTCCTGGGGTCGGCGACGACAGCAGGAGAAGGGAACACCGCAGGCCTCACGGCTGCCAATAGCTATCGACGAGCAGTTGAAATAATTGTTGCTATCCCAATCCTTGGGTCCATCAATGCCACAGCATTGCAGCCAATCCTCCTGTATCCAATCTATGAGATTCTGTTGATCTGGATCCTCACGATAGTGTTTGATAAAAGCTCTCAAGCCCTCAGTGGCCTGATCTTTTATCTATAAAGTCGAGTTCTATAATATTTCACCCAACTTTACGACTATTTATTAACTTACCCAACCCTTGTCCTTGAGCACAAAAGCCAAGCCACAAAAGCCAATCTCTCCAAGCAGCAGAACACTCAAAAATATGGCATACTAATAAAATAAATTAAAGTAAATTGAATAAATAGTCAACACAGCTTGGTTTATATACTCACTGCTCCTAACAGACACGTATTTTCCCGCAGTGCACCCACACTGCCCATGAAGCCGAGCATGAATGTGACTGTGCCCAGTATGATAAGCACAAAAGCTGGATCCAGAGCTATAAATGTCAGTTTGCTTATATTGCGAAACATGTCCTTTTCGGTCCAGGCCCAAATGCCAACGGCAAGTACGAGAAGTGCAGCCATCCAGATGAGTACATTGCTGGTAAATAGCAAGTATTTGAGGCAGCAACTGATTTCACTTGTTTCTCGTCGATATTTGCGCACTGCGGGCATTTTGCTTGAGTCGGCGTTGGCAACAAACAACAACTCAACCGAGATAAGTTCTAGTGCTACGCAATGGTTATGGTTCTATTTGCACACTATTACTAGTGACTTTTGGTTTAAAAGTTTTGCAAAATACGCGAAAAGCTGTGTTTACCAGCCACAGATTTTCGACATAGTAGTTGTGCGACTGAGACAATGGATGACTATACCTGAAGGTTAGTGCGAGAAGTCCGACTGACAAAGTTGTCTGTTATTAAACAGTAATCTCGAAAGTTGCCAGAAAGTCACAATTGGCGTTGCCACGATGTCAAAGAGTCCCACTCTTAACAGCGTTATCTTATTGCCTTTGTGACAGTTTAACAGAACTTACTTGTTTTTAACATTTAAAAACTTCAAATCTCCAAATGTTAGATTAAAACTTACTAGATAACAGCTTAACTCCACATGTAAGAGAAGACACTCGAATCTTTAACAGAGTGTGCCCGCAAATAAATTTAAAATACTCCCCCTTTTTTAACAGTTAACGGCAATATCGCCCATGGTATATTCTGTCTGTATCTGCGGCATTGTGGTATTTTAATGGGAACACAACTCAGCCACACTGATTTTCATCGTCGTGTGCAGTTGAAAAGGCAGTAGAAAAGATCAGTACCAAGAAAATAAATATAACAATTTCAATACAAATAAATACAAGTTATTAAGTGCTCTGTGTGCGTGGATCTATAAGATATATTGGGCAAATGCACGCATTTAAACAGCGTGCTTAGCCCCATTACCTATGACGACAGTGAGTTTAGTTTTCTTATATTTCTACCCTCTGTGTATGCGTGCGTGTGTGAGTTTCGCTGATGGCTGAAGCTGAAAATGTTTAATTAGCAGGCGAAATATGGACAGAATGTGTACACATAATACGCCAAACCCCAATCGTTCCTACAAATCAAGCGAAACTTGATTAATAATGTAACTAAAATTACAATGGCTATGTAAAGGCAATTGGAATCAACCCCCCGCGTTTTAATCAAAGAAAAAAATACTTGTATGTGTGTGGCTGCTACTGCGGCCACTGCTTGCAGCGCAGCCAAAAAGAAAAAAAATTGTAATAAAAAGTGAAAATTTAGTTTAAACAACTATATGCCGCACTCTTAAAACAGTATTTCCGCCATCGAATTTTTAGTGATTTTGTGATTAGCTCACGTTTATAACAAAAATATGTATGTACGCTATTAGTGGCTGAGCGACAGCAAAAGTAGAGCTGTAAAGTGCGTTCTCTGCTTTTGGTCGCCATCATAGCAGAGACGTCGTAGTCGACTTCGCTGCCCGCCTCCTTGTATCCGTGTACGTACGAGTGTGTGTGATTGTCTAGCGCAGTTAATCCCTTCAAATATTGTGATCCCACGCTTGAAATATCAATTTCAATTGCAGGTCACTAATTATGCAAAATGTATAGCTTGTAAAAAGTACAGTGTTGCATTTACAAATACATATATATCTATATATATTTATATGTATATACATATATACAAATACATATATGTATATATACAAACGTACATACAAATATTAAACATTTTAGTGTGCAATATGGTGGACAGTGCGTAAAAATCACAACGTCGACGTTTGTTAACTGCTTACAATTAATTTCTAGTGTTTGTTGTTATTGTACTTTAGTTACTGGGCTTGGTTGGCAACAAAAATAATAAAAGAAAGAAGAAGAAAAAACACTATCTTCTCAGCAGCGTTTTCAAATGCAATTAGGTGATGTACCCAAATGAAATCCATTGCATTTTACATAGTAAAAAAGAATTGTAGTGCTAATTTCGCTATGCATACATATTTATGTACTTGTATGTATGTATAGAGAAATGCTGCTGTGTGTTTTCTATACGTATACGTATACCTGTGCGACCTAATGTGTGTGCGTGAGTAAGCTTACGTGTGTGTTCGACTGAAAATGGAAATTATATAAAACCCCTTTTGTGTATGCGTGAGGCGCTTTAGATTAGAGCAGCATGCGGCTTTGGGCTTTAATTAATTTTCAACATAAGCACATTTATACATACGCATATGTTCATACGTATGTATGTATGTACAAAGTATACGATCAAATCAATATGGCAACAAAAGTTGTCGAAAAACTTTGCCAACATTGCCAAGACTTTGTGAAATTCTGACAGTTGGCAAAGCAGCGTGCACCAGCGTTCATACTCTGTCAATCAATAATTTGCAAAACGCCAATTAAATGAAGAAAATTGTGACTAAAAAAGAAAACAAACAACCGACGAAGCATACACTAAGTACATACTCTTAATGTATGTATGCATGGAACCATGAAACCATACTCATTGCTCTCACGCAGAGCAGACTCTTTCTGATCAAGGAAATGTCAAAACTACACACACACACACTCATGCACACTAAACTCTCATACTCCCTCTTTGGGCATTGATGTGAGTGTTTTTGTTGTTGTTCATTTTGGGGTGGTGGTGTCGCCCCACTTTTCTATGTAAACCTTTTCCTGAGTAAATGTCTGTGTGTGCGCGTGTGTGTATGTATGTGTGAAAGTGAGCTGTAACAACAACCACCAAAGGCAAAGGCAAAGCTTTTTGCCCAGCGACTACAACGACGGCTTCCTTTTGTCTATTTTGACGATGAAAAAAAAAACATTAACCGGAACTTTAACATCGCTGCCGGCGTCAACGTTTTTCAATATGGCTTCTTTTACTTTTTCCAATTTCATCAAAACAGAAAATATAAAGATTTTGTATGTGCAAACTACAGTTTTGCTGGAAATACGCAATTAATTGTGGAAAGCAAAAGTTTTCACCCAGCTGCAGTAACATTTCAGGCCCAAGAACATTTCCATTTGTTATAACTGGCAGGAAAAACAATCACACACACATATATAAACTTGTATGTATGCAGTTACATGCAAATATTCATACAAACATACATATTGAATTGGTAAGTTTTGTTGCTATCGGTCGCTATGTTATACATACACAATAAGTAATGCATGTATATACATACACATGCTTTTCAATGTATATGTAGATAGATGTGCGTACTTGTAAGTATGGGTGTTTGGCGCTCCACTTTTCTATGCAATAAATTCTTTTTTCCTTTGGTGCATGCCACAATACAAATACAATATATTGTGAGCAAAAAATAATAAGTAAACGTTTATTATTGCACTTGTCAAAAGGATTACGAAGGCTTGTATTTGTGCTTACCCACGTGAGTGTGGGTGCGTGTGTGTGTGAAAGAACGTCTGCGAAAACAAAACTTAAAAATAAATAACACTTCAAGTTATGTGTTTTACCAACACTGCATTTTGCGATGCAACACAACTCAACTCCCACTTTTGCATTGCTCTCTCAGGGCGAGCTCTCACACTCTCTCACGTTACGCCGCCGCACGCTCATATAAAGTCACCCCCACCCCGACGGCCCCTTGTACCGTTAGGCGCTCTTTGATCACGTAGACGTGTTTGTTTGTCAACCGTATATAGGCGAGTGTGTGTATGTGTGTGTGTAATTGCGAGAGTGTGCCATTTATTTGCGCTTTGCTAGCCACCCGGTCAAACAGTTGGCAACACTGCACAGGTGCTTTGATTTTTCCGTCCTAATTGTACAAGCCACATATCCCAGTAATTAAAAGAAAGTTTTATTTTTTTCATTTCTAAGTACTTTGGTCACAAAAAGAACTCTTCAAAGTACACAATTTTTAATAAACTGGGATAATGCTAGTGTATATTTTGGGGTAAACTCAGAAGATCGTTAATTTCTTTTCTTACACAAAGTAAATAAGCATTTGCTTTTACCTGCGAGTCATTAAAAATACCTTTGTTAACCTTACCGAAAATCCGTTACAACATTTAGTCCCTGCTTGACTTCGCCGTGTTCACTGCAGCTCGACAGTATTGTTTCTAATACGTAGTATATCAGTGTAGCACTGAGCACTCACACTGGTTCTGAAGATATAAAGGACATAAAGTATTGTACCTGCTATATTAAAGGTGTGTGTTGAGAGTGTTTGTGATTTAGGGTACAACTGTAGGATATCCTTTGGTCGAAGCGTATCTACGAGTACGGTGAAGTGATGTTGTGTAAATGGGATGAATATGTGATGAGCAACATAACGCAGCTAAAATAATCAAATGAGAATCATAAAATAAATGATCTTTAATATTTATAAATTATACATGAGTATACACAATGAATATTCGTTCATTAATTTATCAATAATAAAACGCTGACTGATAATGTAATCAAGCGTGAAACTAAATAGTCTCAACCAATAACGCACTTGTGCAGTTTGTATTTGTGTGTGTGTGTGTGTGCGTATATTTTCATACGTTTTTGTTTGTGTAGTTTCTGACTCCGATTTTAATGCCAGAATGATACCTACAACCCCTACTTTAAGAGTAAAAGATGCTCTCTCTCCCACACTCATACTACTATAAATGCTGTTTACTGTTTTGTTTACCTGTCGTCGTCGGAGTCGGAAAATGCAGGAAAGGGGGTTGTATATGCACGCATGTATGTGGCTATTGGTGTATGTGTTTGTGCGCGCGTAACGAGTTCTCTCCCTCTCTTCACCTCCTGTCTGTGTGTGTGTGTGTGTGGTGTTTTATTTTTATGTCTCTCTCGGTTACAATTACAACTTTACTTGTCTTCGTTCATGCGTTTTGGCTGCTGATTATTGTTGCAGTGAACCAACCCAGTGTTGAACAGTACTGCCATATATCAATGAGAACTTTGTTGAATGCCGCTGGTCACACTTGTCAAATTGGCTGCCCAGAACTAAAAAATGACCATGATATTTATTGAGTTTGGGGATTTGTTTCAATCATCTCCCACAACTAAGAAAAAAAAAAGAATCACAAAATATAGACTAAGTAAATGAAGTACGCTTAATAATAAAATTGATTTGAAGTGAACGATAGTACAAAGTTCAACTAATAGGCGCGTTGTGTTCATACAGTTATATTATATGTACATAATATATATTTATACATTTAATTGATAACTAACGAGCATTTTGTACTTATTTGCAGAGCTGAACAAATTTTATTCAGCCGTTGCAGCAGTCCATTTAAATAATGTCCGGCAAAGCCGAGGCGGACAGTCAAGCCGCCAGCGCCACTGGTGGCAACTCCTCCTCAAACTCAAACGGAACAGCAACGCCAGCGCGACGCCTGCGCACCCGCAACTCAACCGGCAGCGGCAGCGAGTCGGCCAAAAAGAGCACCAACAGTAACAACCACAATCACAACAATAATAATAACAACAGCAGCAACAATAATAATAATAATGAGTCTGCAGCGGCAAACAATGAAGGATCAACAACAATCAGTTCAACGCCATTATCCGCAACCTCTGGAATGACAGCTCCCAGCAGCGTGGAGCGTCCAATGCCCAGTGTGCCGATGAATCATGCCAGCAGCAGCGTCTCGGCAAGCAAGAAATACCACAACAGTTGTCCACATCCAACACCAACTACGGTGCACACGAAGAAATCGCTGCACACGAAGCCTCACAGCTCCAATAAATTCGATCAGGGCAAAAATGAGGAATTCCATTTTGATACACCGCCCGAATGTCCAGTGTTTAGGCCAACAGCCGAAGAGTTTAAGAATCCTTTGGCATACATTAGCAAAATCCGATCAATAGCGGAGAAATGTGGCATTGCAAAGGTCTTGCCGCCAGAGAAATGGTCACCACCATTTGCCGTCGATGTGGATAAATTGCGTTTTGTGCCCCGCGTGCAGCGACTCAACGAACTGGAGGCAAAGACACGTGTAAAACTCAACTTTTTGGATCAAATTGCCAAGTTCTGGGAGCTGCAGGGCTCCTCACTCAAAATACCGATGGTAGAACGCAAAGCTTTGGATCTGTATACCCTGCATCGCATTGTGCAGGAGGAGGGAGGCATGGAGCAAACAACCAAGGAACGCAAATGGGCAAAGGTTGCTAATCGCATGCAGTATCCGTCTAGCAAAAGTGTCGGCGCTACACTCAAGGCACACTATGAGCGCATTCTGCATCCCTTTGAGGTATACACCTCCGGCAAGGTGCTGGGACCTTCTGCCGCCACCACGCCCGCAAGTGTTACACCTATAAAATTGGAGGATTGCGGCACCGATTATAAGGCACATGAGATACCCACTCGCCAGCAGATTGCACCACCTAATGAAAATAACACACGACGCTCCAAACGATTTGGCAACTCCAATGCCAGTTGTGGTCTAGTTGGCGGTGCAACCAAGCCAGGTGCAGCCGCTGGAATCACCATCAAAACGGAAAACAAGGAGGATTTCAAACGCGATCTATTGAGCAGCTTCAATGCGGTCAATACTGGTGGCAGTAATGCTAGTGCTGGTAATGCTGCAGGAGGTCAAACAGCTGGAGGAGGGACTACAGCCACTCCCAACACACGAGCCACACAAAAGAAGGCATCTACAGAGCCACAACAGCAGCCTCTCATTGATCCACTAATGAAGTATATCTGTCACATTTGCAATCGTGGCGATGTCGAGGAGTCCATGCTGCTGTGCGATGGCTGCGATGATAGCTATCACACCTTTTGCTTATTGCCGCCATTGAGCAGTATACCCAAAGGTGAGTTCTACAATCTTTAAGCTCAGTTCCCAAAGGAAGCTGCGACTCTTACTTCTGGTCAGCAAAGATTAAGGAACTTTGAATGGGTTTCTTTGTCATGGAACAGAATAGTTTATTAAAGTTACTAACCAATTTTCCTTTTCAATCTTTCCACCAGGTGAATGGCTGTGCCCGCGCTGCGTGGTCGAGGAGGTGAGCAAACCACAGGAAGCCTTTGGCTTTGAGCAGGCAGAGCGCGAGTACACATTGCAGCAGTTTGGCCAAATGGCTGATCAATTCAAGCAGGAATATTTCCGTAAGCCTGTACATCTGGTGCCCACGGAGCTTGTGGAGCGTGAATTCTGGCGCATTGTGTCGTCCATTGACGAGGACGTGACAGTAGAATATGGCGCTGATTTGCATACAATGGATCATGGTTCTGGTTTTCCCACAAAGAGTTCCCTTTATCTATTACCTGGGGATCAGGAGTATGCCGAATCCAGTTGGAATTTAAATAATTTGCCATTGCTTGAGGATTCAATATTGGGGCATATCAATGCAGATATTAGCGGCATGAATGCACCATGGATGTATGTTGGCATGTGCTTTGCTGCCTTCTGCTGGCACAACGAGGATCATTGGAGCTATTCGATAAACTATTTGCATTGGGGCGAACCCAAGACCTGGTACGGTGTCCCTGGCTCCTGTGCCGAACAATTTGAGGAGACAATGAAACGTGCCGCTCCTGAATTGTTCTCATCCCAACCGGATCTGTTGCATCAGCTGGTCACTATTATGAATCCCAACATATTGATGAACAACGGTGTGCCCGTCTATCGCACCGATCAGCATGCCGGTGAATTTGTCATCACCTTTCCACGGGCTTATCACGCCGGCTTCAATCAGGGCTACAACTTCGCCGAGGCTGTCAATTTTGCTCCCGCCGATTGGTTAAAAATGGGACGTGAATGCGTCAATCATTATTCAATGCTGCGTCGCTTCTGTGTCTTCTCCCACGACGAACTTGTCTGCAAGATGGCCTTAGAGCCGGCCAAGCTGACATTTGGTATTGCCACCGCATGCTACATAGACATGGCCGAAATGGTGGACACCGAGAAGAAATTGCGCAAATCTCTATTGGAATGGGGCGTGACAAGGGCCGAACGACGAGCCTTCGAGCTGGTCAACGATGATGAGCGACATTGTCAGGAATGCAATACCACTTGCTTCCTCTCAGCCGTAGCCTGTGAGTGCAATGACAAGCTTATTGTCTGCTTGCGACATTACACAGTTCTCTGCGGTTGTGCCCCAGAGAAGCATACGCTCATCTACCGCTACACGCTGGACGAGATGCCGCTTATGCTGCAAAAGTTAAAGGTCAAGGCTCACAGCTTTGAGCGTTGGTTATCCCGCTGTCGGGACATTGTGGATGCACACACACCCACATCGGTGACGCTATCTGAGCTGCAGGAACTGTGCAAGGAGGCGGAGACCAAGAAATTCCCATCCTCGTTGCTTATTGATCGATTAAATGCGGCGGCCATTGAGGCCGAGAAGTGTGTTACGGTCATTCAGCAGTTGGGCATCAATAAGGTAAGTTCATTATGAAAGTCCCTGCTAGTGTCTTAAGCTAAGAAAGCTAAGATTCGAAATGGGGTATTAGAAGACCTTAAAGTTTTGAATTGGATAAATAAATAAATCTTTCATTTAAATGGAATTTATAAGGGCTATCCAGAAAGGGCGGGCACCCCGTTCTCCTACAAACCCAAATTAACTAGTCCTCTTGTAGTACAGGGTCTACAAAGAATTGGTTTACTTTTCTTAATACTTGTTTATAGTTTTTGTAAGTAATAATTTGTAGCACACCTATGTAATGATTTTCTTTATCTGGTTTAGGTACGCACTCGATCTGATCACAATCAGGAGGCAGCCCAATACAAACTGACCATGGAGGAACTTGAGCTGTTTGTACAGGAAATTGACAATCTGTGCTGCATCATAGACGAGGGAGCCTCAGTGCGTGAACTGCTCGTGCTGGGCAGACAGTTTGTGGATCGTGCCGAGTCCCAACTACTACTAACATTGGAGGCACTCGAGGAGAATGATCTGGAGACGCTGATCAATGAGGGCAGTTCGTTGCGCATCGAGTTGCAGCAGTTGGATCAGCTGCAGAAGCGTCTCAAGCAATGCAAGTGGTACAAACGATCGCAGGGATTGCGTGAGACTAGCTCCAAGCTGACCTACAATGATGTCAAGACGCTGTTGCACACTGCAGCTGCCGATTTGGATCCCACGGATCCCTATGTGGACCGAGAGATGCGTAAATTGCAGCATATTGGTGCTGCAATCGAGGCATGGGAATCGCAGGCAGCCAAATATTTCCGTCGTCTGAATCAACAGCATGAACTGGCCGAGATTGAAACGTTTCTTAAGTCTGCAAGCGAGATAAATGGTCAGGTGCCGTCTCATGGTCTGCTAAAGGACGCCCTGCGTAAGGCACGTGAATGGCTGAAATCTGTGGAGCAATTGCAGCAGAACAATCATGTTACATACTGTCACACGCTGGAGGCGATGATTGAGCGGGGCTTGGGAATTCCCATACAGCTGGAGGAGCTCAGCCGAATGCAGGGACACTTGAGCAGTGCACATCAATGGAAGGAGAATACGGCACGAGCGTTTCTAAAGAAGGGCACATTCTATACGCTGCTGGAGGTGCTCATGCCACGTGCGGATGCTGTTAATATTGACTCGGATCTCAAGCCGCGTTTCCAAGATGATTTCCTCAAGGACAAGAATCCCGCCGAAATTGTAGCCAGCTTTAAGCATGCCGAGGAGCAGGAACTACGTGATATGCGTGACCTACGCCGCCAGAATATGTCCAAGAATGCGTTGAGAGATGTCTTCTGCCTGTGCAAATCCGAGTTCCGTGGCATGATGCACAATTGTCAGCTGTGTCGCGATTGGTTTCACGACGATTGTGTGCCACCACCAATGGCCCAATCACAACAGAATGGCAACAGTGGTGTAGTCAATGGTGGTGCCAGCCTAATGCCAGCCCAATCCAAATGGCTGTGCCCGAGCTGTGTGCGCTCAAAGCGTCCACGTTTGGAGACCATCTTGCCGCTGCTCGTTCAACTGCAACAGCTGCCCATGCGTCTGCCCGAGGACGAAGCGTTGCGTTGCCTAGCAGAACGTGCCATGAACTGGCAAGATCGAGCACGGAAAGCGCTTAGCAGTCCCGACGTAAGCGCCGCTCTGGAAGCCATTCTCAGCCAGCAACAGCAGCAGAAACGTCGCTCTGAGAGCAGCAGCAACTGTGCCGCCGTCCTGGGCAACATAAATAGTCCACGCAAGCCGCGACGCTCGCACAATCTGTCCAAGCAGGAGAATAACACATTACGCTCCGAATCGGATGCTGAAGATGGCCATGAAGTAGAGGATGACGATGACGACGATGATGAATGCAGGCTACGCATTGTTGAGGATGGTTACAGCAATGATGAGGATGAGCAGCTGGCAACCACGCGACTTGCGGCAAATAACACACAAAGCAGCAACAACACTGATCTCTTGAAACTGCTCTCCGACAGCGAAATTGAGAATCTGCTGGAGCTTATGATGGAGGGTGATTTGCTTGAGGTGTCATTAGACGAGACGCAAGAATTGTGGCGTATACTGGAGACAATGCCACCGACCGTATTGCAAGCAGAGGCAAAGGCACGTGTGGTGCAACATCTGCAACAGCAGCAGCAACGTCAACAACAGCAACAATCCTCCGCAACAACAGCAGCAACAACGGTAGCCTCCTCGTCCGCCAGCATACACAGCGGTGCCGAAGACTCCAACGATAGTCTGTTGGTTCAAAACAGTCCGAGTCCCGGCACTGGTGGTGGTGGTGGCGCACATGGAGCACGCAACAAAAAGCGACGATCGAATGATGCCAGCAGCGCCAACACAGCTGTGCCGCGCAAGAAACAGAATACACCGAAGCAGACACCGGGGAAAAAGTCAAATGCGCTGCGGAAAAGCGACAGTAAAGCGAGCACTTCACCCGGCGTCGATGCGGATGCGGAGAACAAGCAGGCAAATGGTGGCAACACCACCGCAGCAGCAACAGCACCAACCACTCCCACGCCAGCAGGCGGGGCTGCAAATGCAGCTGTTACGCCCTCGCCAGCAGCAGGACACAAGAAACGTAAGCGCACCACAACAACCAACAATAACAACAGCAGCGGTAACAATAACAGCAACAGCAATAACAATAACAGCAATGCTGGCAATGTCGGAGGCAATTCAACAGCAGCGGGCAGCAACAATAACAACAACAACAATACACCAACGGGACAAAAGAAGCACGCGCAACGCACACAACAGACGGCCCAGGAGGATGATGAGGAGGAATGTCGGGCCGAGAATTGTCATAAGCCAACGGGACGTGAGGTGGATTGGGTGCAATGCGATGGTGGCTGCAATGAATGGTTCCACATGTATTGCGTGGGCCTGAATCGCAGCCAGATCAAAGCAGACGATGATTACATTTGTATACGCTGCTCCAAGACGGTCAGTGTGGGCGTGGCAGGTGGCAGCAACAGTTTAACGGTGACCACAACGACAAGCAGCAGCATTGCACTGAGCACTACGACGCCGGGCAAGCAGCGAGCCGCGCAGTCGGCGCGGTAGAGAGAGCGAAAGCGAGAAAGAATGAGAGAGAGTGGACGAATTGAGATCGATCGCAAGCAAAATAATAAACATCAGTTTGACAACGGTTGGCAGCACCTTCGATTAAAGCTTGTGATTAATCGATAAACTGCAATCGCAGTGTTTATACACATGATTATCACACACCCACACAAACACAAACACACATGTATACACATGAAGAAAGCCGACAGAAACACACACACACACACACGCATTGTTGTGCTTAACGGTATTTACTAAGTTTTAGTAAAAAAGTCACTTAAACGTTTTTTGTAGTACATATTTAGTAATTATTGCTATTATTACGCAATGCAAACGTATTTCAAAATGCAAATATGAAAAGAAAATCAATCAACCCTCACACCCACATACACAAACACACAACACACTTGAAAAGTAAGAATTAAGTGAAAATTCAACTGTAAAATGCAAAATGTAAACAAGTTTTGTAGTCGCGGTAAACATTTTACTTTCGTTAAACGTTCTTTTATATTACACTTACATATAAAATTACATTAATACACACAGAATATACGTGTGTATTTTGAAAAATATATATATACATATATGTAATTACCATTACCTGCTATTATTAGTTTTTTTGTTAATTTAAATTACATTTTGTGTTCGATTTAAGTTTTGTGCGACGCGCGCGCGTTATTCGTTTTTTTTTTAATTTCAATCAAAGAGTAACTAAAAACAACAAACTTACAAAGAAATAAATTTTGCATATTATTGTTACTTTTGTATATTTATTCTGTTTACTTAAAGTGGAAAGCAAAGTTAAATTTAAAATTACTCCCTAAATATATATATATAATTTATATACATACTTGTATATCTTCCATATACCATAAATATGCGATACTTTTGGACGCGTTGCGCGCTGTAAACAATTTTTCTCTTGTATGTTTTTTTTCTTTCTATTGTGTGTTTATTTTCCTACAAAACGAGCGATTTAAACCTTATAACAAAACAGAAAATGTAGAATAAAAACCAAGTTTAAGCTAAAAACAAAACTTGTTGATTAAACAAAAGATCATAATACATATTAATATAAATTAATTGCAGCCCTAATATTAAGTTTATATTTAAATACAAAAAAATAACAAAAATGAAAATAAAATGCAACTAAAAATTGTATAATTTTTAATTAAACTTTAGTAAGCTGATTAGAGAACAAGTTTCATACACATAAAAAAAAACTACAAAAAAAATTGCAAAAAATATAAAAATAAATAAACACTTCTCAACGTACAACCACAAGAAAAATGCTTAGAATTATGCGATAGTAAAACACTTTGTAAAATCATTTTTTAAGCGTGTAAAAAATCGAACACAGCCCAAGAAAATAAAAAAGAAATGGTTAAAATAATAATATATATTTAAAAGAAAACCAACACACACACAGAAGATAAAAATACCTAATCATATTAAGGAGCAAACATTTTATTTAATTAAGCAAAAACTGTACTATTTCTTTGAACGAACTTACTCCAAAACACATCAATAAGAGGCCCCAACCCGACCCTACCCTAGCCTAGCCTAGCCTACCCTACCCCTTTTCCCCACAAGACCACACAATATGTAATTCTATTATATAAATAAATTATATATAAATAGTATTTAAAAAAAACACAATGTTTTATTTCCTTTAAACTGAAATTTATGTGATTGATCAACAAACACATTAAATGTCATTTATAAATTTAGATTGTTTGATTAGATTTCAGGTACGACTAATTTAACCCAATCATGTCTGGGGTGTACAGTCGGTCATTTAACGGTAATTGCTAAATTGATGCATCAAAACGAACTACGTTCCCAAATGCACGTGCATCAAATGCCAATGATTAGTCACTCTGACTTTGTTCAGTTTGTTTATTGTTGAGTGTTGACTATTTATGCATGTACTGTGAACAGGTGTGCTTGGCCAACATTATGCCAGACTAATGGGTAACACCTGGCGACCCATTGATAACAGAGCTGGTACTTCAAAAACTGCTATCTTATGGCTATGACTCTCTCTGGTATTTTATGCCAGGCAAACAACAACAGAAGGTGAGTAAGTGGGAAATATAACGAAAAATAGTAACTGCTAAAGTTAGTATACATATCTAAGCTCCGCGTTGAGTTGTGTTCCATTTAGTTCTTGGAATTTCACTTTTGCCAAAAAACACCCCAACCGAATTTTTAGGTTTTCTGACCTATTCAGCGAAATTTTTAGGCTTTTTTAATAAAACAGTAAGAAAGGCAACAGTCAAGCGAACCGACTGTATAAAAGTCCATTCCCATTTATCCTATTTTTAACCTACTCGTCCTTTTGGATCTATAGGCTATTGTTGTGCCACCCGTATCAAACTTGGTACGAATAGATTTAATGATACCTTACATACAAATGTGTAAATTTGGCTTAGGAAGATTTAGTAGTTTCGAAGAAACAGTGATATGCAAATAGTTTTTTTTACAATTTGCGTGGACGGTAGGGGGCGTGACAAAAATGTGTAAAAACCTAGATCTGCTTAACATACTGACAGAGTTTCATTCCAAATTTAGTGGCGATTGCTATGATGGCCTCTGAGATCCAGATGTTTTACTTATCACGAATTAAGTCCCGGATAGCTTCAGTTATTCGAGTAGCTAAGATATCAGATATTGGCATGAATCGTTTCGGCTATAAATGCTGATCAAGATTACTTAATGGGGTAGGAAGTGGTTCCTTCTGCCTGTTACCAACGTTTCACTTCAAACAAACCTAATAGTCCCATGTACTTCGTAACGAAAGTCTAAAAATGTTCGATGTCTGTCATTAAAATGTGTCACTAGCGTGAGAGAATCTATTTTTTTTTCTTAACTGTTTAATTTCCTCTAAAAGAATATTTGTACATCCTGATATCCGAATTTCTAAAAAAATACTTTCTGCTGCTACACTTAAAACTTAAATAAATAAAAATAAAATCCTCGCATATAAAAAATACTTGTTATAAAAATTTTTATAATTTCCTTCTAAAAAATTCTTTTCTTAGTTATCTCAAATTAAATCGCAAACTGGGGATATCTAATCGCCCGTTACTATAAACAGAACTAATTCTAGAAATATGTGATATACCGAGCAGCTTCAGTTATTCGAGTAGTTTAGATATCCGATATTGGCAATTAAGTTGTCAGCACTTATCGAGTTATGTTTAACATAAAAAAAGCTTTATTATTTGATTGCAGTCAATCAGGCTTAAAGAGGAAATAACAAAATTCGTTTGGTCAGTATCGGCTCATAATTGGTAACGTGTTGTTTGTGGCGTAACCGAACCTTATAACGGATTGTTATATTGTCAAATTGAGAGGTCTTATCATGCACTTCATTATCAGCAATTAGAGCTTCAAGTTCCTGTAGCGATTCACATGACATCTAAACTTTAAAGAATTTTGTGTTTTGTTTGTTATAAACAATTTATGGTGTACATTTTGTTGTTTTGATTATTCGTTTTGCATTTATAACATACGCATACGAGTATAGTATACAATTATTATTATTATTATTGTTTTAGAACTAATGCCGCGTGCAGTTGTTTTGTTGTAGTTACACATACACATATACATATACATATACATTTTTGGTATCTGGTTATTAGTGTACAATTACTATAGGCTATCAAAAATAATGTATAGTTTACTGCTTACTGTTTACAGTTTAGTTATTGCAGCTGCAGTTGGGCGACACTTTTAAAATACAGTAGATATTTAGAAAAACACTAAATATAGGAGACATTTTACATACTAAATTTAACAGGCCTTCAATTAAGTGTTTGAGGTAACAAAAAATAGTTAATAATAGCGCTCAACAATTGCCTTGACAACATACATTTATGTATACATTAATATATGCTATAAATTTACTCATTTCAATTATGCTTAGTAATTATCCAGTTCTGGATTAGCAGATGTCTCATTAGTTGTTGCTGTTTCAGTTTCTGTTGTTGTGCTTGATTCTAGGTCTAAACGCTGAGATTACATAATGCCAGGAAACCGCTAGTAAAATCATTAGTTTGCCTCATTCTCTAGGAGGCCAATCCGCGCTGTCGCCGCTTGACACGCGCATACGGACCCACCGATGGGTCCATCACAAAATCATACAGCACACGCGTCCAACTGGTGTGCTGCGGCATTGTCTCATAGAACTCCTTTGCAATCCTCTTCACCTCCGGTAATCGGGAGCCAGGTACCGCGGGGAAATCATGATGCTCATTGTGATAGCCCACATTGAAGGTAATCCAATTGAGTGGACCGTAATATGAGTACGTCTCGAAGCCCTTGGCAAACATATAGTGCTCGGAGATAAAGTGTCCCGCCACTGGATGCAGTCCCATGGCCAGAATGGATCCAATTACCAGATATGCCATCGCCTTCCAGCCAATAAAGTAGACAACGGCGGTGTTAAACGTTAACTGAATGATCGTATTGATGATTTCCAGGCGTGTCGGTGGCTTCGGATTGATAACCAATGGACGGAATATATAGAAGAATGGCTGCAGACAGACCCACAGGAATTTACCAAAAGTTGTGTCGAATAGTCGGGCTTCCAGCAGAGTCGGGATATCGGTATCAATCACTTCGTCGCCTTGGTAACTGTAAAATTAATGGGAATTCCATTAGTTCAATTGTGTTTGTCGGAGATAAGCGATAAGTTTATGCGGCAATTAATAGCTAAATTTATACCAAATTACCAGATAAGGGTATTACGAAAAACCCCCTTCCAAAATGTGTTTCAATATTAGTTTTCAAAATAATTTTAAATTCCCGTGAATTTATTTCCGGTGTGATTTATTTAAACTCTTTAACTATTTTCTGCTTTTGGCTTTCTTATCGCCAATATTGCCGCCATAAACAAGGCACTGAAGCAACCAATAGATTAGATAAATTCGTGCAATTTACCTTTCATTAGCACCTGGGTCCCAGACACGCGTTAACTGAATGAGTAAGAACCCGAATTCGTGTCTGTCCTGACATGTGACACAGCAAGGTCAACCGATTTAATACCGCCAAAACAATGACGTTCAATTATAAAGTCCAGACAAATTGTTTTTTCTTTATAGTCTAACATTTCCTAGCAATGTTAAGTTCCTTTACTATGTTAACTCTAAATGTTAATGTGGAAATCATGTTTGTGGCAAGCTCTGAGGCATAAATCTATTTTGCTTTCATAACTAATGCTGATAAGTCATTACTATCAAAAAGATTAGTCAAGAACTGAGATAGTGCTCAAGATACGTCTATCATTCTCTCTTTTTAGTACGTAATTTGTGGGCTTAAAACAAACAGACGGAAGGTGTGTATTTCTGAAGCTTATTCGTTAAAATTAGTTAACATTTATTAGCTATGTAAACATAACAGAGAAATGTTAAATTACAGTGTAAGCGGCGTTTATTCATCACAGCTTTTGCAAAAGTAGTTAAAGTGGCAACAGAGGAGCACGACGACTACAGACGACCCTGTACATTATTTTCAAACAAATATGAAAATTAATGATTAATATTTTTTTTTGACATGTAGGCCATTATAATGAAGTTTAGTAATTTATTCTATATTAAAATATTTCAATCTTAAATATGTCTTTACAAAACTAGTGCCAAATCGGTCTAATATTTTTGATTTGCATGAAAGAATACAGAGTTTATTAAACCTACACATATATTCCCCGTTATAATTCTTCCGGTTCTAGCAACTATGTATATCGAAATAAGTGGTTAAGTGATTAGAAAAACCCAAGTTTTTTTTAAAACCAATTTTGACCTAATTTATTAGTTTTCAAGGAAAATATTATTGCTTAAGAGTGTTTCACAGTCGGCTTGTTAAACTTGATACCTTTTCCAACCATATACACAAAAGTACAGGGTCTAAGAACAAAGTTTCCAGGTAGATCGCAAAGTCCGGGATCAAGGTTAAATTTGCTGTTTAGTTATAAAATTAGTTAAGTTATGTATGTGATCTCACATACTCTATTTTTGTAGTGTTTTGCAGTGTTTTCAAGTGTTTTGCCAATTCTTCAAAGCTAACGAACAACACTCGAGCGATAAAGCCAACATTGATGAGTCACATTGGGCTCGTAATCTGCCAAAAGTAAACACACTTCAATGCACCAGAAGCGCTGAGAAATATGACCTACTGCCGTGACCAATTTAAAGAATTATTAAAATACTTTATTATTGATATTTATAAATAGTAGACGGCTTATAATTTGTTTAAGTAATCTTATCACAACTATTAAAGCTAATATCGATTGCACACTAAACACGCACATACAAAAACCCCCCCCAAAATGTTTAGTATTGTTGACTCATATTTGGCCAGCCTTAAAAGGTATTTAAAAGCCAGACAAACCAAGAGGAAGAAACAGAGAATGAGTGGTAAATTTGTAAACGGATGTGTGCATCAATAAAAACATAAATAAACAACAGTTAAAATGAATCAACAGTTAAATCTTATCAGAGAGCAAGAGAGTGAGAGAGAAGATTCGCTTCGTTGAATCTGGCTAGCTAGTGTTGCAAAACGGTCCAGCCGGTGTATAATAAGCAAATATCATTCTAGAGGAGGCGGGGAAAGTTCCACAGGGCTACGCCCCGCGAGCTACGACTACTAGATTTAAATTGACTCAACATATGCCCCCACATACATAAAGATATATATATATATTGTTCAACCGGCACGTAGCAATAAACAGCGCATGTGTGTATGTAAATATACAGTTAGTTAGTTAATTGTTTGGACAAAGAAAATATTAATATTTTAATACACTTTAATGTGGGTTACTTTACTCTACTGTAGTTATACTTAAGATTCATTTACAAAAAAAATGCAAATTTCAATTTCTCTGTTAGAACACTTTGTTGACCAACTGTATGCGCGTATATACACTTGTGTACCCTGTGCCCGCACAATAACGTCATCAAATCAAACAGTCAGAGCCAAACTCACCGATGATGTTCCAGATGATATTTTCTAAACGATATACTCATGGGCAGTCCAATGGGTAGATTGCAAATAAAACCTAAAATCCGATTATGCATTGGTCGACTGTGTCCAAAGGCCAAGTTGTGGGATATTTCGTGGACGGCCAACATGAGGGAGTGATTGAGAATGCCGCCAAAGCAATAGGCCAACAGTATCAGCCATGGCCATGACAAGTCCTTGACAATGAACAGTGCTAAGATTTGGGTCAACACCATCGCACCGGCAACCCATTTAAAATTGGGATCGTGTCCAAATAGTTTCTTGATTTGCGGATATTTCTCGAGTATTATCTTGCGGCGCGAGGCATGCGGTTCTTCCGTATAAACCCATTCAAAGTCGGTGCGAGACACTTTTTGTCCCATTTTTTTGTACTGTTTTAGGTTGTTGTTGTGGTTGTGGTTAATATGTATTTAAAGGACTGGGTTATTATTCTCGAATGTGACGTATCAAACGCAGTGCTTTGACATTATCGACCGAATATCCAAGCAACAAATTAAAGTTTTTTATTTTATGCCAATGCGCGGCGGCAACGCGGCATTAACGAAGTGAAAAACTTAAATGAAGCCGTACCACAGCTAACAACACTCAACGCACCCACACTACTAACTGCAGTGTTGGCTAATGTGCCATCGATCAGGGCTGATTTTGAAACATCGATAACATGACAGCTGACCGGCACCAGTGACTGGCAGCGCTGCCAACTTACTAAAAAAATTGAATCACCCTTTTAAGAGCCCAAGAACTAGTGTTGTGTAAACATTGCTCAGTTTAGTGAACATGTTCACTTGTTCTTTTTTATTGAAAGAGTCAACTCACTCATATTGCTCAGTTACTCACTTGTTCACTCAGATTGCTCAGTTGCTCACTTAGATTGCTCAGTTGCTCACCAACTCACTTGTTCACTGTTCATGCTCAGATCCCTAAGCAAAACATATTTTGACAAATATAAAATACGTTACATTTCAATTGAAATCAAATATTTTTAAATAAACAAATTTATATAACAAAAAAAAATAACAATGTTCTTTTCATAGGAATTCATACTAAATTCTAACTTAAAAATAAAAAGATCTATTATTCCAGTTCATAGGACTTCTTAAACATTATGTTTTCTTCTTTTAAGCGCTATAAAAATTTTTAAACAAGCAAACTTCTTAGAAATTAGGTTGTACTCACTTCAAATTTACATGTTGTTATTGAAAAATATTAAATTTTCAACTGTTGATGGTTTTAAAAGCGAGCGCCGTTTGCGTCTTCAAAATGTGTCCAAATTTCACTGTACTTTCGTATTAACGACATGTTTAATTTTGAAAATTTGAGCATGTGCTTTGCCTAACGCAGAGCATTAACGGAATAAGCGATATATTATTGCGCAGAATGCCCTCAATGCGCAAAATTGAGCAAGGGAGTGATCAAGTGAGCAAATCTGAGCAAGTGAGCAAAACTGAACAAGTGCGCAAAACTGAACAAGTGAGCAAAACAGAACAACTTGGAAGGAACATGTTCAGTTGCTCACTTCAGTGAACAACTCTTTTTTGTTCACTCACTCATGAGCAACCCAACACTACCAAGAACCCACAGGTGCAAATTCGTAGGCAACCACTACCTTTCTACCTTTAGCAATGACAAGGAAATACAAAGCATCAATATTTACTTCTTTTGTTCGCCATTTTATACAATAATTTATAATTGTGTTCAGTAGTACATTATGCAAAGTTTCAAATAATTTCATTAAAATAATGCTCGAAAAACGAATGCAATGCGTTGTTTCAGGCAACAAGCTGCGGATGCTACTGCTTCTGCTCCTGCTGCCGTTATTAGCGTGACAAGATGCAGCACAAAGTGTTGCAATCAAACCTTGAAGCAAGTGCATGATCCTCACTAAATGTTATTGTTGATCTGTCTGATCCGATCAGCTGCTAATTCTATTCTGACCTTGTTATTTTTAGTTTGTGTGTGTGTTATTATATTTAAACATAAAGTTGTGTACATATAATTTGTTTTTTTTTGTATTGGTTTTAATATATTTTATCAATAGTTCTAGAAAATGCTAAAACAATGTGTTTGTTGTTATTTGCTGCACACACAAAAATCGAATGATGTTGTCTCGTTTGTTGTTTCCCCGTTTTAGCGTTTAATTATGTATTTTGTTGTTGTTGTTTGTTGCTTGTTGACACGACGCAGTTACAGATGTTTACAGCTGTTCTTCGGTTAATTTGGTTGTTGGATTGGTATAGGAAGAGGTCTCTAGGCGATAAGTCAGCTGGATGTTGTTGCTGACAATGATGTTGTTGTTGTTGCCTCGATGCTGATGTTGTTGCTGGTGCTGCTGCTGCTGTTTTTTGTAGTTGGTATTTGAATAAATATTTGACGTGACTTTAGTTCTTTGTTGATCTTATTTTCTTTTTTTTTAAATATATACTTTGCGCTCTTTTATTCGCAATTCTTTGCTGTAGTAGCTCACTCACTTTTTCTTGTATAAATTTTTTTTGCTCAACAAAATATTTAAATCAAATCGGCAATATTAGCAGGCATTTCCTCAATAGTAGTGTGATAGAATTGTTCAATATCCTTCAGGATTCGTCGATCATCATCTGTGATGAAGTTGATCGCAACACCCTTGCGACCGAAACGACCA
Source organism: Drosophila acutilabella (assembly GCA_035046005.1). Classification (NCBI taxonomy): domain Eukaryota; kingdom Metazoa; phylum Arthropoda; class Insecta; order Diptera; family Drosophilidae; genus Drosophila; species Drosophila acutilabella. The sequence continues at coordinate 976,917 of JAWNOK010000033.1, read as the reverse complement.
CCGCGACCGATTCTAAATAAAAATAATATTATTAGTTATGATAAGTAATTTGTGTTTACATGATTTATAGTAAACGTACCTATGAATGTAGTTCTCGCGATTCGAGGGCAGATCATAGTTGATGACCAAGGAGACCTGCTGCACATCAATACCACGGGCCAATAAATCAGTGGTAATCAGAACACGGGAAGAGCCCGAACGGAATTGTTTCATGATAACCTCACGATCACGCTGCTCCATCTCGCCGTGCATGGCGGATACGGTGAAGTTGTGGTTGGACATCTCCTGGGTCAGTTGATCGACCTGTATTATAAGAGAAATAGAAGGAAGCATTAGTTTAAAATATGTCAAACCATATAACTAGTGACTAGATATGTTGAAGATGAAATACCAATAAGGAGGTCAAACTCACCTTGCGACGGGTATTACAGAAGATAACCGACTGGGTAATGGACAGCGTATCGTACAGATCGCAGAGTGTGCCCAACTTCCAGGTCTCCTGCTTAACGTTCACGTAGAACTGCTTGATACCTTCCAGTGTCAACTCCTCCTTCTTAACCAGAATTCTCACGGGATCGCGCATAAAGCAGCGGCTCACATCAAGCACATCAGTGGGCATTGTGGCAGACAGCAAGATAACCTGCACATCTGGTGGCAGCATCTTGAACACATCCTGGATTTGATCCTTGAAACCACGAGACAACATCTCATCGGCCTCATCCAGCACGAACAGCTTGATGTGCTGCGTACGCAACACCTTGCGGTTGATCATGTCGTAGACACGACCGGGAGTACCCACAACCACATGACATCCCGATTCCAGAATGCGGGCATCTTCACGGACATTGGTGCCACCAATACAGGCATGCGAATGTACCTTCATGTATTCTCCAAGTGCCATCACCACACGCTGAATTTGGGTAGCCAACTCGCGAGTGGGGGCCAGGATCAGAGCCTGGCATTCGCGAATGGACGTATCGATTTGCTGAAGGATGGCAATCGAGAACGTGGCAGTCTTGCCAGTACCTAAAATAAAAGCACAACAAATTATAAACTGCACTTACATAATTACATTTAGATTCATTAGTTCTTTCGCTAGTTTAATTATTTATTTATGCATTTCTAACTCAAATTTCCACTTTTGCATTTATTTCACTTGATTTATAACATCGTACTATTTAGTGCATATAACTATAGCAAACAATCATTTATTATTTGAAAAAAAAAACTGATTCACTTTGCATATTTACACTAATTCACGGAATTTCTCACCCTATCTCCATTTGAAGCCAAATAAATATTAGCAACTATTTGCCAGCTACCATTTTAATAACATTTTTGAGATACATTTGTTTTTTTTTTTTTCTCTCTTGTTCTACTTTGCGCTTACAAAGAGAATAAAAACGCGGTAAAGCCGATCGCACGAAAAAAAAAAAAGTGGCGCGCAAGCGTGAGACGCTTAGCAATGCGCTCTTACAAAAAGAAGAGAACGAGAGAGGATAAGCAAGAAATATAATAAAAACACAAAAGCGGGCGCAGCTGAGTCACCGTTATCGTCATCGTCTCTGCTGCTGCTGGCCCACAACAAATATGTATATACTTTCTCATTGAAGCGAAATTCTTTTCCATTTTTTTTTGTTTGTTGTTGCGTTGTGATTTGTTTTGCATACGAATTACTCACCGGACTGAGCCTGGGCAATGACATCGCGGCCCTTAACGCAAGGAATGATGGCGCGTTGTTGAATGGCCGATGGCTTCTCGAAACCATAACCATAGATGCCGCGCAGCAGCTCCTCACGCAAGTTCATGTCATCGAAGTTATCGTAAACCTCATGCCAGGTCGACTCGATGACGCCCTCAGGGTCCATGCCAGCGGGACCATCTTGAGCTATTTCACTTCGATCATCCCTGTAAAAATATTCGCGAAAAATATAAAATTAGCAAAACTTAATAACACAAATTGCGTCAATAAACATTGCACTAACAGCAAATTTTCATTGCTGCGCTTTTTTAATTTTTCTTTTATTTCTTTTTTTGGTTATGGCGAATCTGCGCTTGGCAACCAAGACAGCAAATGCGAAGACAAAGTCGTCGGAGAGAACAGCGGTGTATTTAGAAGCAGGCGGGCGGTGCAACTGCGGTAGCAACACTTACATTATCAACAATAAAAAATTGACTAGTTAAATTTGTATACTGAATTTCGACGGCTTGAGCACCGTTCAGTTAAACAATTTCTATATTATTTGTATGTCAGAAATTTTAAACGAAAATTTTTTCTACAGAGTGCACACAAACGTGTTTTGTTGTGCGTGCTGCTCTGCGGTATTTTCACGTATGCGAGCGAATGCCAGTGTGAGTTTTAACGACCGCTAGGCGGCCTTTTGAGCGTCTCGTCATTGGCGAAAAAAGAATGTGTGCGAAAGAGTGCACTATATATGTCATTGTCGGTGGTTGCTTTTGCTTGTGTGCATGTGTGTGAGCAGTCGGAAGCTACCAATATTTAACTGCAGTGTTGCATGTGCGTAGTAGTCGGAAAATAGTAGTAGATAGTAGGTAGTTCAAAAAGTAGTAAAACAGTCAGCAAACAAAAATGTAAGCCGACAAGCAAATTTAAGGCGTGTTGTTTTTCAACCACTTGCACTTTGGGCATCAGCGCATCAGTGCCAAAGAGAAGGAGAGAAAGGGAGCGCGAAATAGTACAACCACCAAATGAAATGACAAATTCGTAGAATTCCCCGCACTCGGGAAATTTCTATAACACATACTATATACAGTACGAATTAAGAATAGTAGCGTTGGCATTGAACCGCTATACGTAGTCGATTGTCCATTTCAACGTCCAGTCAGCGACCATGAGTCAAAGGCGTGAGTGTGTGTGTGTGTAAGTTAAAGAGAGCAAATTTAAATTTTTGCAATGAATTCATTATTGCAGCTGCTTTGACAAATGTATTTGCGGAGCAATAAACTTAGTTAACCTCGCATGGAATACATTTGAAATATATATTTTTTTGTTATTTATTACAGCTGTCAGCCAAAATTGTACGAATTATTTGACCCAACATACACACACACACACAATCAACAACCACAGTGTTCTCTCTTGTTCCGTTTCTCTCTCTCTCCCACTGACAGGGGCTGTCATTCGTGCCGCAACGTCCGCCGTCGTGTAAAATTCTTTTCATTCGTTTTGTTTCACATTTTGGGTTATATTTTCAATTGCAATTTTTGCTGTTATTGCTCACTTAAACTGACTTAATTTTGCCGGCAAAATTTTGCAAACGGGTTTATAAATCTGTCTGACACTTATTATGAATTATAACATTAAATAATACTAACATTTTCTGATTATTATTTGGCACTTTTTATACACGTGCTGCTGATTGTTAAAACCAAGCAAAAGAGGCTCCATCTTGTATCGTTCAGAATAAGTTCGATTGAACTATTCACTTTGGCGAACGAACAAAATACAACCCTGATGTCGGTCATATAGTTCCGTTGTTTAGTTCTTTCGTGTGATCCCGCCACCGGCATTTACAGTTTTAAGAAGACATAAATAAAAAGAAAACAAGTAAGAAAGCCTGCAGACATTAGTTTGCACGTTCGTCGATTGATAACAGACAGCAATTGGCAGATGAATTTAGCGTAGTTTTCAAACTAATTAATACTTAAATTGAACTATGGCAAACAACTTAAAGCGAAGTAAATAAACTATCGAAATATTAACATTCAATTAAATAAAAAAGTATAATTCATCATTAATAAGAAAAAATTGAAATATAGAATTTTTTTATTGTACAACTTTACAATGTTCCAAGAATAGTTTTAATCGATATACATAAATCTCTTTAGACAATCGATCGTTTTTGTAATTTATTAAAAAAATCGTTAGAAAGTAATTTCAATTATTAAAATTTAGTAATTGCTAATATTTGTGCATTGTACATACACATGTAATTCTGGTCAGCATAACAACTCTTTTTATAAATGAGTTATTTACATTAAATATCTTGATGCTCAACTATCGAAAAGATCAATATCGATGTTTTTGGTATTTAGTCGAAATATTGACGAATTTCCCACTATTGTCATGGGCGCTTGTATTTTTTTAATCCCTGGCATTAGTATTTTTGTGCAACACTCGTTGAGAGCCACCAGTATTTTGGGATTTCGGCCCTACAGTCAGTTTAATTTCATCGCCGCATCGCACAGCGTGTGAAAAAAGTGTGGGTTAGTTTTAGATTTTAAAAAGTTCGTATATAATGCAGTTTTTATAGCATACATTCAATATTTAAAATTTAAATACGTGTTAATCATTTAAAGCAAATATTTTCAATCTAATAATAAGGGAGATATAGTTTGAAAATTTTAAGTAACAAAAGAAAGACCGACTCACTCATAAGCACACACACACACACACACGTATGCACGTATATTCGCCGATGGCGTTGGCTGTGCGCAATTGTGTGTGAACTGTTGTGTGTATAAGTGTGCAAAAAAGAAGTGGAAAAAGTTCAGCAGCCGGTCGGTGTCTCGCCGCTTCATTGGAAGAAAAAATGACTTGTCAAAAATGGTTTACTGGCCTTGCGTTTTGAATGCGTATTCTATACAATTGCAATGTTATAGCAGCCAGAGTTTAATATTTTAGTACATACACATTAGTCTGTATATATTAAAAATAAAAAAGTCTATTTTTAATTTATGATTGACCATCGTCGTTGTCGATTACTCGACCGGCCACAAAAGCGCTCAAACAGCCGCAGAAAGGCCGATTCATAACACACACACACACAGACACACTCTCTTAGAAACAGTCGGTAGAAGGTTGAGTCATCGCCTGCTCTCACTCACTCATTTGCATTACGCGGCCGGCGATTTATAACGGCCATATAAGCCATTTCACTCGCACATACTCCAGCGCAAACTGTTTTTGGCATTGCACTCACTGAGTGTATTATCGGGTGAGAGTCCCAGTGAGCGTCGGCGGCGGCAGCTGTGACTCACGCTCTCTGACTGAGTGGTTTCTGTGTATTTTTTTCCTGTTCAGTTTTCCATGCTTGGAGCCAGCCACCACACAACATTTTGCATTCAATCGTTTATGTCATTCTCTGCAAGTCGGACGTGTTGGAGCTGCTCTGTTGCTGCGTACGGGTTACCTCTGCTCACAGTGTGTGTGTGTGTGCTATCTTTTGCTGGCTGTGTTAGTGTGTGTGAGTTTTTTAAAGTTACAGCGAATTTTTAAAAGAATGTGCCGATTTTAAAATTTTATTGTAAAAATAAATTCAGAATTGAAAAGGGCGTATCAGTAAATCGATGTTACTGCATAAAAATGGCATAAAGTTAAAAATCGTCAAATTATCGTTAATTTCTCTACATCTTATTTTTCTATCCTCTCTCATTGCAGTTTAAATAAGTTTTCTTAAACAAATTACATAGAAAATCGCCGATTCTCTCGCTTTGCTAAATTTCTTGGTGGCGTAAAAAGTGTGAACAAATAATAAAAAATAATAATATATATAAAAGAAACAAAGTAACTCGTGTGTGTGTAATACAGCAAATATATATAATATATATAGATATATTCAATAGTTTAAAAAACCACAACAAATACAACAAACTACAATCATGAGCTGGCAAGATTATGTCGATAATCAGCTTTTGGCCTCGCAGTGCGTTACCAAGGCCTGCATTGCTGGACACGACGGCAACATTTGGGCGCAGTCCAATGGCTTTGAGGTGAGTATTATAATTACAACTAACAGACAAATTTAACAAATGCTTCACATCTTGGGTAACTCGAATTGTCTTCGTCCCCGACACTGAAACTTTTTGCAAGTTCAAGGGTGTGACCGACAACAACAACAACAACAACATTGCATATTCTCCATAAGAGTTAAGTTGCACGCACCCATACATACAAAGCATGCAAAGAGAGCCAGAGGCATAATAGAACCCAACAGGACTTTTCAAGTAACCTCAAATGGCTGAAATATTACAGCTTCAGTTCATTACCTAAGCATGCTAGTAATCGTATTCCAAATATATTTTTGTGATTGGAATATTTCTAGAAAACATTTATATCTCTCAAGTAGGCACTGCTAGTTGCTTTCTATTAGATTGTTTAAACAAGAAAAGATACAGTCGAATTTAGCGATAATAGAAGTAGCATGTTGATTTGTGAATTCGTTGTTCGTCCGCCATTATTACTTTCATTTCGTTTGATAAAGCAACTCCCACCATATTTGGGTAAGCGCACCCCTGCAGGCGCGCTCTCTTTTCGCCCTCTCTTTAATTCTCTTTGTGCCTTTAATATAACGCAGTCGCCTGCGCAACTCGTGTGCTGTCTCGCTCTCTCCTTCTCTTTGTTTGAATGTCACCCAAACCAACGCGCATATATACATTTCACGCACACCCACAAACGTTCAATATTGCTATTATACTTGCATAAAAAAGAACTATAATTAATAACACAATGATAAGAATTAGCAATGGGTGATGCTTATATTTGTCAGATTGTATTTATTTATTTATAGCTCAATTAGCCATTGGCAGGCAAATTAGTTGTCGGCGATAAAGCAGTGGCTGTTTATTATCAACAAAAAAAAATTCGTTTTATTTGTGACTCATCTCGGAAGAAACACTCTCAGGTGGATTAGTCACTCAGCTGCTAAGCTAAGCATGATTCGTCATGAGGGAGTGCATTTGTTTGAAAGGTGTTTGATTGCATTGGTTGAGAGCAGTGCTTGTTTAAGCCAGTGTATGTGTGTGTGTATGAATTTGTATATGAGAGAGTAAGTTGACCGGCATAACAAATGTTTATACACTTTACAACACTGGAGTGCTCTACTCCCTTGCTTACTTCTTTCTAAAACTTTTACCGTAGACTGAGCTCTCTCACTCTAGATGGAGGGAAAGAGGGAATGAGAGAAACTCACTCGCTCGCGTATCATAGAACGAGTTACCGGCCTTGCTTGCTTTTATCAACTCAAACACACACATACACAAACCCTGCGTACTTCACTCAATAGTTTGATGTTTGTATGTGTCGGTTTTTTTTATCTCTATTTCCTCTGCCGGCAAAAAAAAAAAAGTTTTTATCACAAGAAAAAAAAACGCTTTTGCTTTTTGAGTAGATTGGAAAAGAAACGAAAAGAAATGTATCTCAAAAACGCAACGACATTGCCGCGTCATCAGCGTCTTCAGTTTTATATGCGCGCCACGTTTTCGCATTAACTTTATGTGGACGCCTGACGAGCGTGTGTATGCGTGTGTGCAACTTCCTGCTGACTCCACTAATCGCGCCTTAACCATGTGCTTCTTTATCCTTTGTTTGTGTCTCTGTTGCGCTTCTCCATTCATGACACTTAAAATTTATTTTTCATTTATTTTTTCGATGGTTTTGGTTTGGTAGGGGCGCTGTGAGACAAGGAACACTCCCCTATGGCTTTGTTATTGGTTTTTTGTCACTCACAGCCAGTGTTGCCAACCATCCCACATACTATGTTTTTGTTGTAATTTTTTCGCAAGTTTGTTTGGTGGATTTGAAATGCTGTTAAAGTGTGATCAAAATATCTTTATTTTTAGCTCCAATGTGAGTAAAAGTGTTTTTTGTTTTTGTCTTCGTCTGTTTGTTTTGGTATTTGCAATTCTTCACACCGAGTACATCACTTTCATTTTGTGGCCTCCATTCGAGGTTGGTTGCTACTTAAATCGAAAAGTTTTTGCCTTTATTTTTATTTCTACCTGAACTTAATTCGTTAAAATTTCATGATTCATCGAAAATATTTTTGCTAAATTGTTTTATTTGGTTTTTGCTTTTTGCACGGATCAGCTGCTGTTTGGCATTGCCAGACTGTTTTGTCACATATATTTGTATGTGTGTGCTCATCTGTGTGTGAGTTGTTGGCGAATTTCAAGCAAAAATTCTTGACGCTCGCGCTTATCAATAACGTCTTTTTGCGTATTACACTTTGGCGTTGAATTTCGCAAAAACACATATGTACAAACATAAATGGAAATGTGTTGACTGGGCTATAATAATTAAACCGGCTTTGTAAGGCTAAATTAAAAATTATGTTTAAATAAGTGCAATGTTTTTAACAGCAGAAATATCTGTTTTTGGTAGAATTTAAAAAAGCAGCTTAAGAATTATTGCCTATTTTTGCTCATGGCTGCTAAACTTATTTTTTACGCTAACTCAGCTCGATTATTATGTAAATATTTTTTTAATTATAATTGTAGGATGCATTAATTAATTAAGTTCTTTTGAGTAATTTGTTTAAAATTTTTTGGCATCGCCCGCCGTTAACTTTGCACTGTTCGTAATAACCGGCTTTTTATACTGCGCTCTCTTTTGAGTACATTCTTCGTTTTCACTCAGTCACCCATGCAAAGCTATACGCTCAATAGGGAAACTTCTCGAAGCTTTTTTTCATGTTTGTTGCGACTCTCTTTAGAGTGCTCGCTCACTTACTCTCTCTCGCTCTCCCTCCAGACAGCAAGTATCATTAACATATTTGGCGCATGTGATGCCGCAGTGAACAAACAAATGACTAACTATTAATCATTGCTACTAAATATCTTAATATTTTGCTGAGCTTCCATTCGCTTGGTAACAAGATAGAAGCAGAGAGAGTGAATTTGCAATCGTTTGTTGAGTCCTGTAAATGTTAATGACAATTTGCGTGGGGTATGGCAACTCTGTGCGTTTCGCAAGTGTTGAAAAACTTGTTTTTACAATAAGCAAAAACAAAATCAATGGTCATTCGCTCCTTGTTGCTTCTTGTTTCGTTGTTGTTATTGCATCGTGTCTCACATTTTCTTAATGAGATGGCAGATGTCGACGTCGTCATCATTTTATGGGTGGTGAATGTTTGTTGTTGTTCGTTTCGTGGCCGTGGTGGTATATATTTCTTCCCTTTGTTTGTTCTCTGGTTCTGGGCTTGTGTATGTGTGTGCTTGAGTGGGTTGGTACTGATTACAAAACTTAATGTTGTAAGCTGCAGCCGCCACACGTCAGACTAACTGACTGGCTACAAAGTTTACTGCGGGAGAACACAACGCATACTAATAATTATATACAAGTCCACGCAGGACACATAAATTCATAAAATTTATGCCACGCGTTCGTGACTCAGCACTGCAGGCACCGACACACAAACTTACACAGGGTTGGACAACATAACATAAAAAAACTCCTACAACTTTCAAGTAGCTAATTTAAAATATTTTTTCCTTTTCTTTTCCAGGTTACAAAGGAGGAGCTAGCCAAACTGATTAGCGGTTTTGATCAGCAGGACATCCTCACCAGCAACGGTGTAACACTAGCCGGCCAACGGTACATTTACCTCTCAGGCACAGATCGCGTTGTTCGCGCAAAACTGGGCAGGAGCGGCGTGCACTGCATGAAGACGACACAAGGTTAGTACGACTTTAAAAAAAGTTTAAATTGATAACAAAAATACGCATATTTGAGCAGTCGGTAATAGAAGACTTTCCAAAAATAAGTCAGGTGGGAGATAGTCTTTATTTGATCTCTGAAAAAGCGCAATGACCCAGGAACAAAGGAATCGAAAGACTGGATCGTGACACGACATGTCGAACTTTGTTATCGTTGTGGTTTCTTTGTTGTTGATTTTTAATGGTTTTTTTTTTGACTTGCGCATTATCAACATCTAGAAAGGTGCAAAGAATTTAATCCCAAGATAAGTAATTTGACTTTACCAGTAGCCCTCAGAGCTATAACTGTGATAAGCATTAATAACTGAATAATTGTACTTTTTCGGTAATATTTTCTTTTTCTTTTCGTTTGATACGCAAAATAGTAAGTGGGGGCTGTGTGTAGTGAGTGCGAGGAGTGTGGGGCTCATTAACCAAGAAGAGCAACAGAGCCAAACATATTATGCCTAATTTGTTGCATTTAACGCGCTCTTTTACAGTTTGCTTGCCACGTAACAGCAACAACTACAAGAACAATAAACGAAACGAGCTGTAAATGATAGGCTATTATTATGTGCCGCTGTTTGTTGCTCCATTTTTCCGGTCAACTGGCAGCCACCCCAACCCGTGCTCTCTTCGTCCACAAGACACTTTAATACACGCTCTCTCTCTCTCACACACACACGCATATGCATGTTCTCATATATGTATGTGTGCATGTTAAGGCAAATAAAAGTCATCTCGCTGCAGTGCAGCAGCGTTTCAATTTTCACTCATTGCTCTTTTTTTGTGCTCTAGCACCTTGTGCCTAAAATGTTGTTGCTGTGGAAAAATCTTGGAAACAGCTGTCATACTAACTATCTACTAACGCACAGGCACAAGCTATGTAATACATATATTTAGATAAAATGAGTAAGTTAATGTGCTTGTGTGTGTGTGCTATGAAACTAAATTTGTTTTTGCCGCTTGTTTACCGACGCGTCGTCGTCGTCGTCTTCCATATTTGTCTAGTTTATTTTTTGCGGCAACTGTTGCGCTCTGCCGCTGCCCGCTGCAGCAGCCGCAGAGCTCAAGGTTATTGCCATAATCCATTTCAAGTGCAAATGTTGCACAGAATAAGCCGCAAAAGCGGCGATAGCAACAGCAGCATAAATGGAAATAGGTAAGAAAATGGCATAAAATGGCAAACTGGTCTTTGGCAAAACTCGTATGTGTGTGTGTGCGTTTGTATGTGTGCATACGTAGTACGTACAACCATTTGAACGTTGGCGCCTGAGATTAGTCGCCTTTGGTCTCTTTCTCTCTTGCTTTGTCTTTATTTGGTATTAAATTTAAGCTTTCGAGGCTGCCACTTGAACAGCTGATCACACACGTCTGGCAATCGATTAAATTACAAAGCAGTTTATTTACCGCAAATTACACGCTGCTCAGATGGCCAGTGTTGGGTAAAACGACCATGGCAACTAAATAATGTTTGTTTGTGTGCGTGTGTGTGTGTATTTTTTACATTGGCAATTAATTTCGCTAGTGTAAAATCGCTTAAACCCGACAAAAATATTAATATCAAGTTATTTAGCTGGTTTTCAGCTACGCTTGAAATGCTTTTAGGTATTTTGGGCGTGGCGATGCGATCACAGCAAGATCCATTTAGTTAATGTGCAATTAAATATTAAGTGTGTTATGAAATATTAGAAATTTCCGCAGTGTGTGAAACCATTATCGCCAATCAGTTATCGATTTTTCTCACTCTTTTGAAGTGGGTGGGCGGCAGGTGTTGCCAGCCTGTTGACAGAACAGAGCTATGAACTATGAGATAACTTTATCTCGTTGCTCCCATTCGAGAACATTACAATTGACTCTTTGGTTTATTGACCTCTTGATAATAATTTGTTTGACTTTGATTCATTTACGTTGTTCTTTAATCAATTAGGTTACCCTCAATTTGCATGGAGAGAATTTGATTAATGTATTAACCTCTTCAACGACTCAGAAGGAGCCACTTGAAATCGGATTCAGTATTTCAATGCTCCATAGCAAAGTAAAAGAAAATAAAAAAGACTTGTCATTCAATTTTGTGTGCTGTTGTGGCCGGTCTGGTCTGTCCGGTTTTCACCTGGCAGAGAGTCGTCTCTCTCGCTTTATTGAGCGTTTTATTCATAATTTGCTTGCTTTGCTGATGATGTTGTGTAAAATACAGTTAGTTCTTGTTTCTCTATTACTGCTGTCTTTGCTTTCTCTACACATTCGTTCGCCTATGCTGTATTGTCAACCGGATAAGCAGCTCAAGACGATTGTGTCTCTCTTTCTGTCTGCACATGTGTGTGTGCTTGTGTTATTTAGCCATATTGAAATAGCTTAAGAGATCTCTACAGATGATAACAATTGAAGCTTAGTGTAAATGTGACAATCGACTATCGATAAAAATCGATATTTGCATAATATATACAAAAACTATAGTTTTTATTATCCATTTCTTGCAGCTGTCATCGTTTCCATCTACGAGGATCCTGTTCAACCCCAGCAGGCCGCTTCCGTGGTGGAGAAACTTGGAGATTATCTGATCACTTGCGGGTACTAGAAAATAAAAAAAAATCAACACAACACCATCAACACACCAACAAATTCGATAAATGAACTACATAACTACAAAAAAAAGTAATATTAATATTTAAATTTATGAAAAATGCCAATATACATTTTGAGGTAATTGTGGTCAAAATAGGAAAAAAAAAACTATTTACGATGTCAAAAAGAGTAAAAGAAAGTACCCAAAAGCCTACAACAAAATTATAAAACTTTGCATTATTATATTTAAACACTTTGGTTCATACGATAAAAATAATAAAAAAAAACAAAAAACTTAAACTAAAAATTCAAGAAATTGTATTGGAAAGTATTTTGTAAACAGTAAAGAAAACTACAAAAAGAAAAAAGAACAACAACGCAAAGCAACGCAGGCAAAAATTTTTGAACACTTTTTTTGTACAGCAATATATAGATACAAACTATATACACTGATCTACATACATATATACACACGCAGTATAGTGAGAGTGAGTGAGAGAGGGTGTAAGGAGGGAGGGAGAGAGTTAGAGAGAAAGAAGAGAGTGATGAGTCAGTCAGTGAAGCAGCGAAAACACACAGGAAAATACCAACCAATATAAATAAATATATATATGTATATATATTTATATATGTAAACTATTTGGAGAACCATGAAGCTCTATTTTTATGTGGCAGGGAAGATACGATAAAACAAAACGATACGATACACATACTGCAGCAAAAATCAGCAACTGCTGGTAGCATTTTTTATACAAAAGAACTTTGAGAAATGTGTAATGTGAAAAACTAAGAGAAAACATAAAATGAACAGCCTTTTTAGCCATATATTGAAATATGCTCATCATTGGGTTAGATAAACAGATTTCAAAAACACCGACACGCACACATATATTCCGTTTTCCAACCGTCTCAGCTAGCCATACATATATAGATACATACATATTAACATACACAAGCATACATACATACATAATTATTCTTGGACTCTTGCGCCATTTGCTCCACTGTGTATGCGCTTTTCATGTTTGTAATTTTGCTATATTCATACAAAAACAAAAAGCTAAACAAAAAAAAAAAACGCTAAAAATACACGAAACATATTTATCGATAAACGGCAAATTGCATTATGGAACGCTGTACAACACTTGTTCGTCTCCTGCCAGCCTGCTGTGTGTTGTGTGAGCGCATTTCAGGATCATTCTCTTTGCAATACATTTGCCATTAACACCACACATACACACAAACACACACACACGTACACAAGAAAAGTCTATTGCATGCGATTTATAAGAATTAAAAATCAAATATACAAAAATTTAAACTACTTACTACAAAATCATACAATTTAAATGGCTTTTTATGTTAGTTAAACAAAAGTCCTATATATTTTCCCCAAACATTTTTTCCCCCCCAAATCATTTTTACGTACAAGCGTCAAAAAGCAAATACAAAAGTTCATGAAAACAAAACAAAAATGAATGCATAAATATGGAATATAATATAAAATTAAAAAAATAAATGAAAAAAAAACATATAATACGATACTTTAATACTATTGAAATAAAAAACAGAGCATGAAAGAAATTCTGCTCATAAAAATCAAATATGTAAAGTGTTTTCATTTTATTATCACAGGTTTGTTCTTTTGTCAATGCGAGTGATTGTATGTGTGTGACTGTGACTGTTCTTGTGTACGTGTGTGTGAGAGAGCTCGCAAATCGATAGATCAATGAACCCTGTTATCGAATCGACGTGTGTCCATTTCATTTGCGCCACTTTTAAATGTCTTTTCTTTTTTTTGTATTTTGGAAATTCTTTGTGCCAGCTGTTAATTAATTTAAGAGGCATTTTGAGCTATTCCTTCATGGAAACGATTTCGTTGCCAATTTTGCTCTCGTGGCGACAACATATTTTTATCTACAGTGTATGACGCAAGTGTGCAATTATTTCATAAATAATATAAGTACATATATACATGTCTATACATATACACAAATTTGTATGCCGTTTTATACTTATGGTTTTTTGTTCTTGTTTGCTGGCCGCCCATCAGTTTTTTGCTTTTCGCAGCTGCTTTTCTTTCAGTAATTGTCATTTTCTGCATATTTTCTTTGGGCATGAGCCACAAAACATTGACCCAAAAATACAAATTCTTGTGCGACCCAGAAAAATCGTGAAAATTTTTCTACATTTTTGGCTATACAACGTCTGGTAAAAATACACCAACACACACATACAAATGTTTGGAATTCAAGATTTCGTGGCACTTTCGCTTTTAAATGAGTTTCATTTTTCGACTACTTGGTGAAAAGCAGCATCTTCAGCCCAACTCAGCTTTTATCGGTTGCACAATTAATCACACTCACAATATTATTATTATAGATGGAAAAAAACTGGCCTTTGTAAGATTTTGTCTCCTCGTGTCTTCTTTTTTTTTTACACATCAATTTGTGACTCGTGTTTTTTTTTTTAGCTCTAACGGCAAAAATTAAATTGTTTGGCTGCGGGGCAAGAGCGGCTAAAAATCAACACACCAAGCACACACACATGGCATACACACACATTGATTCATTTAATAAAATATGCAAATTTTTCAAAGGCGCTTGTAATTTGTTTACGATTTTGAGGCCGCAATAAAAATAGGTGATGCCATTGTTTACGTCAGGGCTGCAATAAAAAAAATACTTATATGCTATAAATGCAAATTAATCGATATGCAAATCCGATTACATAGCTTGGCAGTCGCCCAGCCCTGGTTACAGTCTTTGAAACACTTGAAATTTTTATTATTTCTCTGTAAGTTAAAACATTCTCTTGTTAGATACAATTAAACCTGGTCAACAAATCGAGCAAAAATATAGACGATGACGACAACGACGATGCAGGCAACGGGGGCCCATCAAAATCCACCATGTCCCTGCATTCTAAGCAGCTGTTCGAACGCTATCCAAAAGAATATATTATAAGGACCGACTCGTAACCAACAAGGCACGAATCCCTTATACATGGCCAGAATACCCTCCTGGGTAATCAACTTGTAGTAGCAATCGAAAGCGTTCTTGTAGTGCATTCCTTGGCCACTTTCGTTCAGCGGCTGATTCATAATACGCGACTTGACCACATCGGTCGGTGTGCTCAGGACCCCCGCGGCCAGTCCAGAGGATATTGAGGACAAAAACTGTACAAATCGGCCATCTTCGAGCCCAAATACTGATATAATATTACGTTTGCTTAAATCATAGCAGGCCACATCGCCTTGGGGTTGTAAAGAAGGAATAGTATTAATTAGTTTTTTATGAAAAATTTATATTAAACGCATTGATATAAGTAGCCTAATCTGGCAACGCAGTCGTATGACTCACAGGAAGGAATGATCATACGATACTAACGGCTTAAAATCCTTAAAAAATATCGAGCTAAAATCGGTTTAATATCGACTATTTCAAATCGAAGTTTACTTCAATCGGTTGCTTACCTGTTGTGAGGAGCATGGCCCGCAGACAGCTTGGACCGACGCCCTTCCACAATCCCCTGACGCCACCCTGCGCGTAGATGACCTCCAAAGCCTGCTTGACGTTTGTGACACGCATCGGATACCCAAGTGATCGCCTTCTTCCCTCCACTTGCATTCGAATCTTAACAATGTCTAGAGGATTGGCAATGGCTTGGGCGACACAACCCGCCAAGCAGCTGGAGAGAAAACCACGGAATACCGTTAACACCTCCCTACCCTGACTGTCCACATAGATGAGTTGCTGCCGTATGAAATCGTAGTAAACCACACGCGGTCCATTAAAGAATAAATTGCGGATTATCATAGCAGAGAGTCCGCCGTAGACGCCGCTTAACCCTTCATTGCGGGCCATGCCCAGAAAGGTACGCAGCATGCCTTGGCTGGGTTTACCTTTGGATTTAGCCTCAGCTGCTTCTCCCTGAAGGTGCAGACGTGTTTTGGTCACATCCAGGGGAAAGGTAAATAGCTCCGCAAACGAGGCGCTCAAAAAGGTGTTGAAGTAAACCAGGGGAAGGCTGGTGTCGTGTGCTTTGCTGACTTGCTCCACTGAATATCTAAGCCTCGGATAGTCTTTTGATACATTTTTGTCCATTTCCAAAAAAACAACAAATTTTTTAAATCAATCACAAAAAGTTCTAAAGATGTACTAACAAAATTTCTTGTTTTTTTTTTATTGAAATTTTACACAACACTGACTAGAATCCTGCTTGACCCCCCCACAAACGCAGCTGTTCCACTGACAACCAAAACACCACTGACCATGCCCCCAATCTTTGCAAGCAGGGCATGAAATTCTTATACAAACCGAGTGCTCCTTCGTTTCTTACCACATCGACAAGAACCTCGAGTGATGCCTTGAAGAACAAACCTTTGCCATCGAGTTGGGTGACCGCTTGTCTCAGCACACGTTGCCGTACCACGTCCGCCGGATGGCTCAGCAGGCTGGCCATGAGTCCGGCTATTAGTGCGGATGCAAAGTGAATGGGTAAATCCTCCTCGGTCTGAAAGTAGTTCTTCATATGGCGCTTGCAAAGATCATAGGTTGCTACATCTCCGGCTGTCAAGAGGCAGGCGTGGGTGCCACGTGCTCCCAGTTCTCCCAGCACTCTGTTTAACCTAGCTTTGCTCTGCAGCACTTTAAAAACACTTGCCCTGGGCTTCTCCAGCTTCAGGTACGTTCTGAAGAAGTCAAGGGAACTGTACAGTCCCTGGGCAGTAAAACCTGCTGCACCACCGCAGAAGAGCGCCGCCGGAATGCTTATCATTTCCTGGTTTTCCGTATCAATGTACGTAAATCGACGCCGGAATATGTCGTAAAATAGAACGCGAGACGAGTGAAATACTAAATTCCGTGTCATCATGGTTGAGAATCCTGCGAATTGCGCCGCTTTCTTGCCATCAGTGGAAATGACACAGGTCTCCGCAATACTGGAGCCTAGGAAGCTGTGCACATACAAATGACATAGCTTTCGAAGGGATAACTGGTCCTGGGAGTTGACCAAATTGGATATGGCTTTCGTGTCGTAGGGTGTCCGCAGGTGCCAATAATTGTTCTCATCTTTGTCCATTGTTTGAGAAATAAACCAACCAGAATTTACAAATATATCACAAATTTAATCATAAAACATTTACAACACTTAACGACAAATTTGACGTTCACAAGAATTTCGAATGTAACTCGATAATAAATTTTGTTAATAACCATCGTCACCACGAAAGCGTCGAATCTGCTCAAATGTTGTCCAAAATACCATGGCCCATGGCCCGATACGTAACCAAAATGGTAAGAAACCCTTGTACATAGCTAAGGCGCCTTCTTCCCGCACCAGTTTGGTAAAACAGTCGACCATTCCCTTGTAATGTAGACCACGACCCTTCTCATCTGTTGGCTGGTTCATGATACGCGACTTGACCACATCCGCGGGAGTACACAGTATTGCACCTGCAAGACCGGCGATCATCGCCGACAGAAATTGTACGAGCCGACCGTCGGGAGAATTCAACAAGTTTTGGAGATAGCGTTTGCTCTGATCGTAGCATGCAACATCACCTGTGAAGTGAAGGGAGGAATGAAAAGGGTATTCCAAGTTTGTGATGATTACAGGGCTATGTTAGGTTTGTCAGGAGCGAAATGTGGGTAACAGGGTCCGTTTACTCGACTGTATCCTTGCTTACTATAAAGCACTTACCCAATGTGACCAGAGCTGCACGAGTGCAATTTGGCACCACGCCTCTCCACAGTCCGGGAATACCACCGTTGTTGTAGATCAGAGCCAGGGCCTGAAATACATTGTGAATTCTGGGTGGTTCGCCCAACAGACGTCGCTTTCCCTCCATTTGCATTTGGACTTTAATAAGATCGGTGGGAGAGGAGATCATATTGGCTCCAGCGCCAGCCAACATTCCACAGGCGGCACCACGTAAAAATGGCAAGTAAGCGTGTCCGTTCTTATCGATGAGTATCATGCGTCCACGTAGATTGTCATAGAAAGACATTTTGAGTCCGGTGAAGACAAAGTGTCGCAGCACCATAGCCGAGATGCCGCCATATAATTTGTGGATACCCTCTTCTCTGATAATGCCAGCGGCCGTACTGAATAATCCACGATACTTGACCGGAGTCTGCGTCTTTGAGGCAATCTCGCCCTGGATGTGTAGACGAGTCTTGCAAACATCAAAGGGATAACCAATGGATTCGGCACAGCATGCGGAGACAAATGCCGTAGCATATAACTCTATAAAGGGTGTCTTTGTGTTTTTGGACAGATACGAGGGAGGTCCATATGGTCCCAGTCCTAAAGCTTTTAATGGTTTTCCTCTTGGGTTATTCATACTTGATTTAAAAATACCGTCTGTACTTATCGCGAATTTAAAGTTATAATTTTTTTAAAAGTTTGTTCTAGTTAATGTTAATACAAATTATAAGTAATGTCTAATAACCGATAATAAATATCTTAAAAATTTACATAATTTTACTCTAGCCTGCTTTAATCAAATAATTAGGTCTAAGAATATTAATATTAATATTAACTAGACTCTGCAGAGGAAATTTGTCAGAAGCGAAATGTGGTTAACAAGCAGAAAGAACGACAAATCGTTCGTCCGTCCATATGAACATAAGACATAGACACACAATATTTGGAATGAAAGTTCGTCTATGCGTCAGGAAGATCAGGGACCTCCGCGTATTATTAAAAAAAAAACTTCTTTCTAACACTATAACTTGGAAACGACTACAGCTATGGCAATAAATTCTATCTTCCAATATCCACGTCAGGTTTTAACCGGATCTGACAACTATATCACTTCCATAGGACAAATCGGTCAAAAATAGGAAATTTGTGTGAAGACATGTAGTGTTAATTAAGTGATCCCAACCAAACGCAGACAATATGTGTATATCATTACTGTACATATCCTTTTTAAATTGGCTTCGGATTGTACAACCATAGCCTAAAGATCTCATATGACAAATGGAACAAAAAGTGGAAATTAAGACGAGAATCAGGGTATTTTACAGTCGGTTTGCTTGACTGTAGGCTTGCTTACTTCTTAATGAGTAATTTCATTTTGATATGTGTATTTTCTTAGATTTACCACAATTTGATTGGATTGTCAACTTAATTATTTTTAGACCCCGTACTCTTTAAAAAAGAGTAAAGGGGGTCTATTAAGTTTGTCAGAAGCGAGATGTGCGTAACAGGCAGAAGGAGGCGTGGCCGACCCCATAAAGTATATATATTCTTGATCAGCATCAACAGCCGAGTCGATATAGCCATGTCCGTCTGTCCGTCTGTCCGTCTGTCCGTCCGTATGAACACCTGGATCTTTTAAACTACAAGAGCTAGAGACACCAAATTTGGAATGTAAGTCCGTTATTTTGTAGAGCAGATCAAGTTTATTTCAAATTGTTGCCACGCCCCTTACCGCCCCCGCAATGAGCAAATAACCAGACACACCTCGAAAAAATTTGTGTTTTAGGTGAATATCTCAGTAACTATAGCACTTAGGAGCACAAATTTTGGTATACAGGTTCTTAGAGACAGCCTTAGTATAATGTCATTCAAAATTTTGAGCTGCCACGCCCCCTTTGCTCATCAGAAATAAAAGACTCTCCAGCTTCAATGCCTTGTTTCAGGCATTAAATCAAATAGTACAGTGTTGTAATTTAACATACGCTTAGAGAATTACTATTTCTAACTTTCCTGAAAGTGGCATCAAAATCCTATGTCAAACAACAGAGAAATTACGGTTCAAAGTCGATGTTATTTTACTGCAAAATCACTGCATGCGCGCAACACATACAAACAAACACAGAAACATACAAACATATGTTCGAACGTTTTCTCTACCTGCTGGCGGCAGCGCTGCCCGGAGCCGCTGGCCGCGCCGACCAATGCTATACATACACACATATGTATGTGTGCACATACTTATATGGAAATAATCGGAAGAATGATAGAAGAGGGGTGTGGTGCAACTGATAGAGTTGCGGCGCAATGTGGAACCTTCGCATGGATCGCGGGTTCGAGTGCTGACGATGACAGTTGTTAATTTATTTATTTTTTAATTTTAATTCAAAATGTAAATATTTAATTTTAATTTTTTAAATTTCATTTGAAAATTTTAATTTAAATAAAATGCAATACTATGGGAGTACGGGGTCTTTTACAGTCGGCTCGATCGACTGTAGCCTTTCTTACTTGTTTTAATAATTAAAGTTTCAGCAACATATTTAATGTTATTTTACAGAACATTCCTATAACAAAAGTTATGCCCATAAAAACAGATAATTTATTTTTTAATTTTTTACTACGATAGATTTTAGACATATATCACACATATAAGAGAGTCAAATTGTAAGATTTTAAAAGACATCCAGGACATCAATAGCCCTCGTCACCGCGAAAGCGTCGGATCTGCTCGAATGTGGTCCAGAACAACAATGCCCAGGGACCAATGCGAAGCCAGTAAGGCATAAAGCCCTTGTACATGGCAAAGAAGCCCTCCTCCGTATACAGTTTGGTGAAACAATCAATAGTGCCCTTGTAGTGCAGGCCACGACCCATATCGTCTGTCGGTTGATTCATGATCCGTGACTTCACCACATCTGCGGGTGTGCTGAGTACTGCACTGGTCAGACCAGCAATCATTGCCCCCATAAATTGTATGAGGCGATTATCGGGTGAGTTAAAAAAATGCATAAGCTGACGCTTGCTCAGATCGTATGCACTCAGATCGCCTTAAGGGGGAAGAAAGGAAAAACAGATGACATTAAGCTATTAACACTCTACAAAATTTACACTCTCACTGTACCCAGTGTGACCAAAGCTGCGCGGGTAGCGTTTATAACGGTGCCCTTCCATAGTCCCCGAATACCGCCTACGGAATAGATCATGCCAAAGGCTTGAAATACATTCTTTATTCGGGCGGGTTCACCCATCAATTGTCTTTTGCCATCCATTTGCATCTGAATCTTAACCAGGTCCACGGGCGATGAAATCATATTAGCCAAAGCACCAGCTGTCATTCCGCTGATAGCACCACGGAAAACGGTCAACTGCTGTTGACCGTCGGCATTTGTGGTGATCATGAATTCCCGAAAATTATCATAGAAAAACATTTTCAGTCCGGTAAATGTTGAATGGCGAAGCATCATGGCGGTCACTCCGCCGTAAAGCTTGAGAATTCCCTCCTCCCTCACAATACCCAGGGCAGTACCAAGCATTCCGCGATATTTAAGAGACGTCGATGCTTTGCTGGCGATCTCTCCCTGTATGTGCATCCTGGTCTTACACACATCAAAGGGATATGCGACCGTTTCCCCAGCAAGGGCCGAAATAACCGATGTCACATAGAGCTCAAAGAACGGAGTCTTTTGATTTGTGGACAGAAATGTCGGAGGATATGGGTGCAGATCTTCGTTATTATCCATATCTTCGATCAATTTAATTTAATCGGTGACGGATTAAAAATATAATTACTAAAATATTAATATACCACTATACTAAGAAATTTGTCTCTATTTATGCAAGTTACCCTTCAAGATTTAGATAACACTATTTTGAAAATTTAGAATAATTACTAATAATAATGTGTGAGTATAGCTTGATAATTTGGAACACTAGAAACTTTATGACTAATATTATGAGTTAAAATTCGGGGCTTTACATATTTTTCGAATTATCTAATAACTTTGATAATTTTAGCTACATCCTGTTTCGCTTTAAGTGGAAAGAATTCGGAAATAAACCATAAACGTTTATAATTTTATATATTTAATATTATCTACTATAATGTATATTCGATAAGAAATATATAAAACTGTATTTGTATAAAAGGCAATAAATAATAATGGTTTCGCCATTTATTTTATTTTTACTTGAGTATTAAACTAGCCTAAGTTTAATAATAATAATCATAGTGGTAAAAAATGATGAAAATCTTAAACAAAATATTAAATAATAATAAAAAGTTTATTTTTTAGTTGACCAAGACAAATTCCAGCGCAAAAATAAATATATTTAAGCTACTTAAATCGACGTCGAACCAGACCTATTTAATACTTATACTAGATTGTTTGTGTGCTTTACTAGTTAGTTGGCTCTCATATCTATAAAGTGACCCAAAAAAAACACACAAAGAAATACCAATAGCGATAACGCTGATACCGCAAATAAAAGAGAGAGCAAAGGAAAGAAGAAGAGAAAGAAGAAGAAGGGAAAAAAGAACTTGATGAAGGTGACGCGAGTTGCACGCTACAAAGACCGCGCCCAAAAGGGCAACGGGGGGGTGGGATCGGCTCGAGAGAGTGGGTTATACCTGCGTATTGATGATAATAATGCTGATGTTGATGATAATTATGAAATGTATACGTGTATTAGTCTGTGTGCATGTGTGTATGTGTTTGCGTGTGAACACATGTTTAACTGCTGTGCAGTGGCAACGCAGACTAAGGCTACCCTCGAGTTCGTATTGGGTGCGGTTCCTAGACTGCTCAGTCAGTCAGTCTTTTAGTTAGCACAGGGGAAGTTTTACTATGCGAAAGGTAAAAGAGAGCGGTAGAGTGAAGAGAGCGAGAGTGAAGGAGAGTGTGAGTAAGGGGGAGAGTGAAGGTGAGTAAGTGGCGCTGTCAGTTGAGCTAGAACAACAGCTATGACTACTACAGCGATGACGTGGCACGGGCCTTACACAAATTACACATACACTGTTAAAAATAACAGGCATTTTTGTATTTGTGTGCTAAAATTAAATAACTGAACTTTACATACGAAAACACATGACAAACTTATTAAATTAAATTTTATATTATTTATATATGATTTGCTAAAACAGTTGGTTCTTAAAATATTTTTACATTGGAATTTTAATTTTTAAAGCGTTTTAGCCTTGAGAAATTTTATTTAGATCGTGGGTTTGTAACATTTTTAAAAAAAATTAGTTCGAAAACATAAAAATTATGAAAAATGCTTAATGATTTCTATAAGTTTTTGAAATTTAATATAAGTAGAATATTTGAATAACTTAAATTAATTCTATATTAATATAATTGATTGGTCACTACTAAGAAATAAATTAATATTGCCAAAACTTTTTGATCTCTTACTTAGATTAATTTAAAAATAATATTTTAGGAGTAACAACAAGGTTACAAAATATTTTATAAATAAATAAATAAATACTGGCTTTGAAAAATTTCAATATTAATTTAAAATGAATGGCTGATATAATAATATAATATCTTTTGACATTAATATGAGAACATTGTCTATTTTAAAGAACTTTACATTTCCTTAGAGATATAAGTTTATGGCTATAAATATATTTCTCAGTGTATATATACATACGCGAAAGAGGCGTTTACTTCCTTCCTCCCTGTTAGCCATCTTCGGAACCACCCTCCAGCCACACAAAGCCCCTGTTGCCCATCTCAAGAGTGTTTAGCACTTTTGTTAAATGAAAGCGACGTTTTGCGGCTGCCAAGTTGAATGGGGGAAATTATGGGCATGCAGCCGAAACAGGGAGACAGGTAATTTAAAATTCCCGACACACGCCTAATCTATATGGACATCAAAAAAGGGGCGGGGGAGGGGTGACTCTAGGGCGTACAAACGTCTTGGCTGCTGTAACAGGTCAGTTTATTGTTAATTTTAATTGTTCTAAGCACACAGCGAAATCTAATACTCGTTGACCAACTGACCGACAAGTTTCCGATACCAACACTTTTAGCTGAACACAAAGTTCATAAATTTATGTGTACATAATGTAAATCATGTCGTATCATATGACATTTGATATTTCTTTAGCTGACTTTCCATATTCGAGTGCAATTTGAGAGTTTGTTGAACTGCATAAAGCGAAAAGTTGCCACAATCAGCGAGAAAGACAAAAAAAAACATTACGAATATTTTTATAAATTTTTTATGTACAAAATTTAAATGCTCTATAATCGAGTTGATTTATGTAATAAAAAATATAGGAATTTAATTGATTAAATATTACAATTCAACTGATTATTGAAAATATATTAAATTTTATTTAATATATCTAATATCGGTTTAATAAATTATACCATTATTATAGCAAGCCAACAAACTCGCTAGAGATAAATATTTTTTAAGGTTTTGTTGAGTTTAGTTTGAATATATAATGAATGTTTAAACATATGTCAAAACTACTTAAGCATATTATTTAATGTATTATAGTGTTTTTCTGGCATTTAAAGGATTGTAAGAATTGGCTTATAGCTAAAATATATTACCATTTGAGTTTATATGGAGCTACAGAAGTCAAGACTTGTCTGTAAACATAAGTACCCACGATTAGAAAAGGGTAATCGCCTCATAATGAACCCTCGGGGACAGGTTCCGACCGAATGGATTTCTGCAAAGGTTTTTATTCATTGCTACGATTTTCGAGTGAAAGAAACTCCAATTACCCACCCGAGCGAATTTGAAGGAGAAGCCGTTCAACATTTCCCAAAGGGATTGCGAAAGATTCCCAAGAATTGTGGCGGGTAAGTCGTGGGAGTCGAGACAAGAAATGATCTGATCCAAATATTGTCACACTTCCAGAGTATAAAAGCACCAACGACCGCTGCAACGGAAGTCAGTAAACGGAAGCAATGATCAATTATCAACCACAGTTACAACTTTTGCTGCCGCTGCTGCTTTGTTCCGGCTGGGCTGTGGGCCTGGCCCGGGAGGATTCGGAGCCACTGCAGCGCAGCAAACGTGCCCTGACCACAATTTGTGTGGAGATTCCGCCGACAGGACTGCAGAACGAACCTTACTTCATGTGTAAGGGCGCAGATTTTTCTAATGGCGCTGCACCAACCCAAACAGCAGCTCCAGTTCCAGTTCCAGCTCCACCTCCAGTTCCATCTCACGCGGCAGCTCCTGTACATCAGTCCAACTATAATTATGCTCAGCCAGCGCCACAGATGACGCCAGCAGTGCCTTTCTCATCGTTTCCTAACTTTGGACCTGGGTTTTTTCCTGCCTCCCAAACCTACGAGAAGCCATCGCCAGCGGCGTCAGGCCCTGCATCCCCTGGAGCTACCTATGCTCCCTTGGCGCCTGCGTCTGCACCGCAGCCATATGGCCTGCCAGCAGTTTCTTACCCAGCTCCACGAGGCTCAGCAGCAGCTTTACGCGGAACTCCTGGAGGCTCAAGCCCAGCGGCCACGCCCACTGCATATGCTGATGCAGGGGCTGCGAGGTCGTCGACAGCTGAACAGCCGGCAATGCAAGCGGACAGTAGGCATCGTGTAGCGCTAGACGAGAGCGTGCTGGCGGTGCCCAATGTGGGCTTCCAGCCCGAAGAACTGAATCCGCAGTACCGAAGACCCGTTAATACTGTGGAGCCACCACATCCCTATTACGATGATCCCATAATGCGCACCTTCTACGCCAGCTTGGGGCACCAGGAGCCACATGTTGCCCAGGCGGCGTCCTTGGGCAAAGAAGCTGCCGTTGAACCGCTAGTGTCTCAGGTCGTGCCGGCATACAATGAGGTACCTCCACCTCCAGCACCACCAGTACCACCTGGACCACCAACACCCAGCTATTCCCCGCCTTTGGATGGCAATGCCTGTAACTCTTGCAATCGTCCCTGCTCCACGTCTGCTGAGAACTGTCCCAGCTTTCAACCCGTGATCATAGCCATGCCCTGCTATGGACAGCAGCAACCCACCCATTACCTGGCCGTACCTGGGTCGACACCTCCGGGTGCTGCTCAATTGTCACGTGACTCCTATGGATCAGGATATGCCATTGCACCGCAGGTGGGCACACCCTTAGGCGGTCATTTCGGTGGTCTGTCTGGTGTTGCTTACGGCTTAGCTCCACCGCAGGTCGGAGCTCCGTTTGGGTCTATGGGACCACAAGTGGGCGGACCCTTTGGCATGCCACCGGTGCTGAATCCCTTCGGACCTTTCGGCACACTGAATCCCTTCAATCCTTTTAACAGAATACTGGGTGCACCAGCTCAAAACACACCAATGCCCAGAATGCGTTTATTTAATACACCCGATGGATATTCCACACCTACCACGACTTCACCACAACCCTCACCAGCTGGTCCACAAATTCCACAACAATCGACGGCGAGTTCCTTTAAGCTGAATTTCTCGACCAGCACACTGGCGCCACCTACAAGGCAGAGCACGGAGGCTACTGGCGGCAGCGTCAATGCCGCTCAGAATGAGCGGAAGGAAGACAAGGAGGATGAGGAGGCGGTGGATGACGATGATGAAACAGATACATCCCTGGGTGCCACACAGCAGCCGCAGGAGGGCGAAACAACGGCAGATGATGCCTCCGGCGAAGACAACGACGATGCCAAGGATCAAACTTTCGATGAGCTGGTCAAGAAGGGCGAGGACAAGATTAAGAGCGACAAACGAAAGCGACAAAATTCCCGATTCAACAACAGTAAATCCCAAAAAAGGAAATATCTCCAGCGCTTGTAGTTTCTAATTAAAACTTCAACTTTTAAAATGTTTACTTTATTAACTGCAAACGAAATAAACTAAATAAAACTTTAGACTTTAACTAATTATTTAATTAACACTAAGGGTGTGTCTGCCTCTAATCATGACCATAAATCAACGGTGGAAATATAAAACTTTAGCTTTGTGTTGGAAAACTGTATCTTGTCCTGTGGAAGGTCACAACTGTTAATTGTGACTGAATTGGAGACTTCAGTTCTTACTTGCAAAATTTTATATGGAACATGTTTTATACACTTGAAAATATTAGATAAACACAGTTAGATTTAAAATGTTTGATGTAGGGGCTAAGATATCAATAAATTTTGGAATATTCTTTCTTTCCTATCTCCTATCCTTAGTTATTTTCTATCTAATCTTATAATTAACTTTTTGGTAGTAGACAATAACACGTCAGATATAGATAGTAAACACGAAGATTCCATGGGATGTTTATTAACTTTTATTTGTTCAGAGTGTAATCATTTTTGTCATCTTATATTTGAAAATTCATTGAAGGTGCTACTTATTTCTTTTCATAAACATTAGTTTTTAAAAACGATACATATAGAAAACCTAACGAATATAGAATAGAAAAACATTATAATGGTATCTATACTCCAACCTTTTCGATAAATTCAAGAAAATGTTAATGTTATAAAAATAATAATAATAATAATCGGTTATGGGAACTTAAGAATAAACTAAAAGTAAAGTACGATATTTTCAGCTATCTTTGGCAATATATCAATCAAAAATCTATTTTTATGATTTATGTAGTATTAAGTATCTAAATTTGTTGAAATTAGACAACTCTACCTACATATATATACAATATCCTATATATATACTATATACAAAATACTATGTTATATACTACTACTAGACTATACTAGACTATATCAAATGATTTACGACTGAATTACTGGTTGCTTTTAGAAAATTAAAGATAGTTGTCTGTTCTTTAATTTATTTCCACTTTCGCTGTCAGTGCCCTGATTTCTAGCCCTATTCCATTAGCCAACTACGAGCTGGCTCTTACAATTTAAACACTTAAACGAAGGCGAGTCAATTTCCGATGATTAAGCCAACGTCCAGAAAAGGAAGTATTTTATGTAAGTAGATACAGATACTTTGTAGACTCATACGTGCACTTATAGTATATATTTATTTATTATGCAGTTTTTTCTTTGATGTACTTCCGTTTGGTTTTGCGCATTTTATTTTGCAGTGGCGCACGTCTTTATAGGAACTCGTAGCTCCAAGTTCCAAGCTCCACGCTCCATGGATCAAACAGGAACCCAGTTTTGAGTTGAGCTCTCGGTAGCTTTTCGCTGCAATCTGCTGATTAACCATGTTGAGCACGTAACACAATTTAAATAAACAAAAACAGAAACAGAAAACCAACAAATAAAAGCGAAAAAGCCAAAAACAAAAACAAAATTCAAGATAAATAAAGCATAAAACAATTTAGGCTTAGAGTCAATGTACCCTACAATTGTGCAAACCTCCAAATCGTCTTCGTCTTCGTCTCCGACTTCGTTATCGTCTCTGGCTTCGTCGCTGATCCCGAGTCCGAGGTTGAGTAATCGTTGCCCAGAATGGGCACAGCTAAAGCGATTGGATTTCTACGACTAACCGGGTTAGAGTATTCTGTTGCGAAATGAATGACCAAGCCGAAAGCTTCCCCGTCTTGTGCTAATTTTGAGACCAACACAGATATACCCTTTCTTACAGAATGTTGGGGTATTTTAGCTGTACACTACTACAAGATTTGAGTATTTAAATTTCTACGACTCGAAAGTGTTACATACTCTAAAATATCTTTCTATTTATAAATTGTTAAGCTATATTTAGGTATATACATAAGTATACTCGATCTCTAGGCCATTAAGTGGACTTAATGATGGCAAGAGACAATTTAGTTTAAGATTGAAGACATTAAGTAATTAAAATAAAACTAGTAAGAAATGCTACAGTCAAGAGAACCGACTGTGAAAGACCCCCTACTCGTTCTGGTGTAATACAAATTACAACTTTTTGCTCGATTAGATCTTTAGGAGCTATAGGATATAGTTGTTAGATACGTAACAAATTTCTTGATGATATTTATCATCATGATATACACATAAAGTGTGAGTTTAGTTGGAACAGTTTAATTAAAGCTACACTAACTCATACAAATGGCCAAATCCGACCGATATAATTGTAGTTGTCTTATTGGATATAATTGTCTGATCAGGACTAAGCTTGATCAGCATTACTATGATGTAACTAACACAGAGCATGTGATCTTGATCTTAATAGATTAGTAGTTTCCAAATAGTGGTAAACATTTGAGATAAACTTGATCTGAGTGCAGTAATCGATTGTGTGAGGTCGGGTAGTACGACGTCGAATTTGTTGTGGAACAGCTTAATGTACCTACTGTTGTGTTAATATGCTCCACTCTGTAGGGCATCAAAGTGCAAGGTTAGCACTTTCTTCAACGACTCTGTATGAAAGCCAGTCAATGCAATCGGAGCCATCGATTAGTTGCAATTGAGAATTCGCGTCGCGAGGTTAAAGTTACAAACGCAATTGGAAAATGTTGAACTGGTGGAGCCACCTGGCGGCATTGATCTGCTGCAGCACAATTTGCTTAAGCGCTTCCTCGCAGGCACTGACACACAATGGGGGCAGCATAGCGCTGGCCAATAGCATTCCTGGGCCTGGACAACCGATGTACTACCTGATGGCTGATGCGGGTACTACAGTGGGACCCAATGACGAACTGAAGCGCACTAATCGATCCCTGATGAAGTGGTGGGATGACTTGTTTGGCCAAAACAATTGCTGCAACAACAACATGAACTTGTTGCCGAACAACATTAATTTGTTGCCCAACAACATGAACTTATTGCCCACTAGTAACAACCTGTTGCCTCCGATAGTGACTAATCCTTGCAATGGATTGCAGTTACAGAATTTGGATCCTTTCAAGCAGATGAAACTGTTTAAGAAGCTGCCCGATCTGTGGGGCAACAACTGTGGAGGCCAGTGTAATCAGTGTGGTGTTCAACAGCCTGTCAACAATTATCCGGCCCCAGTGTCTCCTGGCTATGGTGGTGACGGCTACGCTGCTCCACAGCCAGCTCCAGCACTACCTGTGGCTCCAGTCGATTACAATACAGCACCAGCGCCACCTAGCGGTGGCTACGAGGCACCAAATTCCGCTTACGATGGTCCTGGTGATGGCAATGCTGGTTATGTAGCACCTGCAGCTCCACCAGCAGCGCCACCTGCCGCTGACAGCTATGTAGCACCACCACCTGCGGAGTATGCACCACCAGCGCCTGCTCCACCAGCTGCCAGCTATGAAACTCCTGCTCCTAGCTATGAGACTCCCGAGCCTGCACCAGCCCCTGCTCCTGCACCACCCAGCTATGAACCTTCTGGTCCTGCTCCTCCTCCAGCGAGCTATAGCCAAGTGGAAGAGAAGGGATATGGCGGTGCACAGCCACCTCAAATTGTGTATCAACCCATCATCTACTTAACCACTTCACCGGGTTCCAAGGCAGAAGCGGAAATCAAGTCACAGCCACAGCAGCCAAGTTATGAAGTCCAAACGGAAGCGCCAACACCACCGCCCCCAGTCTATGAACCACCAGCAGCACCACCAGCTCCTGCGCCCGTTGAATTGCCCGCCTATGCCACGCCTCCCGCTCCACCAGCCCCTGTGTCGCACTGCAATTCACCTGCTTGTGGTGGCTTCTTGCCAGTTTTAGGTGTTCCCTTCTACAGCTACCCTGCACTGCCACCACCAGCAGCAGCGCCAGTCTATGCAGCACCACCTGCAGCACCAGCCTATGCACCACCAGCCTATGCACCACCACCTCCTCCAGCTCCTGCTCCTGCTCCCGCTCCTGCCTACTCTTCTTCGCCCTGCCAGACGCCCATTCGCTTGTCCCTGTACGATCAGCCCTATCGAGTGGCCCCCGAACTCTTCAAGGAATACAATTATCGTCTCGCTTTGGCAGAGAGAATTGGATTATAGCCGATCCATGTGTATTCGAATCCGATATCTAACTGTAAATAAAATGTATCTAACGCTGTTTGGATTGTATCTTACTTATTTTAAGAGGAGTTTTTAAAGTGCGAAAACTCTTGAGCTTAGTTTGACTTTCTGAGCTGTGAATTTGGGACACGTGTGTTTCTTAAATGTCGGAGCTTTACGGTTTAATAGCTTTATTAGTTGATTATCAAGTTCGGATAGATACTTGATAATTAGTTATTGAAATTGGATCCATGGATTGAAGTATCAAGGGTTTACCCGTAGTCAAGTGTTCCCAGCTGATTTTAAATTATTCGGGATGGGACTAATTCTGCAACAGAATCACATATCTAATGTGTTAGTATTAAAAAGATTAACATCAAAAATGTGTGCAATAATATTTTATTTACGAATTTTAATATCTTTTAGTAATTTATATACAGTGCACTGTAGTAATAAAACTTATTTTTGTAACGATTATAAAAGTGATGATCAATGGCACAGTTGCATCTATACTTGGTTTCTTATCAAATTTCCTTAAGCAATTAAATATTTTAGTATATTTTAGTGAGTCTTATAAATAAAAAGTTTTTAAACAGAAACAAGAATTTACTAAACAATCACAACTTTTATAAGCTAAAAGCTATAAGTTGCTATAGTTTTAGTGTTAGTCACACAAATAATTTATAACTGTACTCAGTGCTACTATTTTAAGATTTTTAATCTTTATAAACCCCCATTCTTTTATGGGTCGATCAATTATATGGAAAGAATTTAACTAGTAATTTTAATTGCATAAATCCTATGTATATATATATATATATATATATATATATTTCTCTAAAATTCTATATGAGGTGACAAAAAATAACGATAAAGAAAGGAAAGAAACATATTTAAATTTTTCTTAGTTTAAATAAATGCATTAAAGCATTTTATCTTTTAAAAAATAAGCATAGAAATTTTGTGACTTGTGTTTTTATCTATTTATAGCCGTAATGTAATTAAACTCCCATGATCTTTATTGATCTTTTAGTATTTAATTATCTCTGTTATGCCCAAATGTACAAATAGGATTTAAAATAGTTTCAATTGTTCCACATGTCTGCTTCTGATCGTTTGTACAGTTGTGCATTGTGATTTCAGCTTATCAACATAAACACTGTCAAGGTCTATGTATCTCCACAATCCCATTAGTTCACATTTATTACATATGTGTAGTGTCGATAGCTGACTTCTTGTCTCTCTCTCTCTCTCTCTCTCTCTCTCTCTCTCTCTATGTTGTTGTTCTGCTCCTCTTTCCCTCTCATGCCACGATGACGTCGACAAGAATTTGAGCTGTAATCGCGTTACTCTGTCAGTTGGTCGCAGTTTGTTCCTCTTTTTCATTACTCTTTATTTTCATTTCCATTTTCATTTTCAAATTCAAATTCCATAACAAATGAGCACACACACAATCACACACATGTGTGCACAGTGTTCCTTCGCTATGTGGGCTGTGGAAATGCGATAACAGTACCCTGTAAAACAATGCTATCCATGCTGCCCATGACCATGACCGTGACCAAGTGAAAGTTGCCTGCAGTTTGCACATCAGCCCAGAAGGTCTGCATTCAGCTGGTCATCGTCTTTGTCTCACTTTGCATGTGGCACGCACTCATATTCTTGCCTCTTCCCGAATTCAACTCCAACTACGACTCCGATCTTTGTCTGGGTCTTTGTCTGGGTCTGGGTGTGAGTCTTTGTCGGGGCGTTGATCGTTTGTTGATTGCAGTCTGCCTGTGCAGAGCGTGACGTAGTTTACATAATCTAATCGCCTCTTGACTGAGCAGAAAATATGGTTAATAAATTAGCGGTTACAGTGTTAAGTGATCTTCTCTTTTGATTTGTTGCGCAACGATCTTCATCATCAACACATGTGAAGACCAAATGATGCAGCTTTCTTGAAACGATAAGAGATCGTGTCAAAGATCTACAAAGATTTGCCAATTTCATCTTTGATCTGAAAGTTACACAATTTTTATTTGATTATTAATTAATTCATGGTGCTCACTTTGGCATTAAAGATCGCAGATCAATCTTTAGACTCAGGCCTGTCAAAAATGACAGTTACTTAGCTGCCGGAAGCAACGTTTTATTTATATTTATTGATAAAATTATCACTTATCAGTGTAAGTTATTTGTTGGGCAGCCAAATCGAGTAGATCGCTGGCATGATCGATATAAATGCGATAAAAAATTCATAATCTTTACAAATTACATGGTGTAAGATTGATTTGAATTTAAATTGAGTTATTAAAATAGGCAAATAATATTGATTAATTAGTAACGTAAAAAAATATACAGTAAGAATTACTTGAAAGCTTTTGTATGCCGTGAAATGTTTTTGAGCATGTAATATCAGCCATCAACTTGTCTCTGTTGACTGTTTGAACCTATTGAAATTGACAAGTTCATTTATGACTGATCGCTAATTGAAGTCAACAATTAAATAGCAATAACAAATTGATTTAATTTAGAGATTTTATTCAATTTAATTAGTTAGAGTTCAGTTTTTGTGCGATCAATGAATCGATCTCACAAAGTGCATTACAATTGTCAAGCTGCGATCAGTTCAAAGAGCATCAATTGAAAGACAGTCTCAAATAGAGGCATGAAACATCTAGAACTACTTCTCGGCGTTACTCAAGATCAGGGATCGCTTATGGATCGCCTTTGAACAAAGTATCTACAAAATTACCCCACACAGATTTTCCAAGAAGTCTCTGACTCTTGAGCGTAATTGAGTGAGTGTAGCACAGAAGAACGATTCGAACAAAATTTAACAGCACATAAAGAACGATTCTGACACAACATCTGTCAGGGGCATGAATAAGAGAGGGAAAAGAGCTCCGATCAATGCTGCTGGGCACTTGCAATCCAACCGCAGCAGGGTCTCAAAAATAGCGCCAATGTCGTCGCCAGTGCCAGTGCTGACGCCAAATGAAGCGATTGATATACCCTTACCACAGGGTATAAGACTACTCTAAAGTAATGGCCAACCTAATTTTTTTCGAATTGTTATTAAATCGAATTTTATATTATTATTTATTATTTAGTGCTACTGAACACTTATTTTAATCATTGCAGCTATTTAGTTTTCAAAACTTTATTTATTTTAAATTAATTGTGTTGAAATTTACTTCAAAATTGTAATTTTATATTTTATAATAGGTTTTTATACAGTATTTTAATTTTAGATTAAAGAATTGATATTTCGGGATCTCCAAATAGTTGTTATTGTTTACTTATTATATTTATGAGGTTTAGATTAAGACTCAAAGTTAGCTCAAATAATTTGGTAAGGGTATAAATAGTGTCGGCCTTGTAGATTTGAATTCCATTTGTTACCCAAATCTCGAGTCTTTGGACTATAAGGGAACGGGAACCATTGCTAGGTCCGGGGTGCTGTATATAAATATTTGTGGAGTGTGATGTGGTGTGTGGTGTAGTGTGTGATGTGTTCTGCTGTGGACTCGCAGTGGCTGAAGCCGGGTGGGGGGCATTTATGGCTCAACCGAATGAATTTTAAAGAAATGTTGTGGACATTTTCATTTGTTGCTACAATTTCGAATTTTATATTTAATTTTGTATTTATGTACACACTTTGAACTCTTGTATTTTATTTATTAAGAAATGTATGCGGGAATTAGATTGTTGGCACCTGCAATGCAATTTGAAATGCCAGCGAAAGTATATAAGTTTATTATATGTAGAATACAATTTCTCGTTGCGTAGGATTCAAAACAAAATGTGGAATATTCGGATAAATTAATTTTGTGTGTTCTTAGAACAGACATACAGAAAGAGAGGGATAGAGAGGGATTGGGAGTGAGAGAGACAGACCAATAGAAAGAGAGAGTGAGAGAAAGAGAGAGAGAGAGAGAGAGAGAGAGAGAGAGAGAGAGAGAGAGAGAGAGGGAGAGAGATATAGAGTGATAGAAATAAGTGGGCCATAAAGATTTATAAGTTTATAGATTGATAAATATGATTAAATCAAACTTAATAAGGTAATTAATCTACCTGTTCTAATCTATCTGTTTTAAGCTGTATGTGTATAAATAAATAAATATAAATTTATAAATAAAAAATTCATTAATTAATACACACTTCATTTACTATAAAACAAAATCTTCTATAGAAAGAATAGTGGTAATGGTCAAGCTATGGGCGATTTACATGGGTTAGTTTTATAAATAGATATAATATAGTAGAAAGCGTTATTTTAAATTTAAAAAAACTAATGGAATTAACATAATTGTTTAAAAACTTTAAGTATATGTATATACTTTATAAGTTAATCCCGGAAACACTTATACTTAAACACTGTATTTGTATAAAAACTATCAAAAAGGGGACAGTCGATTTATTTCGAAATAATTAAGTATTTTGCCAATAAGCACAACTTTGCGCTAATTTATCTTTTAGTCAAACAGTCTACAAAAATTGGGCTAAGATTGTGCAAACTGTACATTACTCTAGATATACCCACCCACGTTGCTGAACTTACTTTGCATTCACTGCATAAGTAAATTGTAAATTAAAATAATCATCCAACTGACCCCAAAAGAAATGAAAACTCAGCAAAATTATGTAAAAAGGTGAAAACCCAAAGTCAACTATTATTTTTAGTCGCGTGTGCTAACTAGGCAAAAGTTCAGCTATATAAACTAGAGTTTGTATTCAGATTGGCATCAGTCACCTTTGGTTACCACATCAGTTCCAAATCAAATCCTCAAGATGAAATTCTTCGTTTGCTTCGCTCTCATCGCCGTCGTCGCCTCCGCCGTGGCCAATCCCACCAGCGGTACCTCCGCTACCCTCACCAGCGGCAACACCGGTGCTGCCACCCAGGAGACAGAAGCTGAGGGTTATGGTGATCTGACCCGTCTGCGCAAGGCCGCTTATGGTGGCAGCTCCGGCGGATATGGTGCATCCAGTGTGCCATCTCCTCCCTGCCCCAAGAACTACCTGTTCAGCTGCCAGCCCAACTTGGCTCCAGTTCCTTGCAGTGCCCCAGCTGCCAGCTACGGATCCGCCGGTGCCTACTCCTCTCCAGTAGCTAGCTATGCTGCCCCCACCTACGGTGTGCCCCAGCAGCATCTCTACGGAGCCGCCTACATGCCTCAGGCTTATGGCTACCAATACTAGAAGATCTTGGACCGAACCTAGAGACTTGAATTTGACACGGCTTCTAATGCTGACGAGAAAACAAAAATCTTTGACAAGCTAAAAGAAAATTAACAAAAAAATATCTAGTGCTATTAAATGAA
Source organism: Drosophila acutilabella (assembly GCA_035046005.1). Lineage (NCBI taxonomy): Eukaryota > Metazoa > Arthropoda > Insecta > Diptera > Drosophilidae > Drosophila > Drosophila acutilabella. Next base: position 941,068 of record JAWNOK010000033.1, on the reverse strand, counting down.
CTAAAACCCAACAAAAATCTTTTTAATCTTTTATTTTTGAGTATAACTCAGCATTTTTTAGCTTTAGGTTGAATTTGGAATGGTTTGAATTTTGACCATAAGGATGAATAGGTAATGTCGAAACTGAACCTTGTGAAATAATTATAAACCGGCACAAATTAGTTATCTCTGTCATCCGAAATTGAAAAATATTTAATAGTAACCATAACATATTAATTATTTATATTAAATTATTTAAATATTTATTAAAAATCAAAATATTGAATTCAATACATGACTGGTTTACTTGTATTTCGATTTAACGTGAAAATTAAAGATAAATTTTAAATTTTATTAAATAACCAAATGGGAATTAGTTTTTAAATATCTTAGTTGCTAAAGATTATAATTTAATTGATTTAAACAAAGATTTAGAGTTTTAGCGATTGACTGTTTAATTTTAATCAGTCAGTCTAATTGCATATGTGAGCCAAATGACAGTGCTAAAAAATTGTATACATACTTATATACATATGTACATATGAGCATACATATAATGTCAAACGAATTTGTATTTGCATACAAACAGATTTATGTTCGATTATACTTAGTTTTTTTTGTTTTATTAAAAAAATGTTATTCTATTGCAAGTACTATCCATTATAGGTCCTAGATAACGATTTTAATATTATAATCGGGAATAAAAGCAGAAAGTATTATACGGTCGGGAGAGCTCGACTGTTCTTTTCATTCTTGTTCATCCTAAGTATTTCCAACCGACAATTTCTATGGCAGCTTTATGATATAGTGGTCAGATATGAATGCTCATGGTATTTGGTACTAAATGCATATTGAAATTGCTTAATAGACACTGAAAATTTGAATGAAATTTGAAAAATGTGGAATCTAAAAAGAATGGACAGACATGGACATGGCTATATCGACGCGGCTTTTAACTCACGAATTATATACTTTATGATGTAGGCCACACGTCCTTCAATGCGCTACAATACCTTCTGCAAGGGTACAAAGGTCATGTATTTTATATCCAAGTCTGTTATGCACTTAAGGGGGGTTTCTGCTTTGTAGACCTGAAAAACGACCCTTTTTTAAAAATTTTTTTTTGGCGAAACTTTAATAGATATTGAGTTGAAACTTTTTGTATCTAGTTAATCATTGCTTATTCTTTATTTTAAAAATCACAAAACAAAAGAGGGCGGAAGGGGGCGTTCCAAAATGGCGGCGCATCGGTCATGGTGCGTCTCGCTGATGGAGTCCTCCCGTCCCGTAGGATAATCTCAAAGAGACAAATTATACATTTTATCAATCTGTACACTTAAGCGCATAATTTAGACCTCTACTTTGAAAAAAGCTTGAAAAATGCCAAAGTTATTAGCATAGGGTCCATCATCCATCAGGTCGAGAAACACTGTTTCGAGAAAAACGCGTTCAAAGTTTAAATTGAGCAAGAAATCGTTCGAGCGCCCGATTTTCTATAGGGAATATCTTCCGCAATTCGAAAGATATGGCCATAAAACTTTGTACACGTATTCTCAAAACACGTATCTATCCGAAAGTGCAAAAAAAAAATTTCGATTTTTTGGATCCAACAAAGCAGAAACCTCCCTTAAACTGTTTGTTTATAATTTATTTAAATACATAAAAAAAAATATTGATATATGCTATTTATTCTCTCATTGAATTTGATCAATATCATTATTAAAATAACTAAGATGCCAGTACACTCAGATGCCAGTACTATATTTAAAAGCTTGCTAAAGGGTAACTAGCTGTCGGGCTTTTCCTTAACTTAAATTAATACCCACTAATCGAGGTAGCATTCTGTAAGTAATAATTGTTGGTTCTGGATACGAACAAGTAATGACTAAAAGCTGATGAAGCGAAAAGCAAAAGCATAAGAATAGTCCAAGCCACTTGCATCTATGCTTTATGCTAACTTGACAAAGTTTTGGGTATAAAAACTGGTCGAGTGGCTTCAAATTGCATCAGTCACCTTTGGTAATCACAGCGGAAACTGCTCCAATTCCAACTCCAACACCAGCTTCAAGATGAAATTCTTCGTGTGCTTTGCTCTCATTGCCCTCATCGCCTCCGCCGTGGCCAACCCAACCAGCGGCACCTCCGTTTCAGTTTCCAACCAGGAGACAGAGGCTGAGGGTCTCACCGGACAGGGTTATGGTGATCTGACCCGTCTGCGCAAGGCCGCTTATGGTGCCAGCTCCGGTGGATATGGTGCATCCAGTGTGCCATCTCCTCCCTGCCCCAAGAACTACCTGTTCAGCTGCCAGCCTAACTTGGCTCCAGTTCCTTGCAGTGCCCCAGCTGCCAGCTACGGATCCGCCGGTGCCTACTCCTCTCCAGTAGCTAGCTATGCTGCCCCCACCTACGGAGTGCCTCAGCAGCATCTCTACGGAGCCGCCTACATGCCTCAGGCTTATGGCTACCAATACTAGAAGATCTTGACCCTGGAGACTTGACTTAAACCCTTTTTCCGAAACCTTTGTCTAGCTAAAAGAAAAAGTAAAAAAAAATAAATGGACAACATTTCCTGCAATTAAATTTTACCGATTTGTATTACTATAAAACTTCTAGACATTTGTAGCTAAAGCTTTAGATAAACAGCTGTCAGCAACTATCAAATTTCTAGGATTGATTAGATATCAAGTATTTGCTTTGGTCTAGCAGCTGTTTTACTGAATTAGTCTGCTTCGATTACACATTTGTGACTTTTTAGTTTAAATTCTAGAAATTGCAACAATGGATTTAAGTGCCGAGTTGTCATTTGATTTTTTCTTTTCTTTTGTATTTTAATACAATCTATATATAAACAAGAAATAAACAAAAACCTACCATAAACTTTTTCTAATCGGAAAAAATAAATGCTTCAAATAGTTTTGAAATGATTTGCACGAAAAATATACCTAAGAATAACAACTATAGTAATTTTTTTGATGAGTAAAATAAGTAAATATTTGTTTTTAATGAAAACAAGTAAAAATGGCTACTATGAATCGAGCTCACTGTGAAAGATTTATATAAATGGATATTGACAACTTGCTAGGCGGTAGGAGGCTGCCAAAAATTAAAAATATACTTTGGTGGCTCAGGCTCTTATAGTCTCAGAGATCCAGTTGTTCATACGCACGGACAGACGTTGACCTTATGGGGTCGAATATTATTCCTTCTCCCTGATACATACATTCCAACGATTATACTATATCATTTCATTCTTCGATCACAGGCTTCGAGTAGTAGATTGCAGTCCAGTGAACCAACTGTAAATGACCTCGTACTCAATCTGTTTTTATTTCATTAAATTTTGTACCGATTTTTCCGATGGGAGCTATAGTAAGAATAGTTTTCATGGTACCATACACAAAACGTGTGAATTTGATACCGTTTCCAAGTTATGATATTGGAAGAAGAGTTTTTACAGTTTGTGGAAGAGGGTGTGGCAAAAACATAGACGAAGTTTTATTCCAAATTTAGTGGCTCTAGTTCTTAAACTCTCTGAGATCTAGATGTTTGCACGGACCGACTCACAGTCGTCCAAAGACATTCCTGAATCGTCTTGGCTGTTTATGCTGATCAACATATTATTATGCATGTAACGGATATTTCACTTCTGGCAAAGTTAATAGACCCTTAAGTAACTACATAGCTTCTTCTTGAGTGGCCAGGTATTCTAATAATTTTTATGCAGGTCAACAGGGATATGATTTATTTTGATGTTAAAAAAAATCGTCAAAAGGAATATAAATAATATTCTCAATTTAAATATATTCTCAATTTAAAAAGTTTTGTAATATCTGTTAAAAATCATTGGCAACACCTACAAAAATGAAACAGTCTGTTCAGCACAACTAAACCGCAGTTTAAGCAGTTCTACTTTCCCTCTCTGTCTATCTTTCTCTCTGTCTTTCTCTTTCTCTCCAGTCTTACTATTTACCTAGAAATGCAAAATAAATTGAATATAAATCTAAAGAGTTCTTTGAACTCATTTTATTTAAATTGTTATGGAATTGATGGGGGAAAAGTAGATGAATTGGCAATTGCAACATATCCGTCAAAGTTGGCCTAAATCAAGGTGCAGAAAGGTGAAAACGAAGCAAAAACTAAAGAATATTGCAGACTGTGGAAAAGTGTTTATTGGTTACATGATACTGCGAGAGGTTAAAAAAAACACATCGATAGCTGCAGAGCCTACAAGAGCTTAGTACTTAGTGCTGACCTTCGGGCTTCAGGTGTGCAAAAGTTGGCATAGGTGAACAGTCATGTCTTGACCAGGCAATGATGGGGATGTTTCCAAGATTAACAACATCTGTCGAGATACTTTAATCAGTTCGAGCTGTTTTAGCCTTGAATGCCATGAAGTATGACCAACTAACCCATTTAACCCACTCACCTTGAATCATTTCTGCTTTTGGCTTCATTCTTTCGTTCTTTCCGCATTGCAATGCATTTTGCTGTGGAATCTAAGCCAAAATGCATTGATAAAAGCCAAGTGCTGTCAGCCCATTGCCGTCTAGTCTCAGTTTACAGCTTCAGTGGGCATCAGGTCGTAACAGTAAACCAAAATGTCTCCTCTCTGGACTCTACTACTTACCCTGCTTTTGACATGCATGGAACTCACGTATGTTCAGGCCAATTGTGAGCAGCGCTACGTACGAAGTCCAACTGGGCAATTATTTCACTTTATTCCCGTGCGCTTGTTTACACCGGAGTTGATGCAAAATCCTGCGGAGCTAGTGCGGCAGCCACGTCAGCAGCAAATTGTGCAGGAGATCACAGTAGTAAATGAAAATAATTTTGGTCGTCCTAGTGGCGGTTTTGGTGGGTCACCATTCAGGGATCGACCATTTCCTGGAGGTGGCTTTCGTGGAGGCTTTGGCGGTGGCTTTGAAGGTGGCTTTGGTGGTGGCTTCCGTGGTGGCTTTGGACGTAGCACCAGCATGGAACGCAGCTATGAACCAGAGCAACAAGAGCAGGAGTCCCCAAAGCAGTCAACGCCTGTTCAATATGAGGCACCTGGTGTTCCAGTGCCACCCTGTGCCCAAAGCTATCTGATCTCCTGTGAAGCCGTTTTGAAACCAGCGCCCTGTGCAGCTTCACCTGCGAGTTGTAATTATTGAGAGACAAAAGAACTGATTTTGATCCCCCAAAATAAACAAATAATTTATGAACTTAACTGTAGAAAGTGTTTTTCTTGTTTTGAATTACTTTCCTTGTTAAGTTAAGATTTTTCTTAACAATTACGAAAGTATGTGAATACTTATTTGGAAAAGAAGCAAAAAACAAAAAAAAAGTGACGTGAAAAAAAATCGTTGCAGAAATGTAAATTACAATAATTTTAAATATCAAAGAAGTTAATTTAAGTACAAAATTTATATAAATCAAAGCTTTAACTAAAACATAATTAGTTTCCGTTATTTTTCCCTTGTTTTACATCATTGTCCATAAAATTTCCAACCTTTAACGCAACCCTTAATACAAACTCTAAATTTAAGTCTAACAATCCACTAGCAGTTGAGAAATTAGAAAATAATATATAATTTTCATTCTTTAAGTTGACAAACACTCAATTTTAGCTTAAATAATTATAAAAAATAATTTAAAATTTCAAACCCCACAAGTTTTCCAAAAAGAAAAGTTAAAAAACAACAGAAATTTTCAATATCAATTTAGTTTATTGCATTAGGAGTAGGAACAGTTTTGCCATATCGAGACCAGTTGTAGCACCTACAACAACTCGCGTACGATGGGCATGGCGTACTGGGGAGCGTAGTGGGAGTAGGCACCCGAAGAGCCGTAGGACGGAGCAGCAGCAGCGCAGGGCACGGGCTGCAGCGAGGGCTGGCAGCTGAACAGGTAGTTATTGGGGCACGGTGGAGACGGAACGGGTGCGGGTGCTGAGTAAGCTGGAGCCGCTGGTGCTGAGTAGGCTGGAGCCGCTGGTGCTGAGTAGGCTGGGGCCGCTGGTGCAGCTGGAGCTGGGGCGGCGTAGGCGGGAGCAGCTGGTGCAGAGTATGCAGGGGCAGCAGGTGCTGGGGCAGCGTAGGACGGAGCAGCTGGGGCGGAGTAAGATGGGGCAGCGGGGGCGGAGTAAGCGGGTGCAGCAGCTGGTGCTCCATAGCCGCCATAAGCAGCTCTGGCCATGCGAATGTTCTCAGCCAATGGCGCTGGGATCAGGATGCCCTGCGTGGGCTGCAGTTGAATCGTCTCCGCGGCGCAGACAATGGCCAGAATGGTGACCAAGAAGATATGTCCAATGCTGAATGCCATTGTGATACGTGTAACTGCTGTCTGCTTGCTGTTAATGTGGCACCTAAAGGTTGACTGTAGTTCAATACTCTCGAGGCTTCCAACTTTATAGCCCACTCAAAAAACGCTGAGCGTACGTGAAAATAGGAAAAACAAAAAACTCTGACTTAAAGTGCAGACTGAAAAGTTCAAAAATTGCTGACAATTTGAATTTGGAATGGACACTATTTCGATTTACCATAACCAAGAAGTACGGTGTAGGGTGAAGCACTGACCGGCTAACACCAATAAACGAATTTCAAATGGCCAAATGGAAAACACTTTTGGTGCTGCTCTTCATACATCTAATGACCCCAAATGCGATAAACCCAGTAGCAGCAATAGAGACTTCCGGCATGTCACAGTTTCTGGAGCAGCAAGGTCAGCAAAGTGAAGACTCTCAGAGTTGGTCATACTTGTTACCCAGCAACTACTTTTCCGAGTTGAATCAACAGTACTATATGAGATTCCGAAGGAGATCAAAGCTGGAGTTGAAGGACATACGCAGGTTTAGACCACATCCATTTGAATACGCGCTTTATGTTTAAAAATGTTTGAAAAAAATAAATAAAATAAAGTTTAAAGTAAACCATAAAAAATAGCCAATAAAAACTTTCATGTTTTTATGTTTCAATTCAAATTTGAATTTAACAGTAACAAAACTATCGCCTACGAACGGCTGATAGTTCGATTCGAAGTTATCGATAGTCTTTGCGCATGCTCGCGCTGCGTGGGCGCATTTGACGTCACTAGGACGAAGGACACAACACAGAGTCAATAACAAAACACAGTTCAAAAGAAAAGGTTAAGCTGTAGATATAAGTTTACAAATCAAAATATGAAATTAACTTTGCGTCGATATTCGTGGCTTTTGGCCCTACAATTAACGCTGTTGGTGGTCGACCTGTTCTTCAATGCTTTTGGCTCCTGGCTGTCACGGGATAAGCTCCAAACGGCAATATTCTTTTTTATGTGAGTAATGAAAGTTGCATATGTTGCAAGTTGTTTGCTTGAAGCAACTTCTTTTACAGCGTTCAGGACGCCTTCATCATTGTGGAATATCTGCTGTTTACTCTGTCATTGCACTCGACTTGTGTCTATCAAGTAGGCGCCTCCCACATCATCTTGCGCAATTGCAAATTGTTTCTGTTCAGTATTACCATCTATTTTCTACTGTCTGCCTCGCAGCACTCCTGGATTGTCTATCAGTATCGATTGTCCACACCGGAATCCACTCTAGAATGGCCTTTAGCATTATACGCATTAGCGGTATTCCAACGTTTAAGTAAGTCTCTAAATTTTAAGTGACACTTTTGCTGGAATTAATTTCCTCATTGTCTTTTACAGTGTCGGTTTTCTACTATTACACTTCAAAGTCAACCGCTCTGATTATGGCCGATCCGCGCTATAAAGAGGAGCATCTCGATTGGATTGCTGAGCAATTGGGCGACAAGTGAACACCTGAGAGTATTATTAGTTTTTATTTTTAGCTAGGCTTCGTCTACAGTTAATATATTAATGTAAAGCTCAAATATATTTAATAAATGTACATATGTAATTGTAAAATCAAAGTTGAATTAATTTATTAATTTTTGGTACTTGTGGCGTCACCTATGGGTCAATATCAGTAAGTAGCGCCATCTTTTGTGTGGTCCCTTATACCCATGTACGCAGTGAAATTCACAATTTAAAACTGGTTTAATTATCATTCGCCTGCATATTAATAAAACGATTCAATTTAATTATATTTTCAAATGATTTTGTTTTTTAATTTTTTCCAATGCTTTTCTTAAATTAAACATTTGAATATGTACAAAATATGTGTCATAATTTATAATTACAATTGTTTTTCTTTATATTACAATGACTTTAATGATTCATAGCTAATATATAAATATACATATTACACATTTGATTTATTGGATAAGCACCATTTCTTATTTGCTTCTCGGTATTTATAAGTATTGTCCATGTTTGATATACTAACACTAGTCAAGTTAAATATACACATATCAGTATTTAAAGCTAAGCATTATAATAATATACTCAATATAAATCTATACATGTATGCAGATCAATATATAAACATGGTTACAAAATAATTTTAAATATGTAGATTGTTTTATGTTTTGATATGAAACAATAGTAATTGGTCCCTGGTAAATTGATGAATACTACGTTCCGGAATAGCTAAGCGGCACTCCAAAAAGCTTTTCCCAGGATTTACCAATGGCATTCAGACAGCACTCGGCATTCGCTGAAGTCTCGAACTGCACATGCCATAGTTCACATTGGTTTTCTGTATCGTCTAGAAAGTTAACTTTAAACTCGCAGTCCGTGATTCGGTCGACCTCTACAAGATTGCTCATCTGTTGTGTCAGGGAGAGTTCCAGTACCGGCTGCTGTTCCTCATTGGTGGTCAGCCAATCGAATCTTCCATTGCCGATGATATGCAATTGTGTATCCGTAGCGATGAGAGTACATATATCCAAATTGCGTTCATCCTGGCCACATATCCACTGGCAGCCACTTAGCACTGCACACGTCTTCAATGGCTCAGAGACCAGGGAAGACAGCCGTTGACGCACAGCACTCACCGGAGCTAGAATCAACTCACACTCGGAGGGCAGTGGATTATCTATAGAATAATAATCAGTACTGAAAATAAGAATTGGAAATCTATCACTTACCAGCCAAGTACAAAAACAAGCTATCTGTGCGCAACATGTCCTGCAGCAGGAGAGCAAAATTTCCCACGTCCCTCAAGGTAAAAGATAGTCCCAATTTCCAGGGTAAACAATGTATACTTGTTAGGCGATCGATTGTAACGCTATTTACTTGACGCAACCATTTGGATACATCATCTTGTGGCGCTGCATATGCCTCCATGAGGTAACATTTGCAGGTGGAAATGACCAATAAACCCTCGCGCAGCGTCCGCGTTTGTTCATTGTAAATCCTACCCTTGGCCAGCCACTTAAAGTGCTCCCCGACCTCCTTGAATTTGCTCTGGTAGAAATAGAGCTTCAGACGATGATCAATGTCATTATAGTCACTATAGTTAAACTTGTATGGCTGAATTTCACTTGCACTAGACTCCGATTCAATTAGCTTCTTCGAGCTGGACATGAGCACATTTGTTGATTGAATAAGAGCTGTAAATTGAGGGCGTTATTTGGATTAACTATTAGATTACAAAGTTACTGAATTGCTACTTACCTCCAAACATGGAAGATAATCCTGTATCTTCAGTCACTTTAGCATGTCCATTTGCATTAACACCAGTCACGTTATTGTTGTTATTGTTGTGTTTGTGACTAGAGCTTCCACTGGATTCAGCAGCCAGCATATTTTGTAGAATGGTAGCTTCTTTTGTTGCCGTCGCTTGGTTCTTATCCTGTGGTTGGTAGGTGGTACAAATGCTGTCGGTGACCGATCCCGATGAGCTGCTTTCCGTCAGCTGAACTTGAGCCAAAGATTTGGTCTTCGGCATGGTGTCTTCTGTTTTTGATGTCGCCATTGATTCTTCGGCCGTTGCCTGCGATCTGGCAGCCAGCAGCTGACCGAACTCTCGTTCGATGAAACTTTGGGTTTGATAGAGGTCATCGTTGATGGTTTCCAGATTGGGCATTTGTGAAATGCGCCGCTCCTCAGAGGTCTTACGGCTGGCGCTTTGGACACAGTTGGGATCCAGCACCTCGATGCTGGACTGACTGGGATTCGAAATAATGTCCACATCGCTCTCATTGGCACGAAACTCCAAATCACGCTCCGTATTCGAGCTGCCAACCACCGATTGATTGGAGTCAAAGGAGCACTGCGAATTGGTTATCTTCGAGCAGGAGCTGCTCTCATTCAACGAATTAGCCGAACCTGTGGATTATACATTTAGTTAGTTATGGTTTCAAATTGTCATTAAATTCAATTAAAATATCTTTCTCTAACCGAAGCAGCATTGATTGCTCTTTCTCTTATCGCTTTAGTGAAATGTGAGATTAGCTTATTTTTTGGAATTGAAATTTTGAATCGATTAATTTGGTTTGTTAGCTAGATATATTAAATTAGTCATTCATGCCCGAATGCTGCTTCGCATTACAACAAAAAGCGAAATGCAAATTGTTGATAAACAAAAAAAGGAAAAAAAAAGACTAAAATTAAATTGGCATATTAACTTTTTGTGGATTGCTTCAAAATCCTACGCTTGGGTGTGTTAATAGCGATGAGCCTGCTGTTGCCCACTAAATAATTAAATAGTATTTTTTACAATTGTTGTTGTTGGGTGAGCGAAAAGTACAAAAAGAATACATATAAATATTGAAAAGTTAGATTAAGTCTCGATCGACATGTGATTAATTATTTGTGTGTTGGGTGTGTGCGTGTGTAATGCATGCAAAAAGAAAAAAAGAAAATTATTAAAAATTATAAAAATAATATCAAATAAAAAAAGAGAGTAATAAACATAAACCAAAAACAAGACAACATCAACATAATAGTTTCCATAACCGAAATGCATGGAAAATATTAAACAAAACTACAAATTTTTTGTTTTTGCATAATTTGGACTACAGAAATAGTTAGAGACTGGCCAAAGACTTGCCAATACTTTGATTGTCCTCCTTGGACTCCAGCATTATGGCATTGCTACGTGGAGACTCCTCCACAATCAGCGCTGGCGAGAGCTTTTGCTCAATCGTTGATCCTTTGGGTTTATCCAGGGAACCTGAAATATCGTTCACCTCCGTCACAAACACACTACGACAATCTGGACACCGCAGCTCTAAAATTTTTAAATGTGTTCAGTTTAAATGTACACAAACTTGAATTTATTTTCGACATACCTGCAGTCTTATTGTTTTTATTTTTGCGCTCCCTGGTAAATTTAATGCCACAATTGATGCAGTTATAAATGGTTATATTCATTTCGGTCAAATCTCGCTCGGATAGAATGTCACGCAGCTTCTTTTCGATTTCCTAAGAATCAATACAGTTTATTAACAAGTTAATAATGTGCAAGTCATAAAACATACTTGACACAATAAATTCTCCACACAATAGGTGCGTTCCTGTTTTTCCTTTTGCATGGTATCAAAGTTAATACGCAGCATATTCGATTTGATTCTTTCACATGATTCCAGCACTTTAATGCTCCATTTCGTTAGGGTGCTGCCAACAAAATGTTCATTATTATCTTCGGAATAGAAAAATAGTTTATTTATGTATTTACCAGTTACTTAGAGTATCCTTTTCGCGCACATAGTTAGATGATATGGTAAGAAACAAAGAGTCGCTGGTCTTGTGTGCATGGCAGACACTATAAATCTTTTCATCGGGCTCATCGTCAGACACTATGAGTAAGAAATTCAAAACAAAATCGTTTAAACGTATAAAATAGATATAAGTATTACACTATTTTACCTGGTTCTTCGTCCGTCTGATCAACACTAATCGATGAATATAAGCTAACGACTGCCTTGTGTTTGTCAATCTCTGTTTCCTGTGATTTGTCTTGTTCATCCTGTTGCTCCAATTCCATACTCTTATATTGAGTATCGATGCTGTCATTGCACGAGTCGTAAACTGTTTGTTGGGTAGCGTTAATATCTGTATTGCTTTCGTCGACATTGGTAGGAGCCAAGGTGATCTCCAAATTGGTTCTAAAAGTGGGCGTAGAGCTTAAGTTAACACACTCTGGTTCAGGCTCGGGCTGGTGATCTGCCGACAGTACTCCCAGAAATTCATTGAACTGTTGGCGAGCATCATTACGATCCTCTTCACTTGTCTCCACTGTGTCCAGGCCAAGCACAAGACTAGCATTTCCAGATTGTAGCCACTCGTTGCCATATTTAAGACGCAGGTTTTCAATTTGTTTCTTTGTCTCCAAATGGCCCTCCTGCTCTGTTTCCTGAATCACACTGCTTGTGTCACTTGGAATTGTTGTCGTCGATGCTTCCATTGCAGTTTCCTCAACTTCTTCTGAAATCTCAACATTGCGAGGCTTTTTCGTTCCTCGTCTGCCAACTTGCGGTACAGACGGCCCTTGCTCCGTTTCGGATGAAGAATCCCTGCCCAGTATCGATGTAGTGGCGATGGATCCTTGCGAGCCTACACTAGAGGCCGGCGTATTAACAGAGTCATTCGATCTATTTATGGAAATGCGACTGCTGGCCAAGCGGTGACCCATGTTTGACCCAAAGCGAAGTTGTTGAGTTCCCGTTAACGCCTTCTCTGCTTTTGACATCGGCTCAAAGTCGAGCACAAACCGAACAGTGGCCGTATTTTTATGCAGATATTGGGCCGTAGCTAGACGATGCTTGGGATGGCAGGCCAAGGGATTTCCCTGTAAGTTGAGTGTGGTAAGTGTCATTAAAACACTCAAGGGTAAAAGCTGTGTGTGCTCCAGCAGACAGTTGTCGGATAAATCCATATTAGTAAGTGCATCTAGCTTTGTCATATCGAGCAGCTCCTCCACATAATTGTTGCTAATGTTGAGCGACTGCAGCCTCTTACAGGCCTCGGCATGAAACATGGGCAAGTGCGTCAGACAATTGTAGCTCAGGTCGAGTGTCTTTAGATGCGGCAGCCACTTGATGGCTGTCACGCTTATTAGCTTATTGTGTCGCAAATTCAGATGCTGCAGATGCTGAGCAAACTCCAGAGCCGAATCCACGCCACGTAGATTGTTATAGCTGAAGTCAGCCGATTGGAGTTCATTCCAAACGAAGCCATTTGAATTGTCACCGCCACAGCGCGTTATGATATCTTCCACACTGTTCAGACTTTTCACGCATATTAAGTGCTGAATTTGAGAACGGAGCGCTTGTATGCCCACCACTTGGCATATTTTAATCTTGTGCACCTCCAGACGACGCAGTGCTCGAAACTTGCAGATGTCTATGGCGCCTTCAAAGTAGTGCTCACTGGGAAAGTAGTTGAGCTTCAGCAGCGTTGTCTTCTGCACAAAATCATGCAGAAGCTGTAGATCAGGAAATACGCTTGACTTGGCGTTGATGGCATTAACCACCTGGAATGCCGGTGCATTGTGACGGGATGTGCTCCGTTCAGCAGCAATTCCAATGTCGCTATCAGCAATCAACGTAAAGGAATCGTTCAAAGCGCGTAGCAGTGGGCCTGCAGTTAAGTGAGTAATCAAAATGGGTTAAACTGATAAGCCAACTGTGCTTAGAACAAAGCTATCGCCAGACATTGGTCACTCATTTACTGTTCATCGCTCGCGTGCATCTGAGCAAGCGAGCTTAATAGTGGCGCTTGCTTACCTGATAAGGTCAAGGTGAATTCGGAGCTGAGGATTTTGTCACCGTTTTTTCGTAGCAAATTTGCCAGTTCGTTAATCTTTTGTGGGTCCATCGTGTGTTGATGCGTCTACTTAATTAGTAAATATTTTTCGTCGAAATGGTGCGAATTGTTGGCTAAGCTGTTTCAGCTTTATGCGTTTTAGTTTTCCACGGTTGACAACTGAAAAAACAATGTTATATATTAATAAACACACCCATAGGCTTACGCACACAAGTGTCAAATGCAAGAAGCCAGCAGGCATTTTACTTATTTTACCTAAATATATTTTGATGTTTATGATTCTACTGCAGTGCCCCTATAAGAATAATAACAAAGGGAATTATGACGCCATTGTCCAGTACCCTCACAATACACAATTCTACATATTTGAATAATATGTATTATATTTTTAATTATTAATTTGGCACATTCACAGCAATATTGGCCGTAACTGCTGTATGTGCTGCGAATTGGGCGCAAAAATATTCCACTGTGTAAAGAAAAAACTTTTGTTATTGCTAAAAAACTGACAGTCAGCAGGCAACGCAAACGCAGAGTTGTTTTAGTAGTGTTGGAAAACGCCCGCCCACAGCTGATTTGTAGCTATCGATTAATTGTAGTTATCGAACCGATAACTGGCAGCGCCACGCAATTTGAATACTTCAATATACACAAGGAATAAAAAATAAAAAGAGTAACACAACTCACGTATAAGTTTTGTTTTTATTTATTTAACACATTTTTAATATTACATTTAAGTTTATTATGACTACCCCATTCTGTATAATTTGCACTATGCTGTACTTAGGCAAATAAAATTCCATACGCCTGTTGGATTTAATTACATAAAATTAGACCATTGATTCTCCGTTTTAATCGTCTCTGTTCTTTGTATTTAAATTAGGTTATTGTAAAAACCATTAATTAAATTTACAACAGTATTTTAGGTACATGCGCACATTTCTTGCTAAACTCTCTAGAACTAGGTTTTAAACAAAAAAGCAGACTTCAAAATTTGTTTTGTTCGTTTCGGTTTCTGTGGTTCGCTGGATATGCGTTGGATTTTAAAATTAAATTAACAACCTGTACACATTCTTGTCGTTTATTGGGTAGTAATATCGGTTGACTGACGTCTGAGTGCTGAAAAATACCTATTTAATCTGATTTTGTTTTTTCATGGTGCATAAAAACGATTTAAAAAATTGTATTACAATTTTACAATGTTTGCCTGCGAAATAGAAAACAAAACTCATTATTTTTGTAGAAGCACTTTGCGTTCAGTTTACACTCATCAAACTTGAAATTGCATTCATAAATTTAAATGTTTTAAAAAACATAAAAAAAATCAATTAATTTTGATACGTACTGCTCTCTGCCGATTTAAAGCTGCCATTTTGTAAGTATTCATTTATATATTGTATAATAATTCAAATAAATATAATTATATTTTTCCTAATTATGTTTGTTTGATATGTACACACATAAAATATTGAAATTTATTATTTATGTTTAACAAAAATTAGATTTAACAATTATGACAATGACATTTTCTATTTTGAACGCATACACTAAAAAAAAACAAACAATTCTCGACAAAATTTATTAATATTAAAACAAAGTGTGTTGGAACTGCGAGGATTAGCGGTTTTCTGATTGTACGAAAACGGAGTATATAAATATAACGGTTGCAAATGCATGAGTGTGCGTGACAGAGTATGACTGGACTTGTTCTATAAACAAAAAGTATTTACAATCGATTGTATCTTTTGTTGTTGCTTTTTGCTTTTGTTTTAGTTTTAGTTTATTTGATGTAACACAGTTTAAAGTTTTGGCGACGGCATGATGGACGTATCCCTATGAGAAATCATATAAAAAGAAGAGAAGAAAACAAATTGTTGTTGATGAAACATAAAAGTTGGTATTGTTATAAAAATGTATACGAAATGAAGGGGTTAATTTTTTTTAATGGATTTGGGGATGCACAAACTGAGCTGAAAATGATTTGGACTTTGGAATGAATTAAGAAAAATACTTTAAATAATATTTAATTGATTACAATTTATAAAATTTTGAATTTTGTTGTTTCATAGTTTATTATTCCACTTAAGTTATATTAAAATTTATACTTAATATTAAAAACAAAACAAGCCAAACATAGGAAAAATTGCAAAAAGTTTACAACTAAATTAAAAAGAAAAGGAAACTAAAATAACTAAAAAATTAGTGGTTATAAGGAAAAAAACAAATCATGTTAATAAACAAGACAAAGTTGGTGAGAATATTTTTGGGAATAGACTAAGGAATTTCCGGGCGGGGTAATTCAAGTGCAGTTGTGCAAAAACGAAAAGAAATCGAGAAATAACAACTAAAGAAACTCAACACTTACATATGCTCTGGATGATTGCGTATGCAATCAATTAAATCTTTAGGCTTAAGCTGATTTGTGCAAATTTTGTGTATGGCGGTGAACAGTGGGAATCTGCAAGTAAAATAAAATGTTAGCATATAATTTTAAATTAAATAGTAGATTTCACGAATCGTACTTATCCTCCAGGCCTTTGTTTTTCAACATATAGTTAACCTCCTCGGCGGTGGGTGGACCCTGCAACTTCTGGCCATTGAGCATTTCCTTCTCGAGCTCCTCAATGGTTTTGCCCGAAGTGACAAAGGCCTCCGAGACGCGACGGTTACGACCGCCTATAACGATTATACCCATAAAAGTTAGAAGGGCTTAAAAAAACAACATTCAGTGCAATTTATTTACCATAGCACGTCGTGATAAGATCCGCCACACCACAGCTCTCAAAGAAGGTGGACAACTTGCTGCCTGGATAGAAGACGTCAACGAAACGGATCATCTCCATAAGGCCAAGACGAATGACAGCTGCCTTGGTGTTATCACCCAGCTTTAGGCCATCGACAAAGCCCGCACCACAGGCGACAATGTTCTTGAGGGCACCACACACTTCAACGGCATCGGCATCGTCAACGACAACGACACGGAAATGGTTTGCTTGGAAGAGATCACGCAACACCTTGCCGTACTTTTTGTCCGTGCAGCCGATGGTTGTCTCGCAGAAGTTACCCTCGGCCACCTCATTGGCCAGATTGGCGCCCATGAGCACAGCGCATGGAATCTGTACGCGTGTTTCAACGATAAGGAACGTGATTAGAAATGTTTTCAATGGGTCAAATTCAAGGTGACATTTACCTTCAAATGGCGGGTAATAATGTGCGAAATTAGATCAATGCCGCCACCTTCGGCTTTATCGAAGCCCTTGATCAGTGATATGGCAATAGCATTTGGCTTAATCTTGCCCAGCAATTGTTTGCAGAAATTTGGTATAAACTGATGTGGCACCACGAAAATGAGTATATCAGCATTTTTGGCAGCTTCAACGAGATCAGGTACAGCAACCTAAACAAAGAAAAAGCAAAAAGAAAACAATTAAATGAAAATCAAATCAATAACAGTATAAATTCTAGTACTTTGATAAGTAGCCAATGTTCTGCTGATAAGCAGAACTCAAGGTTGTATCAGGAGACACACACACGTGTATTCCAACTGTTTGGAGGCTTGTCTCTGGCTGCTTAGAAACAACCGCATAGATACTCTTGGTTTCATTAGATCATAGACTGGTTCAATAACCTGTTTTTTACATATTTTCAAAATTAGTTCAGCTTTTGCTGAAAAAAAAAACTTGTTTTGGCGTTGGCGTAAGCAGATTTTGATAAGCATTGTATAACTGTTTACCTAAGGTATAAAGTTCAGGTGTTTTAAAGTTTTAAATTATACGCCTCAGATAACAAAAAGTTATTAAACGCTTAATTGCACTTCTTGGGTTAATGAAAGGGAATTAAAATATTAAAATTGGAATATTGCAGACTTTTGCAGTTATTCATATTAAAATCCTATCATAATTGGTTTTCCAACCGTTTTAAAACTTAAATTATACTATATACTTTCTTATCATAACCCTAAATATAGAAACTTTTATCTAAGAAATGTTTTCAAATGTATTTTAAGTCGTTTAACTTTTGCTGCATTTTTGACATTGGCCTCTGCTAATTTGTTTATAAGCATTTTCTTGAATTTGTTTTTCCCATTGGCTTTCACTATTGAACATTTGCCAAAAAAGCATATATATACATATATAGATACGTAGACTTCTAGCTTTGTGCATATATACATATGTATGTACAAATGTAATTTATCTGTCAGATAGAAAAAAACAAAAGCAACAGGCATTAAAACATTTTTATTTTATTTTGTTGTTTTCCTTTTTATCATTTGTGTGCTGCCAGCTGTTCTATTCTGAGTTTAACATTAATTCCAGTGTTTTTCCACAAAAGAAAAGCTATAAATGACTGCAAAGTGTTTACAAAGCGGGCGGCTCCTCTTATCAAAAGACAACAAAATAGCTTGTTTAACATGACCCATACACAAGTTGGCTAATCTGCAATCAGTCTACAGTCAAGTGCTTTCCATATCTGCTACGCTTATCAGCCCAGCTCTTTGATGACATGCCACGAATCTAATTAATTTACATGCACAAATTAGAGAACACTCTGCCACAAGAGCAGAAGAGAGGCGTGCAGCACAATTGACAGCGAGAGTGGGTGGAACAATAAGAGAGTACGAAAACGAGAGTTAAAACTGAGAGCGGGTTTACACCTCAAGCCGGCCTTGACCTACGTCAAAGGCAGAGTAAGAGAGTCAAAGGCATTGGTTGGCAGGCAACGCATATGTATGTGCAGACAGACGTCAGAGCAAGGTGAAACATTTGTTGGTTTTGGCCCTGAGAAACTGCATTGATGGGCGAAGAGAGCGCATAGCGCGAGAGCGTGTAAGTTGTAAAAATAGCTGGGTGCATTCTTTTTTTTTTGTTGTTCACCCGCTCATTAGCTTGATTAGATAATTTCGTTGGTCAAGATCAAGGCAGCGTATTTTATGTAAGGAGCCGCCTCAGTAGTAAAAGTTGTTAATAATTCATTCAGCTAATGCGCTTGTTACATAAGCTGAACGCAACACTCATACACCTTTATGATGACAAATTGCTTGCAATTAAAAGGTTCATTTTACTTACGACATTTGGTGGCAGTTTGTGTCCTTTCAAGTATTTAACATTCTCGTGCGTCTCATTGATAATTTCAGTTAGCTTCTTGCCGTCAATCATCTCCTCATAGACAAACATCGTTACGCGCTCCTCAAACTCCGGCAGCGCGGACGCATTGGCGCCCACAATTTTTGCAATAGCGGAGCCCCTGCACAAGTTTAAGAAAAAAGTAGTGCAAGGTGCAATAGTGCAATTATTATATAATTGGCGCGCGTTGTTGTTGTTATTGTTTATAATGCACTTACCAGTTACCAGAGCCTACAATGCAAACATTTACTTTTTCCGCCATACTGATGCTGATATTGTTGTTGCTTTTATTAACAATTGCGATTGTCTATTGCGCTGATTACGACTGATTTTGCTGAGCGTATGACACTCTTGGAATTTTGTGACCTGCGCTGCGAATTATTTACAACAAACTGACACGTCGAAGCCACGGCACATTAATAAATAGTGCTAAATAATAGAGCTGAAACAATATCGATTTCAGAATCGATGTATCGATGTTATATCATAGTCGCGATACATCGATACAAAGATAATCAAGGGATTAAAATCGAAAATGCAGTTAAAACAAGAGTAAAAAGTTTGGCGGGCATCACTTCAATCTCTATTTATAAATAAATATTTTACTCATGCCATAGAAATTAATTTTCTAAAGCAATTAGTGCAGATAGTCTTAAAGTTTTGTTCTCGCTTTCGTTTCATTACTGGTGCTAAAAATTATGGTACCATTAATAGTGGGATTAGTGGGAATAGTGCGCGAAATATGTTAAACTATATTGCTAGCTTGATGAAATCATTACAGCAATTTAATTGGAAATTTGTATTTACAATAGTCTGTTGACTCATTATAAAATTTAGCAAACTGAATTTAAAAATTCCTCACTAAAGTTCAATTTATTTGCACTTTTTTAACACAAGCAAATCATAGATGGAGCGTTTTTATAGAATCAAACAATAGATGGCTCTTTTTGCTCATGAAAAATGTATATTGTTCGTTGAAATTTAAACCTTTCTAAATTAACTTTTCTAAATGGTCCTTCTTCTTATGGATAGAATATTGTTTTTAATATAAAGTTCTCAAATGTGCATCATGGGTATTGTTACGTTGGTTTATTACATTTTTGTGTAGTTTACTATAGTAAAAATACAGGGTATTTTGTCAACATGTTTAAATTAAGTTAATATGGCGATATACCTTTGCGTAACCAATGTTATTAAATGATTAATGGCCACTATGTAAAGAAAGGGAAATATGTAGATTTTTATAATTCAGTATCCAATAAACAGGCTAACAGTAAAGATATGGCACAATTAATAGCTCTATTATTTTTTATTGTATGTAAGGTATCAAAAGTTATCTATAAAGTAATTTGGGTATACGTAACTATTTTTTGAAATACATAGCTTTAACTGTTTTTATAAACTGTCCAAGGTGCAAGGGTGTCTGCTTAAGCCGTGATGTGAACGGTAATTGTTTACCTTTGGCTGTGAGTGCAACATCGAGTCCTGTGGAAGAGCTCATGAAGACTGGCACCTCCATAAAGGGGGCTGGGAAAAGTATTTTGGCCAGTATTCGACAACTGCGTGATGCAGCAGTCAACGGTTTTGGAATGATGAGAAGCTTCTTGGGTTTTGGTCGACTCAACCCTAAAACTGTTCCTGTCCCCTCGAAAAGTGCCGCTGCCAATCAATTTTACAATAGCTAAAATTTCAAATTTAATTATACTCAATTCAGTCTAATATAATTAAATATATAAACTATTGGATTATCGAAAATATCTAATGATTAAAATAAATAATAAACAACGTAAGTTTTTTAATAGAGGCTTAGATTTATTTTAAATTCAACATTTTTTACATATCGAATACTGAAAGAAAACTTCATGATTGTTTTAAATTAGAAATACAAATTTTAAAATTGTATAACAAATTATTTAAGTTATTGAACAATGATAAGTATTTAAAAACTTTTAATGTAAATATTATTATTTTTTAAACTAAAACTATTCGATCAACCCTATTTTAAAGTCACGCATTCCCGACTGTGTTTGATTTTTGTCGTTTATGTAATATTCATTTATAACATTTGATTAGTCACACGTTCCGAAACTAAATTAATTTATAAATTCTAAAATTTCGAATGCCTTAAAAGCTCCACTTTTCGGATTTATCAGTCAGTTCACCAGGTACAAACATGAAGAATATAGGAAAACAACTGTTCGTTTCCCTCCTCATAGGCGGTAATATAAAAATGATTTTATCTTATCACTCAGACTTATAAAAATATTTTGAAACTTTGTAGCACTGCTTTTGCTAAACTCTCAAAGGTGTGAAGGAATCGTTCTGCCAGTCCCCATAGCCTATCCGTATGCTCAGCCGTATGCCTATCCGTATGTGTATGGATAAGAAGGCCTTAAACATGGTTACTATGCATAAAACAATTGTAAGCTTCATGTTGCTTGCTTGAAATAAAAATATTTCCTTCGTCAGTTATTAATATCGCGTAGTTTATTGTAGACATCTATTCAATATGATTACAAGGGTCTATTAGGTAAGTTAGACAGAATCAAGCTATTCAGACCAATTACATGTATGTGTTCTTGATCAGCATTAACAGATAAGTCCGTCCGTCCGTCTGTCGACTAACTATTTTCACAACACCATAACTTGAAAACGTCAACAGCTATCAGGACCAAGTTCACACATTGTGAAACTATCCTCACCAAGTTTGATCCGGTACCCACAACAATATCCTATAGCTACCGTGGGACAAACCGGCTATAAATAGCTATAGTTATTTAAAATAATATACATTTCTGGAATCATTTCATATGGACATTAAACGTTTCTAAATTGATCATAGCATATTTAAAAATTTCTTAAATTATATTATATTTATATTAAATTTATTTGAAATGAAACGAAAGCAAATTTCTTCAATGAAAGTGAAGAATTTTTTTGTAATTGTATAATTGCATAATTTTATTATTGTAATAAAGTCACATAGACTGGAACTAGAGTTTTATATATGTATTTTGACCAGTAAACAATGAAGATTATAGACATGGAACACCGACTGACTATTTTGCTTGGCTTACATATGTGGTATTAAATCAGACAAACACAATCTTTTACAGCCCTGCCAATTCTACACTCCCGAGCTGCTTATCCATTATACTTTCGTATCCAGCTAATCCTCCAAATATTTGGATCTTGTCTCAAATCATAAGAATTTTACAATCCAATTTGTTTTTGGTTTGGCTGTACCCAGAAAAAATTGTTTTACAAGTTTCATAGTTAAAATTATGTATGAAATAAAATGTGTATTAAAGTCAGTCTACAATTAATAAATATAAACAATGTTATATAATAATTTAATATTTTTGTATTTTTTGTATTAAGGCTTTGATCAAATGTCTTGAAATGCTTTGAAATTTATTCATGCTTTTGATTATTTACGTAACATTCACATAACTATATAATATTATTAGTCACATATTTCGTAACTTAATTCATTTATGCACATTTCTAGGGCCATAAAAGTTTTGGTTTTTGGATTGTTTAATCAGTTCACAAGCTGCAAAGATGAAGAGAATTGATATGGGACGTCAACTGATGATTTTGCTCCTCATAGGCGGTATTATAAAATAATAACTGATTTTGTTTGTGTTTCTAAAGTTAATATATATTTTACATATCTTTTAGCACTGCTAATTGTATACTCTCCAGTCTCAGAGAGTTTTCCTTATTATCCCTATGCCTATCCCTATGGATATGGTGGGTATGGGTATGGCGGATATGGTTATCCGGCATATGCAGGATATGGCTATGGTGGATATGGTTACTATGGATAAGCTTCATGTAAATTATCTGAAATGTTGTAGAATTGCATTAAATATGAAAATCTAGCCTTTGCTTAGACGTTTTTAATTTATTCCACAGCTGTTAAGTATCAGAACTGTTACAATTTGTTATTTTTCTTCAAACTATGGCGAGTCAAATACATTTATAATTTTATTATCTATCATAACTAAAAAGTGTTAAACTAAATTTGCAATTATAGCTCATGTATTTTTTAACCAATTGATATTTCTCTGCCTAATTGTTGTTACTCCCTTTAGCTGATTAGTGAATTTCTTGTTGTTGTTGACGTGGCCAAAAGTTTGCGACTCGATGTCAGTTGAAGCTTTGCTCTAGTACACGACAAAAGCTAGGCCAGAGTCATGGCTTACCACTAGCAGCGTAAAGGAGTCAAGGGATGAGGTGTGTGCAGGGTTATGCAGAGATGCAGTTAGACTCACAGCCACCTCCACAGTCACATCCACACGCGCATCCCAATGTAGAAGGTTAATCATGCAGCGATGTTGTTACGCGTTAATACCTTCATGTGAGCTGGACCACGTGTTGGCCGCTCTTTGGTTGCGTGTCTAACGCTGTTTGGACTCTGCATGTCTGTGTAAATACGAGAGTGTGTGCGTGTGGGTGTAGCTGAGTTGGCTTGAAATTTTGGTTTGGGTTTCTTTTGGGTTGGTTTGTAAGCATGTTACGGGGTTGCTCTAATTCCACTGCTGCTGCTGCTGCTGCTGCTCTGCACCCGTAAAATTGATTGCGGCGAAAGCTGGAAAGTTGCACGTTATGCTCGTGGCCTGACTTGCTCCTGCTCCAGCTCCTGTTTCTGTTCCTGTCCCAACTCCTAATTCTGTCTGAGTGTCTGTGTATTTGTGTCCGTGTCGTTGTCTACTCTGCTCGGTTTCTGGTTCTGTTTTCTGGTGTGTGGCGTGTGGATTGGCTTGTTTCCATGCCAGCAGTCGTCGTCGCTCAAAATGTGATTCTGTGTTGCTTGGCAATTGTGATTAACTACTATTCTGCAACCTCAATCCATTTGCCCACCTGCTTTACCTATTTCAAAAATCTTTCTGTTAATTTAAGAGAATTTTTAATGTCTATACCAACTGGAAAACTAACATAATCACGTTCCCTTCATACTAAGCACTGAATTGCATATTAACAGAATTATTTGAATACCATGGATGTGTTAAAACTATGATCTTAGTTTTAAAACTGTGGTTATTAAATAGGCATAATTTTCTTCCATAAAATCTCAAAAAAAATATGTTGTATCTTAATTACACATCTAATAAAGGAAATGTTTTCTTTTTTTTAATATATAATGTTACATTTGTATTATTATTAAAATAATAATTAAGGCCTAATTACTATTGCATGACAAAAATTTTAATAATTTGGTTTAAATTTCCCAATATTTTTACAACATCAAGAGTTAAGAGTTATTAACAGTTTAAGCGTATTCATATTTGTTATTGCTTAAAGCAGTTAAAATTTTTAGTTCCGCTGCTAGTGCCCAATTAATATTAAATTGTGTTAACAAGCTTAAATGTCATAAAATTCAATTTAATAAATTATAGTTTAAAGTTATAGTTTAAAATAAAATTTTAGTATAAGAAATCTACATATATGAAATGTGCTCTCTAGTGCCTTTTTACAGTGGATATATGAATAACGCTTTAATTGGTAATATCTGTTATTTATGTGGACAAATTCCCTGTTTACAACTGATCAAAGTGTCAGCTACCCTTACAATTTCTTCCAGTCATTTCTTTGCTTTGGCTCACTAGGCGTATAAGCAATTTAGATGCACATACTCAAAATTACCATCCGTGAGGCACATCAATCCTTTTGGTTGCAAACACACACACACACACTCACAGTGGGTATATGTGGACAACAAGTGGCACAGTTCACATAGGCAATGCCTCAGCCTCAAATTGGTTGCAATATCAGCCACCTTTTTGGCCATGTCATGTTTTGAGTGGGCCAAGATTGGGGCTTTTGGGCAGAGCAGTATGTTGCGATTGTTGTGTAATGTGTGTCTATAAAAAAAAAACAATGACGGACATTGGATTTTGGGCATAGAATAATAGTATATCAAAATTTTACAGAAGCCCAACAAAAGAACGAAAATAAAATAAAATCATTTACGCAAAGCGAATAACCAAATTGAATGCCAAGACAAGAAGAAGCGAAGAAAATACAAAACGTTAAGCGGATATAGAATGCTTATCCCTTTACACACACACACCCATACACACCCGTACACACACACACACACACACACAAACATATCGTAGATAAAGAGAGATGGTTTTTATTATTTTTATTTTATTTAAACCACACAAAATACTTAAGACGATTTTGTGTTTTGTGGTCCAAGATGTATTGCCCATGGCAAAGCAAAAAGTGTGAAAAGAAATGTACGAAACGACAACGAAAGTTTTAGCCAAAAGGGTATGCAACATGTCCAGCGGTCTCTGTGGTCTGCCCCGCCCCCTCTGCCCCACACCCCTCTCATGACATTTCTGGACAAGCAGAAGATCTGCTTGAGGCGCTTCTCAGGCAACAATGACAACGAAGGCGTGAACGACGACGACGTATGTAAAATATTCAACTATCTTACCTTTGGCCAAGACATTTGCCTCAAACAATGGCAGGTCCTTTCTTGACAGCACACGACAACACAGGACAGGACAAGACAAGACAAGACAAGGCATCAATAATGCTTGTGGAGCCCCTTACGCCTCCTCATTCCCCCTCAATGTCCCATTCCCGCTATATCCTTTATCAAAGCATTGAGTCGTTCACAGCATTTATGACAGCTACATCCAGTCTACAGTCCCCCCTTATCCCCGCCACTGCTTGCCACCCCCGCACTCCCCACTCCTTCCCAAACGTAAGACCCATTGCCATCTGGACAACGCTTAAGCGTTACAGAATATGCGACAGCATACAAATTGCGGATTTTTATTTTCATTTTTTATGATTTACATTTTATATTCGTATTTGCCTCGCTTTACTCTTCGCCCTCCCCTTGCCCTGCTACGCCCCTGCTCCTTCCACAAATGAAATGTTTTGGCACTTTTTTAATGCCACAGTTTTAGGTTTCCTACTGCTGATACTTTTTATACTTTTTTTTTTTTAGCATTTTTACATAATTTTTTTTGTTTTACTCTTTGCAAATAGTGCGGCCCAAAGAACGCGTCATTTAATTGTTTTAATTGCATTCTATTTTTATTTAATCTTTTTTCATTTTTATGTGTTTTATTTTCCGTTTTTGGGTTCCATTAACACAATTTGCTTTTGGCTTCGGGTCTGTCTCGTATTTGTTTAGTGACATTTCAAATTTGCATGTTTTTTTTAGGGTGAAGTTTTTCCAGTGCATTAGGCTAAAAGTAATAACAAATGAACTTGTAGACAGTTAAGGTTCAGGGAGTTCCCTAACTAATACAAGTTCTATACTAACAGGACAGTCTAGTATTCAATAACATGTCAGAGAAACATGTGGCTTAAAATGTTGTAAATAGTTGTTTTATTAAGATATCTTAAATGTAAAAAAATATTCCAAAACACATAGTATATTGTGGATACTTTCAGCTTTTGATATTGAACAGAATTGAAAAAATTTCAAATGAAAGCCAAATATTAAAACAGTTTTGGTTGAAGGTCTTAGTCATTTTACACTAATAAAATAATATAAGTTAATAATAATTAAACAAAAAATGTGTTCAACTCTTTGGATTTTTGTCATTAAATTATTCTCTTTTGGGTATTAGTTATGTGTGTTTTCAGCACTAGTGTGTGTTGCCAAAAAATCCAATTATTTGTATTCCAGAAGTCTGAGAAAAGTTAAAAAAAAATAATTATTCAAGAAAAACGATTAAATATAAATTGGAGTTCAGCCGTTCTTTTAAGTTGTAACTCAATGTGGTTTTTAAACAACAAAGACTAAGTAAAATGTTGTTGTGGCTATTCTAGAAGTCGGAATTAGAACATGGAATTTTTCTTTAATTCTCTTATTTATTACTTGATATTCGAGGTATATTTCTTCATACCTAAAGGAAACAAGTTAAAACATATTACAGATTTTCCCATTAGGTAATCAAATAAACTATAACAATTTAGTTACCGATTAAGGAGTCCAAATTGGTTGTTTATCAAATTGTGCCCCAAACAATAATAAATTCAAACCTCTCAACTGAAAGCTAAAAAATGCAATTTTATTTTCCATATCAATCCCCCCAAATAGAATAGAACTCAGTTGATTGTATTGTAAGGTATTTCAATTTATTTAAATATTTTTATGTATTTATATATATATAATAATTAATATGCATTCATATGCTGGTTGCAACAGCTGCTGCGACTTACACACTATTTCCAACTGTATTATTTTATATCTAAAGTAATTTTATTTTATTTTATAGTTATATATTTATATATTTCTACATTTAAATTGTTAGCAACAATTTTTGTATGCAAACCATTTTTGAATTTGATTGTGCTAAAATCAATTACAAAGCATTTGCCATTTAATAATTCATAAACACAAGCTGCCATCAATATACGATATTTCTATATATGTACGGAACTATGTGTGTTGTTGTGCACATCATACGCCATCAAACCAAATCATAAGAGACAGTCGACATTTTGGTCGTTTGACCCGCGGCAAAGTTATTTTTTCATTTTCCACGCGATTTTCTAAACGCGATTTTGCATCCAAAAGTAACAGCGGTAAAAAAGAGGAGGAACTTTTAAAAAGCAAAAGGAAATTATGAATTCTATATTATGTACACAATGAAGCAAACCCAAAGATGCTTAGGGTATCTAAGGGTATATATGTTTAAGCTTTAGCTTGAAAAGAAACTCTTAAATTGAATGATGTGATCGAAAATGAAAATGAAAAAATTTTGACTCAAGGCATTATAGAACAAGTTTATAAATTTTTTAAATATATTAGGCAGAAATTTAAAATAATTATTGTTTCAGAACCTACTTAAATATACATAAAATACATATCTACTTTAAAATTAGTTTCTACATGCTGATAAGCCACGGAAATTTAATAAAAATATTTATTTTGTGCATGAACGTCAACTTCTTGGAGTAGTAGTTTGAAACTGAAATGTAGTTTGGTAAACTAGCACATTTAAATAAAGTATTTATATATAAATAAAAAAAATTTTAGACGTCAACCAAAGTGAAACTTGAAAGATATCGATAAAGCTTTTCAACAGTTTTTTAGAGTATAAAAAAGCCAAAATGTGATAAAGTAAAAAGAGGAAGTAAAGGAAGAGAAAAGAGAAGAACGGAATGGAGCAATCAGGAAAATGGGCGCTGCTGCAGGTCAAGGGTGTGGCACTTGGGTTGCAGGTTTGCCGTTTGCCAGGTTGAAATAACATGAGCAGTTTTAGAAAAGCGACGACAAAATGTCGAATGAAAGATAAATAAAGTGCATGACGAGAAGAAGACTAAAAATAAAATGTTAGAAAAAAAACAACAAGAAAAAAATCGCGAACAGAGCTATAAATCAACGTGAAGCAGCCGGCGGGATAGGGATAGGGGTAGGGGTAGGGGTGGGAGTAGGTGGCATGGTTGAGGGCGTGGCAATGTATCTATTACATGAACCTTGCGCGCTGTGAACTGTCGCAGCTGCAGTCGAGTTGAGTTTAGCAATTTGTATTTTCCATTTTCATTTTTCACATCTTTTTCATTATATTTTTTTTACTTTTTATTTTTTTCTAATTTTAAAATTATTCTCTTTTTTTCGTTTCGGTTGTAGCACAAATATTTTTGCAAATGGCAAAAATTGTTGCCGCTTAAATGCAACGCGAATCGATTCGATTTTGATTACATTCGATGTCTAGTTTTGGGCACAGGTGGGTCTACTTATCCACCTGTGCTGGCTCCATGGTGTACATATCCCGCAGCAGCCGTGCAATGGGCACATTTCCAATGGTTTCCTTAAAGAAAAGCGCCTCAATGGTCCCCGCCCGTATTGTGCGCAGGGAGGGCAGCAGCAGCAGAAGTCGTCCGAAACGTGTGGCTTGACGTGGATAGCGCAGTCTCACGTGGTCGGACAGTATGCACTGTGCTTGATCCTGCAGCATCTCCACCGGCTGCACATCACACAGTCCAGCAGTTTCCGGGGCGAACAAAGCAATCGCCTTCATGCAACCCACTTCGCTGCCATCGGGCGTAATTTGGCGGAATCGGCAGAGTATCTCCTGGATGGTCTTCATTTCCGTCTGAGTCGCCTCGTCTTGAAGTACGCGCTCCTTGATCAGCGGTGACTCCAGTATCGGCGTCAGATCCAAAGGTATTGTCCACTGCGCTAGGTTAAGTAGGAAGAGCTCTTTCCAGGACTCCTAGAAATTAGAGGTAAAAGATGCGGTTAGTTATCGGTTGTTATAGGTACTTTTAATACTTCAAATGAGTCTAGTAGATAAGATAAAGTATCTGTGTTCAGTTTGTAAAAGTCGAAGCTTTCTTTAGGAAATTGTCTTAAGCTCATACAAAGATACTTTCTTAACAGATTCATAATGATTTTAGTTAAGGCCTTTGTTTTGGATTGTTCGATATTTAGGTTGGATATCAGAAGAAATTTGACTGATCTCTGTCAAAGAACGCAATCATAATATAGACATAAATTCAGCTTTATTTCAAAAACTTTTAACTCCGTCAGTCACAGGTAAAGTTTCATAATGTGACCTCCTTTGACCTCAATACCTATACAGATTTTATGCCAAAATAATGTGCTCTATACCCATAGTACACTCTTCCCTAGTCTAAAAACTAAACTATTGGAATTTCAGCACAGTTTTTTTGTTGAAACAGATCAAATTATGTTAATCCCACCTGAAGCAGCAGATGTTGATCGTTCTTGGACAGGGTCTGGAAGGGCATCAGACACTTGACCCAACGCACGGCCATGAAAAGCAGACGCGCCGTTGTCTCCTGTAGCATCTCCCAGGAGAGAAGGCGGGAGTCGAGCAGCTGCTGAGGCAGGGGCGGGGGAAAGAGCAGGGCGTTGTGCTGCACCTGGTACTGGATGAGCTCCTGGCACTTGTCGGGACTAAGCAGCAGCTCCAGAAAGCCGTTGGAGGCATGGCATGCGCTGCTAACACGTGATGCTGGCAGCGCTGTTGACGTCAGTGGGGGAGGTGTGGGCGTGGTGGGTGTGGGCGATTCCGAAGTATAGCTAAGCTGTTTATTGTGGTTGTTGTTATTGTTGTTGTTGTTATTTGTGCTGTTGTTGTTGTTGTTGTTGATGCTGTGAATATCGTTATTGGTCTGATGCGATGCTTCGCTGAGGCAGTACGTCGAGTTGAGCGGTGGTTGCGGTGAGGTACCACCGGAAGCGGCCAGGCTCTGGGAGTCGGTCAACGTGGGTGCTGGCGATACGCTACCCGCACTCAATGGGGGCGAGGCCGAGGGCGAAGGCGTCTCCGTCTCGACATTCACGCGGGGACTCTCGCTGCCCAGACTGAGTCCTTCGTCGTCTCCGACGACGGCCACGCCTCCACTACGAGAACCTATGCTCGATATGGATTGTATGGAATTACTGGGTGAGGGAGAGGAGTAGTTGTTAGCTGTGGGCGTGGTCGGACCATAGCTGTGACCTGTGGAGGAAACCACAGCAGCCACTGCCGTTGCCGTGGCCGCTGTAATACCCGGCAGTTTGCTGGCCGCTTCCGCTATGAGATTGTGGTGCAATAAGTGCGGTGGGAATGCCATTGAAGCACCTGCTCCAGGAGCAGTTGCACCACCTACAGCACCACTGCCATTACTACTCTGAAGAGCTGCATGCGGTGTGAGGCCGTGACCATGTCCTGGATGATGAAAGGCTGTCGCGTGTGACGCCGTCTGCTGTCCGGGATGTGCTCCGGCCTGTGCCTGAACCTGCACCTGAGCCTGTGCCTGGTGCGGATGTGTCGTCGGCTGCCCACCTGTAGCCAGATGAAAACCACTTGGCGGTGCATGCGTCGATATGTGTTGCGTGTAGTTAAATGATGCCGACACATTAGTCACCAGCGAGACCGGTAGGTGACCAGCATGATGATGATGGAGTCCAGCTGCTGCTGCGGCCGCTGCCGCTGCATGATGCGCTGCTGCCGCATGTGCATGATGATGATGATGATGGTGATGATGGGCATGGGCATGAGCAGCAGCCGCATGATGAGCTGCTGCTGCAGCGGCAGCGTGATGATGGTGATGATGCAGCTGTGGATGCAGCTTTGGTTTCCTTGGACCACGCTCATGCTGTACAGCTGGAAAATTGAACAGGAAAAACAGGTTAATTAAGAAAAGCGAAGAAAACTTATGTAAAATAAATTGCAGTTATAACTTAGAGGTCTATATAAGCTAAAATTAAGGTTTGAGTGTTATGAAAGTAATGTGAACTCAACACAATAACATATAGCTATTAATTTAGGAGACCGTGTCAATAGCTCAGAGTACTGAACTACCGATCTTTCGCCATGAGAACTTCATGCTCATATGAGCTCTAATCTGGATGTGGATACTGAACCATCATCTGCCGTATCACTTATAAAATATAGTTATAACTCTAATTATTCTAAATATTCTAAAAAGTTTAATTAAAGTTGTAAAAGAACAATAGTAAAACTTAAAAAAAATAAAGAAATTAATAAAAACAAAAAAATTAAAAAAGTAAAAATAATAATAATTTGGGAAACTTCGTAGTTAAACTGTTGAGACAATAGTCGCTGATTTTCGATGACTAAATGAAATTGCTTAAAGCAGTTAATGTTTCGTGTCAAAGCTTACATTATGCTTTCCTTAAGATAAATAAAATATTAAAATATATTAATGGGGTTTTTATCAAATAGATTATACTTATACGAATGTCTATAGACCATAATTTTGATCTGTTTGTGCTTCAATCCGTATTCCCTGTTCCCATTTTGCATTTACTTTATTGAACCCTGAGCTGATTTGTGGCTGATTCGACGGTTTGGGGCCAAATGTGTCGAAAGTGTTCTTTTTGTTTTGTTGTTTATCAATCCATGGTTTTAACGATTGCTCATCCGATTTGCATAAAATCAGTTCAAGTGTGTAATTGCGTTAATCTGCTTTTAAGTAGTTAAATAAATAAAGTTAATTTCAAAGATACTTTGCATGGCTTTCTTCCTCTTCTTCTTGTGTAACTTTTTTTTTGTTTTTTGGTTTGTTGGCCATCTCCGAGTGAAACTTTGTCAGCTCTTTGAAGTGTGGGTTTGGACTTATCTGTTTGCTGAACCAAAGACTCGAAGCAAATAGCAAATAGAAAGTAACACTTATGTGTGTGTGCGTGTCTGTGTGTAAGTAGCTTCTTGAGAAGCTCTCACACACACACAGTAACACACAAAGATACACGCATAATAAACCGATTATTAAAATGCGCAGATACACAGATGCAAAGATAGAAAGATACAAAAGTCCTGGCCTGGTCGTGTGAACTGTTGCATATGCCCCTAGCCTGGACCAGGAGCTATACATTGGGTTCATGTGTAGTCTATGTGTCTAGGCTTGTGTGCGTGTGTGTGGGTTGCTGTCATGACTTTTATTTGTTTGTAATTAAATGTATCTATAACATGTGCGCTTGTATCTTGTATCTTTTACGTGACGCAGCGCAAAAGGGGTGACATTTTAATCCGCAGCTAATCGCATGTGTGAGTGAATGAATGTGACAGAGTGTGTGTATGTGTGTGTGTGCGTGTCTACATAAAATGACTGCAG
This sequence comes from Drosophila acutilabella, assembly GCA_035046005.1. Lineage (NCBI taxonomy): Eukaryota > Metazoa > Arthropoda > Insecta > Diptera > Drosophilidae > Drosophila > Drosophila acutilabella. Next base: position 908,756 of record JAWNOK010000033.1, on the reverse strand, counting down.
CCACTTGACGGCTTTTGCCCCCTGGCACTTGAAACGAGAAAGTATGCAACTGCAAAAAGACGCGTTGTGGCGCGGTGCGGTGTGATGAGACGCGTTCGGAGTCTCAAAGCTTTCAAAAGATCACAAATTTCAATTAAAGAAAATGCCAAACTCATCAAATTTTTACGCTGCGGGTTAAGCGGCATCAAACAAACTTGCGACAAATTTCCACCGAGAGACTTCTTAAAAAACTGCGGTTGCCACCAAAATAAAACTTCAGAACCCCACGAAAACGAAAAAAAAAATATATATATATAAATATGTATAGAATGGTTTAGTCCCAAAAACCTTGGGCACTTCCAAACCCTTTTATGCTTCGTCTACCCCAACCCCTCGGGCAAACAAAGAAACGTGTGAAAAAGGCAAAAAATTAACGGGCATAAGCAAAAATTAAAAACTTTATTCAACTTCTTTCCCTTTTTCTAGGCGCTGCCAACTTTGTTTGGCGACGCCGCCATTTTGTTTTCGTCACTAAAGTAATAAAGTTGCTTGGAAAAGAAATCGGAAAAGGAGTTTCCACCGTTTTGATTATGCTGGGAAAAGTTATGAATTGCAAAATGCAAAAGTCGTGTAGCCTCTTCTTGTGCAGCTTGAGGCGTCATTTTGGGGTCCACAGCTTTAAGCAATTTGAGGTTATGTTGAAGTTGAAATAGTATTTAATGACGTAACGGGATTTTGTAATTTATTGTAAATTTGTGTTTAAATTAATAGTATGCAGTATTGTTACCTAAACTAATTATTTTAATTTAATATTTAACAATTTTTATTATTTTCATTTGTATGTAATTTAATTTATTTTGACTTCTTGCTGAAAGTAAGTATATTTTTCCCTTTACCTTACCATACACAACACCTGCATGGACTCCCAAAAAGCTACTAACCTGGCTGGAAAAAAAATACACTGAACAAATCTAATTAGCAACTCATTACGCGTTAGCAATAAAAACCAAAAGTAAAAGTAAAAGAAACACAAAAACATATTGACCGATTTGCTGAAGCTAATCAATTAATTAGGGTAGAAAGAGATACGCTAAAACAAAGGGGAATTGAGCATAGTGAGAAGGGAGCACTTCAAACGCATGGAAGCAAAAAGAATTATGTCAAAACAGGGCACGAGAGACCAGAAACGAAAGCAAAGGCAAAAAATGTCAGAATGCCAGGGCTAAGAATGTGGTAGAAAAATTAATGATAAGTGGCAGAGAGACAGAGAAAAACAGATAGAGAGAGAAAGAGTGAGACAGTTAAGAGAGATGAGTGAAACGGATGTTTAACAGCTGCTCAGTTCTCAGAGTTCACAGCGACTTCACGACCGAGACACGCAAAAATCCCAATGAATGATCATCAACCCGAGGCCCACATTAATGGACAATGGGCAATGGGTGCACTGTAATGGGTGTACACTGTACAGCGTGTCGTTGCCGCGTAAGCTGAAATCGCAACAAACATAATGAGTGCAGAGAGTCCTCTACATTTACCAATATCTCTGAATACTTGCATAATAAAAATTACGCAGGAAATGTTACAAAAAATCAGAATGTTTGGCAGGCAAATGAAAAGTAAATAAGGCAAAATTCCGAAACCTTCGAAATTACCGGGGAGCAACAAAAACGAAAACCGTGAAATTAGAGCGAGAAATAAATAAAAAAAAAACACTTGAAGTGATTCGTTGTGGTTGGCAAAGTGAGGGGGTGTGTCACTGCTACCGCCCTTCACCCTCATCAGCGGAAAGCGGGAGAGGAGAGTGTGAGAGATATGGAGGGGGAGATTTTTGATGAGCATCGCATTTGGCTTAGCAACTGTAAAATGCATAATAGTGCATAATGGTCATTGTTTAGGGCAACATTGGTTAGATCTTAAGGGGTGGGGAACAGGCAGTCGACTGACAAATTGATGTCACGATAACGGTTATAAATTGTTTATAAATCTTACTTATTTGTAGATGAAAGATGGGCATATAAATTGACTGTAACAGCTGTTTTTCCATACTTAAGATTCCACGCTTGATTATTACTTAAGGGCATGGAATTGAAACCAAAACAAATTAATTTAATACACCTACAAGGAGAAAACTTGATGGAATACTATATATTCATGGAAGGAAATATATAGTTATAATTATTGAAAAGTTTTCGATAAAATAGTTTAACTTTAATGTATTTATATTGGACTTCTGAACATTTAAAACAATTTACAGGACTGAGACTCAATGATAAAACAAGCTGTCAGCAGTTTCTACTAGGAACATTTAAGTCTCTCTCGATGTGTCTGGTATACAAGTACCAAGAGGTTTAGCTTGATAACTCTTATTTTGTTGTTATTTGATTTAGCTACAACACCATATATTTTAAGATCATACTTCCATAAGGAGCTTAAAATATTAAATTTCAAAGATTCGATAAATTTATATACATATTACATGTTAAGTAGATGCAACAAATATATTAAAGATCGACTTCAGTGACAGTTGTGACATTGGCCAAGTTCATTTGTTGTTGAATAAAAAATATCAAAAAAATGCAGTTGTCATTCTAAGTAATTCCCCGATTCTGAGTAAGTACCCAACGCTTGTCTACCAAATCATCAGCCGTTTACTATTCTAACTTAATGAAATGTATTCCATCGTATGGAGTGAAAATACTTTTTATTTGACAGAGCATATTACAAATAAAATGTCTACACAAGTCTCAAAAATTCTCGTTGTTTATTTTTGGCTCATAATTTTTTCATACTTACTAAATATAGTTATATTCATAATCAAGGGTATATAAGGCACAAAAGAGGTTTATGCATAACTTTAACTTTCACCCATTTGGAATATATTTACAATAACTTTTTCCTTTTCAAACCGCCCCCTTTGCCTTTCCACATACTTACATAGTGGCATGGTTCAGGAGGCCGAAAGGCTTTCACGCTATGACTCTGTCAGGAGCGCCCAGTGAGTGAGTGATTTTAAATCCGCTTTTAATGTTGACACTGACACTTTTGTCATTCGCACAGACACACAAACACGCACACACCCACACCCATAAAGGGGTTTGGTGTGTGTTCATGACACATGCAAGCCAGTCGCATTTACATGTCGGCAGTCGCACACTGCCTACGAAAAGTGTATGCACATAAAGTAGTAGGCTATAATGTCAATTAAGAACGACACTGCAGTTCACACACGTATACATATGTACACGTGTCTATGTGTGTGAGTGTAGGGGATGGCGAGGGGGTATTATGGCTTTCAGTGCCCGGCAGTCATGTGTAAATGAAATGCGTATACGTAATATGGCGGACACACTGCAGGGTAAGACTTAAAAGCAGTAAATAAATAAATAGTACGTATATGTATATAATATATACGAATCGACACACACACACATACATACAAAATCAATACGTTTAAATGTGGTCATGAAATTAGTCGCCATCCAGCGCCAAAAAGTCGACTATGCATAGAGACAGACAGCAACAATAATAATAACAACAACAACATGCCTGTCAGGGAGCATCGACTGTAGCTTCATTTGGCTGTCGCTTCATTTGTATAACCGCAAAAGCAGACGAGAACAACGAGCTAAGTTACAACGCAGTCTGTTGACAAAAGGGCTTAACTGGCCAAAAGTATGCTACAAAATATACTTTATGCACAAGAATGGAAGGCGTCCAAGTGAGAAAGACAGAAAGATAGAGCAAGACATAGCAGAAGAAAACTAGCTACGTTCTTAGAAAAGCCATCATCCAAGTGCGAACAATTTCCATTTGCAGTTACTTTTTCATTAAATTTGCAGTTGGTTGATTTTATTGAAGCCTTTTCCGACCACTTCTTGTTGCAAATTGCTGTTGTTGTTGTTGTTCTTGTTGCCTGCTTTTTGTGTATGACAATAATACTACTTGGCCTGAACGAAAGGCTTGCATTAAGCATTTTGTTTGGCATTGGCTTTGCAAACTTTACGATTTGCCGAAAGTGCTAAAGTTAAAATTTCATAAACAGAAGTAGCAATCGATCGATAAATGGTTTAAATGGGAAATCTACACGAATATTTGTAATCGACAACATTAAATGAATGAATGAATGAATTTAAAGACAAGATGAACATTTTAATTAGTAAATGTGGTAAGCATTCGTTGTCTTGCAAATAATTCAATTATTTAACAATAATTTAATGAAACTTATTTAGTTAAAAAGTTCCTCTTCCATTAATTTCGATTCCAATACATTCAAATAAATATATTTTACTATTGTTAATTTAATTGATTGACATAAGCTATTATATTCTAAGATAAGATAGCAAAGAAAACTTGAATAAATTAAAGAACTTCAAATAAAAAATATTTAATATTCATTTGCTGTTTTTAAAAATTAGTATAATATGTTTAAACAATAAGTAACTATATCTCAAGTTTCCGAAGTATTTGTTTCTATCCTTAAAATTATTATGTGAGTTATTCTAATCAGCCTCAGTACTTTTAAATCCCGTTTTATTAATTAGTGTGATCACTTGAAGACAATATTTACTAACTAAATGCTTGGCTTAAATAAGCATAGTTACAAATGGAAGTAATAATTCAAATCACTCGTGTTATAATATGAATTACTTTTGTTTCACAATGCCATCATTGGAGCTCACTTTTCAGCTCATCACGCAGCCAGTGGGATATAAAGAACTAAGTGGGCCAAGACACACAAACACAGACACAGGCACACACACAAACGTACCAAAAAGGACATTTTATTGCTCACTTTTTTCCGTTTTGCGAATGGGATTTGGAAAGCGACACAAATCACTCAAAATGAAAAATCCGCTTAAAATGCCGCGTAAATATTTGTAAAGAAATAAGAAAGTAAAAGACGCTGGGGCAATTGGCAAGCAGAGGGGTGGGGCAGGAGGCAGGGGACATCATTACTATGCGTGATGATGATGCTGACACTTTGTTGGTATACAAATGCAAATACCATTAAATGTGACAAGTGGCAACATAATTTGTTAAAGGAATCTCGCACCGTGTCTTCGCTCCTCAGCTTTTTTCTCTTCTTTGTTCAGTTTACTACTCCCTTGAACCCCCTTGCCAGGATATTAGCATACAAAGGAGCTGACATTTATAAGGCAGAGCGAGATGGCAAATAAAATGTGCTCCGTTTATCATATTTTCCCATAATAATTTACTTCTCTTTCACTCACTCTCTCACACTACCGTGCACTTCTCAGCAGCTTTTGAGGTTATGCAATGCAGCTGTTGCTAGTTTAGCTGTCTAACACTATAGGTTTTGGCACTTGCCAACACTGTGCCCGGCAATCTAATTAACTTTATTGGCAACGTCGAGAAATCATAGAAAAAGCAACATGGCCCGAAACGGAGACTAAACAAATGGAAGACCAACTAAAAATGGCTAACCACATATGCCTTTGCGCCCCGCCCCCTGAAGCTTCTCAGTTCTCTGGCAACACAACTACTTGGTTGTAGTTGTTGTTGTTGGGTGCCAAAAAAATATAACACAAACGTGCCTTGAACGATTTTTGTGGCTTTTTTGCTTTTTGGTCTAAACAACAATAGCACTTTGTCTGCACAGGAATATATATCCTGATGTCGGGCGAAGGGATACTGCGAGTTCTAACAGTTGTTGATGTCAGTCTCTATCTCTTTCTCTTCCCAACTCACTATCACCCTCCTTTTGTACTGGAGTGTTTATTGTTTATTTACGGCAACCAGCCAAGAAAAACCCCAAAAAGGCAGCTAACATGGGGCTTTGTAGCGGCAAACTAAGAAAATGCACAAAGCAAAAAGGACATGAACATGTTCTGACATGCCTTGGCTTGCTCAATGCATACCCTAACAACAAAAAGTTGTTCAGTTACTAAATGATTTTGACAAAAACTTGGGAATTTTTTTGAAATCTTCAACAGCTGTGTTCCCGGTTGGCATATCTTAGCAGATATTTAAACACCACAATTTATATCCTGATTATTTATGATTTTTCATAAACTAAAATAGTTTGTCTTCATAGAACCCTCACGCAATCACCCAATTGTTAAAATCTTTGCAGAAACTTATAGACAATTAAAATTTAAGACATGTTATCAATTAGTTTTTCAAACTTTAAATCCAAATCTAACAGATGTAAAGTATTGGACTCAATGTAGGAACTCTGTTTTCAAGGGCATCAAATCTTTGGCTTTTCGAACTTATTGTCTGTTTTATGTTATTATTCTTTGTTGTTGCTCATATGTTGTTTCTTTTTCTCAGTTTAGCTATTGTTGTCACCTCTGTGAGCCGTGTTATTGTTAGCCAAGTTCTGTGGGCGTCAACCAAACTGAGTGTTTTCCAAGCTCCGCCTCTTTTCGACATCAGCTAACTTGCTTTCTGGCTGATTTCAGCTAAGTCTATCTGAAGGAAAAAAAAGACTCTGAAGTCCGTTTGGGTTACAGGTTCTAAGGTCGAAAGTCTGACGTGTGACGTCACTGAATTTGGTATCATCACTTGATTGTCAATACATTTTAGTCGCATTTTCAGCGATGGGATAATGCATGTAATCCTCTATTAAGTGCACATTGTCAATCGTGATCCCTGTGCTCCTCTGCTCTCCCTGTTCCTGTTCCTTTTTCCTGTCCCCCCGCTGCCCTCATTTGTCCCTTTCCCCAGCAGCTGTCCCCCCGAAGGCGAATTGCGTGTGAGAAAATCTGCAGCAATTCTCACGCTTTTGTCGTCCCTTCTGGCTGCTGTTCTACTTGTTCCCGTTGTTGTTGTTGGTGTTGCTGTGCAATGAACCCCTCAATCTTTGATGCCAAATGGTAAATTGTAGCCATAGAGCTATAGCTAGACGAGCTATACGTACCATTGAGAGCTATAGATGGCCTTCCATGTTATGTGTTTTTATGCTACATTTAATGTTGGCTTAAGAGCTTTAAAGCTAGCATTGTTGCATTCAGTTCTTCCCACTGTTCAGTATTCAATGTTGTCCTCTTATTTTATTGTTGCTCTTGTTATTGTTGTTGTTATTTGGTTTGGGTTAAACTCGTTTCAGTTCTGAAAGTTGCTGTAGCGTGTGAGAGCGGTCTGTAAGGTTTGGTCAATCGCATTGGCCAAATAAAGTTGGCCAAACACACACATTGGTAATATGCAAATCATTTAGTGACTCAAGTAAAATATTTAGCATTGATGTCTTTGTTAGCGTTAAGCGTTAACCGTGTATACAAATTTAGAAATCATGTGTAGGATTAGTGACAAGATTAATGTATTTGGTAAGTTAAAAGAGTTTATTAAAAAGAAAGTATCTTCAATATTAACTGTTTAGACGTTTAACTTAATTACGTTAAAAGAGATAGAGAATCTGTTATGGAAACGGCTATATTTTTCACTTTTGATTATGAATTGTTTAAAAATTATTAAATAAATTTAATTAACATCTTTAGTTAAACAAAAATTAATAATATCAGAATTTTTTAAAAGAACTATACATTTTTTTAATTTTAAAGAGTTTTAAGGGTAATTATCCTTTTGACAGATACATTTTATATAAATAAGTTAAAACTGGGCTATTTTGATAAGTTCGAGTTTTTTAAAGGGAATTATATTTATTTGGCGCTTAACTAATTTCATTTTAAACATAAATAAACATTTTTTAATCCGTATGTGTCTGTGTAATTTAACGACATTTAATTGCCAAGAATCTTAGTTTGTTACCTCAATAACCACCTACACTTTGCAGAGTTTAACAAACATTGACTGTAGTGCAAATATTTTGAATTTCAAATTGGAGTAAATCAAAGTCACGCCTTCATAATTCATGTTACTCAAAATCAACAAAGCCATTTGCTATTGTATGGCTTCTAGCAAGAGGCAACGGTTGGAAAGGGGTACCCCATTGAGAGGCGAATAAATTATAATCAGCTTAATGACAACTACAACAAGAATCAAGTGGCATCCACTTGGTGAGGCCACAATCACAGGCAGGCTAAAGGACTGTTTTGTCAAAAGTGTGCGGAACCCAAAAGCCTGCGGCATTTTGGTTTTTCCAGTTTAATGTAATTTATGCCAAGGCTTTCCCGGAAAAGCACACTCAGCTAATTTACTGCATAATTAAATGAATTTACCAAGTAAAACAAAGTCTTGCTCCACACTCAACTTACCGTCTTTGTTCATAGCCGATTGAAAGCATTTGGCAAGTCGACAGGCGCGACATTGATTCCTGTGGGTCTTGTCCACGGGACATCGTCCCTTCAGATCACCTGTGGCCTTGCAGGTGTAAATGCGATTGCGATGAATGCTACGCTTGAAAAAGCCTGAGCAGCCTGCGAATTGTATATTTGAAATGTTATAAAGACACTTCCCTTTAGAGACAAAGAGTTTATGACTCACCATCGCAACTATAGATGCCATAATGTTTACCCGAACTTCGATCCCCACACACTTTACAGGGTATGTCCAGCAGCCGATCGCCGGCTGTGAATGAAAAAGTTTTATCTTTTTTTGAAAATTAAATGAATAATTATTAATTCGTTTAATTTACATATATTTAATGTATTATATTCTGCTGTACAATAAGTAATTAATTGTTAGTTATTTTTAGAATCTACTTCTATATATTTATAATAATTAGTTTAATGTCATATGCGAACTTTTTTAGCCAGCGCTTCATATCCCATATGGTCTAGTGGCTAGGATATCTGGCTTTCACCCAGAAGGCCCGGGTTCGATTCCCGGTATGGGAAGAAGATTCTATATTTTCCTTTTTTTAACATTTTCTTATAGCTAATATGAGTTTTCTTTTTATATTTTATAGAAAAGGTTTTTAAGTTAATTATACTTATAACAATTACAAAAACCCTTTTGTCTATTGACTGAAAGACTGTTAATTTCCCATTACAGTTTATGAAAAGCTTTACATTGCAGAATAACAAAGTCCTGCTTAATATGGATTTTAATTAACTGAATGAAAGAAATATGAGCCATTGTGATCTGCAACCGTTTGCTGTGCTGATGTGTTCAAAAAGCAGCTGCGAATGCGAATTCAAAGAGATATCTGCAACATATCCGCATATTTAACTTTTATTAAACGCTAAGCTCGGTCTCAAAGCTTCTGTTGAACAAACACAGTGCAGCACGCACAAAAGGTGCTGCATACTTTGTGGCACTGTTGATGAATGTTTGCCAGCTGTGTGTATATGCCTGAGTATCTGTGCGTGTGTGTGTGTGTGTGAGCCGCGGATTAGCAAGTGAAAATTGCACAAAGCTAGCAGATAATGCGAGTTATATGAAAGTAGACCTTTAACACCGGCCTCTCCCCTCTCATCCCTTTTGACTGGCACGCTTCACAAATTAAGTTGAAAACTCGGCACTTGTCAAAATAAAACGCGTTCGGTTTCGATTGTTTCCCCTTTTGTTTGGAGGAGTTGGCGGGGTGGGCGGGGTCTTTGTCCTGTGACATTTGACATATTGTCAACTGTTGGTTTGGTTGGGTTACGGTCGCGACGCGTGTTGCCAATTTTCACACCCTGCGCATCGTCAATTGTCCGCAACATGTTAACACCTCTCGAGTGGTTGTGCGTGCCCATTTCTCATTTCCCACTCGCGGTAGCCCTGGACCCTTAACCCATAGGGTTGTGCAGTCTATGAATGCATACATATATTTATATACTTGTTTTCTTTTATAAATTTTTATTGTTGATTTTAAATATTTTCTGTTTATTTAGTAAGTTGCGTCAGCTTTCCCTTTGTGTGTTGGATGTGTGGGATATATCTTATATTCAACTGTCAGCTTAACAATATGCTTCTGACTAGTATGGAAATCTCTGCATTGTTTTTATAGGCTAAAAAGGTTATTTTAGTCACGGCGTTTGGACTGGGCATCAACGTGAGAGTTAAACGGTTTAAGATTTGGTCGTGAGAATTGAGTTAATATTACCAGTTTTTATTTGTGCCTGCCACCCTAACCTTTAATAATCGAATTATGAATTTAATTTTACTAATCGTTAAAAATTTTTAAAATTCGTTGGATGGAACTGCATTTAGTATGCAAATTATTAGCAATCAAAACTATATTATAACAACAGTCTTAGTAGTTTTAATTGTAGTCTATCATTAAAAATACTACATAATTCAATTAGCTATGTAACAGAACAGAAATTGTCTTCATATCAATAAATGTTAAATTGGGGCTAATAACTTCACATTAAAAATACCAACACTATACATTTACTCTGCAGATTCATTGTAACTTTGTCTTTAATGTATGTGGTTTAATTTTAATAAAATTATTTCACAACAATTATTTTTTGCAATTTTATTTATAAGTTTTAGAAAAATATCAGTATGATCAACAGTACACCAAGTGGCAAAGTCTACGCCAAAAGTACAGACACAGAGTTATTTAAGTTTGTGTTTTATCAGCTTTGGAATTTGGTACGATGCATTTTATAATCGCGAAATTAAATATTAAAATTGCTTTAGATAACTGCGTAATGATTATATATTCGAGCTCACTTTCGGCATTTCGAAATTGAGTTTTATTATATAATAAAAATAAATTGAATTCTTAGTTTAATCATTCGACTATCTTTTGCAATAGTTTTGTAATTTATAAGATTTATTAAATTTAAGCCGTCGTATTATTTGATTTTTGAAAAACTACCGACGGTTTCTCTTTAAGTTTTACCTGTTCCCATTTTCCGTTGATGGAAATATTTAAACCCTAGAGTATCCAGCGTGCCTAAGATAATTAAAACTCTGATAAACACTCGAAAGAATTCGCCCCGATTATTAAAATTAATTTCCGTTAGTTATTGGCACTTTGAAATTCACGTATTTTACGAGCACACGTCGAAAAACGCAGATTACATTTGCCGACGCAAAGGACGACGATTTAGCTGCCAAACGGATGCGGATCGTTTTGGCTGACGGACCAACTGTGAATGGCGCAACCCAGAAGCTGCGGCAGAAGCAGAACCCGGAGTCAGAGTCACAGTAACAGTTAGAGGCAGAGACAGGAGTCGGAGTCGAAGCTGAGCAGAGCAGACCGCCAATTACGAAAGTGAAGCTGCCAAAGGAGAGGTCCTTTTTGCAGTCAATTTGACAGGACGCAGAGCAAAGCCAAAGACATCCACAGCCACATTCACATCCTCCCTCTTAAAACGCGACACAAAGCCACAAACGTCGTACGTCCGGGAAATTGAAAAACACAGAGAGCAAAAAAACAAAAAAGAAGGAAAAATATAAGACACCCAAAAACCGAATGGGGAAAATGGCAATGGAAAAGCGAAGCGATGCGATGCGATGTGAAGCGTTGGCAGCGAAAAACCAAAACGTCGACGAAAAAGTCGAAAATTTACGAAAAGCTACAAAATGTTACATTTCATCCCTTAGAATGATGCGGGACAGTGGCGGGAAGCACACAGGGATGCGGACGGGACAGGGATGCGGACAGTACAGGGCAGGACAGGACAGGCGGGCAGCCAACCGGAAAACGCCCTTTTTTCAGTGCCTGGCTCTTGATGCGATTACAGCAAATGAGGAGACTTCCTGCCGTCCACCATTTTTGTTCTTTTGCCCCATGCGACACACACACAGGCACACGCACTCACACACAGGCACGCACACTGTGACACATCCTGTGGCTTTCAACAATTCACCACAAAATGTCAAGAATGATGAAAAGCTAGCGACAGAACGAAGTCCTTATCGTCGTCGTCCTTTGCGTATGTATAGGTAATGGCATCTGCTGTCCTGCTCTGTGATTGCTTCTCTCTTTTGCTTACTCTCTCTCCTTTGCTCTCTATCCCTCTCTCTCTGTCTTTTTTTGTCTCTCTCTGTCTGTATCTCTCTATCTGTGCCTCTGCTCTTCGGGCTGCTCTGCCTCTTTTGGCTTCTTCTTTTTTTTCTGGTTCGTCCTGCGCTTGTAGGCTGTCGGATTATTAGTTCTAAAGTCAGGATCTCAGGCAGCAGTAACCCTATACTTTGCGGGGCATATGCAAAAACCAGATCAATGTGGCAGACTATGGTAGACATTTTGTTGCTTAATTGAATTGTGATTGAATTGTTGATTAGCAGCGGATGTAAATGTATAGGTTTAATTTAAATAATATTTATAATAGGGTTTTTCTCTATTTATATTAAATAATTAATTAACTTTTATTTAAATGTTAATTTAATATTTGTTTTAATTTAATTCCAATCTTATTTGTAATGATTTTAATCAATATTAAAGATAATTTGTTTTTGTTTTTGTGACAACTGTTCATAGTCTGACAATAAGTAAATAAATATAAAATAAATATAAAATAATATATGTATTGTGTGAATTATATTTTTCTAAATTTTAGGTGTTCAACTAATAACTATATCATAAAAACAGTTTTAATGTAAAGTATCTAGTTGAGTCTATAAATTTTGAAATATTTTATTAAGAGATTGAGCTAAAATTATATATTATTATGAACTTTTTTCCTTAAGCCATTAAAAAATTTTTACATAAAATAGGTAATTTGTATAAATGTAATAATATTGTAATAATATATTATTGTGATATTAGTAAAAAATTTGGATATTAGCATAATTTAATATACATTTTCAATAATATTATTACTTCTTGATCCGATACGATATTGTACTACATTACTCCTCCCAAAATAAAGTGAGCTTGCCATTATATCATAATTGATTAACTCTATTGGAGTTAAGGTAGAGCCGTTTGCTGGGTTTAGGTGGGGTTTGCCATATGTAGAATATAATACACATACTACGTGCATATATGTTATTTTGTACGTGTATGCGTTGATAATTTCGCAATGGCGTTTACTGGGCTGGTACTGGCTGGTTTGTTGTTGGTATGTTGATAGGGGTTGATTTACTGACTCTCATCTAAATTGAAATGACTTTTGTGACAATGTGTATTGGTTGGACACACACACATACACACAGTTATACACACACAGCGGCTAAGATTGAGTCACATATAGTATAGGCAGATGAAGACTTAACGAACGTCTTAAATGAGTATATAGAGCGTATGGTCATATATTTTGAGGGTGGAGTCTTGTAAATCGGACCTCAGCGGGGCTATTACACAGCCCATTTGGTTGTTGCCCGTGGTTATGCATGTATATGCATATATAGAGTCCAACAGTGCCTCACACACATAACGCACCATGCGTGCATGGCCCAGCCCAGTATTGTCGCTTTTATACTATCCTGCGGTTATATTAACCAGTCAGAATGCAAAGTCATTTGCAGCAACGCTAGCGCTGGCTTCACAAGCTCACAGCTCCCCTCTTCCACCCAGCCCATACACTTTAATACACACACACAAACACGCACACTCACACACACACATATGTACATGCCAAATTTGCGGCATCAAGAAGTCGCATTTTTTCTATGGCCCAAAACTCCCAGACTCAACTTTCCAGCGCCGCGACCCTTCTCACTTGTCATTGTATGAGTGAATCGCACTAGGCCACGCCCCTTTCATGTGAATACTCACCACTTTGTGGGTTGTTGTTTAGCGCAGGCGCTTTGCGCACTCTCCTAGTCTCTCTCTTTCTCTCCGTTCGAATTGGGTTCGAAAACATTTCGAATTAAAGCAGGCTCTGACTTTGATCCGATTGCCCTCTCTCTGGTCGTTGAGCTCATTCCATTCGAACATCTGAAGCAATCCAGAAGTGTTTTTAAACACTAAAATTTTCTGTTTTGTATAAAACTTTTTGTTATTTTTGAAAAATATCGCTTTGATTTGCCGTTATTTGGTAAGTTTAAATATCTTTTTATTTGGAATTTGTTAATAATCTCCTAACATCTTTGAGTGTATAGTACTACCATGGATGGACAAATGCCTTTCTATAATAATACCCGGTTCAGTTCTAGCAATATACCTTGCAACAACTGTTCCAATGGCAATTGTCAGCGGCCGGATATCGGAAATCGAAGATCTTGTTGTCCTGGCGGTTTTTGTTGCCCATCCGGACGGTGTATGCGTGGCCAGAACCCAAGGCAGCCAACATGGCAGACAAATAATGGACGTCAACAATAAAAGAGTCGAACGCTTCCATTTGGCGGCAAATCAGTGCGTGATTTCATATAATAAGAACAGTCGACATGGTTATCAACCTCTTCCCCCCACCCCATCGTACCGTTATATTACATAATTCACATAAATAAAATAATTTAAAAATAAAATGTTAGATTTTTTCTGCTTTTCATATTTAATTAACATTAAAGCCAGACATAGTTAAATAGCTTTCAAAATGAAAAATAGAAGTATTATAATATTAGTATGTAGAAAACATACAAAAGAAATAAATCGGTAAAAAATAAAATTTCAGATGTTTTTCTGCTATTCAAACAAATTTAAATCAAATAAACTAAATAATAGTTTTAAAGACATTAGTATTTCTAAATTTGATATTGAAATGTAATACAATTAAAATTTTTCAAAATAAAAATAATAGAATTAAAATGTAAAAAAAAAAAAATTTATATAATTTGTACCCAATTTAAAAACACAATCTACATATTTTGTTAACATTGTCCATTTTATTAAATCGTATTTTGCCTTTCGTGTGTTACACGAGCTAACAATGTATATATGTATATATAATTTATTTTATTTATATTTGTTAAGATTCGCTTTGTTCGTGTTTCATTTATTTATTTTTCTGGGTTTTTGGGATGGTGTTCTCTTTGGTTTGACTTAATTGGCTAGGGAAAGTGTATTTTCTTTGAATATTTTTTTTATGCTTATTGAAATGTTAGAAAGTCTTTCTTTTGTTAGTCATTGAAATGTTCTATATAGATGCTTTTTTTTGAAAGTGCTGCTTACTGATGTGCTTCAAGTCTTTTGAAAGTGTTTTATTTTTCTTTTTGGATAGAACTATTTTTCATTACGGTGGTGGGGGGTGTTCCCATCCGCATTTGGGTGTAAAGAGTACAGAGAATTTCATAAACTTATTTATGAATTGAAATATTTGTGTATATAGCTGTCACATGTATACAATATTTGTAAATTATTATCAATGCAACATGTAGATGCTCTACAAAATACCGATTATGTATATATTTTTATTTACCACTACTACCATTTATTTAGCTAATTTATATTCCTTCTAAATCTCTTTATTGTTTACTTCGTTATTTGTCTTTCGTATTTACAACGTTTTCAGTTAAGAGTCTGCTGTCATAGCATAAGACGGAGTTCCAAAATAAAGCAGGAAAGTAGTCAAGTGATTAAATCCATATATCATTTAGAAATAGAGAACATAACTTTAATTCGCCCATGACAGCATTATAATTTCACCACATTTTATTTAAGTTCTTTGTTTTTATCCTTTTTAATATAAGTTTTGTTTTCATAATTACGGACCCATTTTTTACATCAACATTTATCATTGCTTGTCAGTTAATTGTTTTTATTCAATTGGAAGTAATCTGTCTTTATATTATTATTAACATTTTCGGCTTAAGAATTTATCAATTTTGTATATTTATAAACAATTATTTTTTATATTTTTTTCTGTGTGAGGTTTGTGTGTTGTGTGCTAATTAAGTGTTCTGTCTTTTGCCTGCATTTTATGTCTGTCCCCAAATTGGTTTGGTTAATTGATATAAGTGGCGGTGCTCGTTTGCATTATCTGGTTAGCTAATTATTGATTTGGATACTGTTCTCAGTTTTTTCACTACTAAATAGTACATACATACATAATCCCTATAAATTATGCCTAACATTTTTGAATAACAATATACTTTTATTTGTGCGATCGTCAGCTTTTTTACATGCACAAACTGTTGACGCTAAACACACAAATTTGATTCGAATATCAAATATTTATATATATATATTATTACAAGACAATTTAATTACGTTTCTACAAATTGTCCTTGATTGTGGCGTATATAAGCAATGTTTATTATTGTTTTATTCGGTGTATAATAAATAGTATAAGTTATTTATAAAATTATATTGCAACTCGTTTTGTGTTTTTTACTTTAACTAAATTGAATTAAAATAAAGTATTAAATAAAATCATATAACAGCCTTTGGTTGTTCTTAGCGCAACACAATGTTTTTGGTTAAAAATATTATAAATAAATACATACACAATTAATATAATAAATAAACAGTGTTTAAATGAATGCCCTTACGTCTTTTAACAGTTACATATGTTTTTTTTGAGAAAGGAAACACAATTGGTTATTTAATCTTAGGTACATATCGCACTCCTCCAAGGTTTTTAATTGTCCAGGGAATTGGTGCGCAACTGACCGTAACAAGCCTGGCATACCCGTACAGGCTTTAAAATGCGTAGACGTGAGATTTCCGACTCGAATCGACTGCATTTGTTGCAGAAAACTTGACCACAATTGCGACAATGATGCTTCCTCTCATAAAGAGTGAATCTGCACAGAATGCAAATAGTATTATTAAACTGTATTTACATTTTGTTTAAAGAGCTTACTTCACATGACATTTGACACACTGATCAGCGCCTTCATCTTTAAGCCAATGATCCGCTACACCACGTCCTGGTTGCTCAGTAACGCTCCAAGAGAAAATTCGACCCCGAGCATCGCCTTCAAAGAATTGGTTAACAAATGTATTTCATGCGATGCTATTTGTTCACTTACCAACATACAATATTTTGTGATCTTTAGAAACCGTAAGCGCTGTTATGCTTGCCGGTTCGGCATTATCTTTGCGATCATAGGCTGTATGCATGGTTAGCTTTGATCTGAACATTAATTGACGTTGCCATTTAAAGCCTGGGTAAGGGAAAATGCATATTAGTTGCAATGGCTAAGGTATTGGGACAACAGAGGAAAATAAAGCAATTAGTTATTAAGCTATGAACCTTTTCTAAGCGCCTGTTCGCCTCGATGTCGATCATTGTCTAGCATTACGAAGCCATCTGTCAAGCTGGTATCTGATTTGCTCGGTCGAATGCTATGCTCCTCTGTAATTAATACAACGCAAACATTTGTATATATTTTAATAGCTGATTTAAGTTACATCTGATATACCTTCGTTTGATTTTGGATCACTACTGCAACCTGGTGCCTCTACAGTAGCAGATTTCATTTCATGCAGGGACTTGGCGCCCGAAATGGAGCTTTTACGACGCTCGCCTGAAGTTTCCGGTTTGGCAGCTGCCTCTGCTGATTTAGTGGACCCGTTGCTGTGCTGGGAAGCTTCCGAAATGCTGCTCTCCGAAGCGGATTTAACAATTTCTACAAAGAATCATTGAATTGTAGTTGATGCTTAAAGAAATTAAAAGCGCTAACTAACCAAGCTCCTCTTCTGGTTGTGAAAGACTTTTCATTTGCTTAAATATGTTCATTTTATCGGCCTTACTGTCATCAACTGATCCAGACTCAGGCTTGTCCTGTGAGTTAACCTCCACGCCTCGTTTGAGCTTACGGTCAATGGGTACCTGAGTGTGCTCCAGCGACCACATCTGTTTGGTGAGATAAAATTTTATGAATATCCATTAAGTGTTAAATAGAAGAAATCCAAACTTACCCGCACAACTCCATCCGTGGAGCCGGTCATTACCACATTTTGTTGATCCCATTCGCGAATCTGTGAAAAGGCCACACAAAGTATTTGCTGCATACGATCGGCACTACCCACGCATGTGTTGACCATGGCCAGTGCATCGCCATTGATGGACCAAACATGCAACCAGGTGGCTGAACAGGTGGCAATTTCCCCAGTTAAGTCATTGATGGCCACAGCAGCAACAACGCCGGCATGTCCACGTAATTGACGAACGAATGTAAAGCGCGACATATCCCAGACAATTGCAGTACCATCACGGGAGCCGGAGACAACAACGTTATAGGCAGCGCTGGCGGCTAGACAGGTAACCGCATCCGTGTGTCCGTGTAGAGAATGCCTGACGCTGAGACTCTTGCGATTCGCATCAAATTTCCATATTGTCACAACGGAACTGGTGCCGGCAGTGACAATCATTTTGGCATTTGGACAGGCACAAGTCAGAATCTCGCCGGAGTTTTGTGCAGCCGCCTCGGAGACAAAGGAAGCCCGATCCGTGTCGTAGAGACCGACGCGCAGCGAATGGTCAGCGAATCCCCAGGCAATGTATTTGGTATACGACGGTGGCATCATCACCTTATTTTGCTCCACTGCAAATACCGTTTTGTCTGGCTGAAGTATTTGACCCACAGGACCCTTTAGTTCCTTGATGGGCTGCAAGCTTGGCTTAAGATTGTCCAAATTGTGGAAGAACAATCGATCTGTTTGCAGCACTGTGCTATTACCTTGAATCAAAGCAGTGGGATCGATTAGTGCCGAGTGTCGAGAGTTTGCCATTTTCTTAGCCGGATGCGCTTTTCTAAACAATTGCTTTGGTATTTGACCAAAGTTGTTAATGAATCCAATGGTTGCATTCTTTTTAAGCGGATCATCAATGCTGCAAAGTAAAAGGGGTATTATATACTCTTTTGCTGAAAATGTGGTTGAATATCTTACTTATAAATGTCCACGTTGCCTTCGTAGAAGAGATGATGGAACACATTGACGGCATCCACGGCGGCGGGTCCTTGTTGTTTACATCCAAAGATAAGATCGATCCACTGAAATGAGGAGTAAATATTTTAACTAAAAACCTAAAGAATTACTTGTCAAACAGTTAACTTACAAGATGCAGATTTTGGCTAACATGATCGCATTCCAGAGCACTGCGATGCAGTCGTATAAACTCTCTGGGATCCTGCTTGGCCCACGGCGGGAGAATAACATGATTCAATGTTTCACCGTTTTGCTTGGTGCCTAGATCAAAGTTATTGAAGTTGCTTAGGAATTCGGGCAGGTAGAAAAATTCTGGTATCAGCTCCTTGACATCGGCCATGTTCAGCTTGGACGCTGATAGCCAAGCCTCTTTGATGCTATGAAACATGCGATCGGCAAGATCAAAGTGACCACCTTGCAGTTTGAGAAAAGGTTGAGAGAATGGCTCCAGTCGCACCAGATAGGAGCACACGATCATGGCCGAGCTGTAGTGGGTGCCATAATGATATGGCGGGGTTTCGCCATGAGGATCATCCCATTCCTTAAAACGCTTTTGGAACTGCTCCAAGCGTTCGTCCGACTGTGCGCCCATGGGACGTGAGAAGTCACGGAATGTCTTTGGATTGGTAAAGTCCAGCTCTTCCGAATCGTAATCAGCTAATATCCAAGGGAATACCGGATACTGCATGAGATCATTATAGCTACGTCCCGCGAGCGTATTCAAATGCATAAGATACTGGAAATTTGAGATTTCACCACGAACCCAGCGCTGGGTGACGGACGTCTCTCCGATGAGGCCACTAAAAAGTCCCGACGTCTGCTCCACGCTTGCCGTACGCTTCTGACCGGCCACCGATTGCTGCGCATTGTCGTTTAGAGCCGTGGCCAGGGCCAAGAATCGCTGGTTCACCTTATTGCGAACCTTTCGGGGAAAGCTTAACAAGTAGTTGCGCCCATCCTCGGAGAACACCTCCAGAGCAATGGGCTGCAGCAAATAGCGTCGTTTGTGAACCTCTCGAATCTCCTCGTAGGCAAACTTGGAGCACTGTCTCAGCTTTTGGCTGACAGCACGCGATGTAGACGACGGTTGTCCGCCAGAGTTGGGTATGATGGGTTCATAGGCGCCAGGAGGAAGTGTATCAATGTCACGGATCTCCCGGTTCTTGAGCAGCGTGAAACCATCAACAATGTAGCAATGCTCCTTGCCGAACAGCAGTAGACCCTCAAAGGTATCCAAGCCCTGAACGCGGGCGCATCGAAACATAAAGCTAATCTTCTCCTGCTCCTCGAGTAAACGCAAAAATGTTTCATTGTCGCTAGTCATTGAGGTGTCCTCCTCCTCTTCGTCATCCTCCTGGGCGTTTCCGTCGAGGGATTCCTGCGGATAAGGAGCTCCATGAGCCAGCAATTTTGGCGAAACCGGCGGTGGTGGTGTCGATGTGGAGCTACTGGGCTCCAAACGATGCGGATGTGTTGTCTCCAGCGAGGATTGTTGTTGTATGACATGTTGCTCTGCCTCGGCGAGAATTCGCGGCTGTTGCTGGCCATGCTGGAAGTAAAGTTTGCTGTCCAAACTGGAGGCCACCTTGTACTTCAGCTGGCGATTGTCGGCCAACTCCAGTTCCGGTCGATATGGGTAATGCAGATAGAAGACATCGTTGCGCATTGTCTTCTTGCGCATGCGATGTGGTCCTTCGGTGGTGTCCATTA
Organism: Drosophila acutilabella; assembly: GCA_035046005.1. NCBI lineage: Eukaryota > Metazoa > Arthropoda > Insecta > Diptera > Drosophilidae > Drosophila > Drosophila acutilabella. Next base: position 888,502 of record JAWNOK010000033.1, on the reverse strand, counting down.
TCCACTTGTCCAGGGTACAACAACCCGATGGTCCCCAAAGGCCGCGTTCACGCGTCAACTCCGTTTCGGATTGCACCCAATCCTGGTAGACGTAGCGCTGTGTGTGCTGCAGCATTTGCTGGTATTGCTTGCTACGCAGCTCAAGCAGATCCTTAATCAGCTGGACATGGATGCCAGTGCACTCGTATGCAGATTCCCGGCTCATATTCGATTTAGTACGCACCAGTTCATCCTTCTTGACTTTCGTGCGACTGGCCAGACGGGTAAGTCCACCAGTTACCTTCTGTATCTTCGATTGGATTTGGTTGTGCAGCTCCCATGGCACACGGTATGAAGCTTTCCGTTCGGCTTCCACGTAATTAAACCACAGCTTGGAAGCCAGTTCCATGACCTGCTCTCGCGTGGTCGGCAAATCTGGTGCCTTTGAGTTGGCCGGTGGTGGCGTTAGTGATATCTTAAAGACTTCCTCGATGGCGGGCTTCTTACACACATAGAGTTCCTCCCAGACACGAAAGGCGGCACCCACAATCAAATTGCGACCCTTTGTTCGAAACGGTATGATTAAAATAATGGACAAAATACACATAAGCCTTGGACTTACCTGCAACTGATTGAGGTCCTCGTCTTTAGGCTCAGTAGTCTCGGTTTGAGGATTTACATGCCAGGTGGTATTGCGACTCGTCGCCGGTTCCAAGATGATCTTCATGTCAGCAGTCAACTGGAGCAGACAGTAGGTGAGGCATCCAATGAACTCTAGCTCATGATTGCCAGCTCCAAAGATGAGCAGACGGTGCTGTATGATCTTGTGCAGCGCCTCCAGGACACTCATCTGCTCGGCAATTGAATCGTCGGTGGGACGTGAGAGCAGGAACAGAATACTGCGATTCAGCGAATGATGCAGATGCTCCAACGACAGCGAAGAGGATCTTCGCTTTGACTGCGCAATTAGTTTGATGACAAAGTCAAAGATATCGTGTGGATTTCTTGTGAGGCATCCCTGCCATAATTTGTCCACAATGCGAGCGGTCAGATAGAAGACGTTTGGAGCAATATGCTGGGTGTGACTCTGCAGGAGAGGCACTAGGGGCAGTGCCGCCTGCTCTCCCACAAGTACGTCGGCGGCAAGCAGGTGATCCATTAGGGCAATGATGATCTGCGTCTGGTACTGCACTTGGAGTGGCAGTTCCGCGGTCTCTGGTGCGGCATCCAGCACCAGATCAATGACAGGCGTGGTCTTGCCATGCATGTTTAGACCCAGGGAATCCACTACAATCACACGCAAGAAGTCAATGATGCACTTGCGCACCGGATGTGCTGTTAGCTTCGGTTGATTGGCAACAGCCGCGTGTAGTGTTTCCGGCGGAGGCAGCACAAAGCTGCTGCCAGTGCCATCGGTGGGCGTGGAGGCGCCACTATTTGGCTCCGAATCGCTAGAGCGTGAAACCTGCGGGAAAAGCACCGCAACTAGTGAGGTGACCACATCTCCCGACATCATGACGGGTGTAAAATCGTTGAGATTCTGATAGAGACTGAAGAGCAGCTGTATGATTGTCTCCGGATGACTATGCAGCCATGGGGCACATTCCCCGCCATGCACAATGGCCCGCACCATGGCCAGCAGGACACAAACGCCCTCTGGATAGACACTCAGCTTGGGCAGCTGCGTATTGGCCGAGACTGGAGCACCCCAGAGGAACGACCAGACGCGATCCAAGTCGAATTTAGTGTGCTCCGTCGCTAAGACCTTAACTGGTTGTCCCATTATCAATGCTGTTACCAGGAAATACAGTTCGGGCACATCCAAATGATGCTGCATCAGCCATTCGAGCAGCTGGAAACCTAAATAAGTGAAAAAGAGATTGGTTAGCAAAACCATGTCCACTTGTAATCTATTATCCACTCACCAGGGATATTCAATGCCGCCGTACGCACTTCTCCTGCGATCTGTGTGGGCAAATGCTGTATGGTATTTTGGGGAGTGGCTACTATGACGGTTCCGGTGCCATTGCTGGGACGCTGATTAAGCTGCTGGGCGCCCAGGCCTAGCAGCTTGCGTTGCGAAACCATATCCGTGAATCGCAAATATCCACCATTGTGGGTGGCATCCCGAAAGCGGACGAGGAAACTCTCATTGGCGCAGATTACCACAAGAATACGGACTGCAATGATGACCGTGGTGAAGTGAACTTGCGGTTGCATGAAGAGCAGCAGCCAGTCCATGCCAAGGGTCTTGGAGATGTCATCACAGATGACATAGTTGACGGTATTGCGTGGCGTGAAAAGTAATCCATGAAGTAGCGAAAGGCACCGATTACGCAAGTAAATATTCTGGGCAAGACCTTCTTGATCATCAATCGGTAACTTCATGCTGGGCAACAGTACAGCACGCTCTGAATTCTGGGTGTCCTGCATGCGCGGCAGCTTGGCGGCCACATACTGGCCAAATAGTAGGAGATCCGTGTGCCTGGGTTGACCACCCAGCAGAGTCTCCAGCAAATTAAAGAGTATCTCGCGCGTGGAATGATCCTGAATGTAGGTAATAATGTGCAGCAATTTCACCAACAACTGCAAGTCCCGCATGATCTTCACATTCTGCTTCTTCTCGTTTGACTCCACCACCAATTCCAACAAGTGCTCCAAGAGGGAGCGCAACAAACCATTTGGAGCATTATGCCAGATCTCCAGATCGCAGAGCAAATCTTGAAAGGCGGTAACGTTTGGTATGGCGGACATGTCGTGGCCACTGTTCACAGTGCCTACGAGGCCAAATGTCAAGTGCAGAATGTGAGAGTTCAGCAAGTGCTTTTTCTTTTTAAAGAACATTCCCAAAGTTTGGTAGCATCGCTTGCGATCCATTTCCGCCTGAGCTGCCCGATTACTCCGCACCACGCAAGTCAATGCCTTGACACCGGCATAGAGTGATTCTACATCCTGGGCCATGGCAATTATGCCCAGCAGTACATTACATCCACCCACAGTGTCAATCATTGCTGAAACCGGATGCGGACTAAAGACGCGGACTCCCAAATAGCCCACAACAACGCCTCCAAGTGAACGCCCAGCTCCTGCCAAGTGACCAGCAGAATTGTGAAGGATTCTACATAAAGATTCAGAGTTATTTAAAATTATTTATGGACTAAACAAAGTTACTCACTTGATGGGAGTGGCATTCTCATGGGAATTCATGTTAAGCTGCTTGGCAATGCTCTTGTTATCCGCCCGACTGTAAACCTTGCGAATTTTGACCAACGTTAGTTTGGACACGGCCTTGGCATTCAGTCCGAGCAGCACACGATCCTCGGGTACCAGAGGCGCCAGAGGTTCAGCTTGTTTGCCCAGCTGTGGTGCTTGCAGGGATCCCATGTAATGTGGACCCAGCTGATAGATGGTCTGCACCGTCTGCTGCGTAAGCACATCCTCCAGCAAATGACAGACACCTTGTTTCCAACAGAGACGCGAATAACGACGCCAAATTGGCGGTGTGCCAATGTAGCCAAAGATTTGGGTCGCCGAAGCAAGATTAGCACTCGTGGCACCTGGATGTTGGGCAATGTAGTGCAGCTTTTGGGTGTGCATAGGCACGCCGTCCAGGTAAAGGGACAAACTGGAGTTTTTGAGCACGGCTCGATTGAGCACCACGACCAGATTGTGCCATTGTCCTTCATGCAACAGATCTGGACACCAGATGCGTGCAATGCCATCATCCGAACCCTCGGGCTCCCAGTCCCCAATGCCTGAAAGGAGGAGCACGTGTTAATTATCTAATTGATCGATTCGAAAGGAGTAGTTACGTACTTTTCCTGGGCGTCACCAGAGTCTCCTGCGTGGACACCACAATAGCCTTATCCCTGGCTGAGAGCAGTATGGACAAACAGGCCAAGTTCTCCTCCCGAGGATTGTGTATAGTGCGAACCAAAGTCAACAGCCGAACACAATGTGGATCTGTCTTGGGATCAGAGAATTTCTCGACACAGAACCAGGTGGAGTAGCTTAGACCTGTTTGTGGTGGAAATATGCGATCACCAGCACCAATACCACCAATTGTGTTGGCATCAATTGTACCTCCGGCTGTTGCAGTGGCCTGTGGCGCCAGCGATGGCAGATACAAGCAACCAAATCCCTCCGCGGACATGTCCAACTCCACAAACGGTGGCAACGTGCTCGACCCATGGGCACGAAAATCTCTTGGCGTCGTCATTGAAACAAGCGTTTTTATTCGCGTCAAGGGCACGGGACCACCCTGTCGATAGGGTTGCTGCAGATCAATGTCCGCACAGGACAAGGGTTCACCAAGACGCAGAAACTGACGTAGTTCCGTTGGCTGCAAAGCCTGGGCAGCCAGACGTTCTAATATGTACTGCATGGGCACGTGCAGTGGATGAAGTTCCTCGGCCAGAGCACGACGTGTTAATCTTAACAGCTGCTCGGCTAGACCGTGATCACACATGATTTGCTGATTACGCTCGCTGCGAACAAGAGATTTAATAATCTCGCTCAGGTAGACCTGTAGTTGAATGGCCTGTAGCGGTGCCTCATCGTGTTGCACGCCTGGCAGCAGCTGCAGCATGCAGAGCACCACGCCGGGATGCACAATACGTGGCTCCGGAGTAGGCTGCGTAAGATTCAACTGACTGGGATGCACTGGCGCTGCCAGCTCTTTGCTGGGCGAGCGTGTATGCTGCGCTGGATCGCTAAAGAGTGTTATAACACCAGTCAAATTAGGGGACTCAAAGTTATCCAATGCAATGCTGTACAGCAGTCGGAATACCACACAAATGTAGGACAAGGAGCTCGGTACTGTATCGGAAAAGCTGTAAAAAAAACATTTTTTAGTATGCTAAGTTCCGAAAAACTATGTGAAATTTTTACCTGAAGCTCAAGATGTCGCCACTGAATACATCATGGTAGTACTTAAGTAGTGTCTGTTGGCTCTCATAGCTGCCGGTGAAATCCTGTAGCGTAGTGTCGCCTCCAAAGCAGCCCAAGAGCCGCAAAGTATCGCACAGCGAACTATTGCAGATTTCCTGGTGAAAGAACTTGGCATTCGCAGGCTCAAAGCGCATGGCAGTAGCCAGCGTCTGACAAACAATTTGAAGCAATAGAATGAGATCCTGCTGGGCTATACCTGGCTGGGATTGGGCCATGCTGCCGTCGAGGGACACAAAGACGCTGGTCAGATAGACAAAGCCACCGACCTTGCGGAAAACTGTGCGTGTGCGATGCGAATCTTTGAGGCAGCCCAGGAGCATATTGAGTATTTGTATCTTGAACTCTATTTGATGTGGACTGATGCTGTGCATCAGCGAGAGTATATAAAGCATGTCGTCATCTCCACCAGCAGACAGTATCAATTCGCGCACAATGCCCAATGCCTGAGGTCGGCAGTGTTTGAATTTCACCAGCTCATGAATGCACTTGGCTCCGCCATATTCGCGAAACAGTTGGGCATTATTACTGGCACCACCGCCTAGCAGCATGGTTAGAGCTTCTAGCACATGCTTTCCTAATGTGTCTAACAAGTCCTCCTGCTGTTCTGCTGTGGGCTGCACAACAAGTGACTCATCACCATTGGTTATCTGACGCACATAGTCCGCATAACGATTGAGGCAGCTGACAAATATTTCGAGTATTCCCACCTCTCGATAGACATCCTTGAATACGCCATTGTGCCGCAGAATGTTGAGAAGCGTCTTGAGGCAGAGAATGCTGCACGAAGTGGATTGGTTGTGTTTGAGTAGCAGCGAGAGACTAATCAGCTCCTTGCACGGCACAAAGTTCAGTTGAAAGACTATAAACTCGAGCAGATCATAGAATTTCTCTTGAATCTGTGGGCTCTTCTGATGGATACGCTCTGCAAATGTGCTCAACGTATGCTCTGATTCGAGTATAAAGTAATTGGCATTTTCAGAGTGATACACACGGGATATGGCATCCAGTATGGTGCAGCACAACGCGGGCGTGGTTGACTTAAGGAACACCGTCTGGAGCACCTGGAATGCGTACACATTCCGTACACACGTCTCCCGTGAACTTGCCTGGGGCAGCTGAAAGTTCTGCAGCTTGAAGACCGTATTGAACTGTGCAGCTGGTGGACGTAGTTCATAGAATCCACACATGCAGAGGGATGAGATCATCAGGACCAAATTGCGTATAGCTGCCTGGATTTCCAATGTTTGACTGCGTGGATTATCGAACCTACAGAATATAACTTGTGTAAATGAACTGCAAATAATACTATATGATTTAACACTCACTTGAGCAGAAAGTCACTGAGAAACACGTAGCCTTGGGAGGCACGAAAGTCGTCCATTAGTATTTGAGATACTTGACTAGAATCCTTGAGAAAGCAGAATACGGTGACGAACATTTCGACGATTTCGAGTGGATTTCCAAACGTCAGACGCTGCATATTATCCACACATAGTGCCATGCAGCCTTTGGCTGGAAAAATAAATAAAATTATACAGAAATGAAATTTGAACTGATTGGAAATCTAATCAGAATTGTAACTAAGCTGGATATTTCCAGTAAACTGGTTACCGACAAGAATATTTTAAATCTTTTAAGCATTTTTAAATCCAATTAAATAATAATTAATGAACTTTATAATAGGAAAACCCAGTTTAGACAGGTTTTCAAACAGTTCTTGGCCACTTACAATGTATATAGGTAACAACGGCATCGGTTAAACCGTGCCTTGAGATGGTGGTCAGTATCTCGGCTGCATTCTTGCGCCACACAATGTTCTGCATGGGACATGGTGATGTAATGGCAGAGAAGAGCAACGTCAGATCATCCATGCGGGCCAGCTCCTCGGCAGGATATGGATAGGAGCACAGCTTGACCAGAAGCTGTACAAATACCTTCTGCAACAATGTGCGCCGCTCATGGGCATTGAAATCACTGACACTTGCTCCATCAGCCGGGGGCTCATCGTCCTCCACTTGGGGTAGATCGAAGAACAAGTACAAGCACTTCACCAGCGTGGAGGGCACAGCTGCTGCTGTCATCACCTAAAAAGGAAATCGGTTTAATTTTATGTAATCTAAAAATAGTTTATTTATTGCAGCATAGATTAGTCATGTAACTAGTGACTTAGTAATTTTATTTTAAATCAGTCTTATGACGGGATATGTACTCAAGAACAAATCGCATGAGATAAATATTTAGCAGGGTCTATAAAAACAATAGGAAATTTAAAAATACGGAAGACAAACTTGATAAATACAATAACAAAAGAACAAAATAAGAACTTTTGCTTATCTTTAACTGAACCGAATTAACTTTTCAGCAAAAGTTTTACTGTGAACTACAGAAAGCGTATTCACTTTAGATACCCAGGCTCACCTGTATGAGTGAGACATCACCATTGGCCAAGAGATTTAAGGTGGCCAGAAGCAGCCAACCGCTGCTAGTATCCTCCGTTGTTTCCACCTCCAGAAACTTGACGATTGCTATAGACGCAGCCTCCGTGCTCTGATTTGATGCACGTTTCCGTATTTCACTGACCATGAGGCGGGAAACCTGTTGACAAAAGGCGACCACATCCCAGAACTTTTCGCTCATATCGTTGGCGGGACAGCTGCTAAACACCTGTAGTCATACAAAATATAATAGTTGCTTTAGGTATAAATAAAACTAAAAAACTCTTACTTTGCAGAACAGTGGAAGCATTTCATAGAGTTTGCCATCCCGTTCGATTTCGCTAAGCGGTTCCTTGGGATGCGTGTATTCGTTGAAGAGCTTCTTCAACGTGGCCAGACTCATTTGGATGCGTGCATCGAGCAGTGCGTCCTCTGCTCCACGACCGTTTGCACTGTTTCCGCTGGAGCTTGCATTGTTGCTGCTGCTGCTGTTGCCGCTGCCGACGACGCTGCCGGTGCTGGCAGCGCCGCGCAGCTTGCGCATAACATTCATATCTCAGTTGTATCACTGTGTATGTGAGTGCTTGTGTGTTTGGGCTCGTTACTGTTGTTGATGTTTTGTTGCTGGGTTTCAAACTGGAAATGTGCACAACAAATTAAAATACTTAAGTGCTTGGAATCACATCATCAAATCAACGCTTATATGACACTATATATTTGCTTTCTAGCAAACACAATCGGAATCGCACCCGCTTTAATTAACGTATCTGCTGCTCGTGAATCACCGGTTTCAGTTTTCGCACAATTGTTATCGTTGTTATTGCTTTAGGCCTCCAAAACACTAATGAAATATTTTGAGCTTTTTAAAGCGCAATGTTTACACTCACACACACACACACACTCGCACTCTTCCAACAAAGTAAACGAACGTGCGAGCGTTGCCTTTGTGTAAGTGTGTGTGTGTTTGTGTTTCTGCTGTGATGTGTGCCGTCTGTCTGCATTCGAACGTGTATGTATTTGTGTGTCTGGGTGGGAGAGAGATCGCACTGAGGAAATGTTTAAGCGTGGGCGAGATACTGCAATCGAACAGCTTTCGTAGCGAGTTCAATGGGGGTTAAGTGAACCGAGTGATTTTTTTGCTTTGCCAGGCTTATCAATTAATCAAGAACAAATATTTACACTGATACCACAAACAATAACAGTACCAGCTGTTTGAAGTTTACTGAAGGCGCAAATTGTTTGCGTTTTGCTTTGCTAATTCGTTTACAACCTGTGTTTCAAACGTATCTTGCTGCCAACACATTTGGGACGTTGTATCTATAGCAGTAACTAAAACGAGAACAACTAACGGCTGTTCATTTTCTGTTTTCCTAATTCCACACTCATTCGTCGTTGTACGCTCTTTGTTTTGCTCGTGTCAATCGCGATGCTACGACAATTTTTATTGATTTTTCTGCTCTCTCTCTCTCATTGTGTGTCCAGTGGAGCTCCAACGCTCCAGTAGCAATTTGCAAATTTTCACACTTTGTTTATGCATTGTTTGCAACGTTTCCGGCACTTACTTTTTATACACATATTTAGCATTGTTTTTGTCTTATGTTTTTTATTTGGTTTTATCAATTAACTTATTTGTTTTCACATTGAAAAAATCATTTTATTGCACACGACTAACGAGTAGATGCTCACGTTCATTAGTAGAGCTGTGTCGTTTGGTTCACAATTAGTTCAAATAATCGGGTCACTAAAATGAACTACAGAGTCGTTCGTGAACTTATTGTTTGTTTATTAAATTGAGTTATATCCATTTACTAACAGCTTAAAATTAATAAATCTAGTTTTTTTTAATTCCAAATTAACTGAGTGGACTGACAAGTGGGTGGACAATTGAGCGACTGAATAGATTGACTGACTAATTATTACAATAAAGTTTTGAACTTACTCAGCCAAATGAACTAAAAGATCCAACTCTGTTAGCGATGTACGTCGTGTGGGGAAATAATTGCGAGTTATTTTTTTAATAGTGGGAAATGTACAGCTGGTAGCGCTGCCAACCCCTTGCAAACAGATGCAGCGTTGCCAACCAACAGAAAAAGACAATTGGCGCGCAGCAACAATTTTGAAATCTAAATTGATTTCGTAACATACTAAATAAAGTAAACGTTGCTAGTAAGCACACTGTCATGAATTTATAAGTTCACGACACAAAAAAATAATTAAAATATATATTCGCATTATAAAAACATCTTAAAGATTCAAAATGCATCACTCCATATCTATATCGGAGGGATCGATTAACATGTCGAGTACCTCCTCTGAATTGGAGGACAACTCGTCAAAGGCCATATGCATTATGCCGCCACGCCCAGGAACAGCGCCAAAAAATTTCAAGGAATTGTATATACCACGAGATCAGTTAACTCCAGTCACGTTTCCCATTCAGGAGGCCCAGCGTTGGCTCACGTTAGTGGGTAAATCGGACAGGGAGGAGGGCAAGATCTATCGCTTTCCATTGCCAACCATATTGCCCAAGGTCATACAGACACGGTTCGTGCCCAAGGGCGAGCTACCGAAGGATGTGGCCGTAGATCGCCGGCGGAGGCAATACAGCAAAATGAATCTGGTCGAGGAGTTAAAGAAGGCCGGTCTCACCGACGACGTGCTCCAGCCGACCGAGGAGCAGTACAATTTGATGTCCGAGTTTGCCTTTCCCCACAAGTTCCCGCTGAGCTTCTTCGACGACAGCAACTACGACATCAGCTCACCCGAGGCCTGGTTCGAGCTGGGCGTCGTCGGAGATGTCCATTACCCGCTTCCGGCACGTGCCTATCTGCCCTATAACCGGAGCCTGAGGAGCTGCCGATGGGCAACGGCAGCCGTGACTTCATATAATGCCAAAACTGACATGTGGACACTGATCTCACTGGAAGACGAGTGCACCTACGAGGTGCCTAAGCTGCAATTTATGTTCCTGGCTGAGGATCCGCATAAGTATATTCAGCGCCTGAAGTCGGCCATCCACGAGCGGCACAAGGGCGAGCAACTGATGCTCATGGAGCTAATTGTAGACTGTGTGCTCCACGACGATATTGAGTCCACGACTTTCCAGAGCTTCAAGCCCATTGAGAAGATCCTACAAGAGTCAAAAGTCTCGGAGCAGTGCAAGCGGCGTCTGCGCTCCGAGGTCAACATTGTTTTCGAGCGCCTCATGGCACTCTACGAGCTGGAGCAGTTCATTATCCACATGCCTAAGGAGTTTCCACAGTTCCGAAATATTTCCCTAAAGGAATTCATGCCCACCGCTGCCCGCGTCGACTTTGCGGATCAGGAACGTCGGGAACTACAGGCCCTCAAGTTGGACATTAAGGAGAAGCGATATGGTTGGTTAAGGGCTAGCCTCTTTTACTGCGCAGGTGGAATCGAGGCTATGATGGGTGTGGCCATCGAGTGCCAACACATCGAGTCGTTGACCATTTTCGTGTGTAACTTCAATAAACCGACGGCTCTGGTAGATTTTCTGCAGTCCCAGGAGGCACATAGCGACAGCGTGGCCACCTTTCTGAAGGTCTACTGGCCCCAGCAGCTGACCACAGTGATTACACTGGTGTTGCGAGCCCTGGGCAAGGGCTGGCTAGACATAACCCTAAGGAACTGGACGGTTTACGACATGTGCAAGATCTCTAGGTTCCTGCTGCAGGCCAAGTTCCGCATGCAGGAGGCCATGGAGGTATTGTTGCTGACCTCACTGCTCAATTTTTCCCGGCTGGTGTGTGATCCTTGTGTACAATTCCTGAATCTGAAGCACAACTACAAGTGGACCAGTGATTTCATGGAAACGGAGTTCCCCTTTACCAAACCCGTATTTGCCCTAACCATAGGGATCAACGAAGATCGGAAGGTCTTCTACTCCACGAATCCTGATGAGTTTCAGCCCTCGCTGATGGATATCTATAAGCGAGGTCTGGAGAAGACCACGGGTATTCGGATTATCGACGCCGATGTTATGACTAATCTTAAATTTGCCCACAATCTTTTTATTTTGACTGTGGAATTGATCGAGGAGAAGTTCATAATCCAAAATGAACTAATGAAAAACTGCTATGCCCATGCGGTTATTCCCCTCAAGGCCTATGCCCGGCTCTACGAAAGGTTCATAGATTTCTATCTGCTCAATTTGGTAGACTTTATGAAGGATTATGCGGCTGCTCGCAAACCCTCCTCACAGGTCAAGAGGGACATCCTCGAGTACAAGCGACAAAAGGATGAGGTCCGTAACATTCTCCCGGCCTTCATAACCATCGGACCTTTCTACATCAATGTGGACACTTTGAAACAGTTTCTGGTGAAGAAGTACATTGATCTCATCCGTCGGATCTTCGAGTACTACGTGGATCGCATGTATGAGACGAATGAGCTGTTGGTGGAGCGCTGTCAAGAGGTGTTCCACAAGATCGCCATGCGTCCCGTTAGCATTGAGCATTTGTTTGAGATTAGGGATTATGCCATGAAAGTGCCTGATATTGTGGAAGCTCTGCGTGCTGAGATCCAGGTCATGTGGCTGGAGTATGACATGCTCGATAGCTTCTTTTACAATCTGGGTGATCCGCAGTTTGCTATGAAGTGGAATGCCTTTGCCTGGCCCCATCAGATCCTAGTCCGACTGTCCACCCTCAAGGACGAACAGAAGGTCGACATTGAGGAGTTTCTGCGTCAGCATTACAGCGAGTGTCAAGGCTTCGAGGAGCGTTTGGAGTCACTAAACGATGAGGTGCAGGCCTTTTCCTTGATTTTCAATCCCAATCGGGCGCAGGAAACCTCGGTGGAAATTAAAAAGACCGGAGCTCTCATCAGGGAACTGGAGAAACTCGGACGAACGCTGCAGTATCGTCAGGAACTCTTCGAACTTGATCCCCTACCCACAGAATTCCTCTCCAGCATCATTGAGAGCTTCCAGCCTTACAAGCAACTCTGGTACGCCTGCGCCAACTTTCACAAGCTGGAGGACGCTACACTGGGTAATCCCATAGCACAGATTGATCTTGATGAAGCTTGGAACCATCTGATGAATCTACGCAATGAACTTCTGCAATCCCTTCAGAATTTCAGCGAGAAACCTGAGATCATGGAGGTGGCACATGTGTTCATAGGTAAAATCGATGACTTTGTGCCTGTCTACAACAGCGTCAAGGATCTGCGCAACGAGAACTGGATGTACCTTCACTGGATGGAGCTAAGTCGTGTCATTGGCAACGAGATTAAGTACACGGTGGCCCTAAACTATCAGTATCTGATACGGAAGGGCATACTCGACTTTCTGCCTGAGGTACATGACATATCCGTGCGCGCAACCAACGAGGCTGAGGAGATCCAAAAGGCCATCGAGGAGGAAGAGCGTCGCAAGCAGGCTGAACTGGATGCACTGCTGCTACGCAAGCAGCTGCGCAAATGTCGCAGGGATATACTCTAAAATGGAATCATAAATAAAGTATTTTTATTGCAGCAATACAAACGCAGACAAAATCAGTAAACCGCTCGAAAGGATGGGCAAATAGGCAGCATTTAGTCGCTGCTTCTGTGTCCTGAAGAACATTACGGACACACTCAGTGGCAGCTCCAGTTGCTGGTCGCCTGCATCGAGCACGAGATCGTGCCTTGGTCCTAGCACCAACCTAGCATGTTGCAGCACGTTCTGGTGAGGAGCCAGACCCTCCATTAGTGTTAGTTCGGCTATGTGGAACTCATAGCGAGCGCTGAGCCACATGTGGCGACAACTGAGACTTTGTTGCTCGGAGTTGTAGATGCCCTGAATGGGCGGCATATGTTGATCGTTTAGCTGACCCAGCTCTATTGGTAGCCACTGATCCCGCTGTGGTCTGCCTAGCTGGGAGACAAAGATCTCAGCCAGATCTTCCAGCTTGCTGCAGTTGTGGGGCAATAGCTTGCCCAGAATTTGTGCCTGCAGGCCTTGGCAGTAGTCCGTGTGGTTGTTATGCTCCGCTAGAATTGGCGCCAACTCGCGCAGTTGGCAATGTTGGACAAGATCCACGCCAAAGCCAACAGCATGACGCTGCTCCATGCTGTGCTGGCAGAGTGTTAACCAGTGCTCATGTCTTTGGGTAAGATTACTGCTAAAGTAGCTCAGCAAGGGTTGTTTCTCGCTGCTGTTTTGGGCTGGCTGTAGTTTTTTGGAAAGCAGCAGAGGTGCTCCTTGCAGATAGCCTAGTGGACCTGAGCTGGGTTTGGCCAGCTCTTCTCCGGCAGTGCTGTAGCTTACGGCATAGTTAATCCAGAGCGGGTCGTTCTCCTCCAGTTCGTTGGCCTCCCACAGCAGCAGCTTGGCGGACAGGATGTGCGTGTAGTTGTGCATTAACTGCAGCTCCACCTTGTCCACTACGACGTCCAGCTGCGTCTCATTGGAGTGCTCCGAGCAGACCAATTGGGGTTGAAGCAAAAGATGTTGACAGATCTCAATGTTAATGCCTTGGATAGGCTGATCCTCCAGGTCAAGGTGTGGCTTCGCCAGTAATTGATGACTGCTGGTCATATTGAGTAGTGTCCAGAGCTGACTCTGTGCCTCTGCCGCATTGCTCACGAGGCAGTTGCTTCGCATGGGCTCCAGGTGTCGGAGTACTTGCTTCAACTGGCAACTGGAGCTCTCGAAGCTTTGGGGCAGCTCTAAGTTGGACAACTGCTTGCCCTCCGGCTGCCACAACTGCAAAGCCTGCCCAGCTTTGTAATGTGCCGTAAACTGTGGCTGCTCCTCCAGGGCACTTAATGGATTTGGCCATTTCTGGTACAAATTCGCATCGTAATTTGTGCTTAGCGGCTAAAAGTGGTAGAGGAATTTTAATGAATGTGCCAGACCAGGTAGAACCCACTCACCTGTATTTTTGGTGGCTTCGTGTTGCTGCGGAAGACGCACAACCAACCATCGTGGACCTGGCATGTGGGCAGCCCATGTGTGTACTGGAAATCCTCAAGACGTGTCTGCAGCTGTGGAGGCACCGATGATTCCAGGCACTCAAAGACCTGCAGTGTCTGCGGTGGACAATCCCGATCACAGCAGCAATTTATTTCGCATAAATCCAACTGCAGATCGCAGGGGCAGTAGTGGACACTGAAATCCTGGCGAGAAAAGCTATTTCCTGTCGCATTCTGGGACTCGGCTGCCACTGTGTCGGGTTTTGGGGCTGCAGTTGTTGGCGACTTTGGGTTTTTGCGCGGCGGAAATGTCTGAAGCGGAGTGCTTATAGTTTCTGGTGTGACACTGCTAGTTGCAGTCTCCACTGCATTTGTTGTTGGTGTGGAATCAGTCGTCGTCGTTGTTGTTGAAGAGCTCTTGTTGGTGTTTTGTGATATGCCAATCTTGATGCATTCCAAGGGATTAACCAGGACTAGCCAGAGGCAGAGTGAAAACCAATGCAGTCTGGTAGACATCATAGCGGCGTTACTTGAACTCCACGCCGTACTCCTCGAATTTGCGGAAAATCAGGCTCAGCTCGACTATTATCTTACCAGAGCTGCGGGTCTGGAGTTTATACCTGATAGATTTCATATATATTTAGACCTTGTCCTCAAGATTGCGGAACATGAGTGGGTCGGGGGCTAATTTGTATATTTACCGTTCTACGCCGGAGAAGAGTAGGTCGGATTTGCTCAAAGCGGCACCTCCGCCACCAAATTGCTCCCGGATGCTCTGCCACCAGGTGCTTGGTGCGATCTTCCAGGTATTTATCTCCAAGCGATGACAGCCGGGCGTGGAGGGTATGTGGGCGAAACCGTAGCCAACGGGCCAGCACTGTTGCAGAACGTTTACGGCGTACACCTCGATTAGGAGGCGTGGCCAGCCCTGTACCGCTGCGGCAGACAAGTGCACGTCCAAAGGTTGAGCAAAGTCCGAGCTGTTCTCCAGTCGATGGCTAGCAACGTGCGTCTGTCCCTGAACTTCGCCTTGAACCAAGCGCCAGGAGTTACCTGTGTGGACGTAGTCATATAAACATGTTTAAACATGTAGAATTTACATTTTAGACTCACCGCTTTGCAGACTCCACTTGCAGTACAAATGTGGTGCGTCAAAGTCAACAGCTTTTAGTATTTGTCCAATAATATGCACTTCCGCCATTAATTTTTATATTTTATTAAAAATATACTCGCTGAAGTCACAAATTTTCAACGACTCAAAGCATTTTGTTGTGGCATATAAGTGGCGTTGCCAAAGCAACCGATTGTTGTCAAGGCAACCAACAAGAAGACTAGATATTTGATATAAAATTATAAAAAATGTTAAAAACTTTAATAAAAGCCGAATGGATTAATTTTAATTTGTATTACTTTTGTTTTGCACGATTATAACGGCTTGTTCGTAAGTTGCGTTTTTTCGATACGACTAAGCAGTGTAGCGATAGATAGTGGCGGTTGATCGATAACACCGATAACCGAGTTGCACTGCTTACGTTACGTATAACTGGTAGAGCTGCCAACCTGCGCACAACGCATGCGCTAAAAGAGCTGATTTTCAAATAAAATACGTTAGGAACGTAACTTAAGTAGGGCAGATAAAAATTAAATATCTAAACAAAAAATAAAAATAATTTCAAATGTAAATATTTTATGGTTTTTTATGGGAGTTTTATTGCATTAAATGAATATTTTTTTTTTATGTTTTGTTTACGACAACAGCGACATTTGGACTGAAGTGTTATTTGTTTGTGTACCAAGGGTCATCTTTGATTTGTGGAATATTGTATCTCATTTTTACAGGCGCCAATATATGCATTATCATGTGCTTGCATTCGCTGGTGGCTGTCGGATTCTTGGGGAAGACCAACGACTGATTAATCCGCTTGAGCAGAATGTGTACATTGGAGCCATCGTAGGGCAGACGACCAAATACCATCGCATAGCAGACAACGCCACAGGCCCAAATATCGGACATAAATGGATCGTAAGCAATGCCTAGTAGAAGATAAGATAAAGAATTTATATGAAATGTACCTACATAGATTTAATTGGTTACCCTTTAGAATTTCCGGACTGGCGTAGGCATAACTCCCACAAAAGGTCTTCGATAGCACCACTTGATTATCGGTGGTGCGTGTATCTTTACGGGCAAATCCAAAATCAATTAATTTAAGATTCCAGTTCTCATCCAGCAACAGATTCTCACACTTAATATCCCGATGGACCACGCCCTTGCTGTGTATGTACTCGATGGCACTAATCAGCTGCTTAAAGAGCGTGCGCGACTGCGGCTCATCCAGAAATTTCTTCTCCCTGACATAGTCGAGGAGTGTGCCGTTCTCAGCAAGCTGCATTATCAAGTAGACCCTGTGAAAATAATGATAATTATATTTTTACTGAGTTGGTATAATGCTCAATTACTTACCTGTGACTTGTCTCAATGCTTTGATAGAACGTAATGAGATTCTCATGGTGAAGACCTTTGACAGCTTCAATTTCCCTGGGTAAAAACTTTTGAGTATATTCGGTGGGTGCCTTGACCTTCGAAATGATCTTCACGGCAACTCGCTTGCCATATTCCTCGGAAAAGCCAATTTTGACCTTGGCGTAGTTGCCAGTGCCAATCACCTTGCCCAGAATGATGCCATGCTCCTCGAGTATGGTCTTCTGTGGCTTGGCCTTATCATCTTTGCCCGGTGTTGGTGCTGCCTTGGCCTGGCTGGGCCTCTCGTTGTTAAAGGTATAGACTTTTTGCTCTTGACGCCTACCCGAGGACTGGTCAGTGACTAGATCTTGTGATGAACTTGCAGTCACTGAAATTAGGACTTATTCATTTAAAATTGTAGGTTAGGTATGTTTACTGATGTGTGATCTTACCTGGATCACCCTTTCGCTTTGGCGCTGTCGCCATTTAATATGGTCCACAGATTCTATTTCCAACAAACTTCGCCAGGATGTTAACGAACAAATTGACTGCTGCTGCTGTCGTGCAAAAACCAAAGAATCATTGAGAATTTTATTTATTTCGGCATATTTATTGTACAACTAAACTAAACTGAAAAGCCTGATTATTTATCGGCAAGCTATTGTGACATTTGTGACATTCATAAACTCGATTTCTATTTGTAACCCTGCTTTTGAATTTTATTTCAAAACCTTAAGGCAGTAAAGGCTAGTGAAACTCCTCTAGCTGAACCCATCCAGAAGGTACCTCCTGGGCAATGGGCTCTCTGCTGCGCTGTCCCGATCGTGGTACCAGCTTAACGCGCGGGCCAAACCCTTGAGAGAAGGACATGGGGCAACGGTTCCGTATAAAGCGGGGCTAACAATTCAAAGCAGACTTTAAGGCGGAGTTCACCTGTCTGCGGAAGATAAAGACATACTGAACTGGCGGTATCAAGAATTGAGGAGAGCTGAAACAGATGCGTGCATCTAACAGCCAGTACGCAAATAAGGTAGCGTAGATCATGAAGCGTCAGCGCCGGTGTGCTTGACACACCCTCCTTCTCAGATCACAAATTAATACAGTTCGAGCGCAGCTTCAATCGCAGTTCTGAACACAAGAAATTTATAAATCCACCTTACACTACTGGGTAGAGTTCCGAAAGCTGGTGATCTTGAATCTGGGTGTGTCCCGTAACATAAAGTCGGCTCATGGCATGAAATATTCTCCATCAAATGTTTACAGGACCCTCCGAGAAGCCTTTCAGAAGTTGAGTCGTCCGTTTAACCAAAGAAGGAGATCAAGACCACCTTGGTGGAAAACTGAGCACTCCTTACAAATGGTAAACTTGTACTGTTCAAACTGGGGAATCCGTCTAAAGATGAACTAGTTTACGATGAGGAACTCCAGTTAGAACCTAGAATTAGCGCGTGTAACAGCTAGACTTAGGCTTCTGTCTAAGCAGCTCTCGGTCCAAAGTCAACTTAAGCTTGACGACGGTGCCTGGACGGAAACAAAGCACGACAAGATCCAGTATGGTGACAGTCAACTCCCAACGATAAAAGGGGTGGATCCCCACATTAGAAGTAATGTCGGAAGATGGTTGTCAACAAAATTAACCAGCAAGCGTTTCAAAAACTTAAAGACGCCAGCACTTGGCGATCAGAAATATAACTTTACTTTATGGAACCTGCTACGAACACTTGCTCCTCCAACGCAAATTGCCTTCTGACAATCACATCATACTACAAATTCCTAAAGTTCCCAAGAAAAAATTTGGCTACTAATCCCATTTAAAGCATAAAAAAAACTGCAAGCTTTCAAACTCAGAATTCTAGGTAAACTTATTAAATTCGAGACAACAATTCATACGAAAAACTGCGCAATTGGTAAATTAAATTGGGCTCAATTGAGGCTTAACTTAAAAATGAAGAAAAGAAACTAAAAAATAAATAAAAAAGTGAATTATTATTTTAATTGAATTTATATGCTGAAGGCGTTTTGGTTGCCGTGTTTATGCAGTTGCCAGTTATGAAATAACTCAAGCAAAAATCAAAAAAAGAGCACAACAAAAAAATTGGCTAAAAGGCGATTCGAGAGCTCTATAGGTGTGTGTGTGTGTTTGTGTATGTGTGTAAAAATGGCCATAACTTTTGCTGGTCGGCTCAGTTTAGTCCGCGTGTTTTGCCCCTAGTCATTGGTTACCTATATTTTTACTTAACTTTCGGCGCTGTTTGAGTTTTGCTTTATAAAATTTTCACATTTTCACAATTTTCCTTTTTTTACATTATTTTGGTTTTATTATTGTGTGCCGTGTCGCGTTGTGCTGGGCCACGCCCCTTTGGTTTGTGCTAAAGTCGCTTAAGGTCATTTGAGCGGTTTGTAAATTTTCAATTGAAATCCTTAAACACACACAAATACACCGTAGATGTTTCTTGTTGTGTGTGTTGTTTTTTTGGCATTGGTTCTCGTTTTACAATTGCGTGCAAGTGAAATTTTATGTTTAATTTAAAACTGAAATATAGCTAGAAGCCAAACAAAGTCGCCTGCAATTGGCAGTGGAATTTAATACAGGCTTCTTGCTCCTACAGCAGCCCCTCCCACTTTTGGGTCGGTGTTCGCTACTGAATTGAATAAAATATTTATTATTAAATAATGAAAGAAGAGAACAGTGTTCCAAATATTGCGAATTCTTTGATACACTCTTTTCTTTTTTTAAACTCTTTTGAATACCAATAACTTTTGAGAACATTTTGGACATAAACAGTAATGTTTAGACCCCGTACTCTAAAAATGAGTAAAGGTGTCTATTAAGTTTGTCAAAAGCGAAATGTGCGCAACAGGCTGAAGGTGGCGTGGCCGACTCCATAAAGTATATATATTCTTGATCAGCATCAACAGCCGAGTCGATATAGCCATGTCCGTCTGTCTGTGTGCCTTCCGTCCGTTCATCCGTTTGAAAACCTGTATCTTCTAAACTACGAGAACTAGAGCTACAAAATTTTGGAATGAAAGTCCGTCCATCGAGTAAGCAGTTCATTTGAAATATTTTTAAAAAACTATTTTCTTAACACTACAACTTTGAAACGTTCAGAGCTATGGTGACCAAATTCACACAGTACATAAATGGTGCCATAAAAACGGTCCACACCAAGTTTACTCGGATCGGATAACTATAGCCTATAGAACCCATAGCAAAAATCGGTGGAAAATGGGAATTTTGTATTAAGACATGTGCTTTTAGTTAAGCTATTGCAAACAAACTCACACATTATGTGTATATTATAGCTTCAACTATCCTCACCAAGCTTGAATCGGATAGGACAACTGTAGCCTATAGCTCACAAATTACAAAGAGATCGAAACTTTCATATTTCCATGGAAAAATTCACACTAGAGGGATTTCGGGGTCTTTTAACACAAAGCGTGGTCCATTTTAAAGGGTATTCCTAGTGCGTGTCGTTGTCCTTAAGTCTTACCGTTGTTTTGCGGCCAACTTGCCCGGATGCTGTTACCTGTCGCCCTTTTTCGCAGCATGCATGTTAATGCTCCGCCATTACGTTGATTTCACAATATCCTTGCACATCCTGTCCGTAGCACTCCGGGTTGTGTTCGGTTCGTTTTGGTTCGGCTTCCCAGTGCTTCGCGATGTCAAAATTGTTTGTGGCAGTTGCCGCCACAGCTGCCAGCGGAAATGCCAAAGGGGCAGGGGGTGTAGTGGGGTGTAGAGGAGTGGGATATAGGAGTCTTCACACACGCACACACACATAGTCAGAGTTCTTTTGTGGCATACACAAAAACTGGCAAAATCAGCAAAAATGACAACTGAAATATGCGACGCACTGAAAATTTGCGAGCTCGTCCGTTTGTCCGTTGTCCCACGTCCGACCAGGTTTTGTAGGATCTCTGTTGGGCTTTGGCGCTGGCATTTGTGGTTTATGCCACGCCTCAACCAGCTCTGCGTCTTCTGCTGTTGTTTCTTCAGTTAAAGCCTGCCAACGTGTTGATAAAAAGTTTGCTGGACTCTTCTTGACTTATCACTGGGCAGTTCATTGTCCAGCACTTGCCACGCCCACCCCCCAAACTACCGCTTTGACCGCCCTCCTGACGTGTTTGTGCATAATGAGCCACGGTGCAAGAAGAAGATGAAAAAGAAGAAGACACCTTTGCTGTGGTTCATATTTCGTTGCATGCAAGTGAAATTCCATTCATTTGTGGCAAGCATCAGTGACCACACACCCCCCTCCCTATCTTTCTCTATCCCTTCTCCTACTTTTTCATTCTGTTTGCCTACCCTGCTCTTTGCTTTCGAGCTTTGCTCGTTTTTCACTTATCCGCTTAAGCCGTTCTGGCCCTTTTGGGTCCTGGCCCTGTCATTAACATCACTGCACATTTTATTTGTAATTGCTGCTGTTATTTTCTTGTTGTTGTTGTTGCTGTTGCACACATGTAAATGAATGCGTAAAAGTGTAAACAACTTTTCCAGCTGTCAGCGTTAATCACACTGCTCACAATCTTTATGGACAAGAAGTAAGAATTAAAGAGTTTTCAGTATGCGAGACACATATGAAAATGAATGCTCGAAAGCAGAAAATCTTATTTGGAAATTGCTAGAAGTATCTTTTACTCTGGCCGATTTTTGAATTATTTCATATACCCTGTACTTTAATCTAGACCATAAGTTGAGGCTGTATGAAAATTAATTGGTTGACAGAAGAAGAATGGAATGGAATTCTAACGAATTCAAATTAATTAGTACAAAATTTAAACATTTTATAAATCATTACATAAGTTTATCTTTTTCTAGTAGTTTAATATAGAATAAATATATTATTTTAATATAAAATTTGTTATTTTTATGTGTTTATCCATGGAGAAGTTTTGTATAATATGCTCATTGATGCCACTCCCCAAAGGGGGCGCTGCTAAGTAGAAACTTCTGCCCCGCTCACCCGCTTGTCTTGAAAATCAGTATTACCATGTTTTTATACACAGAGGAAAAGATTATGTCATGTTCATAGATGTAACTTGCCACCTGTCAAAATAATAATAATAAAAAAATGTTTTCAATGTTTTTAGAGCATAGTTTTAGTTTTGTTGGCTTATATTTATTTTTTCTATATTGTGAATACATTTTGTTTGTAATTTCCAAATAAATATATTATATCTATGAGTTTTCAACCCACTCTTCAGTTCTTTTAACGTTATCAGAGTTTGTGCAAAAATTGTAATTAAATTCAAAAATTTATTTACAGCTGATTATACTACCCTAATCTGATTAAGTTCTTCCACAACTGATTGATTATCTTGTCATAGAGAAGTAACTTAATTTTATTTATGAAATATTTAAGCAAAGCAATATTTTGGTTTATGTTAGCCTTGCAATAATATTGATAAAGAAAATGTTGCAGTCAAAATCAGAGTTTAATATCCGTGCCACATATTAAGCTGTTGGCCCAAAGAGTTGGCGGCTGTTGGAAAAACAAAGAAAAAAATGTAAATGGAGGAAAATTGTGGCTACTTTGAATGCACACAGCTTTCAACGGAGTTTGGAGGAGACCAGCAACAAAGCAACAAAAAACCAAAGCCGACAAAATGCACTGAGGAATATTGTAATCCCAGTAGCAACAACATTTGGGAGGGAGTCTGATCCTAGACGTAGAGGCGTTCCAACTTCTTTTGGCATAATAAAATAATATTTTGGCTCTGGTCCAGGCTGAGTAACATGGCAACAAAACAAAACAAAACAAAACATAACAGAACAGCACAAAACAGACTAGGAGCACAACGAGGGCAGCTCCAAAAGAAGCTGGAGAGGAACAGGAGATGAAGTGGCCCCGACTTGGATCATGGGTTATGGCCATGACAGCGGCTAAAGTAGCAGAAGTCAATGCAGTCAAGTAGCCAGCATAGGGCAGACGAAAACAGACTTGCACAGACCTGCACAGACTTGCTCAGACCTGCCCAACACAACTTAACTCAACGCAGTTAAGCTTGGCACGGCCTGGTCATAATGTTCTTTTGTAAATGTGGCAAGGATTGTTATCCGGGATGGAGGGTAGGGACAAGGAGGGGCGTGGTTTGGGCTGCTTGTCAAGTTCAAGAATTAAAAAAATGTTAAACAAACTGAGGCAGTGAAATCAAAACAATAATAATAATATGAACGTGTGTGTGTATGTGTATTGGTGTGTCTGTTTGCGTGTGTGTGTTAGTTTCTGGCAGCTTTCCCGACTTCCTGTCTGAGACTGCCATGATTTTATTTGCATGCAAGCGCGTGTCAATGTAGACCATGAGGCACAATAGTGCTGCCATTTGAGCTAATTTAGAGCTAAACTCAGCTGTTTGAAACAAAGGTTGGCCAATTGCTAAAATTTATATTTTATATTGATATAGGGATTTTAAGCAGAGAAAGCTGCTAACGTATAAAAGGTTTTAATGACAGTTATAAACAAGGAAAAAGTGTTATAGTTGTTGTTGATCCTTCATTTTCCCCCGCTTAGTTTCATTTTAAATATTTAAACGCACTGCTTTATTAGCAGGTTTTAAAAATTTCTTTAGAAATAATTTAGCTATTTTCTCATTAAACTAAAACTCACTAAAACTACTAAAATGCAGAAGCTTTTGCTTTGCCCTTGATCAGCCTACGCCACACCACTCCGCTTTCCCCATGACCTTTCTCGTACCACCAAAGAATTTGTTCTTGAGCTCAGTGAAGCGATTCCTGTTACATTTTTGGCAGGCAGCCGAAAAGCATGCAACGTTTGTTGGCTTTGTGTAAGTACAGTGAGCGCTTACTAACGCTACTGTTACTCGAGTCATTCTTCAATTTAACTGATTTTTGGGCATGGAAAATTTCAAAGTCGGTTTTATTTCCATTCGTTTCGTTTCCCAAAACGCATTTAAATTCATGAGTCGCAAACTGAGGAAACAAAAAAATAAAAAGATTTAAACGAAAATTCGCGGCAACACGCGAATTTTGCAATATGCATTTATATGCATGTATATGTGTCAACAGCTGCTGTTGCAGCAAATAAAATGCCATAAATGAAGCCAGATACGAATCACGAATATTAAAATGCTCTACAATTGTAAACATTCATTTCAGGAATATTATAAAAAAGATTTTTCAAAATTACTTTTGCATAAACTAGCCTTTAAATTAATACTACAATTTTTTATTAAAAATTTAAAAGTTTTAGCCATCTATATTCCTTTACCTATTTGTCGCATAGGCCAACAACTATAAGAACTAAGTTTTTTGGACATTTGTGTTCAAAGAGAAATGAACTGAACTACTGAAATGAACAACCGGAAAATAACATAAATTAATATTCAGTTAAAAATGTGCAAATATTTTATACCCGCATGTTGCCTGTTGTTATTGTCGCTTTTGGTTCTGTGCTGATTGTTGTGCTGCTCCTTTATTGTACCCTGTAACCATTCAAAGAGACCTGAATAGGAGTCATAAGATGGAAGAGACTGAATTGGGCTTATAGAAATACTGCCTTTTACATCTATAAATTTATTAATATTTTGAATAAATGTAACTTTAAAAATCTGCAAACTTTTATTACAAATTTATAAAAGTATCGTGTATTTTTTTTTAATATTGTGATTGTTTAGGAATTTATATTAGAACCATTAGTTTGAAATATTTTATTTTTATTAATATTGAAATAGCGAAGTCTCCTGTTGATTTTGGAATGCATACGGTATTTTTCAGTTAAAAACAGCCGTTTCTGGTATTTTTTTCGTACATAAATATATTTTGTTGCTGAAAGTGGATGGGAAAAGGGTGTCATGCGGTATGGCGTGTCAGCGGGGTCAGGGTACCTGGTTTGAGGCATGCAGTTCTCTCTTAACGGTCAGTGCATTTTTTTGTTGTGTTTATTTATTTTTTTTCTTTTGCGTCGTGTTAAATTTATGAATTATTTGAGCTTTTACCGTTGAATTTATTGAATGCAAATGTTGCTGTTGTTGTTGTTGTGCACCGCCAACTTTTGTTGCATACTTTTCGGTATACGACTTATCTGTAGGGCTGCATTTGGTCGTTTTGGGCCTAGGGGTAATTTACATGCATTTTCTGTTATATAAATTAACCGAAGCATCAAAAATTATATATATTTTGTGTGATTTATGCAAATGCTCAACATCATCAAATTACAACAACAATAACAGTGGAACAAGCACACGTATGGTTAATTAAAAATTCATAGAATTTTACATAAAGTAGGCAACTAATATTCATAGTTTCAAGTTTCCACTCAGCCATAAACTCAAAGGCCCACTTAATAGGTCCCAAACCAGGAGCCTTTTTTGATTTTGTGGGTTTGAGTTGCTTTCCCAACACTTAAAAGATAACTGAACCACACACTAAGTTGATTCTGCCTGCCACGCCCACACAAACACAAATACACACACATACACACACACACACACACACAGAGACGCCTGCATTATGAGCTCATTAATTATTCATAAATATTGCTTTACGCAATTAGTTAATTCCAGGATTGATTGATTTACTTTTGTCTGCATATGTTTCTGCTCTTTATCTGTCTCTCTTTCTATTACTCTTGCCGTCTCTGTCTGTCTGCAATGCTTCGGATGCTTTTGTGCCATCTCTCGATGATTTGTGTCGTCTTGTTTGTGTTGTTGTTGGTGTTGCTGCTGCTGTTGTTGTTCTTGTGGCATTGTCTTCATGGTTGTCGTTTCAAGGCAAATAGTTCGCACAGCTAAAGACAAAATGCCTTAAATGCTTTTGCCGTCCTTCTATTTGTATAGACCGCCCGCAGGAGTTTCCGGGAGGAAAGCAGTCAAAAGAGGAAAAGCTGTAGCAGCTGCTCCCCAATATGTGCGTGTGGGTGTGTGGCTGTGTGGCTGTGTGGGTGTGGGGGCGGTAAAGGGCGTGGTTGCGCCTACGGTTCAATGGCTTTGTGTGATTGTTTTAAAGCGCTTTGAGGTAATGTTTGCAATCATTTCAGTTAAAGATTTAGTGATAAGAATTAGAGATTACGATATATATAATAATGAAGGAAGAACTGTAAGTATAAAAGTGCGACTCAGAAAAAGAAAGATCAACCTAGAAGGTAACCCACAACGTAAACCAATTGATAAATATTTTAAGCTTGTAGACGCATGTTAATAGGTAAAAAAAAAATCAATCGAACAAATCTATGTGGACATATTCTGTAAGCTCAGCATATTTAAAAAAAAAAAAAAAAAAAAAAAAGATTGATCTAGTTCTACTAAATAAATAATAATAATGAGAGTTTTCATTAAAGAAGTTTTAGTTTATTCTGTAATAATATGGTTTTCATACAAATTTTAATTCATTTATTAATAATTTTATGATATTATTTTCCTGTTAAATTAATTTGAGCAAGGGCAGATGCTAGTGGCACATAAATCAATAATAAGCACAACAAAACCAATGACAACTGAACACATATCAAGTTATATGAGGTGTATACATATAACTGTACAGATAGACTTATGCGAAGTTCTCTGATGCCCAGCTGAACATTGCAGTCGACATAAATCGCCCGATGTAAGCAGAGTTTGTCAGTTGGCTTAAAAGAGAGGGTTACACAAGGGGTGGTTAAATGAGGCTGAAAGGGGATACAGGGTTTTTGGGGCTTGGCGAGGTGTACGCCAAATGCCGCAGTTGTGCGTTGTCTTAGAAGCAAATCCGATGCAATAGCCGTGTAAGGCGAGTGCGCTAAATGCAAATTAATTAGACCAAACAACCTCAACAAGAGCCCCAACAATGAAGGGGTGCTCTTGTTCAGGGGTAGCGGGTTCAAAGCACAGTTGGGCATTAGTTTACACGGCTTTTTAAACAATAATTATTTTGTAAGCCATAGTTATGAGCAAATTGAGCGTCTCTAATGTGGGTGAAAAGAGACAATTGGGGAGCGGAAAATGCACTCTGGTTGGTTATTGGTTATGGACCAACAATACAACAAGCCTCAATTAAGCTGTAACAATTAGTGAGAGGCTTATTATAAGTGTGTGCAATATGTTTGTTCAGACAGCACTTCAAAGTGGGTCTTATAATTGATGAAGGATCAAATTTATGGCAAGGATGTAACTCTGATTATTTGCAATCACAGCTTAAAACATTTGCTAATGAACTCGATTATTATTTCAATCAATTACTACAAGCACTCCAGTATGGAATTTCAAATTTGTGTTTAGTTCAACTCACTTTTCGTTTGCCTTAACACTTTAATTTAATATTTGAAAAGCCAAATTTGAAAGTTTTACACTGAATTTACATGAAATTTTGAATCAATAATAATGTTTTTAGTGTGCAGTTATCAAGGCAAACGTGATTAAAAATAAAAAAGCATATTATTTAGCTAAAATATATTCTAATAAAAAATATGTAATTATTTTACATTATAAATTATGTAAAAAAATATAAAATAAAATATAAATGTTGGTGCTTCAAGCACGAATATAATATATATATTGATTTATTTATATATATATATTTATATTTATATTTATATTTATATTTATATTTATATTTATATTTATATTTATATTTATATTTATATTTATATTTATATTTATATTTATATTTATATTTATATTTATATTTATATTTATATTTATATTTATATTTATATTTATATTTATATTTATATTTATATTTATATTTATATTTATATTTATATTTATATTTATATTTATATTTATATTTATATTTATATTTATATTTATATTTATATTTATATTTATATTTATATTTATATTTATATTTATATTTATATTTATATTTATATTTATATTTATATTTATATTTATATTTATATTTATATTTATATTTATATTTATATTTATATTTATATTTATATTTATATTTATATTTATATTTATATTTATATTTATATTTATATTTATATTTATATTTATATTTATATTTATATTTATATTTATATTTATATTTATATTTATATTTATATTTATATTTATATTTATATTTATATTTATATTTATATTTATATTTATATTTATATTTATATTTATATTTATATTTATATTTATATTTATATTTATATTTATATTTATATTTATATTTATATTTATATTTATATTTATATTTATATTTATATCTTTATCTGTTTTTAACAACAGTATTAGCTTTAATTGTTTATGAATTGTTTTATTTATTTAATTAAATTGATGTCAATCTAAATAAACTAAACAAATCATCAAACATATATTTCTTTATACTTAATAAAAATAGTGTAGCAGTTAAATTTTGTCTGCTGTGTCTGCATTTAATGTTTAAAAATTGTAGTTTATTAGCTTATAAGTCGCAGAGAACTGGGATTGCCTGAAATATTTGTAAATTGAAAGTAACTATGACAATTCCATATAGTGCCATAACTCACTCGATATATTCAGTCTAGGCAGAACTTTAAGGGTAACTACTGCTGCTACCCGAGTTGCTGGAGCTACAGTAAGTTAATACCTTTGTCCAACTTGAAGTTGGAATATGCTGGATCCGATGGCAAACCCACTTCAAGTTGAAGTTTGTCCACCTTCCTGCTTCGCTTTGGGTTCAGACTCCGACTGAGGCTCACATCACGGCGCACTTTGTATCATTTGGTTACTTCTCTGTGCTCGTTTCTCCTTCTCTCACGTTCTTCTTTCTGTTTTCTCCGTTCTCTTTTTGGATGTTTTCTGCTTGTGTCTTTTTTTTGTGTTGTACTGTTAGCATATTTTATGCAATGACAATGGCTTTGGCCTCGCCACTGTTGGTAGTTTATAAATCATTTGAGATAAGCTGCTGCACAACGTGCAACACCTGATGCCTTTTTGAAAGGATGCCGACCCAGGCCA
The DNA here is from genome assembly GCA_035046005.1 of Drosophila acutilabella. Lineage (NCBI taxonomy): Eukaryota > Metazoa > Arthropoda > Insecta > Diptera > Drosophilidae > Drosophila > Drosophila acutilabella. The sequence continues at coordinate 859,882 of JAWNOK010000033.1, read as the reverse complement.
GGCCATTCGAGTGTTCTACGTTAAAAATTGCAAACAACGACTAAATGGGCACAAAAAACAGCAGCAGCAGCAGCAGCAGTCGCCAACATCCAAAGGCAGCCAACAACGACGAGCACATAACAAAATTGAAAATAAAAAATGAATAAAAAAATGTTAAACGGCAACTGGAGCAACATGCAAGTTGCCAATAACCGATAAACAGACACAGTCATACCCTTACTATGGACAAGTAGATAGTAATCGAAAGGTACTGTTAAATTATCTTTAATTTTAAAATTTTAAAAGTTCATATTGGGCTCCGAGAAGAAAACAAACTAAACAATGCAAGTAGGAATTATTAATATTAAGGTATTATTAATATAATACAATATACTTTTAGTATCATACTCCAACACCAAATTATATGATCCCATTACATCAAGGGTATAAAAATAACAACAATATCTAGCAACAAAATTGTTTGCGGTGCGGCACAGAAGAAAATATGAAAATGTAAATAGCATAAAATGAAAACCTGCAATGGCAGCACTTTTCCAACACTTTCGAGATGCTGACGAGGGGTGTCATACAGTAGGGCCTGAGGGCGGTAGGGCGTGTTGAGGGCTGTGCGAGTGGGGCGTGTTTTCGGTTAAGGCCCGTCGTTGCTTCGTGACTGACGCTGAGTGCAAGCTGTTTAGCTTTCATGTGACAAAGTAAATTTCAATATATTGAAATTGTTATTTAAGTAGAGTGCACATGTAGCCAAAGCAGCCAAGGGAGAAAAGGAAGGAAAGGAGGTAAAGAAGGGGAAGAAAAAGAGAACCCAGCAAGTGCTGTGCTTCTAGATCTGTTATGTCTATATGCCTGGCAGCTGCTGTCTCTTCAGACTTCAGCCTTCAGCTCCTGCTCATTCCTGGCTCGTTATTGTAAATAGTGTCATAAATAAATTGCCGTGATTTGTGCACCACAGCCACAAGAGGCGTCGAAAAAAATACAAAAAAAGTATAAAAATAAAAATATCATGTGCCAAACAAATTGCATTTTAAAATGCAGCCCCAGCGATTTTCTAACAAAAGAATCAAGTACAGTTGCCACCCAAAAAACCCCAACAACAACAACAAAAGAAAACCAACATGGCTGCCACAACTGAGAGAGCTATAGCTGTCCAGCTGGTGAAACGATTTAATTACAAATAAAGTAATTTTTAATTGAATAACCGCCAAAGTTGATGGAAAAACGTTTTTCGCCTGCCAACACAGCGGCCCTTTCCCACTTCTCCCTTTCCCTATCCCCTACCCATCCACTCCCACTTTCCGGCTTAAAAACTGATCGATTTTCCGTATCAGTCTGATGCAAACAAACAGCATGAAAAATGCACATCAGCGTCAGCGAACTGAATTCAGCGACTTTGGATTCGTTGTTCCACTGTAGCAGTGCCCCACTGTACCACCCACTGACCATAACATCATTCTCACCACGGTGCGTGCCAACATTTGTTATGACTCAACCTTTTACTAGTGTGTGTGTGTGTGTGTGTGTAGGGTGTGTACATTAATTTTGCCACTTTGCGCCTTTTTCGTACGCATTGCAGTGGCTTACTTTGGTCCTGGAGATGCCCTACACCTTTAAAAACATTTGATATCTACGAATTGTCTATTTTTCTGTATTTTCTGTAAGTTCTTAATTAATAATAATAATTAAATATAGTCCTGAAAAAAATAAAAAGCATTATTTTCAGATGAGCAAAGCTAAAGTCTTTTAGCTAGTTTTAAGATGCAGAGATTTTACCTTTTCGTAATATGCGAAAATATCATCTTGCTTCTATAACAAAAAGACATTGCTTTAGAACGACTTCGAATAAAGCTAGAATATCTAGCGGCCTTAATAGCCAAATAGAGCCAACTGTATGCGCTTTTGGCTTCCTGTTCGATGCATTTTTTTCAGAATTTGCGAACGCTTCTTTTCGCTGCGCTTATTTGCAATTGCATCATCGATTTAATTGCAAATTAATTGCTTCATCATTGGCTCGGTATTGGCATGGTCGTCAGGCATGACACTGGCAGGATCTGGCCTCAATATTGCTCGACTACCATACATGCATATATGTATTATGTGTGTGTGTGTGTGCTGAATTACTGCACTCCTGCTGTTCGGGCAAAGTCATCATTGGAATGGATTCGACCAGCTGCCGTTTATTTTTACATTTCGCGTCGGACGCTGCATTACTTTGTAATTATTGTGGCAAATGGTTTGTTTGCATATTGATTACAGCTGCAAAAAAGCCAAGTGTGGCCATGCCACGCCCATTCGCCAAAGCCCTTCACCCTCCATCTCTTAGACCGTCAGTGGAATTCAGAGCACATGGCCAATTGCCGACAGTTTGTCTTCCAACCAGATGCAATTGTAATGCGTGTCATTTAGTGGCGTCAATCGAATCGTTCTTTATTCCAGATAAATCTAACACAAAACCACTGAGTTGGAGTAGAACAATCACTTTGAATTGTTTTGTAAATTTTATATTGTCAGGAAATTGTGTGTTTTGCAGCCTTTCATAAATGGCAGTTATATTCCAAGCATTTTAACAAGTAAGATAAGTACGGTCGAGCACGCCCTACCGTATAATACTCTCTGCATTTTCCACGAATTATATTATTAAAATTGGTATCGAGATATTACAATGTGTAGTACTTGCATTAAAACACGTTGAAACAAAAACAATCTAAGCATAATAAAACATACAGCTGTTTGTCTGTATGCGAATACATAACGAAAGACAATATATGATGCATATACATATGTATGTGTGTATTCGGCGCGGCCAGCGACTGTGAGCAGCGCAGGCAGCATGTGCTTGTGTGTTTCTGTCTCGCTTGCACTCATACATTGAGCGCTGCCGCTCAAGTGCTTGTATGTTACATTCAGTTATCAATATTGTAACGCTTCTAGTTTTCTTGTTTATAGTCCGATTTTAATGTACCTTTCAGGATAGTTTGATATAGTTAGTCTCCACACGAATTATAAATTAGAATAATCTACGATAAGAAGAAATGCCTTAAAAATGTATTGAATTTTGAATAGTGTTTTAGTTCCTATGTGAAAAGGGGGCGTGGCAGCCCAAAATTTTTGATGGCATGACATTTACTCAGTCTCTAGGAACCTCCATACCAAAATTGGTAATCCTAGGTGCCATAGTTACTGAGATATTCGCCGAAAACACCGATTTTTTCCGAGGTGTCTCAGGTTTTTTGCTCATTGTGGGTGAATGGGGCGTGGCATCGAAAAAAAAAAGATTCTTGTATTGACTGACTAAATATGTGATCGATAGAGACCAAGCTCGAACTTGTAGCTCTTACCATCTCTGAAATCTGTTTGTTCATACGGACAGACAGACGGACAGACGGACAGACAGACGGACATGGCTATATCGACTCGGCTTGTGATGCTGATCAAGAATATATATACTTTATGGGGTCTGCCACGCCTCCTTCTGCCTGTTACATACATTTTCACAAACCCAATATACTCTTGCAGAGAGTATAAAAATACGTTAATCTCTCGTTCTAGAATATCAAAACATTCATATTCCTTTTTTATTTTATTAAATAATGTTATTGTCCTTATGGAGTAAAACAATATATTTTAGTGCTATTAATCTTACAATAAAAATCATATCAAATCTTTATCTACCTTCTACGCACATTTAATTTGTTTGTAATAAAATAACTCACTGATTAATCAGTTTTAAAGCGCCTTGATCAAAGTTACGGTTGATTTTCACCCTATAAAACTCCAAAAAAGCAGCATAAGTTTATATCGTTTATTTATCATTGTTTTGGTTTGTGTTTTAAATGTCAGTTATGCATTTTTTGATGTTAGTTGAAATGTTATAGAACTTACTAGGTTTCGGTGGCAACTCTGGTAGGTACGGTCCGAGCTTTGTTTGCTCAATCAAATTTAGGAAAATTGCCTGGCGAGCAGTGGCAAATGCACGAGTAATGGAATTTGCAGCGTCAATTGCATTGCCAAAGTAGCCGCAACTGAAAGAAATGCAACAAAGAGCTTGTCCTGCGCCTGCAGGACATAGACACAGACACAGATACAGCCAAGGACATCGTTTGGGACAGGGTCGGTGGTGGTGTCGGGGAACTGGAAGGAGGCAGACGGGCACATCATAAAGGCAACACAAAAAATTTGCGGTTGATGCATTTTTATGAAACGAAGCGCAAAGTGGACGTGAATGAAGTTCTCTTTCTTACACAGCTTTCAAGTTGCCCCTCTCTCTCACTCCCTGTCTCGGTAGTGCTGTCAGTGTGTGTGGGAGTTGCAAGAAAATATAATAATAAACTAGAAAAATGACAAAAGACATGTTAAAAGCACACACAAAAAAATACCAGCAGGGTGGCAACGCCGCTGACAGGCAACAAAAGTAGACAGCCAGCACTTTCGGTAGGCCGGGCAAGCAGTCGACGAGGGGGTTGGGGCTCTTGGGGGGTAGGTGGCTCGAAGCAAGTGCTGTAAAGATTTACTCGACGATAGAGACAAGAAAAGAGGCGTGTAAAGTGCCGCCGAGCTAAAAATATTTGCACAACAATGGAAGCCACAGAAAAGAAAGAGAAAGATACATAAAAAATATGTATGCATGTATGTGTGTGTGTGTGTGTGTGTGTGTGTGTGTGTGTGTGTGTGTGTGTGTGTGTGTGTGTGTGTGAGTATGCAAAGAGAATGACGTGGGAGATGAAGCCGAAGTAAAAGCGTTGAAAAAGGCAGCAGTCAACGGTTGTTGTTGTTGTTGTAGTTGTGTGTAGTAAAATGTAAGTAGCTATAAAATATGAATATAATAGAGCACATCACATCATAATGCGCCCGCAGCAGCGAATGCAACAGAATGTGCTGGTGTCAAGGGAGGCGGAGGGGCGAGGGGTTGAGAGGGTTAGAGGGTGTCCGGGTAGTTGATTAAATCTGGGAAGTGATCGAAGTGACATGCATGAACACGACAAGCACACTTGAGGCGCCGCTTCCATAATCCCGGCTAGTGCTACTTACCCAACGACAATGAAGCTGAACTACTCCTCCTCGACGGACTCATTTTATCCAATGGGACGCGTGTGAATAACTTCCGTCAGTGGAATGAATAGTGAATAGCTTTCGAATGATGTGTGGGTAAGTTTATGAGTTTGTTACGTTGATAAAGAGTCCATATATAACTTACCCCGAGTGTAAATTCTTTCTTTGGGAACATTACTTTTTTTTTTAAAACTTTGAATTTGGTACAGTAAAGAAAGGTGAAAAGAAAAGACTTACCCTTTAAAATACCCTGTAGTTGTTAAGAGTTACGTGTATATAATTTAAGATCCGTTTATATTTTAAATTTGTTACCTTCTGATTAAATTATGGATGCCCTTTCTCTGCCCATCTCTGCATTAAACATTTTCAAATACTGCATTGTTGTTATAATTACATGGAAGAGATGTAAATAAGAATAGTGAAACCCTTGAGTTAGTTTAAGTGTCGGTTAATGTTCTACCTTATGTTTTATTTTAATTGAATACCATGTAGTTTACATATATTAAATACAGTGTGTCTCTTGTTCGTTTTTCTGTTTCTTCTTACAAACAGTTTCCTTTATAACTATATGAATTCTTATAGTTTTCTGAGTTAACTTGGGCATATTTTACAACAAATGACTTTAATAGTATTAAGGAAGATAAACTTTAAGCACAATGGCTTAAATCACCTGTTTGGTTGTTCGTCTTCCTGTTTTTCAGTTGAGCGCTCAATCAATAATCAAACAAATAACAGCAAAACAACAGCCACTGGATCTGCAGTTGGAGCTGGAGCTTAAACTGGAGCTGAAGCAGAAGCAGGAGCATGAACTGGAGCTGGAAGTAGTAGCCAACGCCTATATCAACACCTTGACAAGGCAACAAAGGAACCAGCCACAACGAACATAGACCAAGACGAAGACCGGACGGGATGGCAGGACTGAAAGTCTGGCGAGCAAAATATTATGCATTATATAGAAATACTATATAACTAGAGTGTGGGTAAACATTAACGCCATGGAGCGTGGCCATCAGGAAGTTACACAATCGGCCCAGCCATCAAAGCAGCAGCAGCAGCAGTAACAGTTAGTCAAAGGAGTCAGTCAGTCAGTAAGTCAGTCAAACAGTCATTCAGGCAGCAGTCGAAAAGAAATACACTAAGAAAAAATAAATGCTTTAAGAAAAATATGTTGCTTTAACCATAAATTAAAAGAAACTAGTCTAATTATTGCTTAAAATTGTATAAAACCAATTTAAATAATTATTGACTTTGTCTAGATACTGTCTGGAATTGACCTGCTGAAGACAGCTCAGGAACGAAATATATTTACGCTATTAACTATTAAAGTAAAATAATGCAAATACATCCAGTACGCGCATAAAAATATAATAAATATTAATAAACATTAATAACAGTGCCCCTTTTGGTTTGAACAATAATTTTAAAATTTTTACGAGCTTAAACCTATGCTTAGCGTCATTGTCCTAAAATGATTTCACCTAATAATATAATTAAATATTTATAATTATAAAATTATAGAATAATTGGGCCTTAAAAATATAATTGTAAATAGTTTCTTAACATCTAACAGTCATATTTCCTCTTCTATATATATACAGTTTTAATAGTTATTTTGGATAAAAATTAAAAGCTTGCCGCCTGTTTTTTTTAACAGTGTAGTCAAGCAGTCGGCGGCAGTCTAAAGTCAGCTTCAGTGGCAAGTCGAAGTCAGTCAACGCGTCAATAAGTTGGACACAAAGGCGGCGCACGGTGCATGCAACATAATTTTGTGGAGGCAGAGCCAGTGCCGGGATGAACAACGTGAAGCACAGGACGAACGGGACGTTCAGGACGCACCGTACGGTACACAAAGGCCATCGGAGCGAACCGACAAGGCGACCGCAGGCGAGGAAAGGTGCCCGGGCAGGGATGGGGGTGCGGAGGAAAGGGGTGGCGAATGCCAATGACGCGTTGCGGTTTATTACCAATGCCATTGTATACTTTATGGTGTTGCCAAAGTAAATGGGCGTGCCCAAAAGAGGCGGGCATTGGTCGAAGTATGACATTAAGTGTGCAAATGTGCAGCTCAGGAAATTGTGTGCGTGCACATGTGTGTGTGAGAGTGTGTGATAAGTGTGTGTGTTGACTTTTAACTTAAATAAATTTGCTTTACAGTCGCTGCATAATATATGCTCGTATGATAAGGGGTCTAACGGTTGTAAATTGAGGGCGTGGCAATAGCACTTAGAAACTCAAATTTAAAGTGAAACAAAATATGGTACAGCATTTCTAAAAGGAGAAAATAATCCATAAATTTGTATATAAATATAGATAATATAATATAATATAATATAATATAATATAATATAATATAATATAATATAATATAATATAATATAATATCATATAATATAATATAATATAATAATATATATATTATAACAAATATTTATGAATTTAATTACGTTACCAAATTAGTGCAAACTTTGTGAATTGCTACTATAGAATGAGCCCATAAAAATTAATCTAAGCTTTAAAAAAGATTACATAAAAATATTATTTTCATTGTATAGTAGCAATTTACTAAGCTGTGAGCTTTTGAGTATAATTTTAGCTCAGATTGCTGAAGAAATTCATAGTCTACTAGGTCTTCTAAAAGGTTTTAAACTATTACCTTTTAAGGTCTTAAAATATGATAAATTCATATGCAAATAAGAGCTGAAAATATATATTCTTTTGTGAAAACTAAAGACAAAATTAAAATAAGTCTCAATTTATTCCTAAGCTTTCTTATTTTCTGTCCTCGACTTTATTCTGAGATTTATACCATTTTGCTTTCGTTTGAGTCCAGTTTTCTTAATTTCTTTGCGTACTTTTTTGTAGCTTTACTTTGCTTTGCTGTTTTTGGCTTTCCTGCATTTTCATGTGCGTGTTAATTTTATTTGCAGTTTTATTTTCATTTTCGTTTACTTCAATGACCTTTTTTTGCTGTGTTGGCCAATGGCCGTTTTAGCCCTTGGCTCTTGGCTCTGATGTTGTTGATGTTTGTTGCCACTGCTACATTTGTGGCATTTTAGTTGAGTGCATTTTAAGTGCCGCCAGGCCCAGTCCATGACCAGGACGCACTCCCAATCCTAGTATGGAGCCCAGTCTTCGTTTCAAGGTTATTGGCCCGCCCACTTTGAAAGCAACAATTTCTGTTATTATTTACATTTGCCAGCATTTGGCTTGCGGCATTCTGCTTTCTACATTTTTATTCATCTCCTCTTTGGGCTTGGCAAATGTTAAATAAAGTCTAGACACGGCAAGCAACGAACGCTCCAAGTTGCCATAAATATTTCATCATACAAAGTCAAATCACGCATACGCAGTGCAAGCCCAGGTTTCAGGTACTTCCTTTGCTGCCTTGAGCTTTTCTTGTCGATTGTGTATGGCTTGTTTTAAAGCATAAAAATTATATTATTTGAATACATTTTGCGTACTTTTATTTGCATTATTGACATCAAGCTGTTTCTGGATATTGAAGTACTGTCATTAATTTGAGTTCTTTTGTTTGTAGTTTTACTTATCTGCTAGTTTTTTCGCGCTTTTCAAACCAATTAGAATGTGAAATATGATCATTCTGTAAAATAAACATTAGCACAGTCTTTTACTTTAATACTCCGTCTACCACCCCCTTCCCTTCTAGCTTTCCTTTAAAACTTTCTGTAAATGAATTTTAATAAAAAACACATTTTGGCTGCTTTGCCGACAGGTGTTTGTCTGTGAAACTTAATGCTCAAAAGTGGAGTGAGAGTTAGTCCCTGAAGGCGGCTTCCTCATATCCCCAAGAATGCAGGCATTTTTTCCAGTGATGCAGGTTTTCAGTTACTCAAAGGAAATGAACAGAAATGTAACAACAAAAGTACATTTCGCAAACAAATTGAAATAAATAAAAAAAATCTAAAAACTCAAAAGAAGTGAGGAAAATCAGCAAAGCCAATGCCTCGACAGGAAGTGAGTACCTCGAAATATGTGTGCCACACTCTCTGAGCATTCGCTTTTCTTGCCTCAAATGAAAGCAAGTTAATTTGATTTGGAAATTTTGAAAGCGTACAGCAAAAGACATCACATTGGAGGGCCTGGAGGCTAATAAACGTGTTGCCATTGTCGCTAAGGTGACAAAACAAGCGTTGGCAGAGCAGGTTCCCGCAAGTGGAAAGCAAGGAAATTGAATATAAGTTGATAAATCTAAGAAATATATGTATATGCATATATATGTTTAGAAATATTCCAATGCCATGGCACAGTGTCAATATATCATTTTTCTAAAGATCGAAAGAAATTGTTTTTATTAATTATTAGTTAAAATTCAAAGCTTCAAGACTACTTCTTTTGCCTATCAATTTTATTTTCTAGGGCTTGGAATTTCAATAAAAATTAAAAAAAAAATTTGTTTTGAAAGCTTTAAATGAGTTTAAGCTACCTAGAAATTTTACACAACTAATATATTTTCTCTGGTGCTTAAAATGTAACATAAATTTTCCTGTATTCACATTTCAACTGCTTTTGTGGCACTGTAGCTGGTTTGATAGCTACAGAACTCACCAAATAACCAACATACTTCGTAAGTCACACAACAAAACAGAACGCAACTTTTTTTGCACAACACTTTGACTTCCACTTCCACTTCAATACGCCAAATGCGACGCCGACGACTAACGCGACGTGGTTGAGGACAATAATGAGGATGGGGTTGGTAAAGGCCATGTAGAGGGGGTTGGGGAATCGAAAGAGGAGAGGAGCAGAACCGACAGTCTTCTGACAGCTGTCAAGCGAGACAAGCTGGCGAAGTAGCTGCTTCAATATAAATAGCTAACTGTACCTGTGCAACACCCAACCGAACCCCTAACCGAATACGCAACCACCTCCCTACCCCTACCTCTAACCCCACCCTACTCAAACCCGACTCCATCTTCATCTCAATATACATGGCAACGTGGGAGGGCGGGCACCGAACAGAAAAGTACATCAAATGTACATTAGTGCGGTAGTTAACTTATTCATGTACACAACTCCAACACCTTACCATCTACCTCTCTGTCTCCTCCTCCCTCCCTCTCTCTCTCTCGCTGTCTTACTGTCTTGTCTCGCCTTCCATCTACTCATTTTCGTGTTGTTGTATCGCTTTTTGTCACCAAAAAAAAGTGAAGCCAAGAAAAAAAGAAGGAAAATGTCAAATGAAATATAATAAGGGTACGGTTGGGGCTGACTGTACCGGTCGTACTCGCTGTTAGGTACTCGTACCTGCTTTATAAGCTGACTCCATTTAGCTGCTACGCACTTGAAGCATCCAACAGGCAACGGAGAACAGTCAGCGAGAAAAGTCTCCGGTCCTCCGTCAAGTACGTCCTTGGCGCTCTCTGGCGACTTCAATGCTGTCACTTTGCTTCGCAGACAGACAAAAATTTGTTTTGAGTTGAGTTTTTGCCGCATAGTTCTCAGTTTCCCAGTATCCCAGTTCCCAGTTGTTGTCGGTTAGTAGCTGCTTCGAAAGGGCACAAAAGACTTGAGCAAGTATGAAATAAAGTCAAATTCCAAAACGTACCACCCCAAAACCAACTCCATTCCCCGTCTCCAATCCCCTCCCACAACAGCCATGAAGAATCCCCAAACTTCCGGTTGCCTCAAAGAGCGACAGGAGCAGCAGCAGCAGCAGCAGCAGCAGCAGCTGCAGGTGAAACTTTTGTCTAATTAAAAAATGCTTCTTTGGCAAGAAAATTGCGGCTTCATTTGGCTTCTTTCCATGAGCATCCATACAGTGGCAGCTTAAAAAAATCAACCCCAAGCAGAAGAAATTCTTGCATTCTCTAAGCAATTGTTTTCATAATTTTTCTGCTTAAGTATTTATTTTGGGATTTGCATTTTTAAAGCTCAGTTCTGAAAAATATAAAATATATTAGTTAGTTGTTAAAGTTTCACAATGTTTAAAAAATAATAATCACAGAAATATTAAAAATATTATAAATTATAGAAACGATTGATTTAAAAAAAAAATAGAAAAATTAAATATAACAGATAACACAATATAATATAATTTAATATGATACCATAAAATAAAGTATAATATACAATTATATAATATGATATATTTTCTTGATTATTTTTAGAAGTGTTAGAGAAAAGACTTCTTAACAGTATTAATAGTTTTAAGTGATTTACCCAGAGCATTTTGAGTTCAATTAATTTTTTTTAGCAACTTAAAAGACTGTCATAAGATTTTATTGTATTAAGATTCACATTTAATACAATAGGAGCTTCCTTGTATTAAGTATATACTTTACATTCCACTTATTTGGTAGCACTAACTAACCTAACATTCTGATTACTATTAAATCTACAGCATACGCTGTCACACACACACCCACACACACTTGCACACACCTACACACTGGCAGAAGTCACGAAGTAACATTTGCGCGTCTGCGGTTATTTTGCTTAATTTATGTTGTAATTATTTTGTTTGGCAGCCCCGCCCTTCAGTCCGCTGTACCCCGCCCCTCGCCATACGCCCTCGTGCAGAGCATGTTATAAATATTTACTTATAAATATCTTACACTTTGTTCAAGTGCGCTTTGGTGTGTCTGAGTGTGTGCTTGGTGGTGTGAACAGTGTGTAAATACCCAAAACACCCAGTCACAAAAGTTACAGCTGCTTCTTCTTTCTTACTAGAATGGCGAGGCGTGGGAAGGGGAATGGGAGGATGTCGCCATGTTTGTTTGCAAATAAATACAAGTCGAAGTGTACTTTATGGCAACGCTTATGTCGTACTAATTAAATGTCACTCATACGCACTGTAAGCTTCCACTACATGTCTGTTCGCTCTGCTTCCCTCTCTTTGTTCTCATAGCCTGACTTCAAACATTAAATATATGTATTTTGCATGCTGTTATTGTTGTTGTTGCTGCTGCTTATTGCCTAGACACCTTTGGGAAATGGCAAAGGGTTGCGGAGACCGACAAGGGGCAGAGGAAGAGTTAAAGAAGGAGACTGAAACGAAGGCGAGTCAGCTTAGTTACTACTCACAAATTTTGCAATTGACATGTGTGGGCATATACCGAAGATGGAGATACTGAAGACAGGCCCATCTATTGATGACATGACATTGAAATGGCGTGCAAATTGCTAATTAATAGCCTGGTCCTCTACGAGTCCTTCAGCATGTTGAAGTCCTTTCTAAGTAGGTAGCATTAAAAGGGACTTTCCAGCTGGATTTTCAACTAGTTGAATACTTAGAAAACAGCATGTAAAACATGACTTTTATTGACAAGAATTTTAAGAGATATGTTTATATAATATTAAACAATTGCAATAGACGTAAATCCGAAGAGAAAGTTTAAATTTAAATATTTTTATATTTTTAGTAGGAATTCTTTTCTTGGAACTTATTTGAGGTTCTTATTTGAAAGTGCATGAAATGTGCCAAAATATACCAAAGAAAATATACCACAATTAAAAGATAGTGCTGCCCATCTGCACAAATACCGTAAGAGCGAATTTTGCGTGCTTAAGAGAGTGAAGAGAATAACTGTATCGCTTTGTCGTTCTCTTTTATCTCAACTGTTGTTGGCCAGTCGTTAACTAAACATGCGCAGTGTCCCACAGTTTGCCCACCTGGCCACCTGACCACCTGGGCAACTGACTCACCTGGCCAACCTTTTGTTGCGCCCGGTGTAAAGCATGCAACAGAGGACACATAACAGACGCAGTGGCTGGCCAAACAGGAAATAATGTGCCAGGTAACCGTATGGCAAATGTAAACTTGACGAAGGCTGCGAGCAAGTCCCACTCTATATATGTCTCTCTCTCTCTCTTTCACTCTATCGTTCTGTATGTGTGTGTGTGGACTCTCCCACTCAGTGCTTGCTCTTTGGCATCGTTTGTTTGCTCTGGCGCGTTGAGCAAACACAAAATGGGCAAATTGGCAGACACAGAGCGGCAAACAAACTTTATTATGGGTCATTGTAAAGTGCAGCAGACTTACACCCACACGCCCACAGCCCACACGCCCAAACACCCACACACACGCAAACACATTTGTATACACTCGAGTGCACATACATATGATGGCTGCCTAAGTGAGCGAATTGAATTGAAGTGCCTATTAGTATGCAATAGATTTTTATCAAGCCGATGCTCTTTGCAGCTCAAATTGTTTGCCTGCAAATTGAGTAAACTCGCCAATTGATACATATCCAATTATTTAGCAAAAGAGAGAAGTACTCTTACTCCTACTCCCTTACTCTCACACTCTATTGCCTACTCGTTCTCCCCGAGCAGCTTAGTAAGCCTTTACAAAATAGTACATTTTGTTTTACGCATTATGTGTTATTTATTTTTAAGCCCACATAATTTTGCCATTTGGCAAAGTCAATGAAGAGAATACGGAAATTATTTGTGGATTTGTAATTTTAATTAGTTTTTGCATTCAGTGTCTGTGATTGCTGTTGCAGGGATCAAAGTATTGTCGTTTGTCAGTTTGGCTCTGTTTGGGCTCAGGTGCACTCATTTCAATAAATAAACATAAATTAACATAAATTTGCGGCTTGGCTGTTATTTTTTTTTTTTTTGGCTTCTGTTTGGGTTTGGGTTTGTCAATGTGCTAACCATAAGTGGCATTAACCATAAAGCACTTAAAATATTGTGCGTATATACCCAAATCGCTCATACGCCACATTACACATTGGGGCGGGAAAAGAGCTCTCACTGTGTCTATGTGACGGACATCATTACATTACATACATACATTTGTCTATGTGCAACAGTGTGTGTGTGTGTGTGTCTGCGTATGTTTGCTTCATATTAAGCGCAGCTGACAAACCATTATAATATGTTTTAATTATTGCAAGCACAGTGGTGTGCTACAAAATCGTTCAGGTGAAGATTTGGGTTTGATTTAAAGTAAAACTAGATTGATTATGAAAAGGGGTATAAAGTAATTAAAGTAATGAGTAAAAGTTTCATTTTGAACATAGAATTCAGCATACAACAAATTTTTTTGAAGTTCATATAAAATAATTTTAGTTTTTTTACAATATTTATTTTTTTAATCAATCAATTTTGAGTTCTCAGAAACTTAAAATAATTTTCTTTAATTTTGAGCACATTTCTAGTTGTTCTGTTATTTTTAAATACTCTTATGTTAGTATATTCATTTCCCTACAAATTCTATACAAAATTGTTATAATCTCTATATTTAACACTATCTAAATTTATCTATAATAAATTGTTTTACTGCTAATAAATTGAATACTATTGTATAAAACTTTACCACTAATTATTTTATAATGCCTATTATGAGAACTCTTTGTACAATTTAACTGAACTCGTTTGCGCACCACTGTGCCATTGTAGAATCTGTTTTATCATAGGCATTTACGTAATATAATGAAATAAAATACTTTGCTTTAATGCATTAAATGCAACCGGGAGCGAGTTTGACCTGCCAGGACATCAAAGGCTGCACAAGGGTTTAAGAGTCGACTGTTGGTTTGGTTCATAGAGTGGCGGGTTGATTAAAAATCACGCATACGCAACGTTGCACAATGCATTGCATTGGATTTTGCACAGTTTTTTTTCCTTCTTCGCAACGTTTGTGATATTTCTTTTTTATTATTTATTTTTTATTTTTTTTGCTATCGAATGAAGCGCACTTAATAAGTGAAAATGCGCGTGGCATATTAAGAGTGACATATTTAACAAATAGATTGCAAAAAGTCGCATCACGGTTGCAATATGAATATGACAGCCGGTCAGAAGCTCGGGTAGGTTAAAAAAAGAAGGAGAATACATACAATACAATTCATATATAACGCAAATTTACGACATTTTTATAAACAGTTAAAATATTACTTGGCGATTTCTTTGTTGTTGTTGTTGTTGTTGGTGCTGTAGCTGCAACTATTTTGCACTCTTGCCATTGGCATTAATTATGAACAAATTAATTAAATTAATTACTCATGCGAGTGAGTAGAGTGCATTCGTGGGTACACACACTACACTCACAACACTCGCATTCACACTCACATTTCTTTATTGTGCGGTTAACACAAATATTTGCACTGCCCGCTTGGGACACAGAAAGCGCTGGAAAAAAGCAACAAATTCGCTTTGATTCGCTTGTTTCGCCACCCAAAAACTGGTCAACTATAATGCATTTTAAATATTTAATTTAAGTTTAAATAATACCGTTTTTAGTGCTGACCAGTGCTTAAACATACTCTGTAAACTGATGACGACATCATTAAAAATGCACCCGTACAATTATTCAAATTTGCTTTCGGACGGTGCGATAAAGTGGGAAGTGGTAAAGGAGGGAAAGAATATTTATTTGAGAGTACTTGTTTATTAGATCTGCTTTAATGTTTTAATTTATTAGAATCTTAAATGCCGTTAAATTTGACATTTAAATGTAAGTTTTAGAACTGAAATCGAATAATTGGTTTGAAATTCCTGGAATATAATTAAAGTATTGCTGGTTTAAGTAAGATAATTGGTTTGTGGTAGTCCTTATTTAAAATCAACTTAAACTTTTTCTTAAATACATTTGAAATTCAGACATGCTCTCAAAACAGTTATTGTTTTAAGCTATATCTAGCTATAAATTTAACTTAACGCAATCTACTTAAATATCTATAAACAACTGTCTCCATTTAATTTTATCAAAATTGACAGGCAACATTCCAATCACTTATTTAAGTAAATAGATAGATTGTAAAAAATCCAGTTGGCAATTGGCTACAAATCTAGACCAATTTGCGAGTATGCTTACGAAACATTTGGCCAAATTGTTGGTCTAGCCGCAAGAATTGCAACTTAAAAATCAACATCATTGAGTTGCCAACAACTGAGAAGAGAAAGAATGCGAATCGGAAACGGAAGTGCGAGCGTGGCATGCGGCACTTTCACCAGCAAATTTAACCACATTTTAAGCACATTTAAATAAAACAACAAAGAAAATATTCAGATGAGGTCCATTCAAGAAGGCGAGGACAATGAATTACGACGCCACGCACCGAATAACTGCAAAGGACGAAAACAAGAACAAAAAGTAGAAAAAAGTATGCGGCATGACACAAAGAACAACAAGAGCAACAAAGACGACCCAGTAGGATTTCTGTTGGAGTGATCTGAATTTATGCTGCATTTGCTGTGTCAATTTCTGTTATCCTATTTTTCTATTAACTAATTTGCATAAATCCTAAAATAATTAGGAAAACAATTGTTTTTTATTTAAATTATTTTTACTATTTTTAAACCACTTTCTTACACTCTTCCTTTCACAAACTTTCTATTCACTATTCCGCAGAATAATTCCAACTGGGTCCGCACAATAAGATGCCGGCAAACAAAGGCGAACCAGAACGCAGTTGGAGACAGAGGCAGCAGTAGCAAATACTACAAGCAATTTAACATTATTTTAATGCCATTCTCTGGTGTCCTTTGTCTTTGTTTCATCCTCCCACTCCATCGGTATCCCGCTCCAACTTCAGCTTCTCCTGCGCATATTTACATGCGTGTTTATCTGCCATGTAAGTAGTGTGTATAAAATAGAGCGACAGTTATCTATGTGCCTCTGTCATGACCGCCTGTTGCGAAACCAGACACACACTCACACACCGAAGCAATAGTCCGAAAGAGACAAAGATAAAGTAAGCGAAAGCTTGAGAGGGAGAGAGAGAGGAGATAGACAAACTGAAAGAGAATGCGCACAACACGCGCCCCAGTTGTAATAGTGTGCAAATGTGTTTGTCATTTGTCTTTTTAACGCCGAACTGCCTCTCGACTGCGTACGTGTACGGCAGCCTCCTACCAGACTTTTCCCCGACTTTTCCCCAAACTTTTAGTCAGTTGAGCGGTGCCAACCCGCTGCGAGAGCGACGTTTTGACTTCCGGCCGGAAGTGCGCATTAAAATTGCCATTAGCCCAAGCGCCAGCAACGGGCCGCTTCCAAAAATCCATTCAATTCGCATAGTCACACTTTTTGGCAACTGCCAAACAATAGGCTCGTAATTTGCCAGACCAACAAAAAAGAAGTCATTGAAAGAAGCAGCGGAAAGTGGCCAAAACAATTGTCTTGCCACTTTCGCTTTTGACATGCTGACTAATGGATGGAACGGAGCTAAAGCTTGAGATGCATTTATTTCAGATCAATTGGAGGTGAATCAAATTAATTTTAGGGGTTAGGAGTATAAACAAAAATGTCCTAGTTGTGATCACTGAAAGCTTTAAAATATATTGTATTAATGACTTTGCGATGAAGCCAGTAGAAGACTCTTAAAAATTACTTTAGTTTTATTACTAAGTTTCTTTATGATCTTTAAAAAACTAAAAGCTACTGATACAATAAAGACTTTAACAACATTTATGAAAATATATTCTTCAATTAAATGTGTTTTCATTGGTTTTATTGATTATTTAATGCTTTAAGTCTGTATTGGAATCTGCTTTTGTCTGTGATTCCTCAACATTCTGTATTGGCATGTACGTACAAGTTGTAACTCATCGGGGGTCCTTCGCAGGACTCGCACATGCTGGGCAGGATAGAAACGACAGCAACAGTTTCCGTTTACGCATTTTATTTCCATTTTTCTAGGTGATATTTTTGTAGATAAATTTTGTTGGCAGTAATATTGAAGGAACTGTTATTTTTAGGTTTTATTAATTTAAATATAGGATAAATCAAATATCATTGCAAAATGGATATACAAAATTAAAACTGTTATTGGCATTTATACCAATTTACTGCATTTCCCGAGGGTCAGACGTAGCACAATGTAAGTGAAAACCTAACTACTTCAGTTTGTGGTACAGTTTATAATACAGATTTGTGGATGGCGCTTAATTCAATTAAATTATTTTCGAAGCTAATTTATGGAGCCACTCGATGATCGAAGTATACAATTTCAATTGCCGTCCACATTGTATTAATTTAATTCGAGTTGGGCTACAGTGTGTACTCGGATAACAGACAAATTGACATGACATCAATATGGATTTTTGGAATATTATTGCATAACAAATTATCACACACATACGTAAAGTGGGAAAGAGAGAGGGAGATAAATATATATATATATGTATATGTTTTCATGTGAATGCCACATGGAATTGAATAATAATAAATTGTAAATGCATAAAATGCCACAGTAGTATTATAATAATAATAAAGGAGAGCAAACAGTTAACTGTAGCCTCAGAATCAACTCGATGCATTTTAATGCCACTGCAATTGATATTTCAATTAATTTTCAATTAAAAATGGTTTTAATAACATATAATGCACAATCGTAGGACAGCAATGGGGTTGGAGATACGGTTTGGAGAATGATTTGTGCTGGTATTTATCAAGCGAGACTGTCAGACAGGACGAGTGAGTGTGTGTGTGTGTGGGTGTGTGGGTTTGTGGCAATGTGTGGGTGTGTCTGTGTCTATGTGTGTGTGGACTTAGTATTGCATGGCTGAAAGGTAAGCTGAGCTAGAACCAACTTGTCCGCAATTATGTACAGGTTTGAAAAGGGTTGATACACTGTAAGTTATTTAAGTACCTGTAAGTATGTAAATCTATAAAATTATGACTTTACTTAAAGCTTAAACATTTTATTCTAACAGAATTCTCTTTACTATTGTACTAAATTTTCTACCAATATAAAAGAAAATAGATATTCTTAAACTAAATGAAAGTCTTGTTTCCCAAAGGGTTTTTTGAATTTTTGTGAATTTCATACGCTTAACACAAGTAAATTAGTATTAAATATGATTAATCATATTAAAAAACATTTGTAAAATTAAATACAATTTTTTTAAAAACTAATTTAATATATAAAATGCTTTAAAAGCTTAAAAGAACCTGCCACTGGCATATTGTAAACGCTTTGCTTTGTGCGTATCAATTAAATGCTCATTTTTAGCCCGAAGTGAGTAATTTTCATATTTAATAACAAAAGCAAATATCTAAATCCAATTTTTCGGGATTAAATAAAGAGTCCAGCGATTAATTAATAGACTTTAGTTATTAGTTAGTTTGTTGGCATGCTAATTAATTTTTGTGGTTATTATTATTTGATTTTATTTATGTATTTTATTATTTTTTGCCTTTGTTGTTCATTTCGCACTTAGCTGCTGATTTAATGTAGTTACTGTAGTTGATGTTGTTGTTGTTGTTGTTTTTGGTTGGTTTACCAATTTGCTGTTGTGTGAAGTTGACAAAGTGCCAGGTTCAGTGGCAACACTTTTAGTTATTGCTGTTGTTTTTGTTTTGTTAGTTTGTTTAACAAAACCAGAACAAAAATTTGAACAAGTAGTTGTTGTGGCTCAAATGCACTCGTTAAATAAACAAACAACAATAACAAGAACCACTCAAAAATCAGACAAACAGATATTTAATGCAAACACAAACTGAATGAGATGAACGAGTTTTCGTTGAGCTTTTGCCAAGTGTAAAAATAAATATTTAATTGCCCTAATTGTCGTTGCATTATTGCATAAATAAACATTGAATGCTTTTGCATATTGAATTCATTTATTATCGTTTATTATTATTGCTGCTATTTGTTGTCCGGAAATTGTCGTTTGTTGTTCTTCCTAAATGTGTGTGTGTGTGTGTGAGTGTGTAATGTGCGTGTATGTGAAATGTTGCAGAAACTCTTTGATTACAATATTATCTTCAAATAGATGTTGTTATACAAATGTTCTATTAATGCCATTTTACCACACTTTGAATTAATTGAAAATCAGTCCAATTATACATTCAAAACATGACTTTATTACTATTATGTAAAATACTTTTATTGAAGTCTTTAGGACACAAGTTGACAATGACTTCAAAAAGGATTGTTCTCAATACACAGGGATCACTGTACATTTACAATGGCATCGCCGAGGGTGAAGCGGAAATGGATTGAGTTGACCGATGGAGTTCTTTCAATATGGCATTCCATATCGTTTTCATTTAAATGTTTCAACATTTCCGTTTAATGTGACTGCATTTCCGTTGAAAATTTAATTAAAAAACTGGCATTTCTTCATTCTCCGCGTGTGGCTACGAAAATAATGAATAATTTTAATAAAGCAACAACATTGAGGGATCAACAGTCAGCAACTGGAAATAGCAAGCAAATATTTGAAAGAAGCAAAAAATTTACACATAAATAAAATCATTTGCAATGTTTTTGTTTAATTAACAACACAAAATGCTATGAAGAGCGATTACATATTGAGAACCACGCCCTCTGACACAAAGATAAAGTTTGTGCTGTTCTTTTACAAAAATTGAATATATTTCGCATAACAAAAATATAACAAAATGGATCATACTTAAAAAAAATTACTTGAATAGAAAGAAAATTAATTAGTTGAATTGATAATAGAATAACTACAATTACAGCTTTAAAGTAAAATCTACAGATAAATAAATTTGGGTGTAATTTATGATATATTCAATTAACTGTTGATTTAACCATTTTCAGTTTCCAATTCATTCCCGATTCGGTGTAGGATATTTAAATGTCGAGCACTCTCCATGGAATCCTTTCAACATATTTCTGTGTACATTTATCTGCAACGGCATGCAATTGGTTGTTAAAAGTTCTGGCAACAGGCAACTGGACCGACACACAATATGAATGGGCATGTGAAAAAGTTATTATTATTGTTATTATTACACTACACAACACTGCACAAGAGCGCACAAAAGCTGGGTTTTTAATTAAATAAATACATGTTTTATGTGCCACAAAAGAAAGTGCAGCGACAAGAGGAAGAGCTTTTAAAAGGTAGAAAAAAAACATAAAACACAAGAGAATCGAGAAAAAATAACATGAATATTGGAGTAAAGTAAAAATTAAATGAAATTTAACACATAAATGGAAGTTGTTCAAGTGGCTGCCACTTTTGGGTCAACTTTAACAACTTGCTGCACACAAAATTAAACAACGTCCGCGCAGTGGCTGGGAAATTTGCAAATTATAATTATTTCATACTACCTGGGCCAAAAGGCAAATTTGCGTTTCACTCGAAAAGGGACTTGGACTACGAGCCGCACCGGATAAAACGCTTTACAAGCTGCAACCAGCTCCGGGCCAACCAAGCCCAGGCCTGGGCCCACACCTGCCCACCTGGTTACCAAAGTGAGCAATGAAGAGGCTGGCAAAATGGCAGCACTAATGGATGGATTGAGAAGCGAGAGACGGGAAGGACGGGAAGCATGAAAACGAGAAACGGGAAATGTGAAACGGGGGAGGTGACAGGTCGAAGCACTGGGCAAACTTCAATTACAGCTTAAAACTTTCAATTAAAAACTTTGCCGCGCGTGAAAAAAAATGTTGGCAAAAAAAAATAGTTGCTAAAGAGCCTGGAAAATGCATTTCCAGGCAGGCGAGCTTAGGAAATTACTGACGAGATGAGCAGATTTTCTGGGCAATTAGAAGATGAGCTAAGAATGGAACTATGCATAACTAAAGTGCTATAACATATGGGTCAAGAGAAAAGTCAGCTTCTAGATAAGTAGAGTGTCTACAAATAAAGTTTAGTCTTATTTCGTAATAAAAAATCAACACGGGTACACTGGAAATCAAGCTTTTATTCTAAAAATCTTAACTTGCGATATTAAATTCAGTTAAGAAAATGATTTATTAAAAATTTATTAATTTAATGAGCAACTAATATACGACAATGTTCATTTAAAAAGAGTCAAAAGAATAAGTTAATTAAAGACCATAAAATTAAATTTTGGATTACAATATTTTCCATTCAAAATATTAATTTATTGGCTTGTGAAACTGTCTATTAAAATGAATGAGTTAAGAGTCATAACTTTAAATTTATGACCACAATTATAAAGATGGTTATTCTTGACTTCAAAACATCTTTAATTTTCATCAGTGTAGAACTTCTACCGAAGGATACCATTACCCATTCTTAATTATTAGTAAAGAAATCAACAAGATCTTTTTCTGCTACTCTTATGTGTTCTTACTTGAAATGATTATTAAAGAACGTCTGGAAGAACTGATTCAGCTTCTCCATTAGCCGTCTCATCAAGATGTTGAAGCTGTGGATCTTAAAGAGAGCCCACTGTAGGAGAACTTTTACCTCATCGTAAAGAAATCCCGCCCAGACTTTGGCCATATGGCAAATTTTGCACAGAGCCAAAAGTTTTACAGAAATTTTTACAGTTTCAGTTACTTTTTTGCCATTTTGTGGTGCACAGCAGGCTGAGAATGCATTTTTAATGAATCCCCGTAAAGGTGAACGTAACATGCAACTTGGGCGAGAAAAGGTGAGCGAAGGCAAACCAAAAAGGAAATGCAACAGAAAATGTTGCAAAAATTGAAAAGCGTAACTTTGACTTCACTCTCGGTGGTTGTGATAGTAGCCGCATCCGGGTATTTGTGTGCTTAATATATATATGTATACATATATACATACAGATATGTATAGGAGTTTGCGGCTGTATTTGGTTTCTCGCCAGAGAAACGCCCGCCGAGGCCAAACTCTTAATTGAATTAAACTTTTTAGCTTCAAACTACATTTTTGCCCTTACGACGGCCATTGTTACTTTGCCGCCATATTTATTGCACCTAGCTCTAAAGTCTGCTGGAATATCAATATCTTTAAGATTGAAATGATTCATGCTTTAAAACAATAGATTAAGATTTAACTTTCAACTTTTAAAGCGTCCAAGTTTACATCGAAGTTTGGTTAAAACAATTTTTGATTAAACAAAGCCAACAACTTTAATTTAAAAATTTTAAACAAATTGTTTAATATAACTGACATCGTCAGACGCTTTTTAGTTAAATTCAGTTAAATTTTAACCTGACTGACAGTTAAATTATTAAATAAGACAAAAATATGAACATGCTTTTAAATTAATTTGCAGAGTTAACTGGAACTTAGAAAACTTTTTAATAATGCAGCACAATTAGACCAATCCTTCATAGAAATTCACAAATTTATAAAGCCCAATGAGATAGCTTATCTGGAGTAACTTTAATTAAAAAATTAATATTAACATTCATATATTTTAAGTAGTTTATTTGTTTTTTAATTTGGAGTACAGGGAATTTCAAAGTTGTTCAAAGTTTTTCTCAGTTTTTGTTGGGCAGTGATTTTTGTTTCTCTCCCTGCGGAATATATTTAATTGAATTCGCACAAAAATTATAAATTCACACAATTGCGCGATGTGGGGCTCATTGTGCGCAATTTCCGCACTTTAAGTGGCATTTTGTGAAATTATTATAAATTATTTATTTGCGCCCGGAGCTACCAAAAAACAATAATCAAAACAATCAGCGCAACAACACAAACAACAGCAATAACAAAGAGTGTGCATTAAAATTGACGCACGAATAGAAAATGTACAAAAATTAACTTCATTTCCGTTTGTGAGCGTCTGAAATAAACATAAATTCGAAATTAATACGCCGCAAATTTCCAAAAAGCAGATGGAAGGGGAATCAATTGTAGAGAATGTAGAGAGGAGAGATAGGGGCAGAGAGAAGGGGAGAGAGAGAAAGTATGGGTAAATTTGTTGGAAATTTGCGTCGAGTTTTCAATTCACCTGTTTGAAATTATGCAGAATGTTTGCCAAATGGAAGTCGTTGTAAAATTTAATTAAATTGAACGAGAGTCGACAGCGACACTGACGGCTGCGATGGCTTAGTTCTCGGACTTATTAGAGACTGACATATGTGGGTCATAAAAGCCGAAATGGAATTGAGAAATGTGGAAACGCTGCTCGATGCGCACTGCGACAAGCTAAAAATGGAAAACAAGTCAATTTTTATGGCATACTTTTAGGATGGCAGAAGCTTACAATAAGAACTCAAGCAATAGGTATACCCGTGGGGTATGCTCGACTAGTTGGTAGCTTGCACTGCATACAGAAAGTATTTTGCACTGTTTAGCTTAACAAAATAAAGAGAGCAAAAATCGCTAAGAGTTTAATATTAATATTTTCCATCACATTCAATCCACCCCTTTCTGTTTATTGTATTGTTACAGGGTATTGGAAATAACTGAAATGGAAATATTGTTACCGAGGGTGGAAATAAAGTTCGGCCAAAAAAGGAAGCAATCGGTGTGAGGAAAGACGAATGCTGAGCACAGCAAATGCTACCTCGAAATGTAATAAATATCATGTAAGCAGATACCTAGAGTGTTCAATTTATATGTGCTCTTCTAAAGTTTTTACTGCAGGTTGTGGGGGATATGAAAATATTGAGGTGAAGAAAAAGGAAAACTAACTTAAGAATATGTTTAAATAATTTTTAAAATAATTTTAACAAGTATTGTACCCACTTGGAATTCTGTCAACAAAAACAGCCTGAAAAATATTTAGTAGCCTTGATTTTATAAGTAAACCGACTTGTGACCGAATTGTAATACAGTTTTATATACACAGAAAAATTATTAAGAAATTAAGTAACAAAAGTCCGGCTCAATAATGCCGGCACCTTCCAAAGGCCGGTTTAGCGTAGCCAACAGACGGTCAACCGTTTCCTCGGTACGCGGCACTTGGAGGGAAGACTCATCCTCGGATCGTCATATCTCTCTACGCGGTAAAAGCGAAAGAGACTCATATTTGCCCGAATCAGTATCAGAGCAGGACAACAAAAAGAAGGCGACAAGGATTGAGGAGTATAACAATAAAAACGCCAATGAACCGTGGAATAAACGACGATGTCCTCCAAAGAAACAGCATCGACAAACGAAACGAGAGATTGAAATTGCCAAATTTAAGAACATTGATTTTTCTAAGCGCGACTCAGATACGCAGCTGACGGTGCAAACTTTGGAGTTTCCAGACGCAAATAAAAAACGAACCGATATTGAGACACGTGATGTGTGTGGAGAGCGAGAGTTTAAGCCGAAGAAAGGAGCAAATGATTTTCTTAGTTCGAGTGAGTCGCGTTTTCGAGATGCCGTATTCACTGTGAACATGAAAGACCATTCGTGTACGTCGTCAAGCATTCCGGGCAGGGTCGTAAGCACTGGCAAGAATACACAACGCTCGGCTGTGAGCGCCCGCGGCGCACCGGGCTCAAAGGAAATGATTGACTCCTATCATTTGCCGTCGGCGCGTCCCAAGGGCTTCAAGGGAAATCAATGGAAGCAACCCTGCAAGGGCAGCTACATGGTAGGAGCGCCTCCTCCACACATTGGACGCTGTCCGAAGAACTATCAGCAGCTGTCCAAGTTATCCCCGATGCGTCAAAAGTTCTTTCTTACGCAGGATCCACGCCGTACCCACTGTCTGGTAAATCCAAGTGCTCTGCGGCACAAGGAACTGACCCAAGATCAGCAGTTCAAGCTCATCAGTAAGATGGTTAAGCATGGAGACAATGTATGTGCCAGCACGGGATCAGAATCGTCGGATACTCATATTTGCGAGGTAATTGATTTGGAGAATCCGGTCAATTTGGACTTTCAGGGCATGGACTATAAGAACACCTATGAGAAGGACGAACAGGAGCAACAAAATCAACAGACTTATTGGCGTGTTGTGCGCTACATGACGCGTCGTCGTACCAAGAAATTAACTCAAGCCAAAGTGGAGGCTGAGCTGCAGAACGAACGTCTGGCCATACCTGCCGTCTTTAATACGAAGATAAAAGATGAACCCGTACCTGAGGAGCCCCCCCAGAAGCCCCTAAAGCTCGCGGAGCTTTTTCGATCGCCTGATAAGCCGGCCAACAAGGCCAAAATCGCAGAGGAGCAAAGGAGACGCGAGGCACGCTACAAGGACATTTACCTACGGAACAAACAGCGTAAGGCGCAAAACGACTTGGATAGAAAACAAAAGGAGGCAGAAGCCAAGGAAATAGCGGCTCGCAGTGTGGCTGAACAGGATCTGCTTGAAGATGTGGCCAAAATCGACGACGACATCGAGCGAAGTTTCCGCAAGTTCGAGTACATTCCGCCGGTGATAAGGAAACGCAAATTTTTCCCAAAAACCCTAACAGAAACCGAACGCCTAAAGGGCATTATGCACAAGGAGAACTGTGTGCGTCGAGATCAGGCAAGGGTAACGCAAGAATTCTATCTGGAGCGCACGGGTAAGCAAAAGAAATATCCTTATGCGGCTCAACAGCTGCGCTGCGAGGAAAGCATCGAGGGTAGCGTCGGTTCCACGCCCAGCGAGCAGAGCAGCGACGACGAGGATTACCTGAAGGTTGGAAAAATCAAAGATCACTTCCAGCTACGTGGCTTCCACTTTAAGCACGGCGATGGGCTACGAGGTAAACTGCATCGTCATCAGATCATGGAGGGTCAACGTACCGTAAAGGGTTGTCTAACCCGCGATGAGTGGCTCAATCAGTTGGCGCCACGCAAAGAACCCATTAAGCTGGACGTCGAGCGTGGCATTATCAAAGTACTCGATCCCGATGATCCCAAATTGGATCTATTCCCACCACAGGCAATGATGTTGCACAAGATGGAGCAGAAAAGCGCCATCAAAGAGTTTATTGATAAACGACTTGGTCTCCATTATCATCGTGTGCTGCGCAAGAATCTGAAACTGGTCAAACCCAAACTGAAGTATCATGTGCAGAAGTTCAATCTCATTCGTTACGTGTTTCCCGAGAAGATTATTGTGCCGGATGCACCTGATCTGCTCGATGGCGATATGGTAGATGCCAACAAGGCGGACACTACTTTGGAATACATTGCACTTAAGAATCGCGTGGCTAAAGCGAAGCATCTCAAGCAGAAGCTGGCAAGGATGAGTCTACTAGGCTTGACCTGTGTTGAGGCCAAGCAATTGCGCGAGCAATCGCCCTGTGACGTGAAGGAGGAGGAATACGATGTCGATTGGGTACCTCCGGCGGAGGCGGTTAGTACCCCCGAAATTAGCGAGAGCGATCCACCCCGTAAGTCGGATGTACGCATCAATGCGGGTGCCGAGGGCAGACTGACAGACATCCCAATTGATCAGCGAGGAAACATGCCAGCTCCAATGTTCCGCGAGAAGACGCTTCACATTCATCCGAGGCGTCAGCGGGACTATGCCGCGGAGCGTGTGCCCTCAGCACAGTTTAATGAGGCTATTCTAAACTCGGGTATGCCCATGCTGGAGAAGATCATGCCCGATACCATTAAGTTTGCCAATGTACGTGATGCGAAGCGTCCTTTTACGGAAACCCTTGGGGCACGACATCATCACGACCATTGGGATCCCACTCAGGTGAAGCATGTTCATGTGCATTATCAGACCAAGACGGTCTATCCGGAGATCACCGTACAGGAGCAGCCGGAAAAGGTGCCAATTGTAAATTTTATCAAGGCCAATCCGCCCTGCAAAAAGTATATGGACACGGACTTAACCATGCCCCAATATGATTTTGAGAAGATGATTGCCGATCACTTGGCAGCCACTCGAGTGGATAGCAAGGATGGCGCCAGAGAGTTAGTGCAGGATCTCTGTCATCCCTACGACTTTGTCTTTCACTCTCGCAAACCCGAGGAATTGACCACGGTGGATTTTCCAGGACGTAAGCAGTACCTTGACTTCCTTCGAGAAACCCGTGAGGCCATCTATGAGACCAAGGACATTGAACCGGGTGAGGAGCGTCTTCTAGTAGATCGCAAGGCAATTGTGGCCGAACTTGAGGAGGATCTGAAGAGTATTGAGCAGTGCTTGACCTCTCTGAGCAGCTCTGACTGCACGAACCTTTCCAAGGACAGCGGCAGTTTCCTATTACTAGAGGACGACACCAAGATCCCATTGGATTATATACGAAAACCTTTGGTGCCCTTTGAGGAAATGCGGCGGTCGCGTTTTCAGGCCGAGGTTATCGATGTGGATGCCGAGGAGGAGAACCCCTATCGAACTTTGCCCTTCTCCGGTCAACACAAGGAGCAGGCTGTGATGCTAGGTCCCAAGGATTCTTTCTTTACCTTTAGCTCACGTCTTCGCAACGGTTTGCGCCTTAGGCTCGAAGTTCCCGTGCCCGATGTGCGCAATACTCTTCTGGGTCCTGGTCCCAATAAGTATCTTGGCTCTGTGATTACTGATCTTGATGAAAACTATATTGATGAGTTAAAAAACCGTGCAACTGTCAAGACCTTTAATTTTAAGACAGGCATTGAATTGCTCAAGGTTGCAATGCGGCTCAAGTACGAGTCACTGTTGATCCAGGGAAAGATGGTGCGAACCAAGATCTATGACACCCTTAACGAACGCCACTGGCAACATATGAAGAACACACAGCTCCTCTATGAAGGCCTCTTTGCCAAGTGGGAAAAGAAGGAGTACAATGCCGCCATGACTCAGGTATATCAGGTAAAGACTTACTACGAGATAACCGATAAGATGAAGCAGGAGTACCGTGAACTGGAGAGAGAGCTCACGATGCTTAATATGGACATTGTGTTCATCGAAGGACACTGGATTCGCTGCGTCATGTTGCAGAACTTCCATTATCTACTCGGGGAGGAGGAATGGCGTGCGGAGCACGATTGGATTCATTTGGTGCCTATCAAGAAACGGGGCATTCACTCTGATACAGAGCTCGTGGACGAGAAGACTGAAACTCAGGAGGATGATGATGATGTCGAATACGAACTGGAGCCCTATGATCAGTCGATTGCTAAGCGTACCATTGTCAACATTCGAGTTCGGGACAAGGACGATGCTTGGGCCATACGAGAATTTTACTATGATGTCTACTTGAGGAATCTTCATCCAGTTTTGCAGGTGTTCCCCAATGCGGCAACCTTCCTTCAAGGAATAGAAAACTTGAAGAATAAAACATTTATGTTGTTGCTTGAAATGCATTATACCTTGTCTATTCACACCGAACTGCAGGGTAGACTGGAGACCTTTGTGGACTGGTGCAACAAGGATTTAAAGGAGAAACAGGAGTATGTGGCTCGCAAGTCAGCCAAGAAATACTTCATGGAGGATCGGGCCATCGAGATGGAAGCTCGTGTAAGGCAAAATCTTGATAAACCCATTGAGGAATCCTTCGCCGACGAAGACTTCAACAAACACCGCGCTATACTCGCTGAAGTTTGGCGGCGTCTTGTGCCTGCTACGGTGCGAGGCTCCAGCGATGTCATTCCCAATTCCTCTGACATGGTTGCTGCTATAAGCAATGTGATATTGGAAATACTAGGTAAATTTGAGCATCTGGATATTGAGAAAGTGCGTGAACTGGAAATGACATTCCGGAAGCGACGTCGGTACCTCGAGAAGCTGTCGGCTCAGGCCTATCAGGTGGAGAAACGCATTGATATGGAGATGAAGAAAGTGCGCCGCAATCTGGAACCACCCTATAAGAAACCCAAACGCACTGGGCCTCTCCAGCGACTGTTCCTGAAGAAGCGTGTTAAGAAGGTTGTTCCCCCTCCCGTTGTCATCTCGGAGAATACTAGGAACTTTGTTCGAGCTTTCGCTGAGGATGGAGTCGTCAGTGAGGGCTTCAGTCAGGAATCGGTTATGGTGCTCGACAACATTCAGGAACAAATTGTGCCCTTCTATTTCGATCACTTCCTCAAGCTTAATGGCTACACTCCCAACTATAATTTCAAAACAAATATTGAGATACGTGATGGTCCTGAGATTAATCGCTTCCGCATTCGTGAGGTAATTCCGGATGTTCTACAGAAGGTAGAGAATTGGGAAAATTCTCATAAGAAGATAATGGAAGAGAATATTCAACGTAATCCTAAGATGTACGAAAATGTCAGCTAAATCAAGGTTCATCACTCATTTTAAAGAAATCACAACAAATTTATTATATTTTTGAGTTTTAAAGTTATAAATTAAATTGTAGGTGCTTACGCTAAGAGAGTAGTGTGTTGTCATATTTCCTGCCTTAAATAGAAAATATTTGGATATTATTCAAAGAAATTGAAAAGTTAGGAAATTGATCATTTGTATGGAAAAATAATGTGAGCAAGTGTAAGCGAGACAGAGCGTGCTTCTTCATGCTTCGTCCCGTTTTGTTTTGACTCACCTATCGATACCAGTTCTTTAGTTCATTTGAGCGATTCGTTATCGATAAATTTATGAGCTTCAGCTACGATACTTAATAATCGATTTCGATCAGCTGTTAATAGTTTGAGTTGCGTTTACTAAAATAAAATGGAATTCTCTGCGTGTATGCAGAGTGAAGATTTCTACAATCTCAAGTTGGGATCGGACTTCTTACAGTGTATTTTACGGTCGGGAGATACCGATTGTATCTTAATTCTTGTTTTGATTTCAATTTAATTGGAGGTGCTTAAAAGAATTTTGTTTGAATTTTATTTTTTCTTTTAAGTTTCTTATCTATTTTAAATTATTTTTTGCACTTTTATTTTATGTCGTTTTGTGCTTATCTCATAAACCCTTTATTTCAACTTTCTGCATTTTTTTGTTCGAGTTAAACTTGAATAATTTCTGGAGTTTTGTTGGCGCAGCTTTCACTGATGCAGCTGTCGCCAAACGCCTCTCACTTATTTTCCCGTCTAGTTCCAGTTGCAGTTCCAACTCCATTGTAGTTTCACTCAACTTCTTCAGTTTGATGCTGTTGTTCTGGTCGTCATTCTTTTTGTGTGACTTGGCAGCAGCTGCATTGGTAATTTTCATTTTCTACCTTGTGTCCTACTTCAGAGTCACCTGCATTGCCCAGTCGGTGTTGCTTTCTCTTCCTCATGCTCTCCGCATTCGCTGGAATTTTTTATGGTACAAAACTTGGCTTGCTTTTGTGTAATATTTGCACATAAATCACACAAGTTTCTTGAAATTATTTGCTGCTGCTTTTTAGTTGTATTTTATAGTGCAGACGTTTTAGAGTTTTATGCGCTGTCCTGAAATTCTTATACCTTTCCCGTTCCCACATTGGACTTGTCTAGCCAAAGTTCTTCATCTTGACTCATGTGGTGCATCTGCTTAAACAAAAGTTAGTTAAACTGGCAGCACTTTAATTTAATAGCAGTATTTTGTTTGTTAAAACAATTAAAAAACAGTATAATTTAATTTTGTATATAACAGTTTTAGAAAAATATTTTATAATATTAAAAAAATTAATTATTTAGATTCGTATGTTTATCGTAAAGTTGAATATATACCTAAAGCTTTTAATCTATGCTTAAATAAGTTTTAAATCCTTCGTGTGATTTTATTGTTAGAATTATTGGCTTTAGTCACTAGGCGCATACCTCGTTGAGCGGTTGCTTATCCGTTCCTTGATTTTTATACAGACTTTGCATTCTCCTCCCATAATTGTATCAATACATGTATATATATATATATTTTTGTTCGATTTAACACCCTTATAGCCTTGGTTTACTGACAGGCATATCCCCAACATAGATTTGCGCAAAGTCACACAATTTCCATTAGTAGCTAATGAAGCATTAAAAAGTAACGAAAAAAAGCAGCAGAAAAATACTTAACGCCATATTTCCAAGAAAGCTGCGAGCTGCTATCAAAAAGCACAGCAAAGTACTGAAAGGAAAATAAGCAAAAAGAAAAGAAATAAAATGAAAAGAAATTGAGAAATAAAATACAAAAAAAAAAGAGAGAAAAAAAGGAAAGCGGAATATGCGTCTAGCTGACTGAAGAATAAAACGAGCAAGCTGAAATATAAAAGCATCACGAATTAAATACCTTTTAGCAATTAATCTGCTTAGCTAATGGACGATTTCAATGCAGAGGACAACTGCCAAGGCGGAGGGAGCGGAATGGGAAATGTGGAGCAATGGCAGGGGCGGGGGCGGTGGCGTGGTCGTGGGCATCAAGGCACTTACATTAGGCTTACGGCTCGTTGACCAGGCCAATGCGCCCTGGCTTATGCTACACTATTTGCAGACTAATTTCATTCAATAAACGCGCTTTGCGACCATTGATGCTACCCAAGGCTGGTCCACAGATATCCTGAGCCATCTTTGCTCTGACCTATGCTCTTGTTGCCTATTCCCAGTTCCCCGTTCCCGTTTCCCTATTCCCCATTCAACGATTCCTGTCCTCGTCAATGGTTCAATGGTCGGCACTTGTATGCTTGCCCTTTTGCTGAACGATAGCCAACTTGAAATTTAATTTATTTAGTTGCCATTTTAATTGACGACCTCTCTTCATTTTTATTTTCAATATCACTTTAGATTTCTCTGCCCGATTCCAACTCAAAAAGCCACCAGCCACTTCCCCTAATGAAGCATCACGAGTTCATGTCAAAGTTCAGCGCTTGCCAAATTTAAAAAGGCGTCCTTATTATGACAACGAATTTGATACACACTTTTAGTTTAAAGGAAACAAATAAGATGTTTCTTAATCAAATTAAGTCATATAAAAAAGCGCTAAAACAAAATTTTCATTTAGGTAAATTTTATTTTAATTTAAAAGGCAAATAAGTTAAAACTTTGAAAACAAAATGCTTTCAATTTAATTATAATATAAGATGCTTATTGTACCAAAATATGTCATGCACAAAAAATTCAGTTATTATTGATGAACATATATTTATGTACTTATATAAACCATATGTACACTGTACTACATATGTGAGTTCGGCGCTACGTTTTTGCCTGACATGTGTTCATTTATAATATGTGTAACATTCAGAACATTCACCGCTCTGTTCGTTGTTTTATTTATGTGGCAGGCCATCATATTTTATGTTATTATATATTGAACATATACTTATGTGGCATAACATGCCAAATGCTTAAGGGTGGGGGGAAATGGTAGTAATGGAAATGTGGGAAGGGAAAACTGGAATGCGGGGTATAATACCATCACATAATGATAAATCATGCCCGACTCTCGTTGCTGCTGTCATAAACAAAAATATTTGATTGAAATGACGTGGGCAGCTCCTGGAGTTGCTCTATCAGCTCACCTGACACACAGGCGCGCTCTCCTCATTGCAGTGTGTGTGTGTTAAAGTTAAGTTAAGTTAAGTTAAGTTAAGTTAAATTAAGTTTATTTAAACCAGCGTTTAAATTTTTTATTTTTTCTTGCAGTTTATCAATTGTGACACATCAGTCAATTGTCATAAAATTGTTTTAATCTTCAGACTTTAAAAATTTGTCAAGGATTTGTTTAAAAATTGACTTTTTTATAGAAAATATAAAAAAAAATATTATTTGAGCTTCTATATGAATCAGTTGTGAGAAAATAAAACATGTTTCTTGTTGTTACTAAGACTTTATTCCACAACGAAAACGGAACTTTGAAATAATAAATTGAAAAATTTTCAAAGCTCTAAAAATTTAGTTCTCTGTTCTAATTGTTATTAAAATATAAATGAACAGCAGTTATTGATATATATGTGTTTCCAAATGCAGTATAATTCAATTATTCAGTGCACTACCTGTGGTGATATGATTTGTTATAGATATAAGTAGTTAAAATCTTTTTGCAGATTTATAACAA
Organism: Drosophila acutilabella; assembly: GCA_035046005.1. Classification (NCBI taxonomy): domain Eukaryota; kingdom Metazoa; phylum Arthropoda; class Insecta; order Diptera; family Drosophilidae; genus Drosophila; species Drosophila acutilabella. Next base: position 826,455 of record JAWNOK010000033.1, on the reverse strand, counting down.
ACTTTTGCTTTTTCTTATTATTATTATTGCCTTTTTTTTGCCGCTCTGTTGTGAAGAACTTTGCTTCGATGTTGCTGATTTTATTCGAGTGTAAATGAAATGAAATAAAATATTTGGTTCTTGATTTATTCAGAAATTTCCACAGAGATTTTTATGCCATTTCCCTAGCCAAAGAGGAGTGGGCAGAGCTATAGGGGCTATTGTAATACAGCACATTGTAGATCATCTGTATGTTTTTTTTTTTTTTTTTCGCATTTATTAACAGAAGGTATATGAGCAGTGGGGGGGTTTATATACATGGGGAACGTTAACAACAGTAGGATACAATTTTTGTGAGGGGTGTTGCCTTGAAGAGGTAAAGAAGGATGAATTGGGGGTTATCGTGCTCTCTGAAGCCGGGACTGCGGGACTGTCGTGAGGTAATGCTTCACAGCCCGGCTCATGGCTTAAGAGCTCCTCTCGTGTGCCTGTGGCCTCCTTAGCTGTTCCTCCGCCCTAAGGGTGATCATAACAGCTCTTGCAAAGTTGTCTACAGCTGACCAAATGACCGGGCTGCTGATCATATGGGGAATGATCGTGTCCACTTCTACTGCGCCGCCGATTTCCCGTTCGACTAGGCTACGCTCCGTACAGAACCGCTTACACGATATAAGGACATGTTCAGCGTCTTCCGTAACATCGCAAGTGGTGCACCTATCGGTTGCGTCATGTCCGAATCTGTGCAGGTATGCCCGAAAGCAACCGTGACCGCTCAGGATTTGGGTCAGGTAAAAATTTACTTCCCCGTGCTTTCGTTGCATCCATTCGTTGATATTGCGTATTAGGCGCGCAGTCCAGCGTCCGGACTCGGTTCTCTCCCATCTGGCCTGCCACTTGTGTAGGCTGGCTTGGCGTGCGTCGTCTTTTATGCGGCTAATTGACCTTGTCTCGCTAGTGTTTCCTCTAGAGTCGTATACGTCTTTGGATTCTGCAATTAGAATAGTCAGTGGGATCATACCTGCTAGAACTAACACCGCCTCCCCTGAGACAGTCCGGAAGGCGCTGGAGACTCTGATCGCGCAGAGCCTGTAGGCTGAGTCGATGCCTCTCATGTAGGACTTCGTTTCTGTTGCCTTGGCCCAGACCGGTGCCGCGTAGAGGATCGTCGACTTCAATACGCTGCTTATTAAGCGTCTTACGCTATGCCTGGGGCCGCCGTGGTTTGACATCATCCTCGAGAGACTTTGAGTAACCCCCGTCGCCTTTTTGTATGTGTGGAGAAGGTGCTCCCTGAAGGAGAGGCGCGTGTCTATCTGAACTCCAAGGTATCTAATGCTTCTTTTCGAGACAATGGTTGCTCCGTCTAGTCTGAGGGTTGCCGTCTCAACTAGCTTCCTGCTGCTTATGAGCACAGCTTCGGTTTTGTGGGCGGCAAGGGTAAGACCCATCGACTCAAGCCAAACAGTCACCCTCCTAACTGTGTCCTCGGCAAGAGCTTCAGCCTCGGGAATGTGTTTCGCTTTGACGATGATGGCAATATCGTCCGCGAAGCCTACAATCTTAACGTTGTTTTGGAGCTCCAGCCTTAGAATTCCATCGTACATGATGTTCCACAGGATAGGCCCTAGTATGGATCCTTGAGGCACTCCAGCTGTGATGTTATAGTGAGCTGGGCCGTCTTCCGTGTGAAAAATTAGAGTCCGGTTGCTCAAATAGTCACTTATTATGTTGGTCAAGTAATGGGGAATGTCAAAATTTTGCAGTGCGTCCATTATGCAGCTCCACCTGGCCGAATTAAAAGCATTCCTGACGTCAAGTGTTAAGACTAGGCTGTAATTTTTGTCTCCGCCTTTCCATCGTGTTCCTTCTATCGCAGCGGACACTGTCTTCGTCAGTAGCATTATAGCGTCAACTGTGGATCGGCCCTTTCGAAACCCAAACTGCCTCTCGGAGAGGTCACCTCCGTTGTTTAGCGCTGCCGTCAGTCTGTTGCAAATGATCCTCTCGAAGAGTTTGCCAGCCGAGTCCAGCAGACATATTGGTCTGTACGCTGAGGCATCGTCAGTTTTTTTGCCTGGTTTTGGGATCAAGCATAGGTGTTGAGACTTCCAGCATGCCGGGAAGACACCGTCGCGCAGGCATGTCGTGAAGAGGAGGGCAAAGGAATTTGGGTGTAGGATGACTGCAAGTTTGATGGCGCTGTTGGGGATCCCATCAGGTCCTGGAGCTTTGGACTTTGCGAGCTTTTTAGCGGAGTCGATCACCTCTTCTGGGGTTACCGGAGGAAAGAGCATGGGTGCCAAGGCATTGACGTCGGAGCTTATCTCTCTGGCCGGCTGAAGCGGGAAAAGCGTCTGCACAATGGTGTCTAGCTTGGCTCGTTCTGTGGGTGCGTAGTTGCTGTAGCCTTTCGTCTTCTTCATTACGAGGTTGTACGCCCGTCCCCATGGGTACAGATCATCTGTATGTGTGTGTGTGTGTGTGTTCTGTGCGTTTGTTATTAAATAAATTGACTGACACACACACACACACAGACACAGTGGAGGAAGCGGACAGTCGTGTGGTGTCCAGGCAGAGTCCTAGGTAGTTCATCATGTCATGAAAATTGTATGGAAATTTAATTGAAAACATAAGCCAAGGATAACAGGCCAAAAAGGACAGGCAATCACACACACAAGCATACTCTTACTATCGGACATACAAGAGCCATATCAAAATGGCGGCATTACAGAGAGATAGAGGGAGAGGGAGAGAGAGAGAACTGGAGCGACAGACAGAGAGAGCTTAACAACTATGGCCGTCGTCTGCTTCCCAACTGACTTCTCTGCTCATTGTGGCCGATGCGCAGGAAGTGTACGAAATGATATAAATAAATAAACAAACTACAAGATAAAGCTATTTGCAATTTGATTGTCAATTTTCATGAGGATAGCAAGGACATTTCCGCCACAAGTGAAACTTTTCCATTCGTTTTCCGTACTTATTTCGCCGCAGTTTTACTTTGCCCATCTCTCAACCCATCTCCGGCCCCGCAATCTGTCAATAGTTCAGTCATTTACTCATTGATGCAGTCAATCAAATTTCATGAGTGATTCTTGTTATCCAGAACTTTTGCCTACTTGCTGCCATCTTAACTGTCAATTTTCATTTAGATTTTCTCCTTGATTGAATCAGTATGGCATATCGTATGCAGCGGTTTGTCCTTCACTGCCTGCTATATGTCAGAACTTTTTGCAAAGTTAACCTTTCGTCCTCCAACCACAACCAAAAAAACCAAAAAAAAAAGTTTAATTGCAAAATTTCAGTTATGGAACCCAACAATAATTTCGTAGTTTGGAATGCTTGCCAACAATTTTCCACACAATTAAAAGCTGGCGTCAAATTATGGTGCACTTAATCCAACAAACCAACCGCTCCCCTTTCTCCTCCCCTTCCCCTTACCCATTAGTTGACCAACTTCAAAAGCCCCGCCCAGTTCAGCAGCGAAAAAAACCTAATTAAAAAGCGCTTAATGCTAAAAAAAAACTCAGTGTACTGGGCGTGTGCTAATTTCATAATCCAAATAAAGTTTCAATTAATTTGGCCAGCGCAGCATTTAAATTTTTTTTAATATTCTTTTTTTGAGTGAAAATGAAAGAAAATTTTGTAGCTACCCGCGTCCAAATTGTATGGGAAATTATTCAGAAAATTTTCAGCTTGAATGGTTGAGTAATTATGAGTTGTGTTCGGTTGAGTTTAGTTGTGGGTTTCCTGAATTGCTGGGCACTAAAACATCCATCGTTCCTCAAGCGGTTTCACGTGTAACTGGTCTCTTGAAAATGGCGCCAAGAGTAAACTGTAAATAGCTGAGTTGTATAAACACAATAGAAGTGTAAGCCAGTAAATGGGCTTTTAGGGTATTCGAAGAATGGGGAGAATTGACTGATTGCAGAGTATCATAGTTTAAATAAAAGAGTAATGTCAAGTGCTAGTATAAATGCGGGGGGGCTGTTTTCAAATAATTTTAAAAGAACACTAATTCATTCGTCTAAATTAATAAGACAAAATTTATGAATGTTAATAAAATTGATGCTTTATTTTAATTAAAAATTTTTTTATATTGTTTATATTTGTAAGTTCAGCTTTCCTATGGTTTATTCCTAAACTTGTCTCATTTCGTTGGCAAATTGTATAGTTTTCTGTTCACACTGCTACTCATTACATTTATCATACTTCTGAGTATCCCATCATCTCAGTCTCAGCAATTGCCACGCTTCATTAAAAGGTACTTGAAATTTAAATGCGGTCATAAATGTCGCTTTGGCAGTGTGGACGGAACAAAAGAATGGAAAAGCGGGAAATGCCAAACAAATGATGGCCCTTTTCAACCCGCCAATTGTCAACTCATCTGGCGTGGCATTAACCCCATTGACACCGGCATGAAAAACCACACCAGACTGACTCGCAGCAAAAAAATGTTGGGCAGCAAAAATTATAAACCACTCGAGCATATTTTGCAAGTCCCCAAACTCCGGGGTGTTAGAGGGAAGGGAACGGAACGGAACGGAACGGAACGGGGACATTCAGGGCATTGTGAGCCCTTCATATGAATGGCCATTTCATGTTTGTTGTTTTGTTCTTTTTTTGTTGTTACCATTTTTCATGAGCGGCCGAAAAAGTTGAAACGGAAATGCGACCATACAAGCGGATATGAGACGGGACGGTCAGGGGCGAATACATATAGATGCGATATATAACTGAGACCGCGTCGCGTCAACCTATAAATAAAAGAAATTCTACCCGAAATCCCCAATTCCCGCCATAAAGTATGCAACATTTGTAACTGTGTGGACAGCAACTGAGCGAAGGATTCGACTCGACTCGACTCAACTTGACTCGCTTTGACTGCACTCGACTCGACTCGACTCGACTCGACTCTGCTCTTTGCTGGCTGCTTCGGATTCGGTTTGAGGCAGTTTTCCATCGTTTTTCTACTGTTTTTTCTATGCTGCGTATTTGGTTATTAACGGACGACTAGAAGCAAATATATGAGCATACTATTTGGCTGGCAGTCAAAGCGCAGCCAGAGACCGGAAGCAAGTGAAATTATATTTATACGGCTTGAAGTCGGACATAAAATAAAAGACAGAAGGGGAAAGGGAAGGAGAGACGGATGGCAGAGCGAGTTAGAGCAGGAAACAAATATTGTGTGGGAGTTTCAGCTTGGGAATGAAACGTTATAATATGAAACAAAAGCTCAGAAAAACGTCAGTCAGCTATAAAGGGGAATGCGTTTTAAATGTCAGCCATTTATTAAGCCCTGTCCACAGGGGCGTTCAGCAGACGGCCAAATGGCCAAACGTCAGAATCGCTTGGCCAAGTCACTCAGACAGTCAGAGTTGAATGCACAGACAGTCGAGACATTTCTTTGCTTCAACACGGCTGTGGTCACTGGAAATATGAAAGAGTGTCGGACTTTAAGCGCTGATTGCACAAGCTGGAAATATCTCTAGGGTAGCGATTAGTAGTGGCAATTATTTTATGAGCCATATTTCGATTTTTATCCATCAAAGCTAAGGGACGAGTATCTACGGTATATAGTATATTTTTTTTATCTATTTACATTGTATATATGCCATAAGTTTATCTAGTAAACCGGAAATAAAATACAAGAAATAAGTTAGTGGTTTTATGCCAATGACTAAATTCAAAACGCAGAAATTAAAATAAATGATTAATTGTTTTATTACAATTTTCGTTGTCTTAATAAACGGTTTGATACATTACACTTAATACTGGACTTTATTTTTAAGTCTTGAGAAATGTTTGCCCTAAGTTTTGAAATGTTTGCCCTGAGAAACATGAACGTGTGTCAGTTCTGCAAACAAACTGTGCTCTGCTGCTATTTTTATGAAATTTTTATTTACTTTTATAAGCCACAAAATATTGCAGATACTCTACCCACACAGTCGACCCCTTTTTCTCGAAGCACACACACCTCCCGACGCCACCTTCCCTCGCTCAGTTATTTAGCGCACACACGCAAAAATACAAACATTAAAAGTCCATTACCATCGCATACTTTGTAGCAGTACGAGACGTTGACATTTTTTGGAATACATTTATTTGAAAATTTTGTTGTGGGGCTATGAACAGTGGGAGAGAAGAGAGGATGGCAGGGAAAGAGAGGAAGAGAGGGAGAGAGAGAACGCTCCATGGAGTCCAGACAGTTAATTGTGAGGGCAACCAAAATAATACGTATACGCCATGAATGCCGTGCATATGTGCCCAAATAAATGCAATGCTGGTTTTTTTTGTTGTCTCTAACGGAAATAGAGCTATATTTTGTCGCCTGTGACATCCGTTTTTCTGGCTCAGTGTGGCAACAAACCGAACCCTGTTTTCTGTGATTGAACAACAATATTTAAGCGCGGAATATGAACAGACAATGAAACAGAGCACATGCTACGCAACATACGCACAGTTGTATTTAATTATTATGATAGTTTTGAAATTGTGGTCGCTCATTTTGATAGCTAGTCAACCAGCCGAGTTCAATTATATTTCATTTGAGTTTTACGTTTCACTAGAATAACCTACCAAATGTGTTTGGAAATGGCATTTTGTTTTCTTTACGTTGTTGCATATATTTTGAAACTCGTACATTTAGTTAAATTAGCTACAAAAATTCGCACATAAATAAACTTTTTGTGGAGTTGTTTTAACTGCGTTTTCTCCCATTCCAATCAACATATAAAATTCAAATTGAATGAAACTATTTTGCCAGTTTTGCTATAACTACTTAGTAGAAATTAAGTTTGCAGTAGTTGAATGAATATACCCTGTTTAAAGTGACGAAATATGGTATGACATGGAATAGGGGAGTGGATGACAAATAACCAGAGGGGCAATTATGAGTTATTTAAATAAAAAATAATAATGATTTTTGTAATACCTTTAATACTTGTAATACTTGTAGTTAGTAAGAAAATATAACTCGTCTTTAATTAATTACATTTGCCAGTAGTAACACTTTGAAAACTTGACGTCGAGTGACATAAAATATTATTATTTTACATATCAAGTTAATTGACCGAATCTTCTTCTTCTGAACTCATCTCTAACTCTAGTTCCAGCCAAAGTGGTTTTGCATTTTAAAAGCACCGCAAAGGCAGCCGCATTTGAGTTGCTTTTAATGCCTGTCCCAGAAATTAGTATACATTTTAAATGTGCTCACTGACAACAAACAAACAGCGAACAAGCAGCAAGAAACAACTAAGAGGCAACAACTGGACAGTTTGCGTGGGCGACCCAACGATGATTATGATGACGACCTGGGCACATTAATGCTGATGATGTTGCCGCTAAGTAGCACTCCCGAAACCCATTCCCACTGCCCGAATAACCCGCTGTTGGTAAACAAATATGGTTTCACCTGAAGAGTTCCTGACAGAGAGAGAGAGAGAGAGAGACTCAGTTGTATAGAGAGGGAAATCGTTGATACTCAAAAAAGTCTCAGCGATTGCCAGGACAGCAATAACAGCTCTGCAAAATTAAGTCGCGCTTTTACTCCCTCCATCTCCATCTCCATTTCCAACTCCATCTCTATCTCTGTCTCTGATGTTGTCTCACTCTCTTGGCTTTGCAATTAAATATGCACATTCTCATTAAAAGTTTGCGCCATTAATAAACGCCAACAGGGATGTAATTTAATACGGTTAAAAAGTACGACACGTGGAAACCCAGAAAGCAAGACATGCTAACAGAAGGAGAGATATGTGTGGGTGTAGGGACTGGAGTGGGAGTATGAGGCACCCTACAAAGCATACACACACACACACTCACAAACACACATTGCATTACATTTAACATGCAGCCCTTAGAGAGCTGCCTTAACGCTCCCAAACAAAGCTCATAAAATTTGCAAATGTAAATAATTTTCTTAACGAAATTTTCACGTTGCTCGCTTTTTGCTACTTTGTCCTCGACCACATTAAAGCTAGCCAGAATACACGGCGCAAATTTGTCAACTGACAGGACAGGACAACACTCCGACACGACACATATGGCTAGTGGCTTTCTTAGACTCATTTACCCGCTGCCCTCTACCCGGCATCCCCTTATGCCTTCCCCATTTGCCCACAACATTCCAGGCATAAATAATAAATAATTGAAAATGTCTCACGGGAATTCTTTGGCTCGTCTTCGCTTCGTGTGAACTCTGCCAGCCAACAATTTGGCCTTAATATTAGAGCAGACCAGCCAACGTCTTCGAGTTGGTTATAATCTAGCTAGGGTATATAAGTTTTGCAGTGCCATTTGATCTTTTGGAGTCTCCTTTGAAATGCAAATCTACGGTGTAAATTACAGTTATATTTAAAAGAATAATAAAAATATACAGAGAATTCAAAACGTATTTTTTAAACTATGTGATCATTAATTATTTCAAAAGTTGCCAAAAAACAAAAATTCATAGTTTAGTCTTTAAAAGGTATTCTTATTTTAAAGAAACTTAAAGTAATTTTATAATAAATTTTTTTTATTTATTTTTATTTATTTTTAAAATTTATGGACTATCCCACTTAAACTAGTTAATATTAAAGGGTAGTATCACTAACCAGAGAATACATACAGCTAAGGAATACACTTACTAAAATAGGATTAACATAGATATAAAATATTTACTTGAGTGTATACATGTATTCTCTGGTTAGTGGTAGTATTGTTCAAGGAATTCTTTGAAGATTTTAATGCCCCAGCTTTAATTAGAATTTTATTAATTTTAAAGCATTTATTTATAGTTGATTTGATGGACACACTAAGTATTCTTAATTTCTTATAATTTTTAATCAAACTTACACGTCAATCAATTCATCACTCAAGTAAATATTTTATATCTATGTTAATCCTACTTTAGTAAGTGTATTCCTTAGCTGTATGCTAGTGGAGTCGCTTTCTAAGTAGTTTCTTGTAAAACCACATTAATTGCATACAACTAGGCGCTGTGGCTGAACGTTGACAGGCTTAGAGACAGAGCCAGAGTCTTGGCCGGCGTTTTCTTGGGCCAATTCCAGCGGGAAATTAAAGTAAGAGTTTACGCTTTTTTAGCCTCACACACACACGCACGCACTTAGGCCACGCCCACGACAGACTGTTGGCAAACGAGGGCGTAGGAGTGGGGTGGGGGTGGAGGGGAAAAGTGTAGCACATGAAATTGTTGCTCATTATGTATTTATGTCAATTTCTGGGTCCCTCTTAAGGTAAAGCAGGTAAATGTGTGTGCGTGTGTGTGTGTGTGTGTGTGGCATGCCGCAATGACATGTAAAACCTTTTTGGGCCTACAGTCGCTCCTGGCTGAGATCCAACCTGGCCAACATTTAATGACTTTGGCTTGCTCTCTTTTGGGACGCATTTAGCGTATAAATTTCGCTGTACATTTTCGCCGTTACATTTTTACTCCTTCAGCAATCGTAAAGGTGAGTGGGTGTGTGTGTGTAAGTGTGTGTGTGTGCATATTTCAGTTATTTTTATTTGAGCGTTACTTTTTACACACACATTCATATACATACTCCCACACACGCACACACATTGGCATAAGTACACACACAGACATGTATGAACACGTTTGTTTGTCCTTTTTATGTATTCATATGTGTTCAGGTATTCGATGCGTGAGTGTCTTTATGATGAGGGAGTACAGTGGAGGAATGAGTGTAGTGGGGGCGAGGGGAGTGACAGAGGATCATCAGCAAAAGCTGCAGTTTTTGTGAGTCCTGCGAATTGTAAAGGGATTTGCTTTGTGACTCGCAAATGCTGATGACTCGGGCAAAGGATAAAAATACTTTTATATGGTTATCGTACACGACATAAATCATAAAACGCCAAATATGCACACAACTCAAACACGTCAAAGAAATCCGTATCAAAAGTGAAAGTGGAGGAAGCACTTCGACGGCCAAAGTGTTGTGCATTAAAGCAATCACTTTCCCCTCATCGTTTTCAGCTGTGATTAATCTATCTACTTTTTTTCTATACTCGAAATTGTGTAACGTAATTAACAAATAATAGATTAAAAGCAGAAATTTACGTAAATTTTGAACTATTTATTTATTTTTAAGGACAAAAGTCTGAAAAAAATATTGACAATACTATTTGTTTGGCACATTATTTATTCTTTTACATTTCTACCAAATTACAGCATTATTTTGTATATTTTGGTTTATGTTTATTGAGTTTATTAAGAGATAAAGTGTTACCAAAGTTTTAAATTACTTTAAGAAACCGTTGCTTAAAATATTTACTAAATATTTATTGATAAAAAAAAGTATATAAAGAATAAAGTATAGATTTGTTTGTGATTTACTATACTTAAGACTTTATTACAAAGTAATTTTACTCACTTTTCAAACAGATTCTAATATATTAAGGCAGTCAAGATCCCAAATATTTTCTAGGGGGTTTAATAGAGTTTCTTAAGCTGCTTAAAACTCAAGTTATCACCGAAATATTCAAACCAGCCTTAAAATAAATTTTTTTGTCCCATTAGTGCTAAGTTTCAGTGCCAGTTTGGAAGAACTGCTGTTATTTAGTAAGCGTGTCAATTGCTAATACTTATTTCTTTTTATTATATGCTTTTTTTGGCAATATTTATCAGTTGGTAATATTATGCGTGCCTGGCATTGTTGCTTCGCATGTATTAGCTAAACTGGATGCCTGGAAGCTGATAAATAATTGAAAAGAAAGCAAAAACTAAAACACAAGACGGCAAAGTTGGTAGAGCTTTACCTGGTAGACGGTTGAGCCGGAAGATGCTATTGAGAGACGTTGAGACGCATGAGTTTGTCCTGTGCTCAAATAAATTTACTTGCATGCCAGATACACACAACACACCCACACACACACACAGCTGAACACACACATACAGTCGAGTGCACTCTGCTAACTAAATTTTGCGCTGCGTACGCGAGTCAGTGGAGTGCAAAAGGCATTGGACTGACTTGGACTGACTTATGGCAAGATAAGCAGCCGAGTTTGAGTTACAGGTTAATTTATTATTGAAACTAATGTTCGCAATCCAATGGGGTCTCAGCTGGGGTTGGAGTTGGACAGTTGGCAGGAGGAGCGGAGGGGTTGTCATTTCAGGTGCCGTGCTGATGACGCCGGTTTGGTGAGTCAGTTCCATGGTCTTGGGTAGGCTGAGTTTGAGGCGCAAATTATGAAATTCAAGTTGACAAATGTCAGTGACATTAATTAAATGTTGAGATATGGCAACAGCAGGTAAGGTGAGGGCAGGGTCAGTCTTAACCGGTTGCTGCTGTGCTTGGGGGATGTGCTCAACTAATCGGGCCAAAATAGCATTTATGAAAATCAATAAGTTGCCTCTGATTCGATTGCTAAGCACTCAGTAATTCAATTGAATTTAATTTACACTCTTTGCTCTGTTAGGAAATTGCTAAATACGTTTATCAGTTTATGGCTTTAAGACTGTCTCTTTAGTCTTCTTGGCTCAATTGAAATGCCAACAACATTTAAAGCTGACTGCGTCGTCCATTTTTTATTTTATTTTTTTTTTTCCACACTTCGCCAACTTCCGCTTCCGGCGGCAAGCAAAGCAATGCAAACACAGCCCACGCTCTGTCTTTCCTCAAGCTTCCTGTCTCACTCACTCTCTTTCTCTGTTTCTCTCTCTCTGTCTCCCTTCTCACTCAATCTAGCTTTTGCTCTCTGCGTATTTTCCTTTTTGTTTTTGCTGGCATAAAAATCATTAAACTGATTTATATTCCGTTTGATCCCCTCGGTTCCCTCGACTACACGTCATGTGTGTGCCCGGCGTTGAATTTTTCTTGCTTTTACGCTTGTATACCCTGGAAAAGTTTGATGAAGTGGGCAGGGCTAGCAGTTAAACAAAAGCAAGTTTTCCAAAAAACAACATTTTCCAGTAGAATCTTTTCATAAGGTTTGGAAATAAATTGGTCAACTGTGCTACTTATTATAAAGTGAAATTAAATATTCTTATTTGTGAATAATTTAATTTATTTTAATTGTGTAAGCGAAAGTATTCTCTAATGTAAGTAAAAACATTGAAAGCGTGTTTTAAATATTAAATTTATTTTTGGGTATGCGCTTAAATGTTATTTTGAAAAATATTTGTAGGTCACGCACAACTGTTCCTTTATTTTTTTCAATTGACAATTAATCAACTTTTTTAAGACTACAATTATTTGCTTATGGTTTTTTATGTAAAATCCATTTTAACCATGCAAATACTTCTTTTTGTTTTACAATACAGGGTATATGATAGTTGTTATATGCACGACAGATTACAAATCGCACATGTTTCTTCTATTCGTGGCGTTGCCTGAACTTGAGTTCAAGTTTGATAAAAGGGTCGCCCGACAGACCATGCCCAAACCGACGCCCACGACCATGCCCATGCCCAGTTGCAGAACCCATACGAAATTCGATAATTCAAGTCAATTTCGCATGTGTCGGGGTCGCTCAAGGGTTAAGTGATTTCTTTTGTTTCTTTTCTTTTCCTACTCCCATTTCTTTTTATTTTATTTTATCGAATGCATTTAGTCAAGTGTAAAATAAAGTCGCATAAATAAGCACAGCTAGCTGGAAAGCACATGAAAAATTTAAAGTTTATCCTGGCAAAAACAAAATTTAAATTTTAAACTATTGATTTTGATCTAAAGTAAGTCGAACTTTATATCTGCCGCACACTCTCCTGGTATCTCTTTCTTTAGGCCACGGCTATTTTTTTTTTGGCTAATACGCCGCAGGCGGTCACCAATATCAAAAAATGTTGACCCAAAATGTTTGCACAGTTGTTGCCTTCAGTAGGGTTACCCAACAAGCCAACAAGCCAACAAACAACCGGCCCAATCAACGGTTTGGGCCAACCACCTTGAAAGGGTTGTCGTTACAGAAATTCAATTCAATTCAATTTCGTTGAAATGTTTTATTATATGGATTTTGTTGTCGGCGTTGTTGCCTGATTTTAATGTAATTGCCGGTAATAGCAAACACTTTTTATGGCCTAACAAGTTGTAGTCGTTATTGCTGTTTCTGTCAATGTCGTTGTTGTTGTTGTTGCTGTTGTTGTTGTTGTGACCACGCTTAATGTGTGTTTGATAATTTTTCGTATGCCATTTGTAGTTATTCCAAATTGAATTCTAATTTAAAATTAATTTTCGTGTCTTTTTCCCTCTGTTTAGATATTGTTATAAATTTATGCAGGGGATAAACTGTTTGAGAGCAGATGGAAAACTTTTTTAAGTTGAGAGCGAACATAATCTAATAGTTTGTCAAGTTTCTGGGTCAAATTTATGTAAATTTATATATAAATACTCTTGAGAGAGTTTTATTGCTTATGGGGAAGCAGAATTCGCAAAATTTAGGATAAACTTCTCAGACTTTAATCAATATCAAGCTGGCGTTTTAAGAAGACTAGCAGATTTATATCCTTAATAAAATGAATGCAATTGTTTAAAGGACTTTAATGTTTAAAAGTCTCTTTTACTATAGTTAAAAACAATACTTTGTTCTTGAATTTTATTTTCACAAACAGCGAGTTAAACGGAATATTTTATGAGTAATATGACAAATATTATTTCCTTCTACTTCTGCGAAAGAAATCAAATCATGTCAACACTTCTCTGTCTTGTGAAACTTTCCGCTTTCAATTCTACAAGTAATCATTATTAAATAATTTCTACAAAACAAAAAAGTGTCAAAATAAAAACAATTTCAAAAGTAAACTGTTTACTAACAAAATGTAAATACCCTTTCTTTGGAAGCAGTGCTGTTTTTAGGTATTTCCCGACGTATTTTACTTCTAATCGGTAATGCTTCCTGTTCCCGTCAAGTATGATGGCTATCAAGCTACGTCTTTGGTAATTGTTTTTGATGTGGCCTAAAAACTCGTCATGCAAAGTGGCCAAAAAGAAACTCGCACACGCACTCTCACGACTCTTGTTACGGAAACAACAATG